>CM024243.1:76422522-77622522 GCA_013421045.1 Propylea japonica
TGTATAGCTATACATGGATTATAATTTGGCCATCTTTGATCGAAACTCGAGTTTATAAGCCATGTATAGCTATACATGGATTATAATTTGGCCATCTTTGATCGAAACTCAAGTTTATAAGCCATGTATAGCTATACATGGATTATATTTGGCCATCTTTGATCAGAGCTCAAGTTTATAAGCCATGTATACATGGATTATAATTTGGCCATCTTTGATCAGAAGCTCAAGTTTATAAGCCATGTATAGCTATACATGGATTATAATTTGGCCATCTTTGATCGAAAACTCAAGTTTATAAGCCATGTATAGCTATACATGGATTATAATTTGGCCATCTTTGATCAGAAGCTCAGTTTATAAGCCATGTATAGCTATACATGGATTATAATTTGGCCATCTTTGATCAGAAGCTCAAGTTTATAAGCCATGTATAGCTATACATGGATTATAATTTGGCCATCTTTGATCGAAAACTCAAGTTTATAAGCCATGTATAGCTATACATGGATTATAATTTGGCCATCTTTGATCGAAAACTCAAGTTTATAAGCCATGTATAGCTATACATGGATTATAATTTGGCCATCTTTGATCAGAAGCTCAAGTTTATAAGCCATGTATAGCTATACATGGATTATATTTGGCCATCTTTGATCGAAAACTCAAGTTTTAAGCCATGTATAGCTATACATGGATTATAATTTGGCCATCTTTGATCAGAAGCTCAAGTTTATAAGCCATGTATAGCTATACATGGATTATAATTTGGCCATCTTTGATCGAAAACTCAAGTTTATAAGCCATGTATAGCTATACATGGATTATAATTTGGCCATCTTTGATCAGAAGCTCAAGTTTATAAGCCATGTATAGCTATACATGGATTATAATTTTGCCATCTTTGATCAGAAGCTCAAGTTATAAGCCATGTATAGCTATACATGGATTATAATTTGGCCATCTTTGGTCGAAAACTCAAGTTTATAAGCCATGTATAGCTATACATGGATTATAATTTGGCCATCTTTGATCAGAAGCTCAAGTTTATAAGCCATGTATAGCTATACATGGATTATAATTTGGCCATCTTTGATCGAAAACTCGATTTGATCAGAAGCTCAGGTTTATAGCCATGTATAGCTTACATGGATTATAATTTGGCCATCTTGGTCGAAAACTCAAGTTTATAAGCCATGTATAGCTATACATGGATTATAATTTGGCCATCTTTGATCAGAAGCTCAAGTTTATAAGCCATGTATAGCTATACATGGATTATAATTTGGCCATCTTGTCGAAAACTCAAGTTTATAAGCCATGTATAGCTATACATGGATTATAATTTGGCCATCTTTGATCAGAAGCTCAAGTTTATAAGCCATGTATAGCTATACATGGATTATAATTTGGCCATCTTTGATCGAAAACTCAGTTTATAAGCCATGTATAGCTATACATGGATTATAATTTGGCCATCTTTGATCAGAAGCTCAAGTTTATAAGCCATGTATAGCTATACATGGATTATAATTTGGCCATTTTGGTCGAAAACTCAAGTTATAAGCCATGTATAGCTATACATGGATTATAATTTGGCCATCTTTGATCAGAAGCTCAAGTTTATAAGCCATGTATAGCTATACATGGATTATAATTTGGCCATCTTTGATCGAAAACTCGAGTTGATCAGAAGCTCAGGTTTATAAGCCATGTATGCTATACATGGATTATAATTTGGCCATCTTTGGTCGAAACTCGAGTTTATAAGCCATGTATAGCTATACATGGATTATAATTTGGCCATCTTTGATCAGAAGCTCAGGTTTATAAGCCATGTATAGCTATACATGGATTATAATTTGGCCATCTTTGATCGAAAACTCGAGTTTATAAGCCATGTATAGCTATACATGGATTATAATTTGGCCATCTTTGATCAGAAGCTCAAGTTTATAAGCCATGTATAGCTATACATGGATTATAATTTGGCCATCTTTGATCAGAAGCTCAAGTTTATAAGCCATGTATAGCTATACATGGATTATAATTTGGCCATCTTTGTCGAAAACTCAAGTTTATAAGCCATGTATAGCTATACATGGATTATAATTTGGCCATCTTTGGTCGAAAACTCAAGTTTATAAGCCATGTATAGCTATACATGGATTATAATTTGGCCATCTTTGTCGAAAACTCAAGTTTATAAGCCATGTATAGCTATACATGGATTATAATTTGGCCATCTTTGATCAGAAGCTCAAGTTTATAAGCCATGTATAGCTATACATGGATTATAATTTGGCCATCTTTGATCAGAAGCTCAGTTTATAAGCCATGTATAGCTATACATGGATTATAATTTGGCCATCTTTGATCGAAAACTCGAGTTTATAAGCCATGTATAGCTATACATGGATTATAATGGCCATCTTTGATCAGAAGCTCAAGTTTATAAGCCATGTATAGCTATACATGGATTATATTTGGCCATCTTTGATCAGAAGCTCAGTTTATAAGCCATGTATAGCTATACATGGATTATAATTTGGCCATCTTTGATCAGAAGCTCAAGTTTATAAGCCATGTATAGCTATACATGGATTATAATTTGGCCATCTTTGATCAGAAGCTCAAGTTTATAAGCCATGTATAGCTATACATGGATTATAATTTGGCCATTTTGGTCGAAAACTCAAGTTATAAGCCATGTATAGCTATACATGGATTATAATTTGGCCATCTTTGATCAGAAGCTCAAGTTTATAAGCCATGTATAGCTATACATGGATTATAATTTGGCCATCTTTGATCGAAAACTCGAGTTGATCAGAAGCTCAGGTTTATAAGCCATGTATAGCTATACATGGATTATAATTTGGCCATCTTTGGTCGAAAACTCAAGTTTATAAGCCATGTATAGCTATACATGGATTATAATTTGGCCATCTTTGATCGAAAACTCGAGTTTATAAGCCATGTATAGCTATACATGGATTATAATTTGGCCATCTTTGATCAGAAGCTCAAGTTTATAAGCCATGTATAGCTATACATGGATTATAATTTGGCCATCTTTGGTCGAAAACTCAAGTTTATAAGCCATGTATAGCTATACATGGATTATAATTTGGCCATCTTTGGTCGAAACTCAAGTTTATAAGCCATGTATAGCTATACATGGATTATAATTTGGCCATCTTTGATCGAAAACTCAAGTTTATAAGCCATGTATAGCTATACATGGATTATAATTTGGCCATCTTTGATCGAAAACTCGAGTTTATAAGCCATGTATAGCTATACATGGATTATAATTTGGCCATCTTTGATCAGAAGCTCAGTTTATAAGCCATGTATAGCTATACATGGATTATAATTTGGCCATCTTTGATCGAAAACTCGAGTTTATAAGCCATGTATAGCTATACATGGATTATAATATGGCCATCTTTGATCAGAAGCTCAAGTTTATAAGCCATGTATAGCTATACATGGATTATAATTTGGCCATCTTTGATCAGAAGCTCAAGTTTATAAGCCATGTATAGCTATACATGGATTATAATTTGGCCATCCTTGGTCGAAAACTCAAGTTTATAAGCCATGTATAGCTATACATGGATTATAATTTGGCCATCTTTGATCAGAAGCTCAGTTTATAAGCCATGTATAGCTATACATGGATTATAATTTGGCCATCTTTGATCAGAAGCTCAAGTTTATAAGCCATGTATAGCTATACATGGATTATAATTTGGCCATCTTTGATCGAAAACTCGAGTTTATAAGCCATGTATACATATACATGGATTATAATGGCCATCTTTGATCAGAAGCTCAAGTTTATAAGCCATGTATAGCTATACATGGATTATAATTTGGCCATCTTTGATCAGAAGCTCAAGTTTATAAGCCATGTATAGCTATACATGGATTATAATTTGGCCATCCTTGGTCGAAAACTCAAGTTTATAAGCCATGTATAGCTATACATGGATTATAATTTGGCCATCTTTGGTCGAAAACTCAAGTTTATAAGCCATGGATTATAATTTGGCCATCTTTGATCAGAAGCTCATATAGCTATACATGGATTATAATTTGGCCATCTTTGATCAGAAGCTCAAGTTTATAAGCCATGTATAGCTATACATGGATTATAATTTGGCCATCTTTGATCAGAAGCTCAGGTTTATAAGCCATGTATAGCTATACATGGATTATAATTTGGCCATCTTTGATCGAAAACTCGAGTTTATAAGCCATGTATAGCTATACATGGATTATAATTTGGCCATCTTTGATCGAAAACTCGAATTATAAGCCATGTATAGCTATACATGGATTATAATTTGGCCATCTTTGGTCGAAAACTCAAGTTTATAAGCCATGTATAGCTATACATGGATTATAATTTGGCCATCTTTGATCAGAAGCTCAAGGTTTATAAGCCATGTATAGCTATACATGGATTATAATTTGGCCATCTTTGATCAGAAGCTCAAGTTTATAAGCCATGTATAGCTATACATGGATTATAATTTGGCCATCTTTGATCAGAAGCTCAAGTTTATAAGCCATGTATAGCTATACATGGATTATAATTTGGCCATCCTTGGTCGAAAACTCAAGTTTATAAGCCATGTATAGCTATACATGGATTATAATTTGGCCATCTTTGGTCGAAAACTCAAGTTTATAAGCCATGGATTATAATTTGGCCATCTTTGATCAGAAGCTCATATAGCTATACATGGATTATAATTTGGCCATCTTTGATCAGAAGCTCAAGTTTATAAGCCATGTATAGCTATACATGGATTATAATTTGGCCATCTTTGATCAGAAGCTCAGTTTATAAGCCATGTATAGCTATACATGGATTATAATTTGGCCATCTTTGATCGAAAACTCGAGTTTATAAGCCATGTATAGCTATACATGGATTATAATTTGGCCATCTTTGATCGAAAACTCAAGTTATAAGCCATGTATAGCTATACATGGATTATAATTTGGCCATCTTTGTCGAAAACTCAAGTTTATAAGCCATGTATAGCTATACATGGATTATAATTTGGCCATCTTTGATCAGAAGCTCAGTTTATAAGCCATGTATAGCTATACATGGATTATAATTTGGCCATCTTTGATCAGAAGCTCAAGTTTATAAGCCATGTATAGCTATACATGGATTATAATTTGGCCATCTTTGATCGAAAACTCAAGTTTATAAGCCATGTATAGCTATACATGGATTATAATTTGGCCATCTTTGATCAGAAGCTCAAGTTTATAAGCCATGTATAGCTATACATGGATTATAATTTGGCCATCTTTGATCAGAAGCTCAGTTTATAAGCCATGTATAGCTATACATGGATTATAATTTGGCCATCTTTGGTCGAAAACTCAAGTTTATAAGCCATGTATAGCTATACATGGATTATAATTTGGCCATCTTTGATCAGAAGCTCAAGTTTATAAGCCATGTATAGCTATACATGGATTATAATTTGGCCATCTTTGGTCGAAAACTCAAGTTTATAAGCCATGTATAGCTATACATGGATTATAATTTGGCCATCTTTGATCGAAAACTCGAGTTTATAAGCCATGTATAGCTATACATGGATTATAATTTGGCCATCTTTGATCGAAAACTCGAGTTTATAAGCCATGTATAGCTATACATGGATTATAATATGGCCATCTTTGATCAGAAGCTCAAGTTTATAAGCCATGTATAGCTATACATGGATTAAATTTGGCCATCTTTGGTCGAAAACTCAAGTTTATAAGCCATGTATAGCTATACATGGATTATAATTTGGCCATCTTTGATCAGAAGCTCAAGTTTATAAGCCATGTATAGCTATACATGGATTATAATTTGGCCATCTTTGATCAGAAGCTCAGTTTATAAGCCATGTATAGCTATACATGGATTATAATTTGGCCATCTTTGGTCGAAAACTCAAGTTTATAAGCCATGTATAGCTATACATGGATTATAATTTGGCCATCTTTGATCAGAAGCTCAAGTTTATAAGCCATGTATAGCTATACATGGATTATAATTTGGCCATCTTTGATCAGAAGCTCAGGTTTATAAGCCATGTATAGCTATACATGGATTATAATTTGGCCATCTTTGATCAGAAGCTCAAGTTTATAAGCCATGTATAGCTATACATGGATTATAATTTGGCCATCTTTGATCGAAAACTCGAGTTTATAAGCCATGTATAGCTATACATGGATTATAATTTGGCCATCTTTGATCAGAAGCTCAAGTTTATAAGCCATGTATAGCTATACATGGATTATAATTTGGCCATCTTTGATCAGAAGCTCAGGTTTATAAGCCATGTATAGCTATACATGGATTATAATTTGGCCATCTTTGATCGAAAACTCGAGTTTATAAGCCATGTATAGCTATACATGGATTATAATATGGCCATCTTTGATCAGAAGCTCAAGTTTATAAGCCATGTATAGCTATACATGGATTATAATTTGGCCATCTTTGGTCGAAAACTCAAGTTTATAAGCCATGTATAGCTATACATGGATTATAATTTGGCCATCTTTGATCGAAAACTCGAGTTTATAAGCCATGTGTAGCTATACATGGATTATAATTTGGCCATCTTTGATCGAAAACTCGAGTTCATAAGCCATGTATAGCTATACATGGATTATAATTGGCCATCTTTGATCAGAAGCTCAAGTTTATAAGCCATGTATAGCTATACATGGATTAAAATTTGGCCATCTTTGGTCGAAAACTCAAGTTTATAAGCCATGTATAGCTATACATGGATTATAATTTGGCCATCTTTGATCGAAAACTCGAGTTTATAAGCCATGTATAGCTATACATGGATTATAATTTGGCCATCTTTGATCGAAAACTCGAGTTTATAAGCCATGTATAGCTATACATGGATTATAATTTGGCCATCTTTGATCAGAAGCTCAAGTTTATAAGCCATGTATAGCTATACATGGATTATAATTTGGCCATCTTTGATCAGAAGCTCAGGTTTATAAGCCATGTATAGCTATACATGGATTATAATTTGGCCATCTTTGATCGAAAACTCGAGTTTATAAGCCATGTATAGCTATACATGGATTATAATTTGGCCATCTTTGATCAGAAGCTCAAGTTTATAAGCCATGTATAGCTATACATGGATTATAATTTGGCCATCTTTGATCAAGCTCAAGTTTATAAGCCATGTATAGCTATACATGGATTATAATTTGGCCATCTTGGTCGAAAACTCAAGTTTATAAGCCATGTATAGTTATACATGGATTATAATTTGGCCATCTTTGGTCGAAAACTCAAGTTTATAAGCCATGTATAGCTATACATGGATTATAATTTGGCCATCTTTGATCAGAAGCTCAAGTTTATAAGCCATGTATAGCTATACATGGATTATAATTTGGCCATCTTTGATCGAAAACTCGAGTTTATAAGCCATGTATAGCTATACATGGATTATAATTTGGCCATCTTTGATCAGAAGCTCAAGTTTATAAGCCATGTATAGCTATACATGGATTATAATTTGGCCATCTTTGATCAGAAGCTCAGGTTTATAAGCCATGTATAGCTATACATGGATTATAATTTGGCCATCTTTGATCAGAAGCTCAAGTTTATGAGCCATGTATAGCTATACATGGATTATAATTTGCCATCTTTGATCAGAAGCTCAAGTTTATAAGCCATGTATAGCTATACATGGATTATAATTTGGCCATTTTTGGTCGAAAACTCAAGTTTATAAGCCATGTATAGCTATACGTGGATTATAATTTGGCCATCTTTGATCAGAAGCTCAAGTTTATAAGCCATGTATAGCTATACGTGGATTATAATTTGGCCATCTTTGATCGAAACTCGAGTTGATCAGAAGCTCAGGTTTATAAGCCATGTATAGCTATACATGGATTATAATTTGGCCATGTTTGGTCGAAAACTCAAGTTTATAAGCCATGTATAGCTATACATGGATTATAATTTGGCCATCTTTGATCAGAAGCTCAAGTTTATAAGCCATGTATAGCTATACATGGATTATAATTTGGCCATCCTTGGTCGAAAACTCAAGTTTATAAGCCATGTATAGCTATACATGGATTATAATTTGGCCATCTTTGATCAGAAGCTCAAGTTTATAAGCCATGTATAGCTATACATGGATTATAATTTGGCCATCTTTGATCGAAAACTCGAGTTTATAAGCCATGTATAGCTATACATGGATTATAATTTGGCCATCTTTGATCAGAAGCTCAAGTTTATAAGCCATGTATAGCTATACATGGATTATAATTTGGCCATTTTTGGTCGAAAACTCAAGTATATAAGCCATGTATAGCTATACATGGATTATAATTTGGCCATCTTTGATCAGAAATTATAATCCATGTATAGCTATACATGGCTTATAATTTGAGTTTTCGACCAGAGATGGCCAAATTATAATCCATGTATAGCTATACATGGCTTATGAACTTGAGCTTCTGATCAAAGATGGCCAAATTATAATCCATGTATAGCTATACATGGCTTATAAATTTGAGCTTCTGATCAAAGATGGCCAAATTATAATCCATATATAGCTATACATGGCGTATAAACTTGAGCTTCTGATCAAAGATGGCCAAATTATAATCCATGTATAGCTATACATGGCTTATAAACTTGAGCTTCTGATCAAAGATGGCCAAATTATAATCCATGTATGCTATACATGGCTTATAAACTTGAGCTTCTGATCAAAGATGGCCAAATTATAATCCATGTATAGCTATACATGGCTTATAAACTCGAGTTTTCGATCAAAGATGGCCAAATTATAATCCATGTATAGCTATACATGGCTAATAAATTTGAGCTTCTGATCAAAGATGGCCAAATTATAATCCATATATAGCTATACATGGCTTATAAACTTGAGCTTCTGATCAAAGATGGCCAAATTATAATCCATGTATAGCTATACATGGCTTATAAACTTGAGCTTCTGATCAAAGATGGCCAAATTATAATCCATGTATGCTATACATGGCTTATAAACTTGAGCTTCTGATCAAAGATGGCCAAATTATAATCCATGTATAGCTATACATGGCTTATAAACTCGAGTTTTCGATCAAAGATGGCCAAATTATAATCCATGTATAGCTATACATGGCTTATAAACTCGAGTTTTCGATCAAAGATGGCCAAATTATAATCCATGTATAGCTATACATGGCTTATAAACTTGAGCTTCTGATCAAAGATGGCCAAATTATAATCCATGTATAGCTAGCTATACATGGCTTATAAACTTGAGCTTCTGATCAAAGATGGCCAAATTATAATCCATGTATAGCTATACATGGCGTATAAACTTGAGTTTTCGACCAAAGATGGCCAAATTATAATCCATGTATAGCTATACATGGCTTATAATTTGAGTTTTCGACCAAAGATGGCCAAATTATAATCCATGTATAGCTATACATGGCTTATAAACTTGAGCTTCTGATCAAAGATGGCCAAATTATAATCCATGTATAGCTATACATGGCTTATAAACTTGAGCTTCTGATCAAAGATGGCCAAATTATAATCCATGTATGCTATACATGGCTTATAAACTTGAGCTTCTGATCAAAGATGGCCAAATTATAATCCATGTATAGCTATACATGGCTTATAAATTTGAGCTTCTGATCAAAGATGGCCAAATTATAATCCATGTATAGCTTATAAACTTGAGCTTCTGATCAAAGATGGCCAAATTTTAATCCATGTATAGCTATACATGGCTTATAAACTTGAGCTTCTGATCAAAGATGGCCAAATTATAATACATGGCTTATAAACTCGAGTTTTCGACCAAAGATGGCCAAATTATAATCCATGTATAGCTATACATGGCTTATAAACTTGAGTTTTCGACCAAAGATGGCCAAATTATAATCCATGTATAGCTACATGGCTTATAAACTTGAGTTTTCGACCAAAGATGGCCAAATTATAATCCATGTATATACATGGCTTATAAACTTGAGTTTTCGACCAAAGATGGCCAAATTATAATCCATGTATAGCTATACATGGCTTATAAACTTGAGTTTTCGACCAAAGATGGCCAAATTATAATCCATGTATAGCTATACATGGCTCATGAACTTGAGCTTCTGATCAAAGATGGCCAAATTATAATCCATGTATAGCTATACATGGCTTATAAACTTGAGTTTTCGACCAAAGATGGCCAAATTATAATCCATGTATAGCTTATAAACTTGAGCTGCTGATCAAAGATGGCCAAATTATAATCCATGTATAGCTATACATGGCTTATAAACCTGAGCTTCTGATCAAAGATGGCCAAATTATAATCCATGTATAGCTATGCATGGCTTATAAACTTGAGCTTCTGATCAAAGATGGCCAAATTATAATCCATGTATAGCTATACATGGCTTATAAACTCGAGTTTTCGATCAAAGATGGCCAAATTATAATCCATGGCTTATAAACTTGAGCTTCTGATCAAAGATGGCCAAATTATAATCCATGTATAGCTATACATGGCTTATAAACTTGAGTTTTCGACCAAAGATGGCCAAATTATAATCCATGTATAGCTATACATGGCTTATAAACTTGAGTTTTCGACCAAAGATGGCCAAATTATAATCCATGTATAGCTATACATGGCTTATAAACTTGAGTTTTCGACCAAAGATGGCCAAATTATAATCCATGTATAGCTATACATGGCTTATAAACTTGAGTTTTCGACCAAAGATGGCCAAAGTATAATCCATGTATAGCTATACATGGCTTATAAACTTGAGCTTCTGATCAAAGATGGCCAAATTATAATCCATGTATAGCTATACATGGCTTATAAATTTGAGCTTCTGATCAAAGATGGCCAAATTATAATCCATGTAAAGCTATACATGGCTTATAAATTTGAGCTTCTGATCAAAGATGGCCAAATTATAATCCATGTATAGCTATACATGGCTTATAAACTCGAATTTTCGACCAAAGATGGCCAAATTATAATCCATGTATAGCTATACATGGCTTATAAACTTGAGCTTCTGATCAAAGATGGCCAAATTATAATCCATGTATAGCTATACATGGCTTATGAACTTGAGCTTCTGATCAAAGATGGCCAAATTATAATCCATGTATAGCTATACATGGCTTATAAATTTGAGCTTCTGATCAAAGATGGCCAAATTATAATCCATACATAGCTATACATGGCGTATAAACTTGAGCTTCTGATCAAAGATGGCCAAATTATAATCCATGTATAGCTACATGGCTTATAAACTTGAGTTTTCGACCAAAGATGGCCAAATTATAATCCATGTATAGCTATACATGGCTTATAAACTTGAGTTTTCGACCAAAGATGACCAAATTATAATCCATGTATAGCTATACATGGCTTATGAACTCGAATTTTCGATCAAAGATGGCCAAATTATAATCCATGTATAGCTATACATGGCTTATAAACTTGAGTTTTCGACCAAAGATGGCCAAATTATAATCCATGTATAATTTGGCCATCTTTGGTCGAAAACTCGAGTTTATAAGCCATGTATAGCTATACATGGATTATAATTTGGCCATCTTTGGTCGAAAACTCGAGTTTATAACCATGTATAGCTATACATGGATTATAATTTGGCCATCTTTGGTCGAAAACTCGAGTTTATAAGCCATGTATAGCTATACATGGATTATAATTTGGCCATCTTTGGTCGAAAACTCGAGTTTATAAACTATGTATAGCTATACATGGATTATAATTTGGCCATCTTTGGTCGAAAACTCATTTTTATAAGCCATGTATAGCTATACATGGATTATAATTTGGCCATCTTTGGTCGAGAACTCAAGTTTATAAGCCATGTATGTTTATAAGCCATGTATAGCTATACATGGATTATAATTTGGCCATCTTTGATCAGAAGCTCAAGTTTATAAGCCATGTATAGCTAAACATGGATTATAATTTGGCCATCTTTGGTCGAAAACTCAAGTTTATAAGCCATGTATAGCTATACATGGATTATAATGTGGCCATCTTTGGTCGAAAACTCAAGTTTATAAGCTATGTATAGCTATACATGGATTATAATTTGGCCATCTTTGGTCGAAAACTCATTTTTATAAGCCATGTATAGCTATACATGGATTATAATTTGGCCATCTTTGGTCGAGAACTCAAGTTTATAAGCCATGTATGTTTATAAGCCATGTATAGCTATACATGGATTATTATTTGGCCATCTTTGGTCGAAAACTCAAGTTTATAAGCCATGTATAGCTATACATGGATTATAATTCGGCCATCTTTGGTCGAAAACTCAAGTTTATAAGCCATGTATAGCTATACATGGATTATAATTTGGCCATCTTTGATCAGAAGCTCAAGTTTATAAGCCATGTATAGCTAAACATGGATTATAATTTGGCTATCTTTGGTCGAAAACTCAAGTTTATAAGCCATGTTTAGCTATACATGGATTATAATTTGGCCATCTTTGGTCGAGAACTCGAGTTTATAAGCCATGTATAGCTATACATGGATTATTATTTGGCCATCTTTGGTCGAAAACTCAAGTTTATAAGCCATGTATAGCTATACATGGATTATAATTCGGCCATCTTTGGTCGAAAACTCAAGTTTATAAGCCATGTATAGCTACATGGATTATAATTTGGCCATCTTTGTTCGAAAACTCAAGTTTATAAGCCATGTATAGCTATACATGGATTATAATTTGGCCATCTTTGATCAGAAGCTCAAGTTTATAAGCCATGTATAGCTATATACATGGATTATAATTTGGCATCTTTGGTCGAAAACTCAAGTTTATAACCCATGTATAGCTTGGATTATAATTTGGCCATCTTTGATCGAAAACTCAAGTTTATGAGCCATGTATAGCTATACATCGATTATAATTTGGCCATCTTTGGTCGAAAACTCAAGTTTATAAGCCATGTATAGCTATACATGGATTATAATTTGGCCATCTTTGATCAGAAGCTCAAGTTTATAAGCCATTTATAGCTATACATGGATTATTATTTGGCCATCTTTGGTCGAAAACTCAAGTTTATAAGCCATGTATAGCTATACATGGATTAAAATTCGGCCATCTTTGGTCGAAAACTCAAGTTTATAAGCCATGTATAGCTACATGGATTATAATTTGGCCATCTTTGTTCGAAAACTCAAGTTTATAAGCCATGTATAGCTATACATGGATTATAATTTGGCCATCTTTGATCAGAAGCTCAAGTTTATAAGTCATGTATAGCTATATACATGGATTATAATTTGGCCATCTTTGGTCGAAAACTCAAGTTTATAAGCCATGTATAGCTATACATGGATTATAATTTGGCCATCTTTGGTCGAAAACTCAAATTTATAAGCCATGTATAGCTATACATGGATTATAATTTGGCCATCTTTGTTCGAAAACTCAAGTTTATAAGCCATGTATAGCTATACATGGATTATAATTTGGCCATCTTTGATCAGAAGCTCAAGTTTATAAGCCATGTATAGCTATATACATGGATTATAATTTGGCATCTTTGGTCGAAAACTCAAGTTTATAAGCCATGTATAGCTTGGATTATAATTTGGCCATCTTTGATCGAAAACTCAAGTTTATGAGCCATGTATAGCTATACATCGATTATAATTTGGCCATCTTTGGTCGAAAACTCAAGTTTATAAGCCATGTATAGCTATACATGGATTATAATTTGGCCATCTTTGATCAGAAGCTCAAGTTTATAAGCCATGTATAGCTATACATGGATTATTATTTGGCCATCTTTGGTCGAAAACTCAAGTTTATAAGCCATGTATAGCTATACATGGATTATAATTCGGCCATCTTTGGTCGAAAACTCAAGTTTATAAGCCATGTATAGCTACATGGATTATAATTTGGCCATCTTTGTTCGAAAACTCAAGTTTATAAGCCATGTATAGCTATACATGGATTATAATTTGGCCATCTTTGATCAGAAGCTCAAGTTTATAAGCCATGTATAGCTATATACATGGATTATAATTTGGCCATCTTTGGTCGAAAACTCAAGTTTATAAGCCATGTATAGCTATACATGGATTATAATTTGGCCATCTTTGGTCGAAAACTCAAATTTATAAGCCATGTATAGCTATACATGGATTATTATTTGGCCATCTTTGGTCGAAAACTCAAGTTTATAAGCCATGTATAGCTATACATGGATTCGGCCATCTTTGGTCGAAAACTCAAGTTTATAAGCCATGTATAGCTACATGGATTATAATTTGGCCATCTTTGTTCGAAAACTCAAGTTTATAAGCCATGTATAGCTATACATGGATTATAATTTGGCCATCTTTGATCAGAAGCTCAAGTTTATAAGCCATGTATAGCTATATACATGGATTATAATTTGGCCATCTTTGGTCGAAAACTCAAGTTTATAAGCCATGTATAGCTATACATGGATTATAATTCGGCCATCTTTGGTCGAAAACTCAAGTTTATAAGCCATGTATAGCTACATGGATTATAATTTGGCCATCTTTGTTCGAAAACTCAAGTTTATAAGCCATGTATAGCTATACATGGATTATAATTTGGCCATCTTTGATCAGAAGCTCAAGTTTATAAGCCATGTATAGCTATATACATGGATTATAATTTGGCCATCTTTGGTCGAAAACTCAAGTTTATAAGCCATGTATAGCTATACATGGATTATAATTTAGCCATCTTTGGTCGAAAACTCAAGTTTATAAGTCATGTATAGCTATACATGGATTATAATTTGGCCATCTTTGGTCGAAAACTCAAGTTTATAACCCATGTATAGCTTGGATTATAATTTGGCCATCTTTGATCGAAAACTCAAGTTTATAAGCCTATTCATGGATTATAATTTGGCCATCTTTGATCAGAATCTCAAGTTTATAAGCCATGTATAGCTATACATGGAATATAATTTGGCCATCTTTGATCGAAAACTCAAGTTTATAAGCCATGTATAGCTATACATGGATTATAATTTGGCCATCTTTGATCAGAAGCTCAAGTTTATAAGCCATGTATAGCTATACATGGATTAAAATTTGGCCATCTTTGGTCGAAAACTCGAGTTTATAAGCCATGTATAGCTATACATGGATTATAATTTGGCCATCTTTGGTCGAAAACTCAAGTTAATACCATGTATATAGACGTGGATTATAATTTGGCCATCTTCGATAAGAAGCTCAAGTTTATAAGCCATGTATAGCTATACATGGATCATAATTTGGCCATCTTCGATAAGAAGCTCAAGTTTATAAGCCATGTATAGCTATACATGGATCATAATTTGGCCATCTTTGGTCGAAAACTCAAGTTTATAATCCATGTATAGCTTATACATGGATTATAATTTGGCCATCTTTGGTCGAAAACTCAAGTTTATAAGCCATGTATAGCTATACATGGATTATAATTTGGCCATCTTTGGTCGAAAACTCAAGTTTATAAGCCATGTATAGCTATACATGGATTATAATTTGGCCATCTTTGGTCGAAAACTCAAGTTTATAAGCCATGTATAGCTATACATGGATTATAATTTGGCCATCTTTGGTCGAAAACTCAAGTTTATAACCCATGTATAGCTTGGATTATAATTTGGCCATCTTTGATCGAAAACTCAAGTTTATAAGCCATGTATAGCTATACATGGATTATAATTTGGCCATCTTTGATCAGAAGCTCAAGTTTATAAGCCATGTATAGCTATACATGGATTAAAATTTGGCCATCTTTGGTCGAAAACTCGAGTTTATAAGCCATGTATAGCTATACATGGATTATAATTTGGCCATCTTTGGTCGAAAACTCAAGTTAATAAGCCATGTATATATGCGTGGATTATAATTTGGCCATCTTCGATAAAAAGCTCAAGTTTATAAGCCATGTATAGCTATACATGGATCATAATTTGGCCATCTTTGGTCGAAAACTCAAGTTTATAAGCCATGTATAGCTATACATGGATTAAAATTTGGCCATCTTTAGTCGAAAACTCGAGTTTATAAGCCATGTATAGCTATACATGGATTATAATTTGGCCATCTTTGGTCGAAAACTCAAGTTAATAAGCCATGTATATATGCGTGGATTATAATTTGGCCATCTTCGATAAAAAGCTCAAGTTTATAAGCCATGTATAGCTATACATGGATTATAATTTGGCCATCTCTGATAGAAAACTCAAGTTTATGAGCCATGTATAGCTATACATGGATTATAATTTGGCCATATTTGATAGAAAACTCAAGTTTATAATCCATGTATCGCTATACGTGGATTATAATTTGGCCATCTTTGGTCGAAAACTCAAGTTTATAAGCCATGTACTATACATGGATTATAATTTGGCCATCTTTGATCAAAAACTCAAGTTCATAAGCCATGTATATACATGGATTATAATTTGGCCATCTTTGATCAAAAACTCAAGTTTATAAGCCATGTACATGGATTATAATTTGGCCATCTTTGGTCGAAAACTCAAGTTTATAACCCTTGTATAGCTATACGTGGATTATAATTTGGCCATCTTTGGTCGAAAACTCAAGTTTATAAGCCATGTATAGTACGTGGATTATAAACTTGAGTTTTCGACCAAAGATGGCCAAATTATAATCCATGGCTTATAAACTTGAGTTTTTGATCAACGATGGCCAAATTTTAATCCACTTATACATGGATTTTCAAACTGTGTTTTCGACCAAAAATGGCCAAATTATAATCCACCTATAGCTAGCAACAGATGACGCTGTAGTCTTCATCTATTCTGCAACTAAACGGCGGGATCGAATTGAATGAATTTTTGTGTATACGGAACAACGTCTGTTGGGTCCGCTAGTCATTTTAATAAGATCGCATAAGCAGCAGGTGAATCCATTTGTGTCTGTTCGATACGCATTCCACTGCAGATGGTATAGAACCCGGCTTAATATATTGAAAATATGGAAATGAACGAGCAGGAAAAAAAAGTAACATTAATAATTATCAATCTTATTTCGGTTTTTACCGGTCAGGCGATAACCGAATGAACATTACATCGACTATTTTATGCCGGACAATATGTTTTCGGTGTCCACGGATACCAGAAGATGCAAATCCAACCACTACAAATATCCTTTTTAATAACTTCACAATTTTGCACGGGAGAAACCTGTAGAACTCCTCTAGTGCGATATGGTTAATGACTATTCTTTGCAGAACAATATTTTGACAGCACATTGTCTCACATTGTTTATAGTTATTTGATCAACCTGGTTATTAATGACAGTGAATAATGGTTGTAATCGACACATAATCATAGTTATTGTTCGAACTGAAATTTAAGAATTCCTAAACGTCGAATCCTTTTTCACGTTAAGCATTAGGGCGTTTGTGAAGAATAGATTTACTTGATAAATGAAATATCAATCATTCTGATCGGATCAAAGGGGAGCGATTTATTTTCAACGAAAGATGAAAAAAATGTTTTTTTTCCATCTGCTACAAGGTTATTTCGAGAAATTTCGAAAACGGAAGTTTATAGAAAAAAGTAGTCCATAGGGCGTTTGTAGCGAACTGATTTACCTATAAAATGAGGTAACAATCATTTTCTTCGGATCAGCAGGAAGCGATTTGATTTCAACGAAAACTGAAAACATGTATTTTTAAATCTGCTATCTGCTAATTTTGGAAACTGTGGGTTATAGAAGAAAGTGATCAATAGGGCGTTTGTAGAGAACTGATTTTCCTACAAAATGAGGTATCACTTATTCTCATCGGATGAAAATAGAGCGATTAACTTTCAATTTGAGAAGAAAAAATGTATTTTTTCATCTTGTGCCAAGTGAAATCAAAAAATTGTCGAAGTGTTTGTAGAAAATTAATTCATCTATAAAATGACTCTGATCAGATGAACATGGAGTGGTTCATTATCAACGAAAGATGAACAAATTTATTTTTCATTCTGCTGTCAAGTTAATTCGAAATATTTCGAAAACGGTAGGTTATAGAAGGAAGTGGTCAATTAAGCATTTCTAGAAAATTGATTGGCCTATAAAAAAGAGGACTCAATAATTCTGATCGGATGAACAGGAATCGATTCATTTTTAACGAACGTTGAAAAAAATTATTTTTCCATCTGCTACCAAGTTGATTCGAAAAATTTCGAGAACAAAAAGTTATAAAAGAATTGGTCGATGGGGCGTTTATAGCGAATTAATACACCCATAAAATGAGGTATCAATTATTCTGATCGGATGAACCGAAAGCAATTTATTTTCAACGGAAGATGAGGAAACGTATTTTTTCATTTGTTGCCAAGTTAATCCGAAAACGGTGAGTTAAAGAAGAAAGTAATCAGAAGGACGTTTGTAGAGAATTGATTTACCTTTAAAATGAAGTATCAATCATTTAAATGAAAATAAATCATTCTGAAATATGTGGAGACAGATGAAAGAACTCTGTTCTGGTTTGTTTCCGACAAACTGAAATGGGTGATAGATCACATAATTTAAAGCAAAAAAGTTCCTATACAGGGAGTTAAAGTAGAAAAAATAATTCGCGTATTCTTTAATATGTTTTGACTGCTTCGAAATCCTTTCATGAAAATTTGTATACAGGGGTTTTTTGATACGATAAATTCAAACTTGTGGTCGATTTAGTTGTATTTTAGCCACCGGCAACCATTTCAACCCATGTAAACCGTTGCAACTTCTTTGTGCTACCCTGTACACCGTTTTGGACTTAAAAAATCGATTCTCTCATCCTTTTTGCTTGAAAAAGGTATAACTCATCGAAGTCGCTAGGAGTAATCGTTTCAGAGAAAATTGCATTTAACGCCAAAGGGTCCCGAAAATTATTCCCATTTAAATATTTGATTTAAATTCATTTTGAAAATTTCTAAGGCGAATGCATGCGGATTTTCTATCGCCCACTAATAAGTAAGGTTGTATGCTATTGAATTGTTGTTTTTAAGTGTTCTGAATCATTTTTTAGTCCAAAATGACGTACAGGGTAGCACAAAAAATGCAAAGGTTTAAAGGGGACGAAATGATTGCCAGTGGCGCCCTCTAGAATATAGAACCAAATCGACCACAAATTTGAATTTCTCTCAAAAAATCCTATGTAAGTACCAACTTTTATGCAATTATTTGGAATCAGTCGAAAAATATTAAAGACTAGCAGACCCAACAGACGTTGTTCTGTATACACAAAAATTCATTCAATTCGATCGAGCCGTTTAGTTGCAGAGTAGATGAATAACCTGAATAACGACTTCAGCGCCATCTGTTAATCTGATTTGTGGTCATAAACATACGGGCATAGGCAATCCAGAATACATTCATACAAAACATCCCTCACACTTCGGTACCTTCTCCAACCCGCCTAGTGCCTACCTCGGAGACATTTTGGTGCGATTTCATCTTCAACCTGCCATATCTTTTGATGTATTCATCATAATTGAATGATGTAAGAGGCAATTTCGTTCTAAAGTAAATATTGGGTATGAACGACGTATTTAATTTGATAAGGATCAATAGCGTATTCATAAAAAATACTCCCAAATAATGCATAATTTTGAGAAACATTCGGATTTCCATGTACGTCTTACGGTTTTTGCAGCGCACCTGAAAATAGCTGATCATGGCTGATTTTGGTACTCATATTTATTATCATTGAAGTTATAGTAGGTTTCCTCAATTTTCTCGGGTGAAAAGTAAGCCTATGTTACTCAGGGATAGTGTAGCATTCTAAGGATGAAATAATTATTGAAATCTCTAGTAGCTTATGAGTTAACTCGTATCAAATCCACAAACATACAAATCTTTCCTCTTTATAATATAAGTATAAGTATAATATTAGTAAAGATATAGATCAGTTCTCTACAAACGCCCTATTGACCACTTTTTTCTAAAACCTACCGTTTTGAGCAGAATCCGTACCAACTTAAGACACCGGGATCTGAATAAGAAGATCAGCAATTTCGTTCTAAAGTAAATATTGGGTATGAACGACGTATTTCATTGGATAAGGATCAATAGCGTATTCATAAAAAAATACTCCCAAATAAGGCATAATTTCGAGAAACTTTCGGAAAACTTTAAAAGGTGATACAGAGTAAACCTTGAAAGATAGATATATGCTATCGCGGACTTTTTTGTAGAACTATGAAAGAGGTACATTTCCGTCATACATTGTTTCCACGTACGTCTTACGGTTTTCGCAGTGCACCTGAAAATAGCTGATTTTGGTACTCATAATTATTATCATTGAAGTTATAGTAGGTTTCCTCAAATTTCTCGGGTGAAAAGTATAGCCTATATTACTCAAGGATAATGTAGCATTCTAAGGGTGAAAGAATTATTGAAATCGGTCCAGTGGCTTATGAGTTATCTCATATCAACGCCACAAACCCACAAATCCACAAACATACAAATCTTTCCGCTTTATAATATTAGTATAGAAAACGCGAATTATTTTTTCAACTTAAACACCATGTATCTCAGAAACGAAGCAATTCCGGACCCATGTTCATGGGAACTTTTTTGCTTGAAATGATGTGATCCACAACCCACTTCAGTTTGTCGGAAACAAATCAGAATACCTGTATTTGCAGTGTCAATCACTATCGGGGTGTCAACAACTGAACCTTTCACCATATCTAGAAAAATCTCTAATATCAACTCCAACTCCCGTGCCGTTTCTCCCATAGTTACCTAACTTATTTATCCCACCGCGATTTACTCATTGCCCGCGCCCGTGTTCGAAAATAGCCGACAGAGGGCAATATTAACCAATCATTTGTATCACATAAACAGCAATAAAACGGAACGTAGACGCAATAAAATACGCTATCATTTTCGAAATAATATCCGTTGCCACGTTCATTATCATATTGTTATTGGTATTCGGCCTATCGGCATGATAATAATAATATAATAATAATAATGTTTATTCAAGAAACAGAAATAATTACAAGGCAATACAGTGTTGAATTCTAAAATAAACTCCTTACACTAGTTATACAAGATCAAAAACTTGGACAATTGTAATAAACATCAAAATAAGTTATCACAGAAGTAAACAAACTATACTATAATGAAAGAATATTCCCTTCCTTCGAATAAACAAAGATAATCCCCCAAAACCAAAGGGTTGTGCGGGGGATTACTGCAGCCACTACAAACACAACACAATCAAAATCAAATGCTACGTCTATGAAACAACAAAATACACCATTTCAAGCTCATCTAGTACCATTTACTACATTTGCTATTTGAGCTCTGTCAACAATTCTCAGGTAATTCTTTATGGCCCTACTGAACATGTTAACAGAATTCAGTGAACGCAACCTGGCCCTCAGATCTGAGGGCAGGGAGTTGAGGACGTGTGGAACAAGATACGAGTATGTACGCTGTCCGATGGTCTTATGTGCCCTATATGACGAAACTGTTTGTCTTGTCCTTCCTCTAGTTGAATAGCCGTGCTCCAGGTAAGCAAGGATATCTTTGTTCTTGTAGACATACATGAGCAGGGTGTGAACATATATCTTCCTAATATCTAGGATACCCGACTCCCGATATAGTTGGTCTGTGGGATATAATCTTTCCTTGTGTAAAATTATTCTCAAGAACGAATTTTGAACTACCTGCAATTTTTTGAGGTGTAGATCGTATAAACCACCCCAGGCCAGAACGCAGTACCGCAGACGGGACTCTACCAATGCGTGGTAAAGCACTTTCAAGTGTTTCGCTTCTAAGATTTCACTCAAAAAGCGAAACCTGTATAAGAAGCGCCTCAGAGTAACAACTACATTGCCAACATGAATGTCCCAACGCAAAGAACAGTCGATGTAAATTCCCAAATATTTTATGGAGGTTACCGAATCAAGTTGGAAGTTCTTGTGTGGACTCCCGATCTGTAGTTTGTTGAAATGAGTTAAGTTTGATTTGTAAATTGAGAAGGGCAAGTATTTAGTCTTCTCACGGTTGATTGTGAGATATTTATGATTGAAGGCGTTAAAAATGTTCTCTAAGTCGTTCTCTACTTTGCTCTTTAATTTCTCCCAGGATAAGCCTTTATAAAGAATAGCCGTGTCATCGGCGAATCCGATAATACTACCTTCAGTATAAATATTCAGTATATCTTCGATGTACAGAGTGAACAGAATTGGCCCCAGGATAGTGCCCTGCGGCACACTACACCGGACAGTCAACGGGTCGCTAAGTGTATCCCCAATTCTCACCATCTGAGTTCTATCCCTCAAATAACTTTTGAAAAGTTCGAGTGGAACACCCCGCACACCCGCGTTCTCCAAAACTTCCAGCAGAAGGTCGTGATTAACGGTATCAAAGGCCTTTGAGAGGTCCAAAAATACGCACAGGGCTACCTCGTTTGAGTCCAAAGCCCTGTAAACTTCATCGCATAGGAGAGATACTGCATCAGAGGTGGATCTTTCCCTCCGGAACCCAAACTGTTTATCTGATATTATTTTATGTTTGTCCAAGTAGTCTCTCAATCTTCGCTCAATAATCTTCTCAAACACTTTCGCGAATGAGGAAACAAGTGATATAGGTCTATAGCTACCTGGTGAATCCACAGGTCCTTTCTTTTTGTACACAGGAATGACGACAGATATCTTGAACTCCCTCGGACAAACTCCGGACTGAACGATATCATTCATGACCTCAGTTAACGGCAGAGCAATTTCATCCTTAATATTTTTCAAGACCTCGTTTGAGATATTATCGTATCCCGGGGATTTTTTTTCCTTCATATTGTCAATGATCCGTTTTATTTCCTCTGGTGTTGTTGGGTTCAGAAAGAATGAATGTTCAGTTATTTCAATCTTCTCTGCAAGATCTTTACCTACGTTTATGTAGTGCTGATTGAGAATGTTTGTCATTTCCCTCGTATCTTCCACAACAGAGCCATTTCGGTCTCGAACATTTTTGATGGTACCTCGGTCTTCAGCTCTGTATAAATTGTTAAGTGTTTTCCATAAATTCTTTGTGTTGTTCTTGTTTTCGTAAATTTTTGCCCTGAAGAAGTTACATTTTGCTGTCTTTATGATACGATTCAGTCTATTCCTATATTGTGTAAATTTTTCTCTGTACCTATCAGGCTCTTTAATATATTTTTTATGCAACTCATTTTTAGTGTTGACGGACTTAACAATACCAGCAGTTATCCATTCCCTTCTTCGAACATCCCTTCTTTTGATCTTCAAAGTCTTGGTGTTCTGTTCTATCAGTCGGTCCACCGTTTTCAAGAAGCAGGTTGACTTCAGTTGACTATCTTTCTGAGAGTAGACAGGACCCCAGTCAAAGTCTGCCAGTTCCGCTCTAAGTCCTGGGTAATCCACGACTTTCCGGCACCTCCAATCCCCGACCTGTGGCCCCGCCTTTGCAATCGGGAAACTAATGGTGGTGGCGCGGTGGTCTGTTATCAACGTTTCAATTGTTGAGGCAGATACCAGATCTTCATAATTATATATATCACTCCTCAAGAATATGTGATCCAAGCAAGATTTTTCTCGGGTTGCTTTATTTATCACCGATACATAATTATATTCACTCATTAGATTCATGTATGTGGACACCAATTCATCAGATTCATTTAAAATATTAATGTTCATATCTCCTATTATTACTTGGTAGGTTAGTCCCAACTTTCTTGTGTTTTTCAGGTATTCTTCGAGTGACTGGACAAAGTCATATGCACTGGTTGACGGAGGCCTGTAGACCCCAGTAACAAGCAGTTTCTTATTCTGCGGCAGTTGGATGGTAATCTCCAATACTTTCACTTGTGCAATAAACGTTGTGTCCACTTGAAAATTAAATTCTTTTCCCACATAAATCATTACACCATCGTTTTTATTGATGGCACCCTCACTATATATCATATTATATCCTTCCAACCGGTAAGAAGCATCATCGGATAATCTGAAAGTCTCAGATAGGACTTTACATTCAGGGAGTTCTTTAATTCTACTGAGAAGTATCCTGAACTCATCCAAATTTTTGGATACACTTCTAATGTTTTGATGTAGAATTCTAAGGCACTTATCCCTTGTTCTGAAGGAATTGTTAGAAGCATCAATTCCATCGAATTCTATTGTATTAAATGGTGTAAAATTGATATCACGTATGCATGGATCCATAACAAACTTCAAACAGTACACAACAAACAAAGATCGATATAAACAACAAAAAAAAACTTAATATGAAACTGCAAACAATAGTGGAAAGAATTTAATGTAATATAATCTACTTATAAGATCGTGTTCTCACTCTTTCCTTTGCTGCATTCAGCCTTGTTGCTCCGGGAAAAGCCTCACGGGTAACTGTTGTGGTCTGATCTGGCCGGCTCCCATCCACCGTCTTCAATGTCTTCCGTGGTATTTGCTCCTCGTATTCAACAATATTTTTCCTCGCTGGTCGTTGCTGACTGTTCTGAGCGACGCTACGCCTTGATGTTCTGCTGATGTACGCTTCTGATCCCCCTTGATACTGGGAGTTGATGGAGCGCTGTTTGGGTGCTTTGAAGGTTGCTCTTGGAAATTTTCAAGTTCGGCTAAACTGTAGGGAGTATCTTCTATGTATACCTTGTTGCCCCTGATACGACAGTTCTTTACACTCTGTGTTTTGAGATTTTCGAGGTGTTGTCGAAGTTGTTTGTGTTCTTCACGCTGCTTCTTTGTTAGGTCGTGCGTGAAATATATTTTAGTCCCTTTCAGGTTTCTAAGATTCTTGAATATTTTAATCTTTGTCTGATAAGATTTTAGTTCGACTTTAATAGGGCAACTTTTGGACTTTCCAAGCCGGTATACGTCACTGAAATCAGACTCAACTAAATCCAGTTGTAAAATCTTGTTTATCTCATCTGATACGGAATTGACAGTCATATCTTCCCATTCAGAAAGAATCGAACCATGTATCACGAAGTTATTCTTTCTAACATCTACCTCTAATTCCTGCACGGTCCGCTTAAGTTCTGCATTCTCTCTCTCCAGCACAGATACCTTCCTTCTCAGAGTTTCAACCTCCAGTATTATATTTGCTTCACTTGCCTGTATAATAAGCTTCAATTCCTCCCTATTTTTCATAATCTCATCATGCAAATCCCGTAGAGTTATTCCAGTTTCTGTCATTCTAGTGTGTGGAACGCTTTAATTAGGTCCAGATACAACAGATTTATTCAGTAATCAATACGATTGATAAGTTTTTTTTTCCTCCCACGTTTGATACGGATACGTATAGGAAATGAGCACAAACGGTGTTTTTTCCAGGTAAACACCTCGTTTTCAGGTGTTTAGGGTCACTTGTGATGAAAGACTCTCTAATTTCGAATTATTCACTAGAAATGTGTGTATTCCACTTCAATAAATCCACAGAAATATTAAGATTGGCGCAGCGATTCACAACGGTGTAATCTGTTCGAATGCTTATGGATAATAATGTTGGCAGAACTGTATGGTTTTGGGGGATTTGTGTTTTGAGGATAAGATCGTTATCCTTTTTTTAAGTAGACATGCGAGGACGATTGGTTTATATTGAGGTCTTAATTTTGCACATTCGGAAATGCGTGCGTTCGTTGACGAAAATATACAGTGTGGTCATGGCTTAGCGATAATTTGAGGGCATCAAATATACCTAATATCATCGACAAAAACACCCACACTGGAAAGTTTACCCTCTTAGTTTTGGAGTAGCCCCCATTTCAAATTTACTTTTTTATTTTAGTTGACCCTTCCAAATCATATCGATTTCTTTGGACATGAAGGTCCTACAGATGTGAGAAAAACGTTTTTAGAAAGATGATACTACATACAATCTTTCATTGAAGTAGAACAATATGAAAACATTTAACTTGAAAGTGCCATAAAAAATTCTTTAAAAAAATGTTTGTAAAAAATGTACTGATTTTAGAGAATCCGCAATAGTAAAAGAAGTAGCACATTGAAGTATAATTTTTTTCAATGATTTAACACGCAAGGATACTAGCTACAAAACAACACCTACATCATTTCTGTATGTTACCAAATTTGAGAGTTATTGTTGTTCGAACATGACCACTACGCGAGCGCCCCAAACTTTTTTTTATGCTACAGGTCGTCATGAGGACCACTGCCTATCTACAAAGTAATAGGCGCTCATTTTGAGCAATTTTTATGATTAATTTGTATGTTTGATCATTCAAAATTATCGAAAGTAAAGTACTGAGTTTTATTTTATTTTATCAATTTTCATAAGTCAAGTTCGACCACTTTTGGGTCGTCGGAAGCACCTTGTCGGACCGCAATAAAGAATTCAGTGGAAAAATTAGAGCCGTTGGGACAAGTTAGTGATGTGAAGAATAAAACCCGTGCACGTCGCTCAAGAACAGCCGAGAATATTGCTGCTGTAACCGAAAGTGATGAAGAAAACCCAGAGAGGCATTCCATGAACTTCTTTCTGTCCATTTTTGAATGGAAAACTCAGGTTTGTCCATTCCTCGTCGTTCTTTGGAATTAAGCATTCCATAAACGTCATTATATTACTGGACAACGGTTACCTACTTTCAAAAAGACGGCGCTACGTGCCACACAAACAACGAAACCATTGATCTTTTGCGGGAAAAGTTTCCGGATCGTGTTACCTTTCGAAGAGGTGATCACTATCGGCCACCGAGATCTCGTGATTTAATACCTTGCCTAGAAGAGAATACATACATAGTTTATTAGTTTCAAATGCATTTTATTCTTTAGAAGAACTTTTGAGTTACAATATTTGTTAAAGCCTTCTTGACAAACCATGTAATTATTGATGGCAATAAATTTATTATTATAATTATTTCAACCATGTACCGGGTTTTTCACTATAATTTGACTCCCCCTTTAACTTTGTTACTGAAGGAGATACAAAAAAATGTTTCGTATAAAAGTTTCACGAAATCAACTGGGGTTTTTGATATGAGTCCAGAAACTGAAATATATACAGGGTGACCAACATATTGATATCAACTTCATTTTTTCAAATAGGACACCCTGTATATTTTTCCATTTTTGGCTAGCTGTTTTTCCCCTGATTTCGAATATGTAACATATGTTGGTCTATCTTTCTTATTCTGAGCAGCACAGATTTTTAAATTTCAATAACCATCTGGCACAGCGTTTTGGAAGTTCGTGAATATTCAAGTGGCCAATTTGATATTTGGATTGGTAATGGCGCACCCATTTTATGGCCACCAAATAGTCCCGATTTAACACCGTTGGACACGTTTTTATAGCCGTCCCTGAAAGAAAAAATTTACTTCAGCAATAATGACAATCAATGAAAGCGGAGAATAATATTAATGATTTAAAATCAACCAATATGAAACTCATAATTCGGAACTAATCACGTCAACGCACAAAGAATAATGATAATATTGTAATGATTGGAAACAAATTTTGAAGCTTTGATTTCTGACTTGAATCAGAGCCACAATAATGCTATCAAAAATAGTCTAAACAACTTGAGACAACTATATGAACTAGGTGTATTGAATGAAGGTGGCCATTTTGAGCAATTTCTTTAGTTGATGTTATTCTTACCATACTACCATAGTCTATCATTTTCATTGGTTAAGTAATTGTTAAGTATTCATTCTAAAATAATACTTTTAAGTAGATTGTTTGGATATAAAGAATTTCGTAGGTATTTCACATCCGAATACGCATTTATATTCGAGATCAGGAGGAAATAGCCTATAAAAAAAGGAAAAATATACAGGACAGGGTATCCCATTTGAAAAAGTATAGTTGCATTCAATGTTGTTCATCTTCCCATTGACGTTAATATAACTCCAAAGATGAGCATTTTCAGTAAATGTTCTCTGCCACTTGTAAAATGATTACAGATCTTGGCAGGTGGTTATTAAAATTTGAAACTCTGTGGTTCTCAGAATAAAAGAGATAGACCAACGTGTGTTACATATTCGAAATCAGGGGAAAAAGAGCTAGCCAAAAATGGAAAAATATACAGGGTAATCTATTTGAAAAAATGAAGTTGCCATCAATATGTTGGCCACCCTGTATATATTTCGGTTTCTGGACTCATATCAAAAAACCTCAGTTGATTTCGCGAAACTTTTATACGAAACATTTTCTTCTATCTCATTTAGTAACAAAGTTGAAGGGGGGGTCAAATTATAGTGAAAAACCCGGTACGAAATTTCGTTATGACTGAACTATGCGAAGATCCAAACCTTATCCTTTTTCAATACATCCGCGAACCCAAACAGAGCTACCAGAGCGCACTCACACGTACATACATCATTTATCATTATTTTTTCATCTCGCATTGCGGTAGCTTCTTTCTGTCAGTCTACGGAGATGGCCCGGTAACAAATGAACCTCGTCGTTGATGTGTCGGCATTCTGGTCTCCCGCGGTCTCGATACGACCATCAATACCGACCATCATCTAGCTGGCTACCGTTCTTTTGAGACGCATACGAGCACAAAGATGATGCATTATCTATATCTGACATCTGAATGTCGATTCCAATAGCTACTTGATGATGATGATGATGACGATCGTAATAACGAAACGTTGGGATTGAAGGTTTGTGCGGGGGAAGCGTAAAAAGAATGAATAAAGTCGTTGATTGTCAGGTGGTGATGACCTTGGGTTGGGTTTTTTTCGTGTTGGTGTTTTTCGTTCGACTTTGTTTTTTTTTTCATGGCGATGTGGATTGATGTGAGATGGTGAGGTTGTTGATTTCTATTGATGGTGTTCAATGAGATTCACTAGAGAAGAGTCGGAGCGTTGGAAGGTGTGACCGAGCAAGTATTCGAGAACATCTCAGATCAAGAAAGGATCATAAGGCGTTTTCGGATACTTACTCGGTTAACCCGATCTCTAACCTTCGCGTTCGTTCACCTAAACCGAACATCCAACCAGTGTTCGGAAAGTACGGTGCTATTAACTCGAGCACTGACTCTATCACTGATCTATCGTAACCCTACACGAGAGCAAAGTCGTAGGGTCACCGTAGGCGCACTGCAGATCATTTTTGTATTTGAAAAAGTCGGGAATAAGTCTTCTACTATTTTCTTATTGATTTCATATATTCTATTCCTAAAAATTATGGAAAGAGAAGAGAATCGGCTCAGTGTAGAATGTGTGGTTCCATGAGCCGAGAAAACCATGTGAAACAATTCTTCATGAGTTTGTATGCTGATTTTTCTGCGTTAAAGCTAAAGCTTTCCTAACTTCTTCAATATAGGAACTCAAAGGTAACATTGAACATGCAAGGGTACACCAGAAATTATAAGAAAGATTTTACAGAAGCCAATAAATCCAAGCAGAGCTGGAGACCAACAGTAAATAAAATGGAACTGAAAAAATAAATTCTCTGCTTCTTAAACATAGGTACTCAAAAATAACATTAAACATGAAAACGCACACCAGAAATTATAAGAAATATTTTACGAAAGCCAATAAATGCAAGCAAAGCTAGAGACAATCTTAAAAAACTGGTACTGAAAAAATAGATCCATAAAATATTTGGTTATGTTATTGATACGTCTGACACTTCAAATCCTAAACCTGATGTGTTCGTAAACTTAGAACCCGGGTCCATGATCCGAGTAGATCCGTCACGTGACCCAATATGGATCGAGTTAGTAACCATGAGTAAGTTTACGTAAACGCCTTCATTACCATAACAGCCCTGCAGACAATATACTCATTGAAAATATTTTTGGGCAGCAATCTGCTATTGCTCGTTCTACTTAAACGAGTGCTATATCGTTTTGCCCAATTGTCTGCATTTTCGAATTTTGAGCTGGAAATGGTTTCAAACGACAGGGTTAGACTTCCTGATGACGAATTTGTGGTCGAAATTTCGAAGGTATCGTCCTTGAAATTTTCAAGATGAGTTCGGGTCATAAATGGCTCGGTAAAGTTCGTTAACCAGCCAAATCGTACAGGGTGTTCCATAAAATGGGACCATTCAAAATTTTTCTTCCTCGGAATGAAATGTTACGGCCAAATGTAAAATGCTGATAACAAGCTTCAGGGAAAATTTTGAGGCCTTAGTGTGAACAGAACCTCAGAAGATTCAACTTCATATTTCCATAAAAAGATATCCGATTCAAGTGAAATGTTTTTTATGAATGGAGATCGATATTCTGAATGTTCATCCAAAATTTGGTGGCCATAGTTTTTACAAAACCATAGAAAATTCAATTGGAATATTGAAGAGAAAAATCCTTATATTTTCATATCAGTATATCCGATTTGAGTGAATTTTTTTTCTGTGAATAAAGATTGATATAGTTAATCATCATGCAAATTTGTGGCTATAGTGTTAACAGATCCATAGAAAATTCAATTGGAATGTTAAAAGAAGAATGTTGATATTTCCATAAAAGAATGTCCGATTAGAGTGAAATTTATTTTGAGAATGAAAACTACTAAAGTGAATGTTCATGCAAAATTTCGAGGAGATGGCATCATCAGAACCATAGAATTTAGTTTTTGTAATTATTCATTTTCTACATATTTAATTTTTTTCAGAATGAAATATAATTTCGATTGTGCTGAGATTCTGCATTCATACAGGGTGTCCCAAAAATACCACGCGAAAGTGACACTGGAGATAGATTGGCATAAGGTCTTTCAGATAGCATCAACATGACCTCAGTAAAAGTCCGCTGGTTTTCGAGATATCACCACTTTTGTGTATTTTTTGAAAATCTTCAGTTTTCGGTCTTCAAACACATGTTTTTTTTAACCTAGGCTACCCTGAATAGTTGCTTTAAACAATGAAGTGATAACTTCACCGAGAACTAGAACAAAATCCTTAAAAAAATGTCTAACTTGTTGTATTTTATGACGAAGTTAAAACGTTAACTTAAGTTTGACTGACTGATGTGAAAAAAATTTATATCAGACTGAATTGACGAATAATCGTGAAAACTGGTCCATTTCCTGCACTTTTCAAAATGATACAACACTACCAATTTTTTTAATTCAAAACCTCAGAAATTATAATTTTGTCGCGAGAGATGTGTTTAAGCCAAAATAATTAAAAATTAGGAAAAATGCACAAGTATCACCTGTTGCCAAATTACATGTTGCTTGATATTCTTTCCTCGCTACCGTTTCAAACAACCATTAGTTTTGCTCTTTTTTTTATCTCACTTTCTCTTTCATTTTTTGTTTGCAAAAGTGGTGACATCTCGAAAACCAGCGGACTTTACTGAGGTCATGTTGATGCTATCTGATAGACCTAATGCCAATCTATCTCCAGTGTCACTTTCGCGTGGTATTTTTGGGACACCCTGTATATTTGGTATCACTCTCAAATCTTATATTAATTTTCGAGGTAAAGCTCTTACTCAGGACTTTTCTTGAATTTTTTCATTTGTGAAATTATTAATTCATATTTCAAGTTTAGTTTAATCTCATTACACTCATTACTCATTACACCCCTTTAAACATATTTCAGTATCAGTTACTTGCCCTCATATATTTCATTCTCAATTATTCTGGTTCAGCTGTATTTTATACTAGGTATTCTTAGTTTGATACACAAAATAGAATACATTTAACTCGTCCATAGATAAATAAGTCAAGTAGTCGAGAAACACGCAACACATGCAAAACCACTAAATGGTTGAATACTGACGACCTCTCCGACAGGCTAAAGAGACTAAGAAAAGCATTTTGATGCAAAAGATATCCTCCAAATAGGATCACCGACATCCTGAGGCAAATCCAGGGCCGATCTACGCACGAATATTTAATCCTAGACTTAATATCCAAGTGTCATTTCTTGATTTGTCGTCGGAGGAACGGGGATTTAAACATGGCACATGTGATTAATCGTCCCAAGTTTTGCTTGTATCTAATAACATGTCGTACGCCCGATGTCACTTCTTTAATGATGCAAACAGTCGGTTATGTGGAAGAGATAAGCCAATCAAGATGGGGGTTTAGATTCCGTATGTTGGCACCAGTTGAAGAATTAAGAATTTTGACACTATAAGCTGTGTAGTCTAAGATAGACGTTCGTTTTTGAGCGCTCGTTCTTCCGAATGCTATATCGTTTTGCCCAAATGTTGTTATTTTGTAATTTTGAGCCGAAAATGCTCTCGAACGATAGGGTTCGACACCTTGATGACGAATCCGTGGTCAAATTAAATTCTGTCCGCGGGGTCGTTCGTCCGGCCGGCCGACTGTTAGCACGATAACTTTCAGAGGGATTATCCTAAAAATTTGAGATTTTTAGGGTGAGTTCGGTTCCCAAACACCTCGGTTAAGTTCGTTAACCAGCCAAATCGTAGTCGATGTTCTCTGAATTTGGACATCTTGCGGCCACATGCAAGATGCTCATAGTAAGCCCCATGCAAAATTTCGAGGCCACTTTTCAAATTACGTTGATTTTCATGAAATGGTTCAATAAGTTGAATGCGTTGTTGTATCGTGTACGAAACCATTTTTTTTATTCATGAAACAAATAACAAAATTCGGAGGATATACAGCCTCTGAACAAACTCGTCTAAATCTGAATGACGTCCATCTCCCCATCTTTTATTTTTCGCCTACAAATTCTAGGTTATTGATAACGTCATTAGAACAACATAGAATATTTTAATTTAATTCCAAATAAAAGTGCGAATCCCACATAATATGTTACTAATTCGTCAAACAACGGTTTAATTTGATATACCCCGTATTTCATTTGATTGAAGTTTTCCCATCAACCTAAACAATGAAAGCAGATAATAAAATTATTCGAAAAAAATCAACCGATATAGAACTCATGCGTCGGAACTGATAATATTGATATTTTCTGCATTCATTGTTTATATTCACTTGCGTCACTATGAATGCATTATTCTTTATTTTGTCTTATCACCTAATTAACCTTCCTTATAAAGGGTTTTCCAATAAGAGGTGTTATTTTGATATTAAAAAAAAAATGCCATTTTTCAATCTAAATGATCGGATGTTCACTATAAAGAAGAAGCTATGCCGTTAATAGTGGAAAATAACAACAGGCAAATGACCACCACGACCACGCTTACAGGACCATATCCTTTTAATGAAATTTTCCATAACCAAATCGCAAAGTGGCTGCCCTCTGTCCTCCATAGCCTCACTAATTCCATCTTTGAGATCTTGAATCGACGCTGGGCTATTGGTATAGACCTTCTCTTTCAGGTGGCCCCAAAGGAAGAAGTCGCAAGGTGTTAAATCACAAGATCTCGGTGACCAATTGTGATCACCTCTTCGAGAGATAACACGGTCCGGAAACTTTTCCCGCGAAAGATCAGTGGTTTCATTGCTTGTGTGGCACATAGCGCGGTCTTGTTGAAAGTAAACGTTGTTCAGATCAATACTAACCAATTTACGGTGTAATGACATTTGTGCAATGCTTAATTCCAAAGAACGACGAGGAATGGACAAACCTGGGTTTCTTCAACACTTTCGGCTACAGCAGCAATATTCTCGACTATTTTTGAGCGACGTGCACGGGTTTTATTCCTTACATCACTGACTTGTCCCAACAGCTCGAATTTTTTCACCAATTTGTTCATTCGCATTTTATAGTGAATTTAATAATTTCAATGCGTTCTTGAAGCGTGTATCGCTCCATTTTCATTAATGGCGTTGTTTCTACTTGTCAAATTTCAAAAAAATTACAGCTTCAAACGCGGGTTATTCAAAATAACACTTCTTTTTGGAAGACCCTTCACATTTAGAAATCATCATTCAACATAGAATGAAGTTATTTTGGGAGAGTCGTAGAAAAAAAAACATTTTTTCGATACACAACTTACTCTCATTCACAAAATGTGATTTTTTTTATATACCTTTATTTCAATCAAAATAAGTCTGATGTAGGTATAATAACATCCCCAATTCGTGCGAATATCGCATTTCTTCCCCAATCCCCACCTCGTCATTCTAACCCAAAAATAAATTAAGGAAAAATATAATATATCTGGGAAATATTTGTCTGTATTTCAATTATAAATACGTCCAAATGGACATTTCAATTATCTATCGCGTGTTCACGCCGAATATACACGAGTCCAACGCTGAAATACCTGCCCATTTCTGCTGCTGTTATTGCCCGTGAATTACTTCTTATAAGAAGAAACGATGACGTACCTGACAGGTATGTCCGTACGTCTGTGCGTCTGGAAGATGTGTTATATCGGTAGGAATGGATGGGATTGCTACTGCGAATTTTTGGTGAATTTAGGGAATGGTCAGGTGATGGTTCTCAGGGGTTATTAAGAAATATGTGACGTTCGATACAATGTTGTAGTGAGTTAAAGTTGCCTTCTTTGGTCATCTAAATGAACTGAAGAAATTATAATAATAAATGTTTTTAATCCAAGAAGCAGCTCAATTCAATTTCATAAAAAAAATTCAAGAGAACCCTGAGCAGGTGCTTTTGAGCGTCCAGAAATTATTCTAAAAATCATAAATATGTAAAAACTATACGAAAAATTTAATTTTATGGTTCTGATGATGCGATCGTCTTGAAATTTTGCATGAACATTCGGTATATCATCCTTTATACACGACATAAATTTCATTCGAATAGGATATCTTGCTATGGAAAAATAGACATTTCTCTTTTCAATATTCCTTTTGAATTTTCTATGGTTCAGATAATGCGATCTTCTAGAAATTTTGCGTAAACGTTCAGTATATCCATATTAATTCACTGAATAAATTACACTCGAATCGGATATCTATATTTCAAAAGTTTGAATGACTCTTAGTATGAGCATATTGCATGTTGCCGCAAAAGTTCATTTCGATTGGTTTCGTTTTGTCTGAGTTATTGAGGAACAATAATTTTGAATGGCCATATTTTATAGAGAAAGAGCCCGTGAACCCCAGACCTTCGTTATTTTATAAAAGCTGAAAACTTGTCTACGCATGCTCCCAACACAGGTAAGAACGATGGACCATTATGAAGTTCGGGTTACCATGGCTTTGGCAGGTAAACGTTATTAAAGGGGTGTAAAATACTGATCTAGTTTCGTCATTTTATAAAGTGTGTTTTTTGATATTACCTTCAGGAAATCATTAAAATTCACGTCATTTATTGCCAGACACTTACTATAGTGGCAACCCCTTGCCAGACACCCTTAATGTTCATTAAATTATATGTTATTCTACTTACGTTATAGTATAGAAGCTGATTTTTATATATAATACTTGGGTAATAATTAGATAATGTTCTGCCAACCCTTTGCCAGACAAGCTTGTAGTTTAGCTGCAGGTGCGAGCGCGAGACAGTATATATGAGTGAGTGCGAGTAAGACGGCATAATTATAATGAATTATGCGAATACATTTTCTGGTAAAGATTTATATAACTAATCATTTAAATGAATCTCAAAAACATCTGAAGAAAAGACATTCAATGCTACAACTAAATTAGATTGTTAATAGAATAAATTAAAATTTCTAACAATTTTATTCAGTTGTAGCATCGAATGTCTTTTTTTTCAGATGTTTTTGAGATTTACTTAAATGATTTTATACCCCTTTGGTACCGTTTACCTGCCAAAGCCAGGGTAACCCGAACTTGATAATGGTCCATCGTTCTCACCTGTGTTGGGAGCATGCTTGGACAAGTTTTAAGCTTTTATAAAATAACGAAGGTTTGGTGTTCACGAGCTCTTAGACTATCAGAAAAATTAGAGACATTCATGCTACAACTAAATTAAATTGTTAATAGAATAAATTAAAAGTTTTAACAATTTTATTCAGTTGTGGCTTCGAATGTCTTTTCTTCAGATGTTTTTGAGATTCACTTAAATGATTAGTTATATAAATCTGTACCAAAAAATGTATTTGCATAAGTCATTATAATCGTGACGTCCCACTCGCACCCACTCATAAATACTGTCTCGCGCTCGCACCTGCAGCTAAACTACAAGGTTGTCTGGCAAAGGGTTGGCACTATCAAAAATGTCTGTCTAATGAGGAAACATTATCTTATTATTACCCAAGTATCATATATAAAAATCAGCTCTTATATTATAACGTAAGTAGAATTACATATAATTTAATGAACATTAAGGGTGTCTGACAAGGGGTTGCCACAATAGTAAGTGTCTGGCAATTAATGACGTGAATTTTAATGATTTCCTGAAGGTAATATCAAAAAATCACACTTTATAAAATGACGAAACTAGATCAGTATTTTACACCCCTTTAATACCGTTTACCTGCCAAAGCCAGGGTAACCCGAACTTCATAATGGTCCATCGTTCTTACCTGTGTTGGGAGCATGCGTAGACAAGTTTTCAGCTTTTATAAAATAACGAAGGTCTGGGGTTCACGGGCTCTTAGACTATTATGGAAAACCTTGTACGATTTGACTGGTTGACGAATTCAACCGAGGCAAGTCTCTAGGACAATTCCTTCGAAAGTTATAGTGCTTACGATCGGACGGCCCCACGGACACAATAGAATCTGACCACGGCTCGTCATCAGGGAGTGGAACCCTATCGTTTGAGACTTCGGCCCAAAATTCGAAAATTATAGACATTTGGGCAAAACGATATAGCATTCGTTTAAGTAGAACAAACGCTCAAAAAGTCCGTTGAACTTTCACATCCCATATCTCCCCTTGTCATTATTATTCTCTGAAATACTCTTATATAGCCAATATTAAAAAGTAAAATTTCGGAGTCATAATGAAATTTTGGGGAATTTTGAGAATTTCCCATTATTCATGAATTCCTGATTCTAACCATAAACTGCACAATTCCAAATACTACAAAAACGTAACAAACAATCGAAGACTACCCAATAAATCACTAATGGTACCTATCGAACAGTTCCATCGGTATCAGATAACGCGAAAGCAATAAACATAACGTATAGACCCGGTAAGTAAGCAGGCCCCCTCACTCTTATAACCTAACATAGCCCACCGAGCGTTCGGATAATAGAAATAAATCTCCCCTTTTTTTCAGATATTAAATTTCTGAAATATGGTGGCAACTTTTGCACCTCTCGCTAGGTAGATAGGTGCATTGTCGTAAAGTATCGTATGGTGTGATTTGTAGGTCGGATTTTGGGTTCGATGGGTGGTTTACGACCATTATGGACGGACGGCCAGCGTGGGGTTCTGTTAGGGCAATTGATGGATTTCTTGGATTTCAAGAATGTCAATTCGATGGCATTTTACTCGGTAAGGCTCTGCGTCAATTGCATATAGTCCGTCCACGAAAGTTTGAGCATATAGTAGGCGTTTGTTTATTTATCTGAAGTTGGCAGTATTTGCTGTCATGACGTAAAATGAATTCAACGTTGCCGAATGTACCCGGCCTTGTCCGACGAGCTTCCGAATTATCAGAGAACTCTATGTTATACTGACAACATTGCGTATGTATGTGACAAGAAAATAAAAAACATAACCTAACATTATAATATACACAGTGGAACACACTATGCACTTTGCATTCTGACAAATTTCGAAAGTAATTATGTTGCACAATATTTCTCCCGATATTTAGTTTCTGCGAAGTACTTTTCGCTTTGCACTTGACTTTTCACATTGCACTCTTCAATTATGAATGCTTTTCGTGCAACGTAATTGATTTGAAAAGTGAAAAGTGAAAAGTTGCAAAGTACATATTTGGTGAAAAAGGTCCCTGTATTAATGATGAGTTAAGGTTGTATAATCATTCAACTTGATATTATACATATACCTACATGATCGTTTAACTTCCTACATAGTATCAACAGAATCTACTCCATCGTGCACTCCATTCAAGACTTCAAAAAATTCAAATTAAAAAGTTGTTTCCGCCCGGGATCGAACCGGGGACCTTCCGCGTGTTAGGCGGATGTGATAACCACTACACCACGGAAACTTATGTGATGTGCATAGAACAATTTTCGAACGAAAATCAGAATTGTAATTGTTTCAATGTAAAACATGCATATTACATATTAATATCTCAGTATAAAAATTGAAGAAAATCCCTGAGCAAGTGCTTTTGAGCTCTCGTTCATTGGTGGAGCAATAATGATATTACCTAAAAATATTGTATAGGACTTTGGATTCATGATAAGTATATTAATGCGAAATCTCAGCACGAAGGGAATTATATTCTGCAAATAATTCAAAAAAGAAATATGTGAAAAATCAATAATTAACAAAAATTAAATTCGATGGTTCAGATGATGCGATTCTCTTGATATTTTGTATAGACATTCAGTATGTCAATCAGTATTCACAAAATAAATTTCACTCGAATCGGATTTTCAAAATTCCAATTCAATTTTCTATGGTTCTGTTGAAATTTTGACCACAAAATTTTGAATGAGGCTTATTATGAGCATTTTTCGGCTCAAAATTCTAAAATTACAGGGAAATGGGCAAAACGATATGGCACTCGTTTAAGTAAAGGGTTTTCCAATAAGAGGTGTTATTTTGATATTCAGAGAAAAATGCCATTTTTTCAATATAAGTGGTCGGTTCATTTCATTATAAAAAAAGCTATGCCGTTGATAGTGGAAAATAATATCAGGCAAATTACCACCACGACCATGCTTATAAGACCAAATTTTCCATAAACAAATAGCAAAGTGCCTGCCCTATGTCCTCGATAGCATCACTAATTCTATATATTTGAGGTTTAGAATCGACGCTTGGCTATTGGCGTAGACCTTCTCTTTCACGTGGCCCCAAAGGAAGAAGTCGTAAGGTGTTAAATCACAAGATCTCGGTGGCCAATTGTGATCACCTCTTCAAAAGAACGACCCAATCTGCAAAGACACGACGTTGTTGATGATCGGCCAGCTTGAGTTCTTCTGTTAACTGAACTTTATAAGCCTTAAGACCCAAATCTATTCTTCACATCACTAACTTGTCCCAACAGCTCCAATTTTTCTACCAATTTCTTCATTGCGGTCCGACAAGTTGCTTCACGACGACCCAAAAATGTTCGAGTTTTACGAACCGTCTCTGCCAAATTTTCACCATTTTCATAGTGAATTTCAATCATTTCAATGCGTTCTTGAAGCATGTATCGTTCCATTTTTATTAATGGCGTAGTTTCTACTTGTCAAATGTCAAAAAATGACGGCTTCAAACGTGACATCTACCGAAATAGCGGGCTATTCAAAATAACACCTCTTATTGGAAAACCCTTTAGAACTAGCGCTCGAAATGATAATAACCCTGAGAAAACTCTAAAATATTCCAATTCTCGAAAACCTATCGAATATTCAATTTGTATTGTTGGTACTTCTTCCATACAAACCTGTTGCGATCGCTTACTTTTCACTTGAATAACAGCCAATAAATTTCAACGAAAACTTAACAAAAAAGTTCTCTGTTTCAGAATTAGTCAGCTCCCAAATTTACATTATTAATCAGTCAATCGATCAAGGAGCTCTCTCCTTGGTACCGTGCACATTTCTATTCCGTGTTTTAACAATAAAATTCGTATTCAGCTGAAGGCATTAATGAGTCCTGGTGAAAATCTAAAAACATTCGAAATAATTTATGCAGCTCAACGTTGAAATATGAGTTTGCGTTTTCCCATTTTAATGCGTTATTCGTTCGTTTCGGTATCGGTCGAGGTCTGGCACTGATATTAATTTCCTGATGATGAAAGAAACGGTTCGAAACGTAGGGTTAATTATGGGGATTATTTATAATACTGATTTTCTTGTGACACGTGTTGTCGTGAAAGGGTTGAAGGGACTAGGATTGTGTAAGATGTCATGAATGATGGCTGCAATGGGCAATATCACCAGATGATGTAAACGTGGAAATTCTGAATCTGAACCATAGAATTTATTTTTTTCAATTATTGATTTCTTACTTATTTCATTTTGGAGCGCTTGTTTTCCTTAAACGAGTGCTATCTCGTTTCGCCCAAATGTCTGTAATTTTGAGACGAAAATGGTCTCAAACGATAAGGTTTTACTCTCTGATGACGAATTTGTGGTCAAATTCAATTCTGTCCGTGAGGCCGTCCGAAGGGATTGTCCTAGAGACTTGAAATTTTCAGGGCGAGTTCGGTTCCCAAATGGCTCGGTTAAGTTCGTTAATCAGCTATATCGTACAGGGTGTTCCATGAAATATGGCCATTCAAAGTTTTTTTTCCTCAATATTTCAGACAAAACGGAACCCATTGGAATGAAATGTTGCGGCCATAGCTTCATGCAAAATTTTGTGGCCATTGTGTTAATAGAACCATGAAAAATTCAATTGGAATATTGAAAAAAAAAAACTTTATGTTTCCACAAAAAAATATCTGATTCAAGTAAAATTTTTTTTGTGAATGAAGATTTTTATACTAAATTCTTATGCAAAATTTCTTGGTCATACTGTCAACAGAACCATAGAAAATTGATAACCGATTCAAATGAAATTTATTTTGTGAATCAAAACTGATATACTGAATGTGAGTGCATAATTTCAAGATGATCGCATAATCGGAACCATGGAATTTAATATTTTTAATTAGTTATTTTTGACATACTTCATTATTTGAATAATTTCTAGTATATAATTCCGATTGTGCTGAGATTCTGCATTTATACAGGGTTGGGATAAAGTTCGGCACCAAATTAATATCTTTAAAACGAAACGGGCGATATTTTTGAAATTTGGCAGCTGAGTGTAATGGACCGCAATGCATCTGATGAGCATATTTTCACTAATGAGATACTTCCGGTTTATCCGGAAATGACCAAAAATTTTTTTATTTAAATGGGACACCCTATATATTTCTGCAGATTCTGAAAGTGCACCTCGTTTCGGATCTGTCCATATCTGGTTCCATGTAAAAATTCTCTGTAAATGTCTTTTTGTACGTTTGAGAAAAAATCCATTCAAATAAATAAATCGTTGTTATTTGTATCAATAGTGAGAAATAAAACGAAATACTTTGTAGTAGATAACTCTTTCTGCTTTTCATGACGTATTTTTTATGAAAATCTATAAAAGAGAGAAAATACTTTACTAGTAGAAAAAATTTATTAAAAATAATTAAAAAAATCATTTTAATTGTTCGAAGTACTTGCCATTCACCTCCTGACAATATGCCAGTCTATTAACAAATTCTTGAGTATATTTTCTCAAGACTTCTCTATGTACTAATGCACATTCATCAAGAATCCGTTGTCTCAATTCTTCTTTTTACAGATAATTTTTACATGGAACCTGGTATGGACAGATCCGAAACAAGTGCTCTTTCAGAATCTGCAGAAATATACAGGGTGTCCTATTTAAATAAAAAAAAATTTGGTCATTTCCGGTTAAACCGGAAGTATCTCATTAATGAAAATATGCTCATCAAATGCAGTGTGGTCCATTACACTCAGCTGCCAAATTTCAAAATTATCGTCCGTTCCGTTTTAAAGATATTAATTTGGTGCCGAACTTTATCCCAACCCTGTATAAGGGGTCTTTCAATAAGAGGTGTTATTTTGAATAGCCCGCTATTTCAGTAGATGACACGTTTGAAGCTGTCATTTTTTGACACTTGACAAGTAGAAACTATGCCATTTATAAGGATAGAACGATACACGCTTCAAGAAAGCATTGAAATTATTAAAATTCACTATAAGAATGGTGAAAATTTGGCAGAGACGGTTCATAAAACTCGAATATTTTTGGGTCGTCGTGATGCACCTTGTCGGACCGCAATAGAGAAATTGGTGAAAAAATTCGAGCTGTTGGGACGAGTTTATGGTGTGAAGAATAAAACCCGTGCACGTCGCTCAAGAACAGCCAAGGATTTTGCTGATGTAGCCGGAAGTGTTGAGGAAAACCCAGGTTTGTCCATTCCTCGTCGGTCTTTGGAAGCATTCCACAAACGTCATTACACCGTATTTTGCATAAACATTTGGGTCTTAAGGCTTATAAAGTTCAGCTAACACAAGAAGTCAAGCCGGCCAATCATCAACAACGTCGTGTTTTTGCTGATTGGGTCGTTGAATGCATGAAAATGATCCGGAATTCCATCAAGAAATCATCTTGAGTGATGAGGCCTATTTCCACCTCGGTGGCTTCGTCAACAACCAAAATTGTCGAATTTGGGTCTCGGAAAACCCAAGAGTTATTGTTGCAAAGCCTCTCTATCTTCAACGTGTGACTGGTGCGATTTATGATCCGGCGGAGTCATTGGACACTACCTTTTCGAAAATGAGACTGGAACAACAGTTACTGTGAATGGATTCAGCTATCGAGAGATAATTAATGATTTTTTATGACCGGAATTGGAAAGTGTTGATCTGGACAACGTCAACTTAAAAAAAGACGCTACGTACCACACAAGCAACGAAACCATTGATCTTTTGCAGGAAAAGTTTCCGGAGAGTGTGATCACAATTGGCCACCGAGATCTTGTGATTTAATACCTTGCCTTATAACATTGATTCTATTCGAGCATGGGATCTAGATGAATAAGGAGCAAAACAACAAACATAGGTCGGAAATTACCTTTAATGCATTCCACCCATCCTCTTAAGATCGTGGTAGGCTTCGACTTCGGTGCAAGCTTTCAGTCGCACACCTAATAAATCGAAGGAGGCCGTGGCTTTCGCGCTCAGACAATGACATATGAGTCAATAAGCCGGCGATGTTCGAGTGGGCCATGACCGATCGTCAGCTGTTCCCCGCGGCGAGCCCATGCAGAGCCAACTCTAATCGAAGATCTGTTATCTGACAACCTTCCGATACACGGCGTCATTTTTGATAGAGACACATGGCCCTCTTCGTTCGTTATAGGTAGAGCGTGATTTATATCTGTGATCAGGGAGAATTCTTGTTTTTGCCGCCCCCGCAGAATTGGTGATGGTGGCAGAAGGTCTTGGTATTTGGCGAATCTTGTGTCGATTCAACTCTTTCTACTTGATCGTTGTCACATTGCAAACTATTATTCTAAAGGCCTCTAATCCAATATACCACATAAATTTCAAAAACCTTCATAGGTACCTAGACCTTGTTTTCCATCTAAAGTTGAAGAAATATAGTTTAGCTAGTTAGTTAAGTTTGATAAAGGGTTACAGTTCATTGTGACATTAAGGTCTATTGTGCCTACAGAGCTGTTCGGACCATATCCTCATAGTTCGCCTTCCAGTTCCAGAGATCTGATAAAATCCAATATCTGTGAAGGCTTCAACGAGGCTAGTTTCTCACTATTACAAGTTTCTAGGCCAAGGCATTCTCTCGTTAGGCTCGAAATGCCGAAGCATTCAGTGACTAGGTGAATGAAGGTTCCCCACAGAACCTACACTCTTCAGTGTCCGACAATTCCATCCCCAACAGGTGCTTCCTGAGGCCACAGTGTCCTCTAAGAAAGCCATTGGGGAGGTGTAGTTGTTTCTTACTGAAATCCAGATATCTTTTCGATCTTGCTGTTTCAAATTTTCGAAGAGAACTCAGTTGAATGATCCATCCCTGGGAGATTCCGCCAGAGTTTGTCCCTCTCGGCTTTCTCCTTCTCCAGAAACTCCTTTTTATAGGTACATTCACCTAGACCACAGAAGGGTTCTGGGCCAATGAGTTACATTCGTGCGCAAGTGTATTGGCCTCTTTGTTTCCTTTGATTTCCAAATGGCAGGGAACCCAAATTAAAAAGACCTTATTTTTCTCGCCTTCCTCCTTGAGTTTGTTCCGGCACTTCCAGATCATTTTTGAGTCGATGACGTAGGAGCTCAGTGCTTCAATAGCAGCTTGACTATCTGAGTTTATAGGTATATCGCACTTCTGATAGTTTCTTTTTTGATTTATATTTGGACATCTTTCAATAGCTGATATTTCCGCTAGCGACAGTGCACACTTGGTACTTGGCCCGTGTATCCCAGCGCCAGCTCCTGTAGAGGTTTTGAAGCCATCTGTATACCATTTAACGGAATTTTCTGTGAGGTTGTAGTCAGTGTATTCCCGTTCCTCCCTTTTACTTAGCAATGTCCTGAAGTTTTTCTCAGTGCATACTTTCTTGATAGTTACATCACTAGGGAGGTTTGCAGATGAGATGTAGTTGTTCAGAGAGGACCAGACTTTTTTTTACTTAGCAATGTCGTGAAGTTTTTCTCAGTGCATACTTTCTTGATCGTTACATCATTAGGGAGGTTCGCAGATGAGATGTAGTTTTTCCTAGAGGACCAGACTGTCTGATTCCTTATTCTCTCGTATCTGTTCCTTCCTTAGATATTCTTAGGATAGCCTCACGAGCTACCCTATCAATCACTGGCCAATAAACCCACCGGACATGAAGCCAATTGATCACGTAGGGAAATACGAAGGGTGAGCAATATCCTATCGCCAGAACCCACCTTCAACTATCCAGTAATTGAACTTAGCCCTTCAGGAAGGGAGATTTCTGGGGTGCACTTCGATGAGATTAGAAGCTTTCAGGATTTTGTTACTGAAATGATCGTTTTTCCAATACGAGCAATCCCTAAAAAACTTCATGTTCATGTTCATGTTTTCATGTTCACAACGCAAGATCGTCGATCCTAAAAAATCTCTCTTCATCCCTCAATTTTCCACTTCAACATCTTAGCGTATAGGTATTGTATCATCAGCTGTTATACCAATTATCAAGTGCAAAATTTCAAGACCACAGCAACCAATAACAAAGCTCAGCTCTCAAACGCCCATAAACAACAACCTCAAGCTATCCAACGTAACAAATCGCCCAAACTAATCCTCAAATCACTCCATTTGACGTCGCACAATCTCATCTGAACCAATCAAGCAAGCCACAACACGTACATCATTAGAAGCAACTTAGACATGGCCGCGTCTATCTTCAAAAGGAATGCACCTCTCAAGTGCTGCTACCGGGGTAAACAGTAAACGAACACGCTCCAGGCCGAACCTTTGACCTCCCTGTCAAATTTCCTGGCCTTTGCCGGACCTACGTTTCCTTTGTAGTCCAATCCACCGTCTACCCCTGAGCATATTGGCGCCTTCTGATTCTGTAATTATTGTTTCTACGGCTATGTGGCGCTGCATGCGCCCTCTCTGTCTGGATATCACTGGGTACGCCGGTCCCTCTTTTACTTTAGCGGATTAACGATGCTGCCATACGCAAATTTCGCACTGGATGGAAATCAAACGATTTTGGATAATCGGTCTTATATGTGAGGATGGGGGTGAGTTAGCTGAGGCTGCCTGAGGTGTTAAAGGGTTGGGGCGTCTTGGCTGTTAGTGGTGGTATGGTCATTTGCAGGAAATTAAGGTTTGGTTCGGTGTAGTGGAGGGAATTGGGTAGTTGATGAAAGTGGATGATTTGTAATAGGGTTTATGTGTTATGATTTTACTTATGATAGTTTGGAGGGTGAGGTCTTTGCGCGAGATATATTAACAAAAAATAACTTTGAAGGGTGGTTCATCTTTTTCGAAAATTGTACAATCTTGTTATTTTTCTTCAATCTCAGAATATTTCGAGTGATAGAAATGATGCTTGGAGGATAATTCAGGAAACAAGTATGTGTTGATCATAGAAAGTTACGTGAAAGATATTATTAGTCCGGTCTATTCAGACATTCGAAGTTACATAAAGTCCCAACAAGCTTAATTTCTGTGAAGTTGTTCAAAACATAATTAAAAACAATGTCTAAAAGTTCCCCATCATTCCCCTGTAAGGATAAAATTTAATTCCACTTCAAAGGTAAAAAAAATGAGTTTTTCGCGATTTTCAGCAAAACGGTAGCTTTTATCATAAAAGTACCTCCGACAAAAATTGTAGATCATAAAATTATCTATAAAAAATGTATCAATACTTTTTTTCTTACGAGCCACCGTTTCTGAGATATAACGATTCAAAAAGTTATAAAAGTCGTTATCGTCATAATATGCACACGTTTCCACGCCACCTATGAGGTAGTGTACTTAGCGCGTAGTTATAACTTTTTGAATCGTTATATCTCAGAAACGGTGGCTCGTAAGAAAAAAGTATTGATACATTTGTTATAGATAATTTTATGATCTACAATTTTTGTCTGAGGTACTTTCATGATAAAACTTACCGTTTTGCTGAAAATCGCGAAAAACTCATTTTTTTGACCTTTGACCTTGAATTAAATTTTTTCCTTACAGGGGAATGATGGGGAACTTTTAGACATTGTTTATAATTATGTTTTTAACAACTTCACAGAATGTTGGGACTTTATGTAACTTCACTCTCATTTTTTGGTCTAAATAGACCGGACTCTATGCTCTTTTACAGAAATATAATTGCTTATTTGAAAAATGGATATATCCGTTACTTCTAGAGGTGAACATGGTGAGCATCTGGAAACAACTGATCGTACAGATCGTAGTGTGTTCGTTAGACAATTGATTTGAAAAAATTGGATAAAGTAATACTTTCCACGAAGTGCTAGAAGTGCTCAATACTCGTAATATACCAGCAACCGTTGAACGTTTACCTATAACATTTTTCATAAAATTTAAGACATAAGCTCAATAAATGTGCATAAAAAAATTATTCTAGAGTGTTCTTAAAAAAATTAGCTCGGCAGTTACTATAAGAGCATACTCTACCTGATGACTGATTCGTGGTCAAATTCAATTATGTCCGTGGGGCCGACCGGCTGTCCGTTAGCACAATAACTTTCGAAGGAATTGTCCTAGAAATTTGAAATTTTCAGGATGAGCTCAGGTCGTAAATGGCTCGGTGAAGTTTGTTAACCAGCCAAATTGTACGGGCTGTTCCATAAAATATGGTCATTCGAAGTTTCTGTTTCTCAATATCTCAGAAAAAACGAAACCAATAGAAATAAGATGTTACGGCCAAATGCAAGATGCTCATAGCAATTAGAATATTGAAAAAAAGAAACTTCATATTTCCATAAGAAGATATTCGATGCAAGTGAAATTTATTCTGTAAATGGAGATCAATCAACTGAAAACTGAATGTTCATTCAAAATTTGATGGCCATAGTTTTGACAGAACCATAGAAAATTCAATTATAATATTGAAAAGAAAAATCTTTCTATTTCCATAACAGGATATCTGTTTAGAGTGAATTTTTTTTGTGAATGAAGACTGTTATTCTGAATTTTCATCCCAAATTTTGTGACCATAGTGTCAACAGAACCATAGAAAATTCACCTGAAATATTGAAAAGAAAAATCTCTATATTTACATAACAGGATAACCTGGATAACCGATTCAAGTGAAATTTATTTTGTGAATCGAAACTGATATACTGAATGTTCATGGAAAATGTCAAGAGGATCGTATCATTAGAACCACAGAATTTAATTTTGGTAATTATTTATTTTTCACATATTTAATTGTCTGAATAATTTCCAGAATATAAGTCTGATTGTGCTGAGATTCTGCATTTATGTATTTGGTATCAATCTCAAATTCCATGTAAAATTCCGAGGTAATAGTCTTATTGTTCCTCCAAAGAACGAACGCTCAAGAGCTCCTGCTCAGCGCTTTTCTTAAATTTTTGTTGTTATAATGATTTGATTTGTGCACACGTAAAACTTAACGAATTTATTAGCTCATAATCTAATTAACCCTAGTCATTGAGATGAGATAATACAATAAAGTCCGATGGAATAATATCCATTCAACTGACTCCTACTATAACGAAAATTTCAGATTTACCGTTAGGAACTGAACACTGAAGTAACATACAAAAAACCAATACAATCGTAACACAATACTCCCAATAATTCCAAATCAAAAACGAATAACAGCATGTGGACCCTTGGCCGTCAATACATCCCGATCCCATCCAATCGAACCCCAACTTTATTAATAACAATTTCCCTATCGTCATCGATATCTAATAATGACAATAATAACCCCAATCCTTCGATTAGACCCAAACTATCAGACTCTCAGCACGGCTCATCGCGAGAATAACCCCATTGTACCATTTCCCATTCTCTCACCCCATAGATCGGCCCAGCGTGTCACTTTCAGGGTACCTAGCGCGTCATCCGCGAGCGGCGGCTACTTCAATCGCAACATCAAAGGCGCCGACACTTACCGGCCGAGATCATCGGTTGTCTATTAACATTGGCGTTTTCCGCTATCGGGACTCTATCGGAATTGTCGTCGAAGATTGGTATCATTTAGAGCCTCATTGTCGATTTAAATAGTTTCGTGGAAGCGCCGCGATTGGTCTAGAATCGTCCGATATTGATGATAGACTCGCCGCAGAGGATTTTCCGCGAAAGATCTTTGTGGCTGTTTTCCCGTTGGTTGCGTTTTCTCGGAAGAAGCGGGTAATTTCGCGTTTTGATTCTGTGAGTTCTGTTGTAGCGGATGTTATGTTGATGGTTTGGTTTCTAGAAGATTTTTTGTAGCTCTTTGAAAGCGGTATGAAAGCTGCCGCACCGCGGATTATTTTTGGGCACTCCTTCTACTCAAACGATTTCCATATCGTTCTGCTCATATGTCTGCTATCTTCGAATTTTGAGTCAAAATTGGTCTCAAACGATAAGGTCACTGATCATGAATCCGTAATCACATTCAATTCTGTCCGTGGGCCGTTGGCACTACAACTCTAGGAGGGATTGTCCGAGAGACTTGAGACCTTCAGGGTGAGTTCGGTTCCCAAATGCCACGGTTAAGTTTGTTAACCACCGAAATCGTATGGGGTATTCCATAAAATAAGGCCATTCGAAATACCTTCTCTTCAATATCTCAGACGAAACAAACCAATCAAAATGAAATTGATTATAAAATTCTTCGTAACAATCTGTCTCTCACTCTTCTCGAAACCAGGCGTCGTAATTTTAGTATTATGTTGATTTATAAGATTTTACATAATTTCATAGATTGTCCTTACCTCCTAGACAATGTTGCAATAAATGTTCCTGAACGAAACTTGAGAGCCTGGGATTTGTTCAGAATTAGGTTCAGTAGAACAAATTACTTAATCAACAACCCTCTTGACAGAGCTTTACGGGCTGCTGGTTCGGTGGATATAGATCTGTTTCATGTTACAATCTTCCAACTTAAGCGATATTTTGAAGTATCACAATAGTTTGTGCACAAGTTTCAGATTTTGTTCTTGTTTGTTCGTTCTTTTCACAGAATTTATATTAATTATTAATGTATATCTCATTCCCTAATATTTGTAAAATGGCATGTCCGTTTATTATTAAATAAATAAATAAATAAATAAATAAATTTTGTGGCCACATGCAAAATGCTATTTATAAGCCTCATGCAACATTTTGTGACCATGGTGTGAATTGAACCATAGAAAAATTCCATTGGAATATTGAAAGGAAGAAACTTCATATTTCCATAACAAGATATCCGATGCGAGTGAAATTGATTTTGTGAATGGGTATTGATAAACTGAATTTTCGGGCAAAATTCGTGAGGATGGCATCATCTGAACCATAGAATTCGGTTTTTTTAATTACTGAATTATTACATTACATTCCGATCGTGCTGAGATTTTGCATTCATATGCTTAGCATGAATCTCAAGCGCACAAAAGCACCTTCTCAGGGCTTTCCTTAATTTTTCATACGATTAAGATCAGTCCACATTTTTCTTGGAAGATTATTTCCAAGAATTCTATCCATATGCTGAGAGTGAAATGCTTTCGAATCAAACTCATTTTTTAGCGATCGTTCTACTTAAATGAGTACTATATTATCGTTTTGCCCAAATGTCTGCAATTCTCGAATTTTGAGCCGAAAATGGTCTCAAACGATAGGGTTAGGCTCCCTGACGAATTCGCACAATAACTTTCGGAGGGATTGTCCTAGAGACTTGAGATTTTCAGGGTGACTTTGGGTACCAAATGGCTCGGTTAAGTTCGTTAACCAGCCAAGTCGTACAGAGTGTTCCATATAATATGGCAATTCAAAATTTCTGTTCCTCAATATCTCAGAAAAAACGAAACCAAGCAAAATGAAATGTTACCGCCAAATGCAAGATGTTCATAACAATGCTCACGCAGTCACACAAAGTTTTGTGACCATAGTGTAAACAAAACCATAGATTCAATTGGAGTATTGAAAAGAAGAAACTTCATATTTCCATAAAAAAAATATCCGATTCGGATGAAATTTATTTTATAAATGAAGATTGATACACTGAATGTTCGTGCAGAATTTTGTGGTCATAGTGTTAACAGAACCATAGAAGATTCAATTGGAATATTGAAAAGAACAATCTTTATAACGTGATTCAAGGGCGGATATAGCTTTTTTTCATGGGGGGGGGTAGTAATGATTCAAGATCGATAAATCAGGTTCAAAACTTGAAAAAAATTTAATCAAAATATTTAGGAGGAATAATATAATAAGAAAAAATAGTAGTAAAGTAATAGTAGTAAAAAAACAAACAAATGAAAATATGTGCACCACGTTGCGTAACTTTTTCTAAGGTTTTCGATATTCATGGGGGGGTAATTACCCCCATTACCCCCCCCCCCCCGTAAATCCGCCCTTGACGTGATTTCAAAAAAATTCGACGTCAAGTAAGCTGTGGATTCTATTTTTCCTAAGAGTCTATGAGGGGGAAAATATAATCCACAGCTTACTTGACCTCGAATTTTTTTGAACGCACGATATTTCCATAACAGGATATCTGATTCAAAATAATTTTTTTTTGTGAATGAAGACTGTAATAGGTACTTAATCTTCATGTGAAATTTTGTGGTCATACTGCAAACGGAATCATAAAAAATTCAATTGGAATATTTTGAAGAAGAATTCCTATATTATCATAACAGGATAACCAATTTAGTGCAATTCATTTTGTGAATCAAAACTGATATACTGAATGTTCATGCAAAATTTCAAGAGGATCGCAATATCAAAACCATAGAAATTAATTTTTGTAATTATGTATTTATTTTTTATATGTTTCATTTTTGAATAATTCCGATTGTGTGAAGATTATGCATTCATATATTTGGTATCAATCTCAAATCCCATATAAAATTCTGAGGTAAAAGTATTATTGCTCCACCAAAGAACGAGCACTCAAAGGCTTCTTCTCAAGGCTTTTCTGACATTTTTTGACAATAAAATAAATTATTTTTCCTCAATCCCTTAGCTGTAACTTCAAAAATTATTATTTTTCGAATGAAAACATATGTCGTGTGTGGGCCAGATGAAGTACTGCCATTTTTTTATTTGACTAAGCTAGGTAGTTATCAGAAAATCTTAAGAAAAACTCTGCAAACAAAAACCTAAATAAACCTAGTATCGGTAAGCTATACAATTTTCTGTATTCTTCCTTCTCAACCAATATTATTTTAAATCACATCTGAAGAAGTAAACAATTCGAATTGAAGGAATGAAAATTAATCAAGCAATAATCAGATAAGAGATAGAGAATTAATGTCTCTTGTTTTTTTTATCTGTTTTTATTTCGACAAATGTTGGTTGACCATCGACAGGTAGATATAAGAAAGATACGTTAGATTAATATTCAAGACGATATTTCTCGGGATTGGATAGGAATAAATATTGGAAAACAAAATGACATGGGATGCCGAACGCAGTGGCGTACCGTAGCTTCGATCATTGTCGTGGCTGAAGCAGATTGAAAAGTAAACCTAGAGATACCTTTACGCATTTGTTGACGCAGCCAAGAAGAATCTATTGATGAACGCGAACAACATTCGGCGTTGCGAACATGTGCCATATGTTCATTCCGTATTGGGATAATTGGTCTACGTCTCCCTTACTATGGTAGTAACAGCTAGATTCTGCTATAAACAATTCTGTTAGTTTGGCAACATCCTTCTGTAACTGTTCAGTTATTTGATGCGTCGTGTCGACATTTTTGTTACGATTTGACGTTCATAAACTGAATTATTTTACTGATTTAGTGGTAAATTATTGTTGCTTAAATTGATTCTTGCGAAATAAAAAAAAATTATGTCTGTGCATGGTGAATCAATACCTTTATATTCGCTGTAATTTTCGAACAGAACGTGTTACGACCTTGAAATTTTCAGGGTTGATTTGAGACGATTACATTGTTTTATGCTCCTATCATTAGGCTGAATTGGTTGATTAGTGTTGGAGTTACTGTCACTTAAACTTCGTTTCATTGACTTTCGATATTAGCGAAATTATACCTCCGATCAAACTTGATATTCAGAGGCAAGACGTTGATGAGCATCATTCCTTAGAAAATAAATATTTTGGCCAGTAATGCTGGTTTATTTTTTTATTTTCTTGCTATGGAATAAATTTTTTTCCAGTTACATTTTTTGCGTTATTGATTTGTTTGACTATACGGTGTGAAGTCAAGAACTTTTGCACTTATTCTCATATTGGAAAAACAATGAAACAAATTTTAATATCTGGAGGGCCATTGGTTTCATTTTTTAACTTGTTATTAATCGTTTTCCCAATAAGAACAAGTGGGCAAAAGTTGTTGACTTCACGTCCATATTTTTTCATTAATTTTTTTGTAAACAATTTGCACGCATAAATTAGTTCGAAATAATTGCTCTTTTGTGCTTGCCATTCTTCGCATTGTTGAGAAAGGTACCTACTCTTCACGACATGAACATTGAAAAGGCCAAAATGACTTGCTACTTTGAGCTGTGGCAGTTCGACGATTTACGTAGTGCTACGCTTAAAAGTTCTATTTTATTTATTTTTTTATTATTTATTTACGGACAAGCCATTTTTCCTATTTATATATAAACCAAACATAAAAAAATCACTAATGAAAGGGTTATTATCCTGAAAACGGCATCACTAGGTATATGGCTTGAGATTTTGCAGTAGAGTCAATAAGTGTACCTATAACATATGTTAGAGTTCACTTAAGGAAAGCGACTGCATACTAGTGAGTATATTCTCCGATTTTTTGTTTCATATTCGTTAGAAGTTTTTTATTGTTCGGAAGGTTCCAAGGAATATTTAATGGATGTGAGTAAACCTTTCAATGGTCAATATATTGAGTTTGAACCATAATATGTCAATAGTCAATAAATGTGTCAATAATATAACATCGAACAGTGATTGACATAGGCTTTAACCTTAATATAGAGATCATTGAAGGGTTTACTTACATCAATTAGATATTCCTTAGAACCTCCCAACCAATAGTTAAAAACTCTCACCAATATGAAACAGAACAAAATCGGAAAATATAAGCAATTATGTGTAGTCGCTATTTTCAAGTAAACACATATATTTATTGATACTACTGCAAAATCTCGAGCAAAATATCTAATGATGCAGTTTTAAGAATGATAACCTGAGGACTAAAACAGAAATAAACATTCTGAAATGTGGGGACACAGATGAAGAACCCTAGATATTACCAATAGTTTATTACATCGGTATATATGTGAAGATCACTAATACTTTTTGTTATTTCTTTGTTTATATGGAATAAAATTGTCTGAACCTTCTTATTTCTCTATTATTTTTAGTATGAATGTCTCAATGACCCATATAATGAGAATGTATGAATGAGAGAAAGCAGAATGATATCATAACCAAAATTGATGCAAAAGTGAGATGAAATTATGTTAATGACTATCATACTGGGTGTCAATTACTATCGAAGTATGTCAATGACTATCAAATATGTAATTTCGACGAAATTGGTGTCTCCTCGAATATTCAATCGATATTCATTGAAAGTTAGAAGGTAATATCAAAATATAAACATTCAACTATAATTCGGTAATAACAACCATGGTGTTACAGTAAAATAAGGAACCGAATTAGCCTACTGAAAGTATCCATCCCCTTAAAGTGTCAATCACTCTAGAATTCAAAAATGTCTACCCACAGCCCAACGCCGGCGTACCGCCACTGTCTTGGGTGAGATCACGGACGAACAGAATGTAATAATCTCGTCTTTATCTCAGATCGGGACACCTGTAGTAGCATACTCCGGTTGATTTACACTCGAAGGGAAAAAATGTGTCACCTTTCTCAGAAGGTGGACAGTTTACATTTTACAGGAATCCATCGAGAATATTGATGAGATGTTCCAGGGGGCAATATAGGCTTGTTTTCTTGCCTATGCCGGTTGTCTTTTGTCGATTTCGACCGATTTATGCCCCCTGAAGACTGAAGGAATCCGTGAAAAAATTTTCGTCAGCAACCGTAGGTAAATGTTTATGAGATTTTATAAAGGGTGAGTCTATACCCAGAGATATTATTTCAACCACATAGAGGAATATGAGATTATTCTGATTATCAATGTGATTTCTGAAATTATTTCGAGTCGAAGATACCACTTAATATAGTTAAATTATAGAAGTGATTAAGGAAATTGTGTTTATCTGACGAAAATTGAGAGCTCACAAGATCTGAATATACTCATTTTCGAATTTTAAAATGAGTTCAGTGCTTGAATAGAGTTTGGAATATGAATGAGTTAACTTTTGAGTGTTTCCATTTCAAAGGTTTGAAATTAGCTGGTTATTTCATAGAAACCTCACGAGTTTGGTTTTTATTCCGAAGAAGTTGTGTTTTTAGGAAACTATCTAAACACTTTGCTGCTCAACAATGAATATACGACTAAGGCAGAATTCCTTCAGATCCCGACAACATAAAACCGAAAAAAATGTTCTGAAAAATCCCATTCTTAAAAAACTAGTTCACTTATACAGGGTGTTTCATTGGGAAAGGGAAATACTTCACAGGTGCATAGGTGGCACCAAGACGGTTCTAGAGATACCCCATTTATTGGGTCCCACTGTCTTCGTAGCCGAGATACAGGGTGTTTTATGAAGTTTGCCCGTTTCTTCCTGAGGCCGTACCAGACGAACCACCCGGTATATTTTCTTCATATTTGGCAACTATGTTTCTTACTGAGAGCCCAAACATATCATGCAATAACCGCCTCGAAAATCCAGGTCCGGGTTAACAAAAAATTATGAATCGTTTGAATCCTCGAAACAACACCCTGTACATCGGAATTTTGAAAATCTGTTTTAATATTCGAAAACACCACTAAAAACTAAACTGAGACGTATACTTCAAATTTTCGCGCAGAAAGTTTTACTGCACAAATTTTCAAGGTAAAAGTGAAGTTTTTAGGAACTTGGATACCCGAAAGTGGTTTGAAGTGACTTTTAACAATGAATTATCAATAATATTGAATCCATAATTATTTCAACATTACTTTGTAATTCATTTCCACATTAGTTTTCTTTTATTGAGAAGTGACCTGCATCACAACGTATAATAATTATGGATTTCAATATTTTGATAATTCATTGTTAAAAGTCACTTCAAACCACTTTCAGTATCCAAGTTTTAAAAAACTTCACTTTTACGTTAAAAATTTGTGCATTGAAACTATCTGCGCGAAAATTTGAAGTGTACGTCTCAGTTCAGTTTTTAGTGGTATTTTCGAATTTTAAAGCAGATTTTCAAAATTCCGATGTACAGGGTGTTGTTTCGAGGATTCAAACGATTCATAATTTTCGTTAACCCGGACCTGGATTTTCAAGTATGCGGCTATACAAAGGAAAACCAATGTGGAAATGAATTAAAAAGTAAAGTTGAAATAATTATGGATTCAATATTGTTGATAATTCATTGTTAAAGTCACTTCAAACCACTTTCGGGTATCCAAGTTCCTAAAAACTTCACTTTTACCTTGAAAATTTGTGCAGTAAAACTTTCTGCGCGAAAATTTGAAGTATACGTCTCAGTTTAGTTTTTAGTGGTGTTTTCGAATATCAAAACAGATTTTCAAAATTCCAATGTACAGGGTGTTGTTTCAAGTATTCAAACGATTCATAATTGTTTGTTAACCCGGACCTGGATTTTCGAAGCGGTTATTGCATGATATGTTTGGGCTCTCAATTAGAAACATAGTTGCCAAATATGAAGAAAATATACCGGGTGGTTCGTCTGGTACGGCCTCAGGAAGAAACAGGCAAAATTCATAAAACACCCTGTATCTCGGCTATGAAGTCAGTGAGACCCAATAAATGGGGTATCTCTAGAACCGTCTTGGTGCCACCTATGCACCTATGAAGTATTTCCCTTTCCCAATGAAACACCCTGTATCGCTGAAATTCATTTTGAACAGGAGCATATGGAAAGCTTCAACCCTACAGCTTGTTCTCAAGATTCAATCGATCAAAAAAGCATACGTTTTATTTTGATGGGTCTTCATTTATATTGTGCACTTAATTCGTAATGGTATATTTCAATCATAATTCGCATTTCTGTTTTACCACAAATATTTATACAAATCAGCCAGAATGATCTACTTGCATTTTTTGTGATAATATTTTATTATGTCTATGTTTGGAATTTCACCAAATCAACTTCGATACAATCTCATAGAACTCATAGAAGCTTTTGTTCACTTACTCACATTTTGCCCTGCTTTATTTGTCTGTACTATATGGGGGTAGAGATCCCATAGCGATATTCGAAGGGCAGAAGATTCGAAAAATCATCGGTTGGAAGGCCAAACTTCATTCAAAACACTCATCTGGCCAGAGAGCAAAGAATTGAAGATATTTTGTTTTAAGTTTTAATTTTGTAAAAATCGAAGACACCTATTACAAGAACGTGAAAAGTTTTTCGATATACGTTCGAACTTAAAGGCGAAATCTTACAACAATCCAGGTATTAATTTGTGAATATATATTGGCTGAATATATTGAAGAAGATTAAGCACTATTTGATAAATGACCCTTAACATAACTCATTATTCTACTATTTACAATTGATATCTCTGTTGTAATTCACAACTGGCTGCAACAATATTCAACCTCTAAGCACATACCAAACCATTACAAAGATACGTAAGACCCCGTATCAATTTGTGTAGATGGATATATATGAAGCGGCTCCAATAACCTATAAAGGATGATCTTTAACATATCATTATTCTCATATTTACCAAGTAATATTTCTATTGTTATTCACAACCGGCTGAATATAAAGGATTGTTCAAAAAGAGGTGTTATTTTAATATTCAAAGAGAAATTCCATTTTTCACTATAAATGATCGTATGTTCATTATATTTTAAAGAAGCTATGCCATTAAGAGTGGAAAATAACATCGGACAAATGACCATCACGACCACGTTTACAGGACCACATTCTTTTAATGAAATTTTCCATGACCAAATTGCAAAGTGGATGCCCTATGTCCTCGATAGCCTCACGAATTCCATCTTTGAGGTCTTGAATAGAGAATGGGCTATTGGCGTAGACATTCTCTTTCAAGTGAACACAAAGGAAGAAGTCGCAAGGTGTTAAATCTTGGTGGCCAATTTGGATCACCTCTTCGAGAGATAACACGGTATGGAAACTTTTCCCTCAAAAGGTCAATGGTTGATGAACGGTCGGCTTGTATTCTTGTGTTAACTGAACTTTATAAGCCTTAAGACCCAAATCTTTATGCAAAATACGGTGTAATGACTAATTCCAAAGAACCAGGAGGAATGGACAAAACCTGGGTTTTCTTCAACACTTTCGGCTACAACAGCCATACTCTCGTCTGTTCTTGAGCGACGTGCACGGGTTTTATTTTTCACATCACCAACTTATCTCAACAGCTCGAGTTTTTCCATCAATTTCTCTATTGCGGTCCGACAAGGTGCTTCACGACTTCCCAAAAATGTTCGAGTTTTATAAACTGTCTCTGCCAACTTTTCACCATTTTCATAGTGAATTTTAATAAATTCAATGCGTTCTTGAAGCGTGTATCGTTCCATTTTTATTATTGGCGTAGTTTCTACTCGTCAAATGTCAAAGAATGACAGCTTCAAACGTGACATCTAACGAAATAACACCTCTTATTGGAAACCCCATTATCTGAAGTAGCTTTAACACCCTCAAAAGAATGACCTTTAACATCTCATTATTCTTATATCAACAATCAATATCTCTGTTGAAATTCACAACTGGCTGCAGCAATAACAATCCACCAAGTACATATCACACCAGAACAAAGAGAAAAACACCTCGATAAGACTGATCGCTTTGTAATCCAAGAACTCCATCTCTAACGAGTTACTCCTCCTACAGATCTCTGAATCGAAGACACCCATTACAAGATCGTGAAAAGTTTATCGATATCTATTCGAACCTAAAGACGGCATCTTACAACATTCCACGTATCAATTTGTGTAGACGGGTACTGGCTGAATTCATCTAAAGTAGCTAAACCACCATTCAGAAGATATCCTTCAAAATCTCATTATTCTCATATTAACCAATCAATATGTCTGTTAAATTCACAACTGGCTGGATATATCTGAAGAAGGTCAACCACCCTTAAAAGAACGACCTTCCAACATCTCATTATTCTCATATTAACCAATTGCTATATCTATTGTCATTCCACACTAACTAAATATTATATTATCTGAAGATAGTTTATTGTTTAAAAAGGGGTTACAGTTCACTGCGACCTCGAGGTCTATTGTGCCCACTTACAGAGCTGTTCTGACCACATCTTTCACATCTTGCCTTCCAGTTCCAGAGATCTGATGAAATCCAGTATCTGTAAAGGCTTCAACGAGGCTAGTCCCTCGGTCTTACAAGTTTCTCGCCCAAGGCATTTTCTCCTTAGGCTCGCAATGCAAAAGCATTCGTGACTTGGTGAATGGGGTTTTCTTCCTCTTCTCCACAGAACCTACACTCATCAGTGTCCGACAATCCCATCCTCAACAGGTGCTTCCTAAGCCGACAGTGTCCTGTAAGGAAGCCAGTGAGGAGGTGTAATTGTTTCTTACTAAGATCCAGATATCTTTTGTTTCAAAGTTCAAAAAGAACTCAGTGGAATAATCCATACCTGGGAGATTCTGCCAGAGTTTTTTCCTCTCGGCTTTCTTCTTCTCCAGAAATTCCTTCTTATAGGTACATTTACCTATACCACAGAAGGGTTATGGGCCAATGAGTGACATACGTGCGCCCTCTTTGGCAAGTGTATTGGCCTCTTCGTTTCCTTTCATTCCCGAATGGCCGGGAACAAAGGTTAAAAAAGACCTTATTTTTCAATGAGGTAGATTGAGTTTGTTCCGGCACTCCCAGATCATCTGAAGATGCTCAACCACCCTCAAAAGAATGTCCTTCAACATCTCACTATTCTCATATTAACCAATTGATACTCTGTTGTGATTCACAACTGGCTGCAGCAATATTCATCCACCAAACACTCACTACAGCAGAACAAAGAGAAAAACACCTCGATAAGACTGATCACATTGTAATCGAAGAACTCCATCTCCAACGAGTTACTCCTCCTATAGATCTCTGAATCGAAAGCACCGATTAGAAGATCGTGAAAAGTTTATCGATATCTGTTCGAACTTTAAGACGACATCTTACAAAATTCTAAGTTTCAATTTTCGTAGATGGATACTGGCTGAATATATCTGAAGCAGCTTTACCATCCTTCAAAGGACGACACATGCATTCTTTACTTAGGCTCGCAATGCTAAAGATTTCCGTGATTAGGTGAATGGGGGTTTTTTCCTCCTCCCCACAAAACCTACACTCGTCAGTGTCCGATAATCTCATGCTCAACAGGTGCTTCCTGAGGCGACAGTGTCCTGTAAGAAGGCCAGTGAGGTGTAATTGTTTCATACCAAGATCCAGATATCTTTTGGATCTTGCTGTTTCAAAGTTCCGAAGAGACTTCGTGAAATGATCCATCCCTGGGAGATTCCGCCAGAGTTTTTCCATCTCGGCTTTCTCCTTCTCCAGTAACTCCTTCTTACAAGTACGTTTACCTATACCACAGAAGGGTTCTCAGCCAAAAGTGACATACTTGCGCCCTCTTTGGCAAGTGTATTGGCCTCTTCGTTTCCTTTTATTCCCGAATGGCCGGGAACCTAGGTTGAAAAGACCTTATTTTTCTTGTCTACCTCATTGAGTTTGTTTCGGCACTTTCAGATCATGTGAAGATGCTCAACCACCCTCAAAAGAATGTCCGTCATCATCTCATCATCATATTAACCAATTGATATCTTGTTGTGATTCACAACTGGCTGCAGCAATATTCAACCACCAAACACTTACTACAGCAGAATAAAGAGAAAAACGCCTCGATAAGACTGATCACATTGTAATCGAAGAACTCCATCTCCAACGAGTTACTCCTCCTATAGATCTCTGAATCGAAGACACCCATTACAAGATCGTGAAAAGTTTATCGATATCTGTTCGAACCTAAAGACGGCATCTTACAACATTCCACGTATCAATTTGTGTAGATGGGTACTGGCTGAATTCATCTAAAGTAGCTAAACCACCATTCAGAAGATATCCTTCAAAATCTCATTATTCTCATATTAACCAATCAATTTGTCTGTTAAATTCACAACTGGCTGGATATATCTGAAGAAGGTCAACCACCCTTAAAAGAACGACCTTCCAACATCTCATTATTCCCATATTAACCAATTGCTATATCTATTGTCATTCCACACTAACTAAATATTATATTATCTGAAGATAGTTTATTGTTTAAAAAGGGGTTACAGTTCACTGCGACCTCGAGGTCTATTGTGCCCACTTACAGAGCTGTTCTGACCACATCTTTCACATCTTGCCTTCCAGTTCCAGAGATCTGATGAAATCCAGTATCTGTGAAGGCTTCAACGAGGCTAGTCCCTCGCTCTTACAAGTTTCTCGCCCAAGGCATTTTCTCCTTAGGCTCGCAATGCAAAAGCATTCGTGACTTGGTGAATGGGGTTTTCTTCCTCTTCTTCACAGAACCTACACTCATCAGTGTCCAACAATCCCATCCTCAACAGGTGCTTCCTAAGGCGACAGTGTCCTGTAAGAAAGCCAGTAAGGAGGTGTAATTGTTTCTTACCAAGATTCAGATATCTTTTGGATCTTGCTGTTTGAAAGTTCCGAAGGAACTTGGTGGAATGATCCATCCCTGGGAGATTCTGCCAGAGTTTTTTCCTCTCGGCTTTCTCCTTCTCCAGAAACTCCTTCTTATAGGTACATTTACCTATACCACAGAAGGGTTCTGGGCCAATGAGTGACATTCGTGCGCCCTCTTTGGCAAGTGTATTGGCCTCTTCGTTTCCTTTCATTCCCGAATGGCCGGGAACAAAGGTTAAAAAAGACCTTATTATTCAATAAGGTAGATTGAGTTTGTTCCGGCACTCCCAGATCATCTGAAGATGCTCCACCACCCTCAAAAGAATGTCCTTCAACATCTCATTATTCTCATATTAACCAATTGATACTTTGTTGTGATTCATAACTGGATGCAGCAATATTCATCCACCAAACACTCACTACAGCAGAACAAAGAGAAAAACACCTCGATAAGACTGATCACATTGTAATCGAAGAACTCCATCTCCAACGAGTTACTCCTCCTATAGATCTCTGAATCGAAGACACCCATTACAAGATCGTGAAAAGTTTATCGATATCTGTTCGAACCTAAAGACGGCATCTTACAACATTCCACGTATCAATTTGTGTAGATGGATACTGGCTGAATATATCCCAGTAAATGGGCCGTAAAAAGTCAAGACCATCGAACCGGAGGTATCTGCTAACGATCAGATGTTCTTCTCGACGCAGCAGTCCTGTTCACAAATGATTATTACCCAGTCAGGCCGATAAAACAATGCTATCTCGCTTTGTATCGACACAGAATGGTCGCTCTTCGTGGTACATCGATGCCATTTGGGTTATTTACACGGTTTTCGTGGATTTTCGGAGGTCCGGCTTCTATTTTGAAATGGGCCAGGATAGTGGGTTGGTGAGAAAAAAACGAAGGAAAAGGTTAATGTGGATCTGATCGTTTGTTATTTGGTTGTTGTGACTTCTGAAGATATTTAATGTTTTTATTTTAACGTGTTTAGTTTCGGAAAGGTCGTAAATTGCTTTAGGTGAAATGAGAGCAGAATTTGGTTCTCTTTGCCCATACCATTACTATTATTATTAATTTCAGCAAATTAATCTTCTATATAAAAATTCAAGAAAAGCCCTGAGCAGATGCTTTTGAGCGCTCGTTCATGGATTCATGGGTGGAACAATAATGCTATCACCTCAAAATTTTGTACAAGTGAGATATTTATTGAGCGTGAATGAATATTTTTTATAAAACTTGAGATTCATGCGGAGTATATGAATGCAAAATATCAGCACGATCGGAATTACATTATGGGAATTATTCAAAGAATGAAATATAAAATAGTATATAACATTACTAGCAAGGTAAGAGGGTTTTAACTGGCGAATGAGGATATAATTAACGAGCCGCAGGCGAGTCAGTTACCTCCTTGAGCCAGTAAAACCCGTTACCTTGAGTGTATTGTTTTATATTTTACTTGTTTCTCATTTGTAAAAAGGTTAGATAGGTATATTCCAAAAATCTCAATCTCAAGAATTTGTCGCAAATGTCGTAAGTTGCATTATTTATGATTATTTATGACATCGGAAAATTATGACAACTGTCAGTGGCTTTACGAGACGGAAGTCCTTCGAGAATATTTGCTCATTTCTGATGAAAAAGGCCAGATCCAAATGAAACAAGGCATGAATATCGTTTTAAATACTTTCATAACGTTTATTACTAGAAATATTTGTTCCAGGAACGATGAAATTAGACGAATAAATGAAATTAGAAGCGAGTACGTGAAACAGTGAATTTACAGGTCAAAAAGCCTCTAGGATATTTGTAATTCTGAGAAGGAAAACAAATAGATACGAATAAAACAAGGTGCGAATATCGTTTTCGAATAGTTCGAGAACGTTTATTGAGAAATACATTTGTTCCAGGAACTCTGAAATTACAAGGATGAATTGAAATTAGAAACAAGTACTTGACAAATCTCAATGTAAATAATACTACTAACTTGTAATAATTTTTCAAGTTAACTGTCAGTTTTACAAGTTAGTGACTTGATAAAATGAACTTTATCCACTCCTATAAACTAATTTCTATGTGTAATAGTAGCTAGAACACAACCATAGACATGTCTATGAACCGAAAAGCCAGTGTTATAATAACACCCGCCCATAACTCCCGCTAATAAAAATACCTAGGAAAATGAAATTGTTCACAAAAAAAATGAATAAAAAGCAGGATCGATCCCGAAATCTATTTCAGCCATCAAGATAACGTTATAGCGATTTATTCCAGATTTATTTTTGGAAAACGTAAATTTTTGAATTTGCGAAAGTACTTGATTTGATTAGTTAGACACTCTGATTTGATTCCCGACCACAGAGTACAGAGGTTTGACGGTTGGACGAAATGTTGTCAACAGTATTGACAACTGTTCAAAATTTTTTAAATGCAGATTAATTCGAATTTTACTGAAGAAGTCGTGGATAAAGTATAGTATTCAATTCGCGGTAATGCTCAAAACACACTTGATGAATTACACCACTCCAGAGCTGTACCGAGCACTGAAGAAAAGTGCTTCGAGCACAAAGCACTAAACCTTATTGAAAAGTGCTCCGGAATCTCGAGCACGAAGCCTTTATTTTTTAAGGAATGCTCGTGATTACCGAGCACTTTTGGAAAGTAATTCGTTTACACGAGCACTGAGCACTAAGCACTTTTCTGAATGAACCTTTGTGTTTTTCATCCAAATGTCTCTTAGTTTGAAATTTTGATTTTGATGTCTTGATTTTTTCTTTCGAGTGATGTCGTGTTTTGAACTGGGCATAATTGAAATTGACAAAAGTTTTCTCTCAGCCTGCAAGTCTAACATTATCCTTCACAGACAAATATAAAATTACCATGACGTCATATAAAAAAAATTGGAAGAAAAGCATGTGGCCTTGAAACAGAAAATAAAATTCCAAAAGTTATAGAAAGACAATGACGTCTTGGCAACAAATTAGACGGATTTTTTTGTGGCAAAGCTAGAAAAAATGCTGTCTGCTAGGAAAAAACGTTTTTTGAGCACTTTATATCATTCATCAAGTGAATAGACTGTAACTTGAATATTTGCCAATAAAAAAATTAAAAAATTGATTATAAAACTTGAATAGTATATCAAAAAAAGATTGGTTTGTTCCATAGAATTTCCCAGAAAAATTTCGCGATACAACATTACAATTTGTTCTCCGAGTCATAAAAATGAGAACATAAAGACTTGTTCCAGCCCATAACATACATCGAGATCGTTTTTGTAACACCAGAGTTATAATAAAATAAAAATTCAACAACTTAGATATCCATATAGGTGGACCGAAAAAAAATTATATTTTAGTTCTTTATCTATTCCAATCAGGCGAAAGTCCGTCATTTTCACGATTCCATAAAGCTTAGTGCTTGGTAATTACTGAAAGTGCTTAGGAGCACTGCGATGCTTGGGAGCACTTTTTCGAATTACTAAGCACTAAGCCCTTTCAAAAAACTCGCGAAGCACCAAGCACTAAGCACTGGTTCAATCTAGTGCTCGCGAGCACAGTGCTTATAAGCACAAAAGTGCTTCGAGTGCTTTCACGAGCACTAAGCACAAGATTTCGGCACAGCTCTGCACCACTCGCCTGACGGCTCGTGGTGCAAAATTCATCTGCGTGTGTTTTGACCTGCATTACCCCTCATTGAATAATATACTATTATTTGAACGTGTTTAGTTTCAGAAAGCTCGTAAATTGTTTTAGGTGGTGAGACCAAAATTTCAGCAAATTAATCTTCTATGCAAAAATTTAAGAAAAGCCCTTAGCAGGTGCTTTTGAACGCTCGTTCATGGGTGAAACAGTAATGCTATTACCTCGGAAATTTGTATAGGACTTGAGATTCATGCTGAGTATATAAACGCAAAATATCAGCACGATCGAAATTACATTATGGGAATTATTCGAAGAATTAGATATAAAAAAACCATAACTGAAAGACATCAATCGTCATCCACAAAATAAACTACACTCGATAGGAATGTCTGTTATGAAATTATGCAGATTCTTTTTGAGCACTCGTTCTACTTAAACGGGTGTTATTACGTTTTGCCCAAATGTCTGTTATTTACGAATTTTGATCCGAAAATTGGAATGAAATGTCACGGCCAAATGCAAGATGCTGATAACAAGCCTCAAGAAATATTTTAAGGTCATAGTGTTAACAGACCCATAGAAAATTCAATTGAAATATTGTGAAAAAAAATTATTTTTCGATCGATATTCTGGATGTTCATTCAAAACTTCGTCGCCACAGTTTCAACAGAACAATTGAAAATTCATTTGGAAAACGGAGAAGAAAAATCTTTATATTTCCATGACAAAATATCCGATTCGACTGGAATTTTTGACAGAACCATAGAAAATTCAATTGGAATATTGGAAGAGAAATCTTTTCACTTCCATAAGAAAATATACGATTCGAATGAAATTCATTTTGAGAATGAAAACTACTATACTGAATGTCCATGCAAAATTTCAAGGGCATCGCATCATCAGAACTATAGAATTTAATTTTTGTAATTATTCAATTTTTAAATATTTTATTTTTTGAATAATTAGAATCTTATTCTAATTGTGCAGAAATTTTGCATTTATATATTTGGTATCAATCTCAAACCCCATATAAAATTTTGACGTAATAACCCTATGGCTCCACCAAAGAACGAGCGCTCAAAAGCTCCTGCTCAGGGCTTTTCTTGAATTTTTGTTCCATCCATTTCTAGAAATTTAACGACAAACTGATGAAAAAAATGCAACAGAGTCCGAATTCCAGCTTTTCACATTTGATATGAGTTAACAATCACGTAAAGGGCAACTATGCAACAACATTTGACATAATTTGACATAAATGTCAAAGAACAATCTTATCAAAGATGTACCTATATTCTTCTTGAAATCTCCTCGTACAATACTCGCAGACAAAACTATCACACAATTTACTTGATTACACTATTCGCGACTCATTTAAATGATTTACCACCATCCTACATTGCACACATTGTATAAATCACATGTTATACAGATCGTAAAGTGATTAACGGGAAAAATTAGAGACGCATCATCAGATTTATGGTACAAAGTCACTTGTAAAATAGTGCTGTATGATACATTTTCGAGAAAGGTGCATTCGACAAGTGATTTGGCAAAGATTTGAGGTTATAAATCGATGTATTTTTGTGTTGTTTCCGTACGGTTGGGAACAGTGATGAACGGCTATTTACAGGTTTGCAGCGAGTTGTTATGGTTTTATAGCCTTGGATGCATGTGCGGTTCAGGAATTATTGGAAGGTGGTATAGGATGTCGATATACAGGATGTTCGGATGAGGATTTTGCTTTCGGATACGATCTATGTGGAATTCTACAAGTGTATTAAGTATAAGCATTCATAAATTTCCACTTGGAAATATGACATTGAACAAGCTGCAGAATCCAGTCTTCAATTCTGTGATGAATCCGTTAATTATATCACATCGTATAGAGCAAAAAATACTAATATTTCAGAGTCGTACAGTTTTCATGGTATCATTACATTTCATTATTGGTAGTTAGACCTGTAAGGTCGCAGCTTCATCTCTATCATTAAATTCAGTGTTCTTCATTACTTGTTCAAAGCAGCTCAAGGCATGAACAATAAAAAAAATTGAAAAAAGCTCTGAACAGGAGCTTTTGAACGCTCTTTCTTTGCTGGAGCAATAAGACTATTACCTCAAAATTTTATATGGGATTTAAGATTGATACCAAATATACAGTGTGTCTAGTCATGAGTTAGCGGTAATTTGAGGGCATCAAATATACCTAATTTTATCGACAAAAACACCCACATTGGGGAGTTTACCCCCTCAGTTTTGGAGTGGCCCCCACTTTAAATTTACTTTTTTATTTTAGTTGTCCCTTCCAAATAATATCGATTTCTTTGGTCATAAAGGATTTAAAAAAATGTTTTTGAAAGATGATACTACCACCTTTTATTGAAGTGGAACAATATGAGAACTTTAAACTTAGAAATGTCATAAAAAAATTCTTTAAAAAAAATTTTGTGAAAAAATTTACTGATTTTCTTGGTTAATCCGCAAAAGTACAAGAACAAGGACATTGAAGTTTTTTTTAATGAGCTAACACGCAAGGATATCAGCTACAAAACGATACCAACATAATTTCTGTAAGATACATACATAATTAGAAAATAATTGCTGTTCGAACATGACCCTCATGAAGATTGATAAAATAAAATAAAATTTAGTGCTTTACTTTGGATAATTTTTAATGATCAAACAAACAAACAAATTAATCATAAAAATTGCTCAAAATGGCCGCGTCCGCTTTGTAGACAGGCAGTGGCCCTCATGACGACCTGCAGCAATAAAAAAAGTTTGAGGCGCTCGCGTAGTGGTCATGTTCGAACAACAATAACTCTCAAATTATGTAACTTACAGAAATGATGTAGGTGTTGTTTTGTAGCTGATATCCTTGCGTGTTAAATCGTTGAAACAAAAATAATACTTCAATGTGCTAGTTCTTGTACTATTGCGGATTTACTAAGTAAATCAATACATTTTTTCACTGCAATTTTTTTAAAGAATTTTTTTATGGCATTTTCAAATTGAATGTTTTCATAATGTTCTACTTTAATGAAAAGTTGTAGTATCATCTTTCAAAAAACATTTTTTTCACATCTGTAGTACCTTTATGTCCAAAGAAATCGATATTTGGAAGGGTCAACGAAAATAAAAAAGTTAATTTAAAACGGGGGCTACTCCAAAACTAGAGTCAAACTCCCTAATGTGGGTGTTTTTGTCGAGAATATCAGGTATATTTGCCGCCCTTAAATTATCGCTAAGTCATGACCAAACACACTGTATAAATGCAGAATCCCAGCACAATCGAAATTATATTCTGCAAATTATTGAAAAAAATTTGATATGTAAAGAATAAATAAATACAAAAAACAAAGTCTATGGTTCTGAAGATGCGATCCAATTGAAATTTTGCATGAACATTCAGTATAGTAGTTTTCATTCCCAGAATAGATTTCACTCGAATCGAATATTCTGTTATAGAAACATATAAAGATTCTTCTTTCAATATTCCAATTGAATTTTCTACGGCACTGTCAACACTATGGCCACAAAATTCTGCATCAAGATTCAGTATATCAATCTTTATTTACACAAAAAATTTCACTCGAATCGTATATCCTGTTTTGGAAATATAAAGATTTTTCATTTCAATATTTCAATTGAATTATCTATGGTTCTGTTGAAATTATGGTCATGAAATTTTGAATGAACATTCAGAATATCGATATCCATTCACATTTATGACAATCCCTTCGAAAGTTATCGTGCTTACGGCTCCACGGACAGAATTGAATTTGACCACGGATTCTTCATCAGGAAGTCGAATTTTATCGTTTGACACCATTTTCGGCTCGAAACTCGAAAATTACATTTGGGCAAAACGATATAGCACCTGTTTGAGTAGAACGAGCGCTCAAAAACGCCTTTTCTGCTTCGTTTTCCTATTTCTGAATGAATTGTATAAAGGAGCCACTCTGTACAGGGTATCCCATTTTGGGCACTTTTACGGGATATCTCCGTTATTTTTAACGTTTGCGGGATGCGGTTTTCGCGACAGTGTGCTACTTTTTTGTGAAACTAAAGATGGCGCAATCAGTTTTTGCATAGCCCTCTTAGTTTTTGCTATACAGGGGGGAAATGAAAAGTATCACTTTTTAATGACCCCCCGTATCTCAGTTGTGCTTAAACTTGGAGCAATGGTTAAAACGCATTCCAATAGATTTTTTTCCGTAGAATCCAGTGGCATAGTCAGTTTTTCAATTAAACTTTCCGTTTTTGAGTTATTGAGCAAACATATGTTTTTTAAATGAGACACCCTGTATATTATTTTTTATTCTGATTAAGCACAATCTCAGCTTTTCAAAAACATATTATTTTAGGCATTTATTTTCTAAACCAAGCTCAGAATTCAAGATTTCGTAATTCAATTAGCAGTAGTAGGCTGTGACTGTTTATTATAAACAAAAAATAAGTGTCAAGATTTCGTCAGAAATCGAAAATAATGTTAACATAATATCTACATCACATGATCTAATATTTAACTTAATTTAATTTGCAATTTCTTGAAAATTCAAATAATTGAATCATTAATATAATATAATGAATAATAAAAACTGAGAGAACTGTAAACTTTCAAACCAACCGACAAAGCTTTGAGATTTATCATTTGTTTTTAATAAACAGTCATAGAGCCTTCTACTAAGTTATTGACGATTGAATTACAAAATCTTGAATTCTGAGCTTGGTTTTGAAAACAAATACATGAAATGATATGTTTTTGAAAAGCTTAGATTGTGCTTAATAAGAATAACAAATAATATACAGGGTGTCCAATTTAAAAAACATATGTTTGCTCAATAACTCAAAAACGGAAAGTTTAATTGAAAAACTGACTACGCCACTGGATTCTACGGAAAAAAATCTATAGGAATGCGTTTTAACCATTCCTCCAAGTTTAAGCACAACTGAGATATGGGGGGTGATTAGAAAGTGATACTTTCCATTTCCCCCCTGTATAGCAAAAACTAAGTGGGCTATGCAAAAACTGATTGCACCATCTTTAGTTTCACAAAAAAGAAGCACACTGTCGCGAAAACCGCATCCCGCTAATGTTAAAAATAACGGAGATATCCCGTAAAAGTGCCCAAAATGGGATACCCTGTACATCAGCGCAACAGGGCCTCATTGCACCGACCCGACCGTACGTTTTCTATTTCGACTGCAGCGCTCGCGAATTAACTCATTATTTCCATTAATCTGTCCGACTTTCCCGACCGTTTGATAGATTTATATTTTCTTGTTAGATCGAAATTCTGAATTATCGTCCCGAAATTCGAATTAGTACCGCGGGAACCGGGGAACGTGTGTTAGATATTTCACGTTTAATGGTCTGCATGGTGCTGCTGCATTCGATTTACGTCCGTTTTCCGTTAATTAAAATTACGAGAAAATTATTAAGTATCGGGACCGGGTTAAAAGGCGAGATGGACGGGACTATTTTGTCAGAGAGTGCAATAACTTATGGTTAGAGATTCACGACTTGACTTGATATTCAAGATACTTGACTTGGCTTGACTTGAAATCAAGTCAAGTTCGAGTCAAGTAGTAGTTTTTCAATGTCAAGTCAAGTCAAGTATTAATTTATCGAGTACTCGAAAAATCAATTACTTCTACCAAGCTACTTGATTTTCAATTTAATTTTTTTTTGTAGTGTTCACATCAATAAATTATGGAATGAGGATGAACCTTGCAAAATATACGTTTATTTATTAAACTTGAATATGAGAATCAAAAATATTTTTAGTACAGTGGGTTTCGTTGTGCAAAGCGTGCATTTCTCTTGTTTATAATTTTTTTGGCGAACTCTTCGGATTTTGTTCAACTGTAAAATAATCTGTGATTTTTTTCCGCATTACATTAGATTTTTTGTGTGTTGTCTCTTGTAAAAGTTTACGATCTCCCTATTGAGCCTTTTCCTCAATCACATATTCTGACCCGCTGGTTTCTAATTCCATTATTTCTGATGAAATACTCATTTTTTGCACAGGTTCAAACACTAATATAATTATGTGACGTAACGACTCACACACTTGGACAAAAATACCTCTCTATTCACCTAGATAAAATTAAGAAGACTGCGCGATCGCTTCATTCAGCTCAGAGCTCGGGGAACCCCTTGAACACGCATGAACTTGCAGAAGTAAGCGCAGTACGACTCGTACGTATCGTATCAAGATCAAGTAATACCAAGTAGCTTGATATCAAGTCAAGTAATAAATATCTCATATCAAGTCAAGTCAAGAGTCAAGTATGTATTCGTTACAAGCTTGACCAAGTCAAGTACTTCTTTAAAAAATCAAGCTACATGACTTGATGAATCCCTACTTATGGTGGTATTCTGCTTTCATCTGTTAGCCAATCTGTAACTTTTCATGAGCTTACAGAAAAATTGCAATTCTGGACCTCTTTAAGGGATCTGTAGCTTACAGAAATCGTTAAATATTTACGAGTACTCGACGGGTGATCGGAAGCATTATCGACTGACATATTGTGAGGTTACGTTGAATGGTTTGTTTATTTTAGAACGAACACCGCCGTTTTATTGAAAGAAATTCATGATGAATAAAAATAATATGGCTTTCTTCATTATATTGTTATCGGAAGAAAATCATAACAGGTAAAACATTGTTCAATAATATACATTACCTAAAAATCATTCTTTTTTAAAGTAGGAACTTTATGATTGGAATGAAAATGATGCGTGATCAAATGAATCCATTTAAGATGCCGGATGCCCAGAAAATGTTCAGATTGAAGAAATGCCCTTCGTTTTAGAGGGTGTTTTTTACATGCAATTTGGATTCAAGGGGCAATGTCGTGTACGAAATTCGTTTTACAGACGTTCGTAAGGGGGATGTTAACTTGTAATATCTTCAGGTCTTGAGGAATAAGACAACAATCAGAAGACCTTTAGACACCTCACTTATTATTACATCGCCTTTTTTGCCATAAGTTGAATGACCAATTCGAACCGGAGATGTGCAAGATTCAGATCGATAATAATGCCACCTACATCGACGATTTCATTAATTTGTTTACAGATCGGAATCTCTACTTCATCATTCGTTTTGCTCGGTGACCATAAATTGGTCGGTATGCAATTTAAGGTCGAAGATGCAATTTAATAGCATCGATAAAATGACGGTTATACCTGCAGCAATGAGAGACGTTATACAAGGGCTGTATGGAAATATTTTCAATTTAGCACAATGTCATACTTACTGCCGATTATTTCACATACAGGGTCAGGCACTTCAAGTGTAACCAATTTCAAGCCATCGATGTTTATTTCATTATAAAGAAGAAGCTATGCCGTTAATAGTGGAAAATAACATCAGGCAAATGACCAACACGACCACGCTTACAGGACCATATCCTTTTAATGAAATTTTCCATAACCAAATCCCAAAGTGGCTGCCCTATGTCCTCGATATCCTCACGAATTCCATCCTTGAGGTCTTGAATAGACGCTGAGCTATTGGCGTAGACCTTCTCTTTAACGTGGCCCCAAAGAAAGAAGTTGCAAGGTGTTAAATCACAAGATCTCGGTGGCCAATTGTGATCACCTCTTCGAGAGATAACACCATCCGGGAACTTTTCCCGCAAAAAAAACAATGGTTTCGCTGCTTGAATGGCACGTAGCCTTAAGACCCAAATCTTCATGCAAAATACGGTGTAATGAAGTTTGTGGAAGTCTAATTCCAAAGAACGACGAGGATTGGAAAATTCTGGGTTTTCGTCAACACTTTCGGCTTTAACAGCAATGTTCTCGGCTGTTCTTGAGCAACGTGCACAGGTTTTATTCTTCACATCACTAACTTGTCCCAACAGCTCGAATTTTTCCACCAATTTCTTTATTGCGGTCCGACAAGGTGCTTCACGACGACCCAAAAATGTTCGAGTTTTACGAACAATCTCTGTAAAATTTTAACTATTTTTATAGTCAATTTTAATAATTTCAATGCGTTCTTGAAGTATCGTTCCATTTGTACTAATGGCGCAGTGTCTACTTGTCAAATGTCAAAAAATGACAGCTTCAAACGTGACAGTACCGAAAAAGCGGGCTATTCAAAATAACACCTCTTATTGGAAAACCATTTACTTCATATCGAGTACAAAACCAACAAAAGCATCATACAAAGAGTTTTCCTCAACTCAGCCATTCCTTCATTCATCTCCGATTATCCATTTCAATTTACCATCGCTCAGTAAAATTCTCATTGCGTTTTCAAGGAATTAACAGCTCGACTCGTCCCTAGGTGTGAATCGTTAAATAAGATGTGTGGATTATTCACAGATAATAAAATAATGCACTCAAGACGGCTGTGGAATAATATCGTCGAGTCATCGGCGACCATTGAGACCCATGAATATTGTGGGAAACTCAATCAGAGATCATCAGACGCGGGCGTAATGTGGGGAAATAAAAGTAAGAGCTCAAAGGTCGCGTCCGAAGCAATTTGCAATAAAAGTTCAGGTTCCGGCATTCGAAGTGTAACGTATTCAAAAGGCCATAAATTCGGTTAGGAAAATGATTTTAATGATGGTATTCTGCTTTCATCTATAAGCCAATCTGTCTATGAAAACGATTGGGGAGCATCAATCCGCGGTTACAGCGGTCCAAACCATTATTTGTGGCGGGTGCTATTTCCTGGTAGCCAGTCGATGATTCAAATTCTCATATGAACAGTTTTTCAGGTGAACTATCGTTTTGAGAGTTTGTGAATCTCTTAGGTAGAAGAATTTTCTCTTCAGAAAACACGGTATTCGGAAATTAACCATATTTGGTCCAACAGCCAAACAGAGCAAATACAGGGTGGGACAGAAAAACCTATCCGATTTCAAAACGTTATAAAATTAAAACCACTCAGCTTGTCAAAATTTTTTTTTATTAACATATCGCAAATTTTATGCCATTTTTAAATTTAAGTTTTGAAAAGCACATCACTCAAATGTAGTCCTTGGGAGCGGATACACTTATTTAGGCGCTCGCGGTAGCTTTCCATGACTTTCACCGTCATTTCCACAGGAATTTCTTCAATTGCCCGAGCAATTTCCCTTCGTAAAGCAAGAAGGGTCCTTGGTCGATGCTGGTAAACCTTCGATTTGAGGTAACCCCAAAGGAAGAAGTCACATGGAGTGAGATCCGGTGAGCGCGGTGGCCAGCCAACATCACATCTCAGAGAAATGAGGCGACCGGGAAACAGTTCCCTGAGAATGTCCATTGATCGTCGCGATGTGTGGGCGGTTGCACCATCCTGTTGAAACCACACATTTTCCACGCTATTTTCTTCCATTTTGGGTCTAAGAAAATTTTTCAGCATGAAACAATAGCGCTCGCTGTTGACCGTTACGGTTTGCCCATTTTCTTCAAAAAAGTAGGGCCCCCAGACGCCTAGGCGGAAAAGAGCACACCACACAGTCACTTTTGGGCTATGGAGGGGTTCCTGATGGATTTCCCGAGGATTTTCGTCACTCCAATATCGAAAATTCTGCCTGTTTACGGCGCCACAAAGGTGAAAATGGGCTTCGTCCGTGAAAACCGCTTAATAACAAAAGCACGATGTTCACCAGACCAAGGCATGTTGACTACTGACAAATGGCATAAAACCAGCTTTCTAACGGTTTTTACCCCACTACTCTACCTGCTCTCTCTTCTGAGAAAAGGGATTTGAAATCGGATAGGTTTTTCTGCCCCACCCTGTACTTGGCTCTCTCAGTCTTATATATTTTTTTCGTTAACTCTTAGCACGATGCTTTTAAGAGATTGTAAACAATACTTAGAACAAAAATAATTAAAGCAGAGAATAATATTAATCGATTGAAATCAGCCAATATAAAAATTAATACTTCGGAGCTAATCTCGTCCTCGTTCAAGGCAAAATGCAAGGAAGTGGTATCAAACAGAGCACCTATGGTTGGCCATTTCCTCCTTATGAGGACTCTTCAGCACAGGATAGCTCTGAATGATACAAGGTTTTCTTGTCCTTCAAGGCAAAATGCGAGGAAGTGGTATCAAACAGAGCACCTATGGTTGGCCATTTCCTCCTTATGAGGACTCTTCAGCACAGGATAGCTCTGAATGATACAAGGTTTTCTTGGAGTTTTCTTGGAACTTAAAACGAAATGGCACCTTCTTGTAGGTGAAAATATACCGAAGACTTCATCGCTAGTTCCATACGAACAACCTTTTCCCATAGCATGAGCCTTGAACGAAGAAGCGAGATGTTTACCATTTGTTGCATTGACCGAAGCGTACTTGCATTTCGCAAATTTTACGTCTTCAGTCCACGACGCGGTGTGCTCAGGGTAACGTCAGTTGACAACGTAGTAAATAATAAACAGAGGTTTAACGCGTAACATCGCCATGAATACTACAATAATCAAAGTAGAGAATAATATTAATCGATTGGCACCTAAAAAATGGTGCCATTTCGTTTTAAGTTCCAATAAAACCTTGTATCATTCAGAGCTATCCTGTGCTGAGGAGTCCCAATAAAGACGAAATGGCCATCCATAGGTGCTCTGTTTAATACCGCTTCCTTGCATTTTGCCTTGAACAAGGACGAGATTAGCTCCGAAGTATGAGTTTGATAGTGGTTGCTTTCAATCGATTAATATTATTCTCTGCTTTAATTATTTTTGTAACCATTGCGAAGTTATACGCGTTTTACCTCTGTTCATTAAATAAAGGGTTTTCCAATAGGAGGTGTTATTTGGATAGCCCGCTATTTCTGTAGATGTCACGTTTGAATTTGTCATTTTCTGACATTGGACAAGTAGAAACTACGGCATTAATAAAAATGGAACGATACACGCTTCAAGAACGCATTGAATCTTGACTAATGGTCAATATATTCTTATGCGTGAGCGGAGCGAACGCGTCAATAGTTCGAGACCATTAATCGCTCTATTGATAACCGAGTTGATTATAGGATTTTTCCGACGATTTCAATATGAATGGTGTATGAATTCTTGATTGCAATTCATTCTCATTTTGCACAAGACTTATATTTGACATAATAAAATTTCTATGTATCTATGTTCCAGTAGACTTTTGACATTGCTCGTAGTGTTTCTGAATACATTGTGGACGTTTGCCAAGAGGTTGCACATAAAAATAGAAGGAATTGAGCATTAAAATGGGTCATTGATGATCAATTTAGTACACATTAAAATCACCTTCTATTCTGAGATCGACGGAAAATGGTGTTTTATCTTCTGATAACATCAGTATTCAAAGGTAACGTAAAATCTCCTAGAACTTCAATAATCGTTACAAAGTTTCTTCATAACAGAGTTACAAAAATCACAAGGAGGCAAGTCGATCTGCTCCTCCATATTTCTTCATTAAACTTAACCTCAATTAACACTTCAAAGAAAACGACCGGTCAAGAAGTGTGATCTGGTAGGTTCCAGCTACTGTCTTTGCCTCTGGCACAGCAAGATATAATATTACTAATAATATATATAACTCGAGGTCGTAAAGACCAACGCGGTATTTCTACCGAGAAACAAAGAATCATAATCAAAACACAAGACGTACAAACGTCGTCAGCGTAACGATAAACAAAATCAAATCAAGACGCTTTATCTCTAGTTCTTGCTGCACGTGATAGAACGGAGGATGGCGGGTCCATTGGTCAACATGTCAGGTCTCTCTGAAGGTGCGTTTGGGAAAGCAGAATATTTTCGTACAAGTTGTACTTTCTAGTTCAGTTTCAACTGAATTGTATTCCAATAAGAGATGTTAATTTGATATTTGAAGAAAAATGCCAAAAATTTTTCATTGCTTGTGTGGGACGAAGCACCGTCTAATTGAAAGTAAAAGTTGTCCAGATCAATACTATCCAATTTCGGTCATGAAAAATATTAATGGGCAAACCAGGGTTTTCTTCAACACGGCTACAGCAGCAATATTCTCGGGTGTTCTTGAGCGAAGTGCAGGGTGTTATTCTTCACATCACTAACTTGTCCCAACAGCTCGAATTTTTCCACCAATTTCTTTATTGCGATCTGACAAGGTGCTTCACGACGATCCAAACATGTTCGAGTTTTAAGAACCGTCTCTGCCAAATTTTCACCATTTTGATAGTGGATTTTAATGATTTCAATGCGTTCTTGAAGCGTGTATCGTTCTATTTTTATTAGTGGCGTAGTTTCTACTAGTCAAATGTTAAAAAATGACAGCTTCAAAGGTGGCATCTACCGAAATAGCGGGCAATTCAAGATAGCACCTCTTATTGGAAAACCCTCTACTTAAGCGACCATTAATTGGCAACACTGTTTCATAATGAAGGGTTATGCACAAATATGGAATAAATAAATATTTTGTCTTCAACTTAATAACTCGAAGGAATTTTTTTTTATTTTGTGGTTTACAGAAGAAACAGGGGAGTCTTTTGAAGACAAGTTGAAGTTATAGACAGTTTCTTACCGAATAGATTCACAGCTGATATGGGACAACCGAAGAAAACTAAATGATGTAGGCAAGAGCAACAAGGTCTCTGTAGTCTGAGTTCCTGGTCGCTCAAGAATCAGAGGAAACGAAAATGCTAACATACTAGCCAAAAAAGGAACACGGACACCACTCACTGGCCCAGAACCCTTCTATGGTATAGGCAAATGCACCCATAAGAGTTTCTGGCGAAGGAAGAATGAGAATCACTTCGAAGGAATCTTTCGGGAATCATTCCAAAATTATCCTTCTAACATTCAGTATTGTAAGATTGCAACCCAAAAATACTGCGATAGATGTACGTCATGATTGTGAGACCTATAATCACATATGGGGCAGTAGCCTGGTTTTCCAAGTCAAGTCAGGTAAATACGAGGAAAAGGCTCGATAAAGTACAGAGGCTTGCATGTGTGTGCACACTGGAGCTATGAGAATGTGTCCAACTAGGGCACTTGAGGTCTTTATGGATCTCACAACTCTACATCTAGTGATTGATAGGGTAGCCCGTGAGGCTATCCTCAGAATATCTAAGGAAGGTACAGGTAATGAGAGAATAAAGAATCAGAGACTCTGGTCCTCCCTGAACAACTACATCTCATCTGCGGACCACCCTAGTGACGTAATGATCAAGAAAGTAAGCACTGAGAGGAATAGGAACGGGAATACACCGACTATAACCTCAAAGAAAATACCGTAAAATCTTAGCTATTGAAAGATGTCTAGATATAAATATATTGATATGGTTCAATTTTATGATTTAAAGAGTTTGTAAGTAGGCAGGATATAAAAAAATAAGATGTTTGTTACTATGGAAAGGAATTGTCAGTTAGAAATAAAATAAAATAGTGTAATGTCACGAAATTTTCTTTCTAGAATCCACCCTGAAAAGAGTTGAATAATTCATTAAAAATTAGCTAAAAAGATTGTTTGGATCGTGTAATTTCGAAATCAATAGAATTTAAAAATAATTATAATAGAAATACACGAAATCATAACAAATGGCGCCCAACGTAGTGGCTGGATCTCTAGTAATGGAAAATAATGTAATGGAAATGATATTTGAAAAATTGGAAAAAATAGAAAAGAGAATGGAAAAAATGGAAAAGAAAATGAAAAGAATGGAAAGAATGGAAATGAAAATGGAAGAAACTTTAGAAAGGATGGAAAGAAAAATGGAGGAAAGTGATGAAAGAATGGAAAAGAAAATGGATGAATTATGTGAAAGAATGGGAGAGAGAAAAGAAAGCGAAATACAAAATAATTCTGAGGGGAACAAACTTGCAGATGAAAAACTTAATAAAATGAAAACAGGAAAGTCAACCGAACCAGAAGTAATAGAAATTGACGACAGTATAGTTGATCCAGATTGCAGTGTGGTTTTAATTGAACAGCCTGTTCCTATAATGGTACTATCTGATGGAGAAGAGGAAGAAATACTTGAAGCTTCAGGAATTGTTGAAGACCTAGAAATTATTAATGAAATTTATGATACACCTAGAAAAGAATCACAAAGAAATCATTCATCTCACAATCAACAGCATTCCAAAATTTATGATGAAAATTTTGATGGGAATTTCAACCCAATGAGGGGAATTTCTTATATGAAAATAGGAATATCAAATAGAATAAGAAAAAAAATTTTCCAAAGATTAATATTATATGAAGACTCGCCAGAGAAATATAAGTAGGATATTATTAAAATAAGAAATTTATTTCCATTTTTTTTAAATTATATTCAAAATTTAACAAAATGCAAACAAATTTGAGGGGATTTGATATGGTTCAATTTTATGATTTAAAGAGTTTGTAAGTAGGCAGGATATGAAAAAATAAGATGTTTGTTACTATGGAAAGGAATTGTCAGTTAGAAATAAATAAAATTGTGAAAAGTCACGAAATTTTTCTTTCTAGAATCCACCCTGAAAAAGAGTCAAATAATTCATTACAAATTAGCTAAAAAGATTGTATGGGTCGTGTAATTTCGAAATCAATAGAATTTAAAAATAATTATAATAGAAATACACGAAATCATAACAAATGGCGCCCAACGTAGTGGCTGGATCTCTAGTAATGGAAAATAATGTAATGGAAATGATATTTGAAAAATTGGAAAAAATGGAAAAGAGAATGGAAAAAATGGAAAAGAAAATGAAAAGAATGGAAAGAATGGAAATGAAAATGGAAGAAACTTTAGAAAGGATGGAAAGAAAAATGGAGGAAAGTGATGAAAGAATGGAAAAGAAAATGGATGAATTATGTGAAAGAATGGGAGAGAGAAAAGAAAGCGAAATACAAAATAATTCTGAGGGGAACAAACTTGCAGATGAAAAACTTAATAAAATGAAAACAGGAAAGTCAACCGAACCAGAAGTAATAGTAATTGACGACAGTATAGTTGATCCAGATTGCAGTGTGGTTTTAATTGAACAGCCTGTTCCTATAATGGTACTATCTGATGGAGAAGAGGAAGAAATACTTGAAGCTTCAGGAATTGTTGAAGACCTAGAAATTATTAATGAAATTTATGATACACCTAGAAAAGAATCACAAAGAAATCATTCATCTCACAATCAACAGCATTCCAAAATTTATGATGAAAATTTTGATGGGAATTTCAACCCAATGAGGGGAATTTCTTATATGAAAATAGGAATATCAAATAGAATAAGAAAAAAAATTTTCCAAAGATTAATATTATATGAAGACTCGCCAGAGAAATATAAGTAGGATATTATTAAAATAAGAAATTTATTTCCATTTTTTTTTAAATTTTATTCAAAATTTAACAAAATGCAAACAAATTTGAGGGGATTTGATATGGTTCAATTTTATGATTTAAAGAGTTTGTAAGTAGGCAGGATATAAAAAAATAAGATGTTTGTTACTATGGAAAGGAATTGTCAGTTAGAAATAAAATAAAATAGTGTAATGTCACGAAATTTTCTTTCTAGAATCCACCCTGAAAAGAGTTGAATAATTCATTAAAAATTAGATCAAGAAATTGTATGGATCGTGTAATTTCGAAACCAATTACAAATACAAATAAATTAAATAAGAATTACACGAAACCATAACAATATACACTCAGACAGTCACGCTGTTATTAAAGCACTGAGCTCCTACGTCACCGACTCAAAGATGATCCTGCAGTGCCGGAACAAACTCAATGAAAAATAAGGTCTTTTTAATATGGGTTACCAGCCATTCGTGAATCGAAGAAAACGAAGAGGATAATACACTTGCCAGAGAGGGCGCACAAATGTCACTCATTGGCCCAGAACCTTTCTGTGATATAGGTAAATGTACCTATCAGAAGAAGTTTCTAGAGAAGGAGAAAGCCGAAAAGGAAAAACTCCGGCAGAATCTCTCAGGTATGTATCATCCCACTAAGTTTCTTCGGAACTTTGAAACAGCAAGATCCAAAAGATATCTGGATCTTGGTAAGAAACAATTACACCTCCTCACTGGCTTTCGTACAGGACACTGTAGCCACAGGAAGCACCTGTTGAGAATGGGATTATCGTGAGGAGGAGGAAGAAACCCCATTCATCTAGTCACGGAATGCTTTGGCATATCGAGCTTAAGGAGAGAATACCTTGGGCGAGAAATTTGTAAGAGTGAGGAACTTGCCTCGTTGAAGCCTTCACAGATATTGGATTTCATCAGATCTCTGCTACAGGAAGGCGAGCTGTAAAGGGTGTGGTCAGAACAGTTCTGTAGGGGGACACAATAGACCTTGAGGTCGCAGTGAATTTTAACCACTTTTCAATTTATAACTATATCCTGAGAACCATCATGAGATTTTGATTGAGTCTTTGAATGGTTTTTGAGCATCTCAATAAGAAATATACAACTGGAAATAACCATTCCCCTATTTCTTGCGATTACAAATAAACACTTGTCGAGTTGACCGTCGCCCAGCCGTACAGCGGCGGGGTAGGGGACCATTGCGGGCAGTATTTATTTCAAAAATTTATGAGCGCCGATTTCGATCTACCCGCGATGGCGTTTCTGCAATTATACATGTGATGTATGGCCCTGTCCTCGTGAAACTAAGAATGCTACCTGAATATGTTATTATGCCCATAAAGTGGACGGATTGCTTCTGCTTTGCCACCGGCTCTGCTCAAAACTCGCCCTTCTCTTGTTGTTTTATCGGCGGCGATCGCCCTTTATTCAAATCGCTATGAATGAGCTTGGTAACGCAATATTTTCGCGATTAACCGACTTGTGTGCATCCTGTTTCCGCATGTGATGAGGTAATCGACAGTTGTTTAAGGCGGCGAATGTGGTTCTTACGTTCAATTACACTTCCTGTAGAAGTTTGAGACCTACTGATATTTTCAGTGTCTTTATGCATGCCATTTTGGCACGTTCGTTTCTAGGGGTGCAAAGTATTAAAATTTGGTCTCAATGTATGTTGAATTTCAAATTTGGGTCGATGCTGATGTCCTCATTTCTTGCGAAAAAGTAATCACTTATAATTCAGAACACCCGATATACAGGATGCCTGTAAACGAATGCGAAAGACTTTAGGGAGATGATTCCTCGATGAGAATAAGCAGGTGTAGCTCATATTAATTTGTTTCGAAATCGATCCCCCTTCCAAGATACAGCCTTTGGAAGCCGATGACGAGTTTACAGTTTTAATTTTTTTAAGAGTCCTAAAGAACACTGAGTCTTAAAACTATACATAATAAGAAGCAATGAGTAGATGTTACACAATTTTTTTAGATCTCATAACTTTATTATTAGAGGTTGCAAATAACAACCCCCTATGATTTTCGTTCCAAATAGTTTTCGTGGGATAGACTTCATTTCTACGTATGTTTCATAGAATTAATATTCAGAAATATTGTTTATCCTCAAAATCGGTTTTGACCGAAGAAAATAGATTTTCTATTATTCTTTCTACAATTTTCAGATTCAGAAGAGTGACTTATTATTTTTTCCGAGAAAAGTATCGATTGTATGGAAATTTTGCAGGAGACTTTTTTCCTCCAGCATTGAATGGGAAACCATTAACTCATCAGAATCATATATTTTGATTTTTTTTCAATATTTATATTTTACATATTTAATTTCTTGAATAATTTCCAGAATATAATTCCGATTATGCTGAGATTCTGCATTTATATATTTGGAATCAATCTCAAGTCCCATCTTATGAAATTTTGAGGTAAGTCTTATTGCTTCACAAATGAAGCATGCTCCTGGTCAGGGCTTTACTAAAAATTTCAAACAGTGTCGTTATAATACATATCTTCTTTATTGATTGTAGATACTTTCAAATTAAGTACAATGTTTGATTTCTTCGAATGATTTTAGTAATGTGACTCGTAGATATGTTTTGACAAAATGAAATGGATTCTCCTAAATTTTATGACATACCTACGTACAATTCCTCAATAAAATTTCTGTAACGTCATTCCAATAAGGGTTAAAAAGCTCTTATAAAGGGTTTTCCAATAAGAGGTGTTATTTTGATATTCAAAGAAAAATGCCATTTTTCAATATAAATGATCGGATGTTTATTTCATTATAAAGAAGAAGTGTAGAATCAGGTGCTGATTCTAGGGTAGTTTGTATGGGGATGGAGGAAAAAGGTGGAGATTTCACTATCAACCGTTTATTGAACTAGCTAACTGCGGTCTCGTCTGATTTGCAGTTGTTGTGGTTTATATATCACAATTAATAAAATTTGTAAACAATATAGTCGTTCTCTACTACTACTGATAATGTTTTACCGTCGCGACCTTGCTTACCTGCACATTCTTTATTTCGTTTATTTGTTGCAAGGCCAGACGCTGTTACAATGAAAATAGTCTGATTAAACTAACCTTCTAATATTACGATATTTTTCAACTATTACGGATCCACACAGCTATGCCGTTAATAGTGGAAAACAATATCAGGCAAATGACCACACCACGATCACGCTATCAGGACCATATTCTTTCAATAAAAATTTCAATAATCAAATCGCAAAGTGGCTGCCTATGTCCTCGATAGCCTCGCGAATTCCATCTTTGAGGTCTTCAATCGATGCTGGGCTATTGGCGTAGATCTTCTCTTTCACGTGGCCCCAAAGGAAGAAGTCGCAAGGTGTTAAATCACAAGATCTCGGTAGCCAATTTTGATCACCTCTTCGAGAGAAAACACGATCCTGAAACTTTTCCTGCAAAAGATCAATGGTTTCGTTGCTTGTGTGGCCCGTAGCGCCGTCTTGTTGAAAGTGAACGTTGTCCAGATCAATATTATCCAATTTCGCCCATAAAAAATCATTTATCATCTCTCGATAGCGCAATCCATTCTCTGATGCTCCAACACTTTCGGCTACAGCAGCAATATTCTCGGTTGTTCTAGAGCGACGTGCACTGGTTTTATTCTTCACTTACTTGTTCTAACAGCTCGAAATTTTCATCATTTTTATAGTGATTTTTAATGATTTTAATGCGTTCTTGAAGCGTGTATCGTTCCAGTTTTATTAATGGCAGCTTCAAACGTGACACCGAAATAGCGGGCTATTAAAAATAACACCTCTTATTAGAAAACCCTTCAATCAAATTCTCCACAATTTTGTTGTCTCACTTAAAACAATTCCTAAATAAAATTTCTGTAACGTCATTTCAACAAGGGTTAAAATGCACCTATAGGAACGCCCTTAATCGACCAATTGAAAGAAGTTTTTATCGGTTCATCTTCACCTGAACGATGCAAATGGATAGATGCATTCTCGAGCGCATCTCGTGCAATTAAACAATCATTATATACGAATGTTTGTAATTTCGAACAGGAAACAGGTGAAACAATGAGTGTTAACGATATATCGGCAATGGCGGAACCTATAACCTCGCGGCACCTGCTTTAATGCTTGTGTTATGAATTCTGGGGTTTTACGAGGAGTGTATACTCCATTCAGTTTTATAAAATCAGTCGGTTGACAGTTATTGATGTTCTTCAATTTAACATTTCTTATTATTATAGATCATTTTGAAACAAGTGTACTTTCGGAAACAAACTTACACTTAGGCAAGGCGCAAAATGACTCGCAGCTTCGTGAGGTGAAGCAGCGTGAGTCACGGTGAGCTGCGAACGCGCAAATCCGATCGCAGTACTTGCTGGTGATTAATATAACGCAGTTGGTTACAGGCTCAAAATGGAAATATCTACTGCTTTTTTGTTTGACTTCAATTCTGAATCTGATTTGGGAGATGGGTTCGTGTCTAAAATGATATTTTTTACCTCTCAACTGACTAAAAGAAAGGCATCGAGAAGTTTATACTTAAAAAGAGGAAAAAGTCACGGAGAATTTGCTTTAATCAGAGAATTTAACGACGGACAATTTGAAATTTCTTTTCGGCTAAAACGTAACTAATTCAGTTGTAAGTTTTATCCTCATATAGTCTACATGGCTTGTATCGTACAAAACTTGCCAAATATTCACTGCTGCAATTAATTTTTCATCCATTTCTACTACGAATCACCGTGAATAAATACAAAAAACTGCAGGATCGACACTGCGTTTCGCAGGGTCACGTTAAGCAAAATCTGCGTCACATCACACTGCGATTGTGTATACGCGGTCGTATTTATTTTATTTACTAGGTTTACAAAATCTCGCCGTGACTGACGCTGCGTCACCTCACGAAGCTGCGGGTCATTTTGCGCCTTGCCTAAAATTCTATCCAAATTTTTGAACTAATCATCAATTGAATGTCAAAACAAGTATTATAAAAACACTATATGAAAGGGGCCTTTTTGATGTCATCTAGTCTGGAAGTACCATTGATCGGATTATTAAAAAACTTCGGTTTGAAATAGAAAAAAGTGAAAAATATAATCGAAGGGGTCTTTCACAAAAAAATATTGATTTGGTTCGAGGAAGTGCTGCCGAAGAACCTAAAATGTCCATTAGACGACGTTAACAACAAGTTGGACTTAATGGGTCCACAACATTGCATATTTTACACAAGGATTCAGCTCTGAAGGCATATAAGGTTCGAATAACGCAGGCTCTATTGAATCCTTTGAAACTTCCTGAACAAATCATCTCCAAAAATTCTGATGTCAATAGGCCACCAAGATCATGTGATTTGACACCGTTGGACTATTCTCTTTGCGGTTAGTGGAAAAGCCAAGTCTATAAGAATAAAACACAATCGATTCCTGAACTAAAGGGTGAAGTTGTTCGTGTGTAAAGATTTTAACAAAAGAGTTGACTGTAGACTGTAGAGCTTCAAAAGGAAGTCATTTGGCAGATCCATATTTCATTGAACACTGAAATCGTGCGCTCTAATTGAGCGCTCGTTCTACTTAAACGAGTGTTTTATCGTTTTGACAAAATGTCTGTAATTTTCGAATTTTGGACCAAAAATGGTCTTAAACGATAGGTTTCGATTCCCTGATGATGAATCTGTGCTCAAATTCAATATTTTTGTTTCCGAATATCTCAGACAAAACGAAACCAATCGAAATGAAATGTTGCGGTCATAGTGTTAACAGAACCATAGAAAATCCAATTGGAATATTGAGGAAAGGAAACTTTATATTTCCATAACAAGAAATACGATCCAGGTGAAATTCATTCTATGAATGAAAATTGATTTATTGAATGTTTATGCAAAACTTCAAGAGAATCGCATCATCAGAACTGAAGAATGTTATTTTTTTCATTGATTTTTTACCTGTTTCATTTTTCGAATAATACCCAGAATATAATTCCGATCTCGCTGAGATCATGCATTCATATACTTAGCATGAATCTCAAGCCCTATACGAAATTTCAGAGCTTTCCTTTAATTTTTTAAACACCCGACAGGAGATCTTCTGAAGTAGGTTCTAATGAAACAATGACACGTTAATAATATTGATGAGAAAAAAAAGTAACATTTTTAAACGATTAGACCGAATTTACGGATAAAACCCTGAACATCGAACTCGTCTCAATTTTCCCATATCATCCAGTGCAATTTCAATAATCACCAAGCATTAATAACAATCGCCAATTATTTAAATATTAAAGCAGAACGCGGATTTCTGCTGGATCCTTCATCTAACATCTCTGCTCGTCATCTAAGTAAAAATAAATTCATTTTTAATAGATCCGTTTTGCCATTCTTCCTCCGATAAAGACCCATTGTTTAGATGTCGTGATTTGTTATTGCTTTTTTATTGTTCGTTTTCGATTTGCTTCCTTGATTATGTCAATGGGCGATTATGGAATGCTGGCGTTATTCTTTGACGCCCCATCAAAGTCAGGTCATGGTTGGTTCACAGCTGAGATTACGTAATTGTGAGCACTTGATGCACTGCGTGAAACGGATTTCAAAAGGAACGATATGCTTGTTACGATTTTTATACAGGTTAATCGAAATAATGAATTGAAATTGTAGCCATATACTATTAGTCCGGTCTATTTAGACATTCGAAGTTACATAAAGTCCCAACAAGCTGAATTTCTGTGAAGTTGTTCAAAACATAATTATAAACAATGTCTAAAAGTTCCCCATCATTCCCCTGTAAGGAAAAAATTTAATTCAAGGTCAAGAGTCAAAAAATGAGTTTTTGCGCTTTTCAGCAAAACGGTAAGTTTTATCATAAAAGTACCTCAGACAAAAATTGTAGATCATAAAATTATCTATAAAAAATGAATCAATACTCTTTTTCTCACGAGCCACCGTTTCTGAGATATAACGATTCAAAAAGTTATAAAAGTCGTTATCGTCATAATATGCACACGTTTCCACGCCACCTATGAGGTAGTGTACTTTGCGCGTAGTTTTTTGAATCGTTATATCTCAGAAACGGTGGCTCGTAAGAAAAAAAGTATCGATACATTTTTTATAGATAATTTTATGATCTACAATTTTTGTCTGCGGTAATTTCATGATAAAACCTACCGTTTTGCTGAAAATCGCGAAAAACTTATTTTTTTGACCTTTGACCTAGAATTAAATTTTTTCCTTACAGGGGAATGATGGGGAACTTCTAGACATTGTTTATAATTAAATTTTGAACAATTTCACTGAAATTCAGCTTGTTGGGACTTTATGTAACTTCACTCTCATTTTTTGGTCTGAATAGACCGGACTATATTGTCCTTGCTCGATGTATGAAGATCTATTGATATCTATACCTTTTCAACTCCAGATTCAGACTAATCACATTCATATTGGCATTAGCCAAATTTAAAATGGCATAAAGCAACTTGATAAACACAATCGAATTGGGATCAAACAGATTCAAAATGAGAATAAGCAACTTCAAAATGGTAAACACAATCGAATTGAGAATAAACACATTCAAAATGGGACTAATAAATCTCATATTGGGAATAGACATTTCCACTTGAAATAAATACTGATCTACAGGAAGCGCCAGGTTTGAGTGGTGGACGGTGTCAGCGAAAATATTTTGTTAGCATAGTCTGAAGATTTGGTATGTAGTAATGATTATTGTTATTTTCAATGTATGATTAATTCATTCGATCTCCAGTGGCAGAAATATTCACGTTATGGCCAAAATTGTCTATGTTAAGGTCCATGCTGCATTCAAAGGAAAAACGAATGAAATTATTCGATGAAGTGGAAGCAATTGTTAAGAACAAAAATAAAGGATACGTTCCCAAAAAATCAGCAGTGTTGTCCCGGGAACAGATTAAGAAATTCTTGATAGAAGCTCCAAATGACTTTTTTCTGATGTATTAGGTGAAAATTTGCATAATATACTATTTTCAGTAAATTATGACTTGACGTTTCATATTTCCCTTGGGACAATATGACTTGACGTCCCAAGGGAAATATGAATGTGTTATGACATATTGTAACTCAGGCGGTATTGCTCAATATTCATTCAATCAGAAAATAGTATATTATATTATAAGGATTAAAAGTGCATATTTTTTTTACGAGCAATATTTGCAGTTGCGAGGCGAATGCAAAATTGCGAGTTAAAATAGGCACTTTTAGTCCGAATAATATATACTATTTTTTCTCCAACCAAGTCAAAATTACATAAAAATTGGTTTTAGTCAAAAATCGTTAATAATTGGTTATAAATTTGAACACATACATGACAGTGATTGTCAAGTAGACGTCAAATGCAATTACTTTTAATCCAAGGATTAAAAGTAGCGTTTTTAATCCTAGGATAAAAAGTGTTGCTAAGTAACGAGTGAATTTTTGTACGGTAAGGGAATTTATGACTTTTGCACCTGAAAATAGTACGAAAATGTCAACATTTTTTGATGGTAGGAGAAAAAAAATATTTTGATATCGAAATTTTATTTTGTTTTATAGAAGGCTGAGATTTTTTCAATATATCTCCGTAGTAAGTTCCGAAAAAATAAGTAACAGCAGAGTGTAGTTTCACCTCACTTTTGAAGTTAATACTACGCAGTGAATGAACAGCTAACCAAATCTGAAATAAACAAATGGAATGTACCATTTATCATGTAATAAAGATTCTAGTGGAACAGTCAGTTTCAACATTCGCCAAAGGACGTGGTACCACGGAGAATCCCAGGATCAAGGTGGCTAGGTTATCGGCGCACGACGGGCGCACAGAGCATATAAATATATCGATGATAATCCGGTGCCGCCTTTGATGTCGCCGGCCGACAAAAATGCTCCTCCCAGAACTACTAATATTGGCATTTGATTCCAACAGACCTGAAGATACCGCAACGTACCGATCTCGATGGTACCATTGATGCAGGTCAGGGCTTAGAAGGATGCAGTTTTGGGTTGTGGAGGCTTTCATGATGGCGTTGAATTGATGGTGAGGTTGGGGGTTGGAATATAAAGTAAAAAAAATCGATTAGCCCTGAGCGGGTGTTTTTGAATACTCATTCTTTGGTGGAGCTATAAGGCTATTACTTCGAAATTTTATATAATCACTTGAGATAAATAAACACTGCGTAAAAAAATTAACGCACATTCTGAAAATCTCAATTTTAATGAAAGTTAACTCTACATTGACTTTATAACTTATTCATTATGTTCTCCCGGGAAGGTTTTGAACGAAACAAGACACATTTAATGGAAGAAAAATTCAGGATTTCAACGAATCTTATGTGAAAGAAGAGAAATAAACAATTTTCAAAATACTGGAATGCTGCTAAGTGATTAAATACTTGGTATTTCCACCCCTTGCGTTAATAACAGCTCGGCAACGAGGGTTCATACTCAAAATGAGTGATCTTAAATTGTTCTGATCTAATCCTTCCCAGATTTCTCTGAGTTGGATTCCTAAGTCATTAAGAGTAGCTGGATGATTTTCTAAACTCTTCAGCCTTCTATTGAGGATGTCCCAAACCTGCTCAATCAGATTGAGATCTGGACTTCTTGCTGGCCATTCCATTCGAGAGACTTCAACCTCTTCAGGGTACTCCTGAACGATGCCCGCACGATGGGGTCTTGCATTATCGTCCATAAAAATGAAATTTTCACCAATGTATGGGGCAAATGGCACTACATGCTCTTCAAGAATGTTCCTTATATACCTATCAGCATTTGTAGCTCCATTATCAACGACCACTAGGTCTGTGCGAGCTGTCAAAGATATTCCACCCCATACCATAATCGATCCTTCCCCGAAACCAGTAGTATTCAGGAAATTGCACTGAGCATATCTTTCAAGTGGACCTCTGTATACAAGGGAACGTCGATCACAATAGTAAAGGCAGAATCTAGACTCATCTGTTATGAGAACTCTTTCCCAATGAGCCTCTTTCCAATGGATATGCTCTCTTGCAAAATCCAAACGCACGATGGGCTGGGGTAAGAGCTGGGCCTCTTGCCGCGACACGAGGCCTTAAATCATATTCTCTCAGGCGATTTCTTATTGTCTGAGTGCTAATTTTCACCCAATGAGTATGCTCAAGCTGATTTTGAAGGAGACAAACCGTTGCATCAACGAAGAAACTCTAAAGTAACGTTCTTGAATGGCAGTTGTTACCCGTGGTCTACCCTGTCCTGGTCTTCGGACACTCATACCTGCCTCCCTGAATCGCTGCAACATTCTGGACACACTTGTATGGGAAACTCCAAACCTTTCTGCAATTCTTGTGTATGTCCAGCCTTCTTCTCGCAAAACTACCGCTTGGGCACATTCCTCTTGGGTCAAATTGCGTGATTCGCGTTGAGTAGCGATCGAGTGTAGAAAATCAAACGAAAGAAAAACTATTGATCACTAGAATTGACTGAGAACAACTGATTTCAGAATGGAGCCAATACATTCAAAATCTGATAATCTCATCTTTTTATTCCTGCTGGGAAAAAACATCTGTATTGAAGAAAAACTTTGAAAGTGGATAACATATGCATGCATAATTCTGATAAAAATAATTATCATTGAGACCACCTTGAGTTGTAGAATAAATTTGAGATTTCCATAATGTGCGTTAACTTTTTTGCGCAGTGTATTTTGATTCAATTTTATATGATTCTGTTAACACTATGACCACGAAATTGCATGAGGTTTATTGTGAGCTTCTTTTCTGTGGTCTGAAAATTTCATCTCCATTGGTTTTGTTTTGTCTGAGATGGTTTACTTAGTTTCTCCAAGATAAAACAAAGTTTCACTAAAAACTTCATTCGAAAAATATAAAAAACATAGTCATTGAAAACAAATATGAAATAGATTAATAATGTTAAACATTTCAACTCAAAAATAAACTAAACAATTTTCTTAAAATTCATTATTAATGTTCTGGAAGGCGTATCATGGTGTGTGGGAATTTTTGAAATTTCGTTTGTGGTATTGTGATTACCTGAATGTTTTTATTCATATTTTCGGATTATAAAGGACATTTGCAGTCCTTTGACACCTTTCAAAAGGGCAAAGGACATAGGTTCAGAATAAAGGACTTTCCTTTGAAATAAAGGACGGTTGGCAACCCTATTCCTAATACAACACCGAATACGCCCCTGGCGTTAAATCACCGATTTACACCTGTTAACCGCCGCATATTATAATCCCGCAACCGAGTCGAACAAACACGGCCCAAGACGGCATCCTTGGGCCGCGCCGCCGACGAAGGCCTCGACATCCAAAATCCACCACGGGTTCATTGTTACACCCAAGAGGAAGTCGATATCCAGCGCATTTCCGCCTACGATCGCGGGGTGTGTAAAATTCACAGGTGAACGAGATACACTCTGTGTTTGTTTCCTTTATTAATATTTATTATCCCCCGATAAATCGGAGAGTTGTGTTTGTCAGGTTGGTGGTACTGGTGGTGGGGGTGGGAGCCATCTACGATGGTTTAATGAAGACGGCTGATTTTATGGGTTTACGATGGGTCGTGATTCGTTCGACAATGGTTTGGATTGTTGCTATATTGTGTTGATTCCGGAAATGATAGGATATGTGAGAGGAAGAGGAAATTCTTGGGATGTTGGTCCATAAGGTGTTGTTGGTCTATGGCAAAGGTTCCCCACCTCTTCTTGTTCATGGCCCACTTTCAAATTATTCTTGTCAGCAGGACCAATATACAGGTGTCTACTTTTAATGTGGACAAACTTCAAGGGGCGATTATACGTGTGATTTGCAACAAAAAATGTCATATAACACATGGTCGAAATGTTGACGGTTATTCTTCAATTTAACATTTCTTGATTTCACGAAATATTTCGAGTTTTTCCTCTAAAATGATCATTATTCAGTTTTCCTTGTAGTCTCATCAAATTTGACCACATATTCGGAAAGGGCAATAAATTTGCTACAAGATAAGAGAGTCTGTGTGCAGAAAAACTTTTATTGCGAGCGTGGTAAGGAGATGAATATCACGATTCTGAAGTTAACAAAATTAGTCCTATTTTTCCAATGGTTTCAACGAAAAAGTCTACATATTCCGAACCTAAATTTGCTTTATTTTGAAGCCCTTCGTGATTCAATCTAAAGGCCCCACTCACTTCGTTCTTCTCCGTCGTTTTTAACTGACGGTTAATAACGGTCGGTTAAAACTGCCACAAAAACGAAGTGTATGGGCTAAAACCGGCGTTCTCTCCCGTCGTTCAAATTTTCAGACGAGGCCTGATTTTCGACCGTTAACGTTCCAACGATTCGGTTAAACACGAGGTGTGTGGCGTAAACAGCTAAATCGGTCGCGCATATTTCAGAGACAGTGGCGAACAGGAGTGGTGTCGATAAACATAACCTTTTTAATTGTTTACTGCTAACTGTTAACTGTTTGAAAACAATGTCGGATCTTCGGCAGTGGAACTGGGAGTTTTTGTTGGACCAGTCTTTGGTCCATTTTTTACGTGCTTTTCTTTTTTCGCGCAACAGCCGCCGCCACTGCTAACAGACACTTATGCTCCATCGTGATTAACTGCCCCGAAAGTGCGCGAAACAAAACTGATGTGGGTGGACTTTACCGACAACGTTTTTAACCGTCGCGTCGGTTAAACACGGCGGAGAAGAACGAAGTAAGTGGGGCCCTTTAATCTAATTTTATGGAAATCAGAAATTCATCTCTTATCTGTAGATGCTGAGACCAGACTTACATTTTCTAGGTGGTACCAGAATAATTAGAAGAAATCAGGTTTTATTAATTTACGAAAAACCATGTATGGTAGAGAGAAAACCCTCGTGCGACTATTGTTTCTCATTTCCAATATGAGTTAAGTATCAGCGTGAGGTTGGCAGTCATGAGAGGAGAACTTTTCGGACCAGTTATACTTTAATACTGAAGAATTTATTAGATTAATCCAAAGCAACTTGACAGACATATAAGATGAAATGCACCTGTCTAACAGATAAAATGTCTGGTTTCGAATGAATGGCTGCCCAGTACATAATAGTTAGTAATGTCAATATCTATTGAATGAATATAAGATGTGTGGTCAGATGGCCACCGAAGAACACCAACCTTACGCTTTGGATTTTTATGTCTAGAATACTTTGAAAGAGAAAGTATATCTCATTCGCTTTCAGACTCGGAAGATTTTGTAGAAAATTCATAGCCCTTTCCGGATATGTTGTTGAATTTGATGAGACTATAAGGAAAACTGAAAAATAATCATTTTAGAGAAAAATCTCGAAATATTCCTTTATATCAAGAAATGTTAATTTCTAAAAAACTCCCAGTCTCTGATGAATTGCTCATGCAAGAATCTTTGCACTTATTTGTCAGGAGCAAATTGGTCTAGAAAAAATTGTTGCCAAACAGTAAAACTGAAAATGGAAATATGTAAATGAAAAGGACAATGTAACGTTTCGGTGTCTATATCAGACACTTTCTTCAGACAAACTTGTAAAATCTTCAGAATTGTGTGTTTTTTCATTTGCAGTCTAATTGACATTGAAAGTTGTCAATACATAGAGATGTTGATTTATTTAATTTTGAAATTTCCTGATGTCATTTCTTTTTTCAATAAATCAATCCAAATACGATCTATTCCAACAGAACAATTGGCCAAATTATCTACTTCATCTAACAAAATACATGTGGATTCCTTAATTTTCCTTTTATAATTATCAGGTTTTGTCATTAGGATCGTTGTGTGGTTCTAGTTCATCATATGATCTCCGCTATTTGAACATACATGATCAGCGATTTGTGATCTTTTAATGTTTCTATAGGAATGACGTTCAACAAATTGGTTGTTCTTGACGGTTTTCTGTTTGTACCTGATCATCATAAGAATTTTGATTAGATATTTTTCGTTCTAAATTTGAATTTGTTCTTTCTATAAAATTTAGTGGGTATTGATTATCTAGTAGAAACTCCTTAATGGAGGCAATTTCATTATTTCTAATTTCAGATGTAGATGAAATCGAAAAGGCCCTATCATAAAGTGTTTTCATGATTATTTCTGTTTCAGAGACTGGGATCTAAAACCTATTAAGTTTTTTAGAAATGCAGAATCCTCCCAGGTTATATTTCAATCGATACAACCTATATATCAATTTTCAATGTCAATCAGATTGCAAATGAAAAATCACACAATTCTGAAGATTTTACGAGTTTGTCTGAAGAAGGTGTCTGATATAGACACCGAAACGTTACATTATCCTTTTGATTTATTTCCTCTTTCAGTTTTACTGTTAGGCAACAATTTTTTCAAGACCAATTTGCTCCTGACAAATTAGTGCAAAGATTCTCGCAGGAGCACTTCACCTTGATTACAAATTTTTTAAATTATTTCTGTTTCAGAGACTGGGAGTGAAAACCTATGAAGTTTTTAAGAAATGCAGAATCCTCCCAGAATAAATTTCAATAAATCTTAGTAGTACTTTCTTGCTTGTTTCAATTGAAGACCATAATGCAGAAAAGTTTTCACTCACTTTTTGCAAGCATTATCTAAAATTTGAAAAAAAGTGAGTTAACACCTTTTTGCATTATGATCTTCAATTGTATGAATACTCAAACTATCACAGTTTCCTGGTTATAATGAATCAAGTTAACCTAAAGCCAATTATAACCTCATTTCACTATTTATAGCAGGTGCCTACTTATCTTCAACAGCGATAAGAGCAACTCGACAACCCCGAAATAATTCATTTCCAACTATAAAACAGCAGGTATAAATAAACACTTTACATTCTTCGATTAAATAAATTAACCCGACTATTTATTAATAAAACCCAGATTTGACGACATGCGGGAATTTATTCGGTATTTACAACGCATTGACCGAAGATAAGAAAGTTTATTATTCTTCATAAACTAACTTCTATACACCTCCGGCCAGACTTATCATAATATACAGGCACGGAAATTTATTAATAGCGCTCTGGGACTATTTATAAATATTTATAGTTTTATTTAAGGGGGTTGGTTGTGAACTTTCAACCACTTTTCTCGTGTGAGTCTCCGGTGATAAAATGATAAAAAAGGTAAATATTGAAAACTGTCACGGCATTGGTTTGTTGCTATTCTGGTGTGGGGGGTTTTCGATTGCGTGAGAACTTTGGTTTTGATTTTGTCGAGTTATTTTCGAATTGTTGGATTTTTCATTGATATGAGTGTTAAGAATTATTGTTTGGAAACTCATTTAACAGGTGGAATTTTCTACCTGAATATTTTACGATTAATTGCAAGCTAAAACGTGAGATATTCGTTGAAATGGTTATCTACGTCCCTGAAATGAAACTGAAAATATTTTTATACACGACTATTGTGAAATCCGTCCATTGTACGTCTCTGTGTTCGGCCTTAATAGTACCCATTAATCACAAGGGAATAATGATTTAGCTTTGATACAATATTCTTTAAAGTGAGGTATTTCCAATAAGAGGTGTTATTATGAAGATGTCACGTTTGAAGCTGTCATTTTTTGACATTTGACAAGTAGAAACTACGCCATTAATAAAAATGGAACGATACACGCTCCAAGAACACATTGAAATTTTTAAAATTCACTATAAAAATGGTGAAAATTTGGCAGAGACGGTTCGTAAAACTCGAACATTTTTGGGTCGTCGTGAAGCACCTTGTCGGACCGCAATAAAGGAATTGGTGGAAAAATTCGAGCTGTTGGGACAAGTTAGTGATGTGAAGAATAAAACCCGCGCTCAAGAACAACCTGGAATATTACTGCTGTAGCTGAAAGTGTTGAAGAAAACCCAGGTTTATATATTCCTCGTTGTTTTTTGGAATAAGGCTTTCCACAAACGTCATTACACCGTATTTTGCATGAAGATTTGAGTCTTAAGGCTTATAAAGATTAGTTAAAACAAGAACTCAAGCCGGTCGATCATCAACAACGTTGTGTCTTTGCTGATTGAGTCGTTGAAATGCATGAAAATGATCTGGAATTCCATCGAAAAATTATCTTGAGTAATGAGGCACATTTCCACCTCGGTGGCATCGTCAACAAGGAAAATTGTCATCTGGGGCTCGGACAACCCAAGAGTTATTGTTGAAAAGCCTCTTTATCCTCAACGTGTGACTGCTTGGTGAGGTTTATGGTCCGGCGGAGTCATTGGACCTTACTTTTTTCAAAAATGAAGCTGGAGCAACAGTTACGGTGAATGGTTTGCGCTATCGAGAGATGATCAATGATTTTGTATGGCCGAAATTGGATAGTATTGATCTGGACAACGTTAACTTTCAACAAGACGGTGCTACGTGCCACACAAGCAACGAAACCATTGATCTTTTGCGGGAACAGTTTCCGGACCGTGTTATCTCACGAAGAGGTTATCACAATTGGCCACCGAGATCTTGTGATTTTACACCTTGCGACTTCTTACTTTGCGGCCACGTGAAAGAGAAGGTCTACGCCAAAAGCACAGAGTCGATTCAAGACCTCAAAGATGGAATTCGTGAGGCTATCGAGGACATAGGGCAGCCACTTTGCGATTTGGTTATGGAAAATTTCATTAAAAGGATATGGTCCTGTAAGAGTGGTCGTGGTGGTCATTTGCCTGATGTTATTTTCTACTATATTAACGGCATAGCTTCTTCTTTATAATGAAATAAACATCGGATCATTTATATTGAAAAAAGGCACTTTTCTTTAAATATCAAAATAACACCTCTTATTGGAAAAATCTTCAGAAGATATATATGGAAATCGGCCAAAAGAAGGGGTTTTCATTGTATAAATTTTGAACAGGTAAACAGGTGGAATTTTCTGTCTGATTATTGCAAGATTAATTGCGAAAGAAAACGTGAGATATTCGTTGAAATGGTTCTATACTGGGTGGTCAACTAGGGAATTACGATTAAAAAGAGAAATAAAACGAAAACTATCAAGTCAATTTTAATTTTTTCTCCACATATAATGCTCAGCTCTCTTGGAATTAATTTCTTGAAAATTACGCTGTCCAAATGTCTACCGTTTTTCTGCTGGCACTCTCCGAGTCGTACCCCCAAATTTAGAAAACACGTCGCAAAGTTTCTGAACCGATGGCTTGAATTTCCTGGCGGATATTTTCCTTCAACGCAATTCGAGTGCGGGAATTTTTGCGGTAGACTACACTTTTGAGGTATCCGCATAAGTAAAGGTCGCAAGATGTCAAGTCCGGGCATCTGAGGAGGTATGGAAGGTCTTCATGCCGAGAAATCCATTTTTCAGGAAAAACCGCCTGAATAACAGGTAAAGACCGATTTCAAGTATAACAAGAGGCCCTGTCTGCTGAAACTAAGTGTCCCCATTGTATCCTTCTAAGTCTTGAAGGGCTGGTTCAAAAAAATTGTCCAAAATGTCCCATCAGAATCCACTGTTAATACCGGATGCCCAGTTCGTGGACATGTTCAGATTGAAGAACCAGTGCACTATAAACTTAATAAATACTCTACAGTAGTTTTAACCAAGAATTTTTTTTCTTTCCTGTTTTCAATTTATGAGATGAAAAAAACAAACGCAAACTACATTCGTAAAAATGTATTCTCAAATTCAAATCAGAACCATTTATTCATATTACATAAAGTTCCATGAACAAATCATACGATTGAAGGTTATGTTTTTCGATGAGTAGTACAGAAGTGACACTTCAAATAAGAAAGTTACAGGAACCATTCCAGAATTGCATTATTTACGAATATGTAAGTCATCCAGTTACAGATCAATCGTACGCTACAGTATCGTAACTTACAGATGAAAAGGAGAATACCACCATAAAAGGAGAATACCACCATAAAAGGAGAATATGTTAAGTAATGGACTATTTTGGCATTGTTTTGTTTGGTTCTATAGCAGGCTAAGAATTTTCCAAAGTATCCTCGTACTTCCCGAAAATTGAACGAATATCAAACCCATACCCTCAATATCTTCCCTTATTAAAGCTGCGCTATCAAGTAAGATATCGTTCCCTATACCTCACCATCGATTCCAAACTGCCTCCCGTCATCCAGAAACCAATCAATCAACCCATCAGCACATGTTCCCACAGGCACTCATCCCGAAAACGAGGATGAAGAGTCCAGGGGTTGATCTGGAGAGCCAGACAACGGGAGGCGGTCGTTACAATAACGACAGGAATCAATCAATGACCTGATAGCGGCCACTTGATTAGAGATAATAGGCTGTTTTATTGCGAAGACCGCGTCAGAAGCCGATATAAAAATGGGTTGATTTATGCCTCCATTATCTCTATTGGCAGATGATGTTAATAGAGTTAGCGAAGGGGGGCCTTATGAATGGATGGTTTCAGATAGCGTTGGAAGTTCGTATGAAGCGTAGAGCTTTTTCTGCACGAATCCTATAAAATAATAGAGCGTTCAATATATAATGAGCCTTACAGAAAAAACAAACTAATTTTGTCAAAATTACTATTTATTCTTCAACATAGTCCCCTTTCAGCTGGATACACTTAGTCCAACGGTTTTTCAACATTGATGCCTTTTGAATAGTAGGAATTGTTAAAATTCCCAAAATATGCTTCAGTTTTCCATTTGACCTCTTCATCCATCTCAATTTTTTTTCACTGTACCCACCTCTTCAAGTGTGGAAACAGATTATAATCGCTGAGGGCTAAATCTGGAGAATGCAGAGGATGAGGAAGCAATTTAAAGTGTAGTTCCCGGATTTTTGTCATAAATTTTATTGGTTTGTGAGCTGGTGCATTGTCTTGCAAAAAAAGCATTTTCTCTTCGTTAAATGAGGCCGTTTTTTGCGATTTCAGATTTCAATCGGCCCAATAATGCACAGTAATAGTACCTATTGATTGTTTCTCCTTTTCCCAAATAGTCTATGAATAATATACCGTTGGAATTCCAAAAAACAGACGCCATAACCTTTCCGACCGATGGTTGGGTCTTTGCTCGGTTTGGCGCCATTCTATTAAGTCCTACCTATTCATTTCATGATTCTTTTTATTCTGGTGTTTAGTTGTGGATCCACATTTCATCAGTAGCTACTAATAGGCAGAAAAAATCAGTGCGATTTCGGTTTGAAAGGTTCAAACAATGCTGAGAAATGCGAACATGTTTAGTTATTCGAGGCGTTGGTCGTGCCTTAATTTTCGTTTCGATTTGACGTTTTTAAACAGAATTATTTTATTGATTCGGTGGCAGTTGTAGAATTTTAGAAATGAAAACAACCCATTGTTTACTTCACTCCAGTTCGACAGTAAAATGCTTTCCATCTGACTCTAGAGCTTGGTTGATTACAATGCAGTACTATTCACGCGTAGGGACATATCTATAATTACTTCCTATTTCGAAAAAAACAAACACTAGAAGTGTTTAATTTCATTTTAATATTCTTGTCAGATTTCACATTAGTTGTTGGCAATCATCAATGTCACCTCGGCTATTTATACAGGGTTTTCCTCAAAAGTTAGCCAATTAGACGCTTTTGGGGAACTTTTGAATATTTTGTCTGAAATTTTAGGTGAAGTCCTGAGGATGAAGGAACTCTTTGCCCAAAATATTTTCAAATCGACAGTGTTGCCACGTCTTTCTCAAAAGTATATCTAATTCTTGAAATTTTTTACATCTGCATTGCCAGTTTGGAAATGCAATATCTCGATTATTTTCTATGCGAACGGAACCAAACTCAGCAGTCTCATAGTAGAGAATCCATGCATTCATGTGGTACATTCAGTATTCTGATACATCGTAAGGTTCTTCGAAGATTTTGCTCCGAAAATGTGGAACTTAAAATTGAAATATTTCGAGATTTTCAAATGGCAACCCCATATTTATTTTACAGCATTCGATTCGAAATGAAAAATTAATGGCAGTCTTTTCTTACACTATTTATTTATTCTGCTTAGTTTTCGAATGAGATGAAAGATACTGAAATTTTTCAGTATTTAGAGTCGCGTTTACGAGGAAATGGCTGTGATTATGAGATAAATTATTGAGTTATATTCTTTGATTGAAAACATAAAAAGTATTCGATGATCATGGATATCACAGAAAAAAGTTAACCCATGTAACACAATTCACAATTCACGGGGAATGCCAAACAATTATTGAAAGGACCTGTAGGACCTTCAACAATCGTAATTCACATTCAGCAAGAATGACTGGAAATAAATTCCGATAACTGTTTTGGCTTTTGGTAATATCGGACCAATGTTCATGGCCTCAACCACAGAATTCATTTCAATAATTCACCTTATAATCACACAGCATTATGTTCATAGATCATGAGATGAAAAATACTGAAATTATCCATCTCATTCGAAAACTATCCAAAATAAAAAATTAGTTTAAAAGGAGACTGCCATTTATTTTTCAATTAGTATCAAAAACTCTTAATTTAATATGGGTTTGCCATTTGAAAATCTTGGAACATTTCAATTTTAAGTTCCACATTTTCGGAGCAAAATCTTCGAATAATCCTACGATGTATCAGAATACTGAATGTACCACATGAATGCATGGATTCTCTACTATGAGACTACTGAGTTTGGTTCCGTACACATAGAAAATATTTGAGATATTGCATTTCCAAATTGGCAATGCCGATATAAAAAATTTCAAGAATTTGTGCGAAACTTGGCAACGGTGCATGACAAAGAATTTTTTCTAGTAGGTTATACTGCGAATTTGGTATTGAATCGATATATAAATAAAAATATAGGAAGTTGCATCGGAAATAAGAAAGTAGATATGTGTTTGAAATAGACGTGACAACACTGTCGACTTGAAAATATTTAAGGCGAAGAGTTCCTTCATCCTCAAGGCTCCTCCCTAAATTTCAGAGTATTCCGAAGTTGTCCAAAAAGGTCTAACAAGAAAACTTAAAAGGAAAACTAGTATGTCAGTTCAATTAAACGGACTGTAATTAAACTTGAAAATATTATACATTCTGATATGCATCGAAGTAATTGAAACTGATTCACTGATATTCCATTTCCTATCACCTGGACGATCTCTTTCGATACAATTCACTTCAATAATTACGTTTCGTAAAATCACTGAACCTGACCAATGTTTATTCATATCCTTCTCTCTAAAGTTTCGGAAGTACCGTGGCGCTCGTACGTACCTGTTTTCCCATATAAAACCCGTAATTTACGAGTCCGCATGATCGCCGAGGCAACTCACGATGCCACTACGATATAAACGAAATAAAAATATATATTTAACAGGTTATTGTTTTCGAGGTTACTTAATTCCCATTTTAATCAGTAATTAAGATCAGATATACGCGTACAGGTGAGGCTGTCGAGCATGGCCAGAGACGAAGAAAAGAATTAATGTACCATATTAACATAGATGTTCGTCTAGTTAAGCTCGAGCTTTAAAATATCGCCGATGTAAGTGAGAACATCCGCAAGGAGAAGAATTTAGTTTGAGTTCTGCAACGAAGGCTCTAGGATCCTTGTTGTCAAGAGTGTTACAAATGGAACGGGTTTTAAAAAAAGAAGAAAATAAAGAATTTTCCAATAAGAGGTGTTATTTCGAATAGCCCGCTATTTCGGTAGATGTCACGTTTGAAGCTGTCATTTTTACATTCTCTCAATAGCTCAATGCATTCACCGCAACTGTTGTTCCAGTCTCATTTTCGAAAAAGTGAGGTCCGCCAGACCATAAACCGCATCAAATAGTCACACGTTGTGGATAGGGAGGCTTTTCAACAATAACTCTTAGGTTATCCGAGCTCCAAATGCGACAATTTTGCTTGTTGACGAAGCCACCCAGGTGGAAATGGGCCTCATCGCTCAAGATGATTTTTCAATGGAATTCCGGATCATTTTCATGCATTTCAACGACCCAATCAGCAAAGACACGACGTTATTGATGATCAGCCGGTTTCTGTCCTTGTGTTAACTGAACTTTATAAGCCTTGAGACCCAAATCTTTATGCAAAATACGGTATAACGACGTCTGTGGAATGCCTAATTCCAATGAACGACGAGGAATGGACAAACCTGGGTTTTCTTCAACACTTTGGGCTGAAGCAGCAATATTCTCGGCTGTTCTTGAGCGACGTGCAAGGGTTTTATTCTTCACATCACAAACTTGTTCCAACAGCTAGAATTTTTCCACCAATTTCTTTATTGCGTTTAGACAAGGTACTTCACCACGACTCAGAAATGTTCGATTTTTACGAACCGTCTCTGCCAAATTTTCACCATTTTAATAGTGAATTTCAATAAGTTCAATGCGTTCTTGAAGCTTGTATCGTTCCACTTTTATTAATGGCGTAGTTTCTACTTGTCAAATGTTAAAAATGACAGCTTCAAACGTGACATCTACCGAAATAGCGGGCTATTCAAAATAACATCTCGTATTGGAAAACACTTTATCTACTTAAAAGAGTGCTATAATGTTTGGCCAAATGTCTGTAATTTTTGAATTTAGAGCCGAAAATGGTCTCAATTGATAGGGTTCGACCCCCTGATGACGAATCCGTGGGTAAATTCAATTCTGTCCGTGCGGCCGTCCGTCCGTAAGCACGATAACTTTCGAAGATTTTGTCCTAGAGACAAAATGTTCGCTTAGGTAAAAGTGAAAAAAAATTGACCTGTTTCAGGATTTTGTTGCCAAATATTTTTCTTCTGAGAAAATGAATTTGTTCCATAATTTTGACGCGTACTGTATCCATATGTGAAATTCATTAATTGAATTGAACGAATAGTTTTCAGCATATTCGAATTCGAAATATCGGTTTTTTCAGTTCTTGACCTTAGGGCTTTCATTATCATTTGATTTCATTTCATTGGTCGCTAACTGAATGACCTCAAAGGACATTGTGATAAATGCGTTGTCCTTACTCCCTCTTATTGGAAGACCCTTCACTATCAGTGTTTTCATTCAATTTTTTCTGATAATTTTAATTCAAGAACAATTTTACCACTTCTAGACAGTCAGTTGCAGTACGCTCGCTGAACCATACCCTCCTACAATTATTATTTTAACGGCTCTAATAAAAAACAACTCACCTGCGATACCTACGAATTGATGCTCCTTTGTTTTAGCGCGAATCCGCGCGCTGCTCGATTGTTTCAACATACGCGAAATAAATGAGTGGGAAAGCGCGCTCGCCTACTAGACGAAGTTGAGCAATTAACGAGGTATATAATTGTCGGTCGTTCTTCGAGGAAGTTGTTTGTAAAGTCTAAGCGAGAAGTCAAGACGATTGCGATTTCTTGAGGATCAGGGTGATCATCGGTGATGGTATAGTCTGATAGTTGAGCTTTTGCTGTTCCCCAAGAATGTATTCTTCAGCTCTATACTTTATGAACTAGGTTTATGTGTAAGAAACCTCAAACACCAAGAATTTCATTCCTCCATAACGAAGCTATATACACACCGTCAAAAGTCTTGTCTCCACAAGGTAGCAGTTCATGAAATGATTTTATCAGACCATCGAATTGGGCTGAAACGGATATCTAAAGCACTGAATATTTTATAAGCACGCTTTTATCATATACTAGCGACCCGCCCCGGCTTCGCACGGACATCACATTAGAAACCTCAAAAATAACAGTACTTCTCCACTATTTTAATGGATGTTATTGTACATATAAACCTTCCTCTTGAATCACTCTATCTATTTAAGAAAAAAGATTTAATCATACATGGGGGCATAGGGACAGAGAAAGCGACTTTGTTTTATACTATGTAGTGATTGTTAGAGGTTCAGTTGTTGGCACCCAGATAGTGATAAGCACTGTGTGTAGAGGGTTCAAAAAAGTGTTATTTTGTTATTCAAAGTGAAATACCATTTTTTAATGATCGGATGTTTATTTCATTATAAAGAATAAGCTATGCCGTTGATAGTGAAAAATAACATCAGGCAAATGACCACGCTTACAGGACCATATCGTTCCAATAAAATTTTCCATAACCAAACCGCAAAGTGGCTGCCCAATGTCCTCGATAGCCTCGCGAATTCCTTCTTTGAAGTCTTGAATCGACGCTGAGCTATTGGCGTAGACCTTCTCTTTCACGTGGCCCCAAAAAAAGAAATCGCAAGGTGTTAAATCACAAGATATCAGTGACCAATTTTGATCACCTCCTCGAGAGATAACACGGTCCGGAAACTTTTAACGCAAAAGATAAACGGTTTTGTTGTTTGTTTGGCACGTAACGCCTTCTTATTGAAAGTAAAAGTAGTCCAGATCAAGATTATCCAATTAAGTCCATAAAAAATCATTAATCATCTCCCGATTGCTCAATCCATTCACCGTAACTGTTGCTCCAGCCTCACTTTCGGAGAAGTAAGGTCTAATGACTCCGCCGTACCGTAAACCGCACCAAACAGTCACACGTTGAGGATAGAGAGGCTTTTCAACAAATACTCTTGGGTTTTCCGAGCCCCAGATACGACAACTTTGCTTGTTGACGAAGCCACCCAGGTGGAAATGGGCTTCATCACTCAAGATGATTTTTCGATAGAAATCCGGATCATTTTCATGCACTTCAACGACTCAATCAGCAAAGACACGATGTTGTTGATGATCGGCTGGCTTGAGTTCTTGTGATAACCGATTTTTATAAGCCTTAAGACCCAAATCTGTATGCAAAATACGGTGCAATGACGTTTGTGGAATGCCTTATTCCAAAGAACGACGAGGAATGGACAAACCTGGGTTTTCTTAAACACTTTTGGCTACAGCAGCAATATTCTCGGCTGTTCTTGAGCGACGTGCACGGGTTTTATTCTTCACATCACTAAATTGTCTCAACAGCCCGAATTATTTCACCAATTTCGTTATTGCGGTCCGACAAGGTGCTTCACGAGGACCAAAAAATGTTCGTGTTGTACGAACCGTCTCTGCCAAATTTTCACCATTTTCATAGTGAATTTTAATAATTTTTCAATGCGTTCTTGAATCCTATATCGTTCCATTTTTATTAATGGCGTAATTTCTACTTGTAGAATGTTAAAAACTGACAGCTTCAAACGGGACATCTACCCAAATAGCGGGCTATTCAAAATAACACCTCTTATTGGAAAACGCTTTATATACCGATGTAATAAACTATTGATACACAGCCCTGTCGTCCGTTTAACCCGATATAGTTTTTGTGCAACATGCACATCAACTCTTGCCTTCCTCTCAAGCCAAATTGCAAGTCTCGCGTTCTCGCAGCATCATCGTCAAAATTCCCGATTCACCTTGACTCATCGATCCCTTGGTATTAACGATCGAAGGAAGTGGAAAATTACTCCCATCAACCCGGTGAGAAATCACAGGAAACCATATAAAGAAGCCAACTTCACATCCAGAAGGTCTTCTTATACAGTTAAAAGTGGCGATCTACGCATTCATTTCGGACCAATATATACCAATTTGAGAAGAGCCACACTCTTCGATACCGTTCCATTGAACGTTATTATTTCATCAATAAGTGTAATGAAAAATGCTTCGATGAGTTGCGGTAAATCGTAGTAGGCCTCGGGGCCTGTAATTTGGAGCCGGTGCCGCGATTCATGGCTATTTCGATTTATTGATGGATTTTCGTTCCATTACGATTGTTTTTATGGTTTAATTTGGCGGATTTCGTTCGATTCGGATAATGGTTTAATTCTACACTTCGATCGTTTTTATGGAATCATTTGGGGGGCTTCGGAATAATTTGGTTGTGTATTTGTGGTTTTGAGTTAGTTAGGATGGACTTACTGTTTGTCATAAAGGGACGGAATTTGAAATAATGTAGTTCTTTCATTTTATTGAATCAATATTCTTGCAATTTCCATCATTTTTGCTTTCGTTTTCAACGTTGCGGTCAGCAATCACTAATTATCGTCTGGTATGTTTCAAAAAACAAACTTTCGTCACTCTTTGAAAATGTTTATCATTTTTCGCAAATCCCAAAAAAATCGATGACTCAGATTTATTTTCCATTGTCAACAAATGGATGACATAACATAAGATATTAGTAAGTAAGTTAGTAATTGACATAAAAGCTGCTTCCTTTGATCTTATACTTTTCAGTTTTTGAGCGCTCGTTCCACTTGAACGAGTGCTATATCGTTTTGCCCAAATGTCTGTGATTTACGAAATTTGAGCCGAAAATGGTCTCAGGGTTAGACTCCCTGATGACGAATTTGTGATCAAATTCAATTCTGTTCGTGGATCCGTCCGACAATAACTTTGGAAGGGATTGTCCTAGAGACTTGAAATTTTCAGGGTGAGCTCGGTTCCCAAATGGCTCGGTTAAGTTCTTAAACCTGCCAAATCACACAAGGTGTTCCATAAAATATGGCCATTCAAAATTTTGTTCCTCAATATCTCAAACAAAACGAAACCCATCGAAAAGAAATATTGCGGCCATATGCAAGATGGCCATAATAAGCTACATGCAAAATTTTGTGGTCATGCTAAGAACAGAAACATGCAAAATTCAATTGAAATATTGAAAAGAAGAAACTTCATATTTTCATAAAAAAATATTCGATTCGTATGAAATTTATTTTATAGATAAATATTGATACACTGAATGTTTCTGCAGAATTTTGTGGCCATAGTTTCAACAGAACCATAGAAAATGCAATTGGAATATTGAACAGAAGAATTTTTATATTTCCATAACAGGGTATCCGATTCAAGTGAAATTCATCTTGTGCATCAAAACTGATATACTGAATTTTCACGCAAAATTTCAGAAGGATCGCATCATCAGAACCATAGGAATCAATTTTTGTAATAATTTATTTTTCAGATATTTCATTTTTTGAATAATTTCCATAATATAATTCCGATTGTGCTGAGATTCTGCATTTACATATTTGATATCTTTCTCAAATCCCATATATAATTCTGGGCTTTTCTTACTTAATTTTTTTATTTCAATAGTATTGAAGCTCCACAACATGAAATCATTTGGTCTTTAATCGAACCATTTAGAACAATTTTGTTTCGATTATTAGACGTTACTTTTGATATATTATTCCTGATAGTATCGTTACATTAGTCTTGAGTGCTTTCTAACATAAAACTTATTTCCATTTCCCAATTCTTACAAATCTTTTCAGAAAACATTTCTACATAAGGCATCATATTATAGATATAATTTTTGATATTTTCCCTATATCTTTTCCTTTGCTATTCTCTTTTTGATGCGGAATATAGATCCAAAACAACACTTTAAATCTTTTGCTTTTTTGGACCAAATGTATGAATTTCAAATATTTCTTCTTGAGAACATCTGGACAGCTGACTGTTTGTACAGCTTTGTTAATCGACGCTCTATCCGTACAGTCCGAAAATTCAGCCAACACTCCAACAGTCTCTGAATCAGGTACAGGGTTATTCTATTGATCTATTGTATCGATAGAAACTGTGATAAGTAGCCCGGGTAGCTCAGTCGGTAGAGCATTGGACTTTTGATCCAAGGGTCCAGGGTTCAAGTCCCTGCTCGGGCGGCGAAACTTTTATATCATAATTCTAAGTTCTTATCATCTTTGTGAATATGACTTCGATCATTGTTATCTGTGCGAATTCTCGAGTCATTCGATTCAGAGCGAATTGTTTGGTATCGATTCTGTTATTCGCATGTGGTATTTTCGAGGAAACGGAGCAAGGTTATTGAAAACCTTGAAAATTGTACAGAAAGTCCTTCTGAACGTTTGTAACATTTTTCAAGAGACTTTCAATATTTTGAATGAATACTATTTATTTTCAAGACGATTACGACCCAGAGTACTTTTTGTATAGTATTATCAGCATTGAAAAAACGAATGATTCTGGAGTACTGATTTATAAAAGCTAATTTCCGACCTAGTAGTAATTTGGAAAACGTAAAATGTAATCAGAAAGGCAAATTGAATATTAGAAGATGAAAATTTCAATTCTGAATAGGGAATTTGAATTTCAGAATGTTAATACCTATGTATGTGATTCAGTAATAGAAAATTGAGATTCACAATTGGTTGAATGAATTTTAGAATCGAGAAATATATTGAAGGGTTTTCCAATAAGAGGTGTTATTTTGATATTCAAAGAAAAATGCCATTTTACAATATAAATGATTGGATGTTCATTTCATTATAAAGAAGAAGCTATGCCGTTTATAGTGAAAAATACGTAACATCAGGCAAATGACCATCATGACCACGCTTACAGGACCATATCCTTTCAATGAAATTTTCCATAACCAAATCGCAAAGTGGCTGCCCTATGTCCTCGATAGAAGAAGAAGTCGCAAGGTGTTGAATCACAAGATCTCGGTGACCAATTGTGATCACCTCTTCGAACGATAACACGGTCCGGAAACTTTTCGACCCAATCAGCAAAGACACGACGTCGTTTATGATCGGCCGGCTTGAGTTCTTGAGTTAACTGAACTTTGTAAGCCTTAAGACCCAATTCTTCATGCAAAATACGGTGTAATGACGTTTGTAGAATGTTTAATTCCAAAGAACGACGAGGAGTGGACAAACCTGGGTTTTCTTCAACACTTTCGGCTACAGTAGCATTATTCTTGGCTGTTCTTGAGCGCCGTGCAAGGGTTTTATTCTTCTCATCACTAACTTGTCCCAACAGCTCGAATTTTTCCACCAATTTCTTTATTGCGGTCTGACAAGGTGATTCACGAAGACCCAAAAATGTTCGAGTTTCACGAACCGTCTCTGCCAAGTTTTCACCATTATTAAAGTGAATTTAAATCATTTCAATGCGTTCTTGAAGCGTGTATGGTTCCATTTTTATTGATGGTGTAGTTTCTACTCGTGAAATGTCAAAAAATGACAGCTTCAAACGTGACATCTACCGAAATAGCGGGCTATTCAAAGTAACACATCTTATTGGAAAACCATTTCTTAATGTTATACATTTTCTGAAATTGAATTGATAACTTCTCTAAAACAATTTTTCTTCTCTGAAATTCCATTTGTTGTTTCTGAATTACAACTTTGTTTTTCTGAATTCCAACTTCCTAATCTGAATTTCAATTTCGTTCTTCTGAAATAAAATCAACTATTCTGGAATTGAACTTTGATTTTTTTAATTACAACTGTAAAGGTGTAGTAATTGAGAGATCCAAGTTTACTTGGCACCACATATTTCAACCATAATTTTCACTCCTCTGTCTTATTATGGTCTCTGGTCAACTGAAACTAACGAGTCTTAACCATTCGCCTTAAAATTGTTGTTAGATAAATTCTTCGCATATTTCCTCCTTTGATATATCAATTACCAACTCCACACACCCTTAGATGGCTAGCAACCGAAACAACCCAATCAATATCAACCATAGAACAACGCGCATACCTACCCTCAAGAAATGCCACGGTACCATTACCACTTGGTACCAAACATGGCGATACTAATTCCTTGACGTATGAAATAAATCGATGGTCTGGCGGAAACATGATTTCGAACTTAATGCTGCAGCTCGATCTGTGGTTGAATTATTGGCCCGGTCAAAAATGAATTATAACCAATCGGACCATAGATAGTCGGCAGGTTCTCGACTTCTTTTTCGTGTTTTCTGGAACAATTAATATCGAATGTTGATTCGGTTTCGTACGGTGTGGCATCATCAATTTAATAATGGGACTGCGGTTATGTGTACCGGGTGCGACTTGAAAAAGGTAATTGATGAATTATGTATATTCATATGATTGTTGTATGTTTATCATATTTAAACCATATTTGTTTCATGAATATACAGCTTGAATATCCAATTTTCTTTCACATAACGAAAAGGTAAAATCTCTTTAGCAATCGGTAGAAAATGAAAAAATACATTTTTTCATCTTTCATTGGAAATATTTCGATAACTTTTCATCCGATTAGAATGATTGATACCTTATTGCATAGGTGAATTAATTCTCTACGAACACCTTTCTGACCACTTTCTTCTATAACCTACCGTTTTCAGAATATTTTGAATAAACTCGGTAGCTATCGGTAAAAAATGAAAAAAAACATTTTTTTGTCCTTTATTGGAAATATTTCGATAACTGTTCGTCCGATTGGAATGATTGATACCTCATTGCATAGGTAAATTAATTCTCTACAAACGCCCTATTGAACACTTTCTTCTATAACCTACCGTTTTCAGAATATTTCGAATAAACTCGGTAGCAATCGGTAGAAAATGAAAAAATACAATTTTTCATCTTTCCTCAAAAATAGTTCCATAACTGTTCATCCGATTACAATGACTGATACCTCATTGCATAGGTGAATTAATTCTCTACAAACGCTCCATTGACCACTTTCTTCTATAGTTTACTGCTTTCAAAATATCCTCAATAAACTTGGTAGCAATCGGTGAAAAATGAAAAAATACAATTTTTCATCTTTCCTCAGAAATAGTTCCATAACTGTTCATCCGATTACAATGACTGATACCTCATTGCATAGGTGAATTAATTCTCTACAAACGCTCCATTGACCACTTTCTTTTATAGTTTACTGCTTTCAAAATATCCTCAATAAACTTGGTAGCAATCGGTAAAAAATGAAAAAATACAATTTTTCATCTTTCCTCAAAAATAGTTCCATAACTGTTCATCCGATTACAATGACTGATACCTCATTGCATAGGTGAATTAATTCTCTACAAACGCTCCATTGACCACTTTCTTCTATAGTTTACTGCTTTCAAAATATCCTCAATAAACTTGGTAGCAATCGGTAAAAAATGAAAACATACAATTTTTCATCTTTCCTCAAAAATAGTTCCATAACTGTTCATCCGATTACAATGACTGATACCTCATTGCATAGGTGAATTAATTCTCTACAAACGCTCCATTGACCACTTTCTTTTATAGTTTACTGCTTTCAAAATATCCTCAATAAACTTGGTAGCAATCGGTAAAAAATGAAAAAATACAATTTTTCATCTTTCCTCAAAAATAGTTCCATAACTGTTCATCCGATTACAATGACTGATACCTCATTGCATAGGTGAATTAATTCTCCACAGACGCTCCATTGACCACTTTCTTTCATAGTTTACTGCTTTCAAAATATCCTCAATAAACTTGGTAGCAATCGGTAAAAAATGAAAAAAATACATTTTTTCATCTTTCATTGGAAATATTTCGATGACTGTTCATCCGATTAGAATAACTGATACCCCATTGCATAGGTAAATTAATTCTCTACAAACGCCTTTCTGACCACTTTCTTCCATGTTTTACCGTTTTCAAAATATTTCGAATAAACTCGGTAGCCATCGGTAAAAAATGAAAAAATACATTTTTTCATCTTTCATTAGAAATAATTATCATTATCGAAAGAATTAAATTCTATGGTTCTGATGATGCGACTTTCTTGAAGTTTTGCATGAACATTTAGTATAGTAGTTTTCATTCCCAAAATAATTTAAATCGAATCGGATATTCGTTTATGGAAATATAAAATACTTCTTTCAATATTCCAATTGAATTTTCTATGGTTCTGTTAACACTATGGCAAAACGATATAGCACTCGTTTAAGTAGAACGAGCGATCAAATATTGTTTTAATGGGGGAAGCACTCTGATATGAATATTTCAGCTATTTTTCAAACAAAACCGAACATACAATCACTCATACTCCCAATTGTTTGATATAACAGAAATTAATAAAATTCATAGCTCGAAGATTTCATATTATGTCAGTGCGTTATGATACCTGACATTTCCTGGAACTCAATTTAAACAAATAGGTAAGTTCGTTTAACAATCAAAGGATCCATCGATTAACAATTCAATTTCAAGAAACCATTCGACACAGTTCATATCCCACCCTAACCTCTTCGTACCCATTCAACTTTCCACCGCAATCCTATCCAGAATATTCAGACGTTAAATGCATAAACTTCACCTCATTAACCGAAGACCTATAACCTAACGACATCGAATCGACCGTTTCTCGATAATCCTCTTGTGGAGACACCTGTCGCCATGTGACGATACACCTCGTCGAAGAAGACGCATAAGCGTACCGGTCAGTCCGTTGCCTGATTCGCATAACAACAAGATAGGGGTAGATACGAGCCCCCGTCTTCTGAGGGATCTGGGAATCAACTAGTTGCGGTCAGGGACAGGTTATGGGCCTATGAAAGGTGTGTAGCCGTTAGGGTAGAATTCGAAGATCTTCTCTGAGGATAGCTTACTGGAGGCTTATTGGAAATGTTTCATGGTGTTTTCATTCAGCAAAAAAGACTTCAGTTGTGATTAATTATGGCAATATTGCATTAGCTCATAGATAAAATATTCGCAGGGGATACTCTGGCCAGCGCATTTATAATATATGTTGCGACAGCCAGGGAACTCTGAAATCTCTATCCGATGTTAGAGTTGATTCTCTTTTGGTAGAAGAATGCAGGAAAGCTCTGCGTGGGCTGGGCTCTGATAACTTTTTGAAAGTAATCTGTTGTCAGGCTCACGCGGATATACCTGGTAACGTTAAGGCAGATGAACTGGCTAGGCGGGGAGCCGGATTAGCATTTGTTGGTCCGGAGCCTGCGCTGCCAATCTGTCGCACATCTGTCAGAAGTTTCTTCAGGAACTGGCTGAACAGGGAATTTTCCTCGGAATGGAGCGCAGGGGTGGGCCTGAGGTGGTCGAGGATTCTCATTGAGAGACCGTCCTCGCGATCTGAGGTCAATAGGCTTCTGTTGCTGGAGAGGAAACTACTCGGTCTGGTGACTGGTGCATTGACTGGTCACCTGTTTAACAAGCATTTGAAGAGAATGGGATTGACGAGCTGCTCCCTATGCCGGTGGTGAAGGAGTACTGATGAAACGGTTGAGCATATTTTGTTCAACTGTGGAAACCTTACTGAGTTAAGGTCAACACACCTAGGAAATCCAACACCTTCTATTCCTATAGTGAGAGGGACCACTCCTGGCAGGCTCGCGATATTTCTGTCTTCGTGTCTGAGGAGCTGAGTCTCTATAGAACGATGCGGGTGAACAATGGGCCACTAGGCCTCAGTTCGGCCGGTAAGGCACCGCACAGAGAAGAAGAAGAAGCTCATAGATTTCTGTTTTGATAAACGATTTGAGGTTATCGTTTTCGCTTTCATTCATCAATTCTTCTGTTATAACACAAGCATTTGTGTTGAATAGTTCTTGATAATATAAAAATACTGAACTCAGAGTAAAAAGTAAGGTTTACCTCTTATTCTGAGCCTGCCACCATGTGACCATACACCTCGTCGAAGAAGACGCATACAAGTACCGGATTCGCATAACAATAAGATAGGGGTAGATACGAGCCCCCGTCTTGTGAGGGGTCGGTCTGATCGAACCTGGGAATCAACTGGTTGCGGTCAGGGTACAGGTTATGGGCCTACGAAAGTTGTTTCGCATTTAGGCTGAATTTGAAGATCTTTCTTGAGGATAGCTTACTGCAGACTACCTTAAACTGTTTTTTTTTCATACCGTTCGATTTGCGACGTTGGCGCAAGTGTGTACGACTTGAAAAATCGTTGTTTCTGCCCGGTGAAAGGGTTGGATCTTGAATCATGAGGGATTTAATCGATTGGAGGAACAGCTGGACAGCATGAAGAATTCAAATGGTTGTTGATGGCTTTATTCAACAGCTTTAAGTCAGGTTATTTTGCCCGAGCGTTCGTTTATTGAAATTTCTAAGCATGAAAGGTCTCAAACATCCCTAAGAAACAATAGAGGGTATTCGCATACTTTTGAATTGATGCAAATTTTCTAATTTTCCAATTAGAGGTGTCATTTTGAAATGCCCGCTACTTCGGTGGATTTCACGTTTAAAGCCGTCTTTTTTTGCATTTGACAGGAAGGAAGTATGCCATTAATAAAATTGAACGACCCACGCTTCAAGAACGCATTTAATTTATTAAAATTCACTTTAAAAATGGTGAAAATTTGGCAAAGACGGTTCGTAAAACTCGAACATTTTTAGGTCGTCGTGAAGCACCCTGTCCGACCGCAATAAGCAAATTGATTGAAAAATTCGAGCTGTTGGGACAAGTTAGTGATTTGAAGAATGAAACTTGTGCACGACGCTCAAGAACAGCCGAGAATATTGCTGCTGTAGCCGAAAGTGTTGAAGAAAACCTAAATTTGTCCATTCCTCGTCGTTCTTTGGAATAAGGCATTCCACAAACTTTTTTTGGGGGAAAAGTTTCCGGATCGTATTATCTCTCGGAGAGGTGAACACAATTGGCCATCGAAATCTTGTTATTTAACACCATGCGAATTCTTTCTTTACGGCCAGGTGAAAGAGATGGTCTACGCCAATAGCCCAGCGTCGTCAAGACCTCAAAGATGGAATTCGTAAGGCTATCGAGGACATAGGGCAGCCACTTAGCGATTTGGTTATGGTCCTGTAAGCGTGGTCGTGGTGGTTATTTGCCTGATGTTATTTTCCACTATTAAAGGCATAGCTTCTTCTTTATAATGAAATAAATATCCGATCATTTATATTGAAAATGGTATTTTTCTTTGAATATCAAAATAACACCTCTTATTAGAAAACCCTTTATCTCATAATAACTCGGAGAAGTTTCAAGCTTGAGGTTGGAATTGTTCGATTAGCTGAAATCGAAAGTAAGATTTGAGATCACGAAATAAGTCAGATTTGAAGTATAATTAGTATTTTTGGCAGAAAAATCTGGCTAAGATCGAATTATGCCGATAAGTGCAAAATAATAAGAGAAAATTATCGTAAAGTTCAAACCAGAGAAAGAGTTTAAGCAAATTTTGCAATGAAGACAACAACACACATGACTTATTAACTGAACAGGTTCATTTTAATTCCTTATTTTTGTTTGGTTTCAAATACTTCTCTTTCCAAAGTTTTTATTTTCATACAGAATTCGAATTGAATTTGAAACTGAACATTTTCTTTCGATATATTGTCATTGTATAAATAAAACTCACTTTCAGTGTTCATAAATTGTCTCAATCAGGTAGTAACGAAGTTAATAATTAATTTTATCATTCGTTCATACACAAACTTCTAGATAAAAATATTAGTGCATTTTGCATTATGAATAACTATCATCATAGTGCATATAGTTAGAGGAGGTAAGTGAGACAAATAGGTACCTATTAATGTTATTTTTCCGCCGACCTCGAAATAAAAGGGAATTTTAATGTGTACGAAATTGAGCATTAATGACCCATTTTAATGATCAATTTTTAGCCATTTCAATGTGCAATCCTCATGGCAACCGTACACAAATTATTCAGAAGCACTACGAGAAATGTCAAAACTCTACTGAAACATAAAAACATAGAAATTCCATTATGTCAAATGTATGTCTTGTGCAAAAGGAGAATGTATTTCAATCAAGAATTTATATACTATTCAAGTTGAGATCGTTGTAAAAATCTTGTAATCAACACGGTTATTAATCTAGCGACTAATGGTCTCGAACTATTAACGCGTTCGCTCCGCTAACGCATTAAAATGTCTTGAACCTAGTTGATTAAATAACTATTAATTCAGTTTTATTTATGGATCACGCAGCATGAATTGAATCAAACCCTTACAAGATTTTCAAAAAGAATGCAGAGAGAGAAGAGTTTCTCTGTTTGTACCAATCGATTTCTATATTATTTCAATACGAAAAATGTTGAGAACCAGTGTTCCTTTTCCAAAACGATTCCATGAAAGTCGCACCTGTTATATCTACAGTTTTCATCAAGACAGCACTCATATATTCCAATCGGTTCCACCAATCGATCAACCTAAAGCCACTCAAACCCCAAAAACCTTAAGCCCATTCATGACCAATCGCGTACCAATAACGCGTATGCGCACCACGACCACTCTGATCCACCTAAATGGTACCCCGGTGAATGAATCTACGTCACCACGTGAGTCCGGCAAACCCGGCCTTATAAATAACCATTTGACATGTCAGTAATTGCGAGCAGTCTTTTAATATGATCGGTAGTTGTGATTTATACCCGACCCCCTACGACGTGCGACGCTGCAGGGGGTATCGGGCCGCGTTACGCCACTGTCCGTCCGCAATGGATTAGGGGGCGCATACGCAGACGGAATTGTATGGCGACTGCTGTCTAAGATGGTGGATTATTTTTAGTTTCTGGTTGAATACTCGAATATGAACGATAGTTCCAAATCTTCCGCAGTATAATTTATCAACAATACAAATTGATGTACAGTGTGTTCGGTCATGACTTTGCGATAATTAAAGGACATCAAATTAACCTAATATTATCGACAAAAACGCCCACATTGGAAAGTTTACCCCCTTAGTTTTGGAGTAGCCCCCATTTTAAATGTACTTCTTTATTTTTGTTGACCCTTTCAAATAGTATCGATTCCTTTGGACATAAAGGTCCTACAGATGTGAAAAAATTTTTTTTCGAAAGATGATACTACCACCTTTTATTGAAGTGGAACTTTATGAAAACATTTAACATAGAAGTGGCATAAAAAATTCTTTAAAAAAATGTCAGCAAAAAAATTTACTGATTTTCTTAGCAAATCCGCCATAGTACAAGAACTAGCAAATTTAAGTATAATTTTTTTTAATGATTCAACACGCAAGGATATTAGCTACAAGACAACACCTACATCATTTCTGTGAGTTACATAATTTGAGAGTTATTGCTGTTCGAACATGACCACGACGCGAGCGCCCAAAACTTTTTTTTGTTGCTACAGGTCGTCATGAAGGCCACTACCTGTCTACAAAGCAGAGGCGGCCATTTTAAGTAATTTATGATTAATTTGTTCATCATCAAAAATAATCGAAAATACAGTACTGAGTTTCATATTATTTTATCAATTTTCATAACATAACATTTTTTTAAAGAATTTTTTATGCCATTTCTAAGTTGAATGTTTCCATATTGTTCCACTTTAATAAAAGGTGGTAGAATCATCTTTCAAAAAACGTTTTTTCACATCTGTATACCTTTATATTCCAAGAAATCGATATTATTTGGAAGGGTCAACAAAAATAAAAAAGTAAATTCAAAATGGGGGCTACTCCAAAACTAAGGGGGTAAACTTTCCAATGTGGGTGTTTTTGTCGGTACTATTGAGTATACTTGATGCCCTTAAATTATCGCTAAGTCATGACCAAACACACTGAATATATTGAATATCAATGGCATAAATGCCAATGAATATAGTAACAGCAAATTCAAATGATTCGAACTGTAAGTGCTGATTCACAATGGACGTAACAATAACGAACACGTAAACGTACTTTGTCCGTGAACGTAATGGTGTTCAGAATGGACTTTCGGCGCAGTAGCAAATTATAGACGTTTCTGTAGAGTAAGACGATGTTTCTGTACCTTTATAATAAGTGTTCTATGAATTTTTTGACAATTGATTATTGTGAAGTGTTGTCATTTATTAAAAATGTATGAAGTATTAAGTCTGTTTTTATTGAGACGATGTTTGAAAAAAAGAAAAGAAATTGAAAAGCAAAATTCTAAAAGAAGAAAAAAACGACGTTGGTGGGTTAGACCTACAATTCTAGAAAGAGAAAAGCGCGGAAAATTTAGAAGAGTTTTGCTGGAATTCAGATTGCACGATGTAGAATGGTTCTTCACTTATACACGTATGTCCCCTGGACGTTCCCAAGATTTTTATATTATAAGTTGGGTTAACTCACAGAATGTGAACAAATTTCTCTAATTAAACGTTAGAATTACGGACTACCATAAGCTCAACGTAAACGTCAAAATTATAGAGCCTATTGTGAACAGTTCCATATGATTTGCATTGGTTCAATTTTGCGTTTTTCGTTTACGTTTCGGGAGTTTTATGGTTACGTCCATTGTGAATCCAGCATTAGCAAGATATGAAACATTGTAATTTGGTTTTATTTCATGTTCATAAAATTCTACCGGAATTTTTAAAAAAATTTTAATTTTTCTTCCGATATGTATTATGCATTCGAATTTAATTTCAGACATGTATGTCGAACAGTTCCTTAGCGATGGGGATTTTCGAAAAAATTATATTTTTTTTTTTTTGACCTCTCCTTCTACTTAAAAGAATCCTATATCGTTTCGACCAAATGTCTGTAATATTCGAACTTAGAGCCGAAAATGGTCCTAAACGATTGGGTGAAATTTATTTTGCTAATGAAGATTGAACTAAATATTCTTGCAAAATTTCAAGAGGATGAACTTTAAAGAATAATTTCAAGTTTGTCTATTCGATCGAGCTGAAATTCTACAGTAAAATATTCAATGCCAATTAAAAGCATTACGGAAAAACGTTTGGGAGTTACATTAAAACAATCATAATGAAGTCTATCGTCTCATCATACTTGACGATCAAACCGTGTATGCCGTGTATACCTTTAACCACCTGCGATGCAGAACGATGAGGTATGTATTCCATAATTGAAGAAAAACAATGTATCGGCCCATCAGATCCGATAAATCAAATCGGAATTACTATTTACGGCAATAATCGATGTTTTCCTACAATTCTAATTTGTTGCTTCACACTGTGAATCCCATAACGTTGTTTAAATGGCTTTCGTGATTGGATGTCGAAGTCGTTCAGTTAAAGTTAAAGGTTTTTTTTCTTCGTGAGATAGGAGGTCTTTTGAGAAGAATTTTGAGGTGAAACTGTTGTATGAAGGCTTCACATTCAAATAACTTCTAGATTATGTTTTTGATTATTCTTTTGATGTTTGGATCAAGTTATGAGACCACATGAAATACTTGACTACTTGTTTTACACTTCATTTTATTCGTTTATCCACTCCTACTAACTAATTTCTATGTGCAATAGTAGCTATAACACAACCGTAGACATGTCTATGAACCGAAAAGCGAGTGTTATAATAACACCCGCCCATAACACTCGCTAATAAAAATATCTAGGAAAAATGAAATTGCTTACAAAAAAAAATGAATTAGAAGTAGGATCGATCCGGAAATCTATTTCAGCCATCAAGATAACGTTCTAGCGATTCATTCCAGATTTATTTTTGGAAAACGTAAATTTTTGAAGTTGCGAAAGTACTTGATTTGATTAGTTAGAAACTCTGATTTGATTCCCGACCAGAGAGTACGGAGGTTTGACGGTTGGACGAAATGTTGTCAACACTTTTGACAACTGTTCAAAATTTTTTAAATGCAGATTAATTCGAATGTTACTGAAGAAGTCGTGGATAAAGTATAGTATTCAATTCGCGGTAATGCTCAAAACACACTTGATGAATTACACCACTCGCCTGACGGCTCGTGGTGCAAAATTCATCTGCGTGTGTTTTGACCTAGCTGCATTACCGCTCATCGAATAATATACTATTTTGAGTGCTTCCCCTAGTATTATTATGCTCCGTTCTCTCTGACCAAGCGACCATACCTAGTGATGTTATGATCAAAAAATTTAAGAAAATGTCTGTAAGTTTCGAATTTTGAGCAGAAAATGGTCTCAAACGATAGGGTTCCACTTATTCAATTCTATCTGTGGGACCGTTCGTTAGCACACTAACTTTCGAAGGGATTGTCCTAGAGACTTGAAATTTTCAGGGTTAGTTCGGTTTTCAAATGGCTCGGCGGTTAAGTTTGTGAACCAGCCAAATCGTACAGGATGTTCCATAAAATATGGCCATTCAAAATTCTTGTTCCTCAATATCTCAGAATAAACGAAATTCATCGAAATGAAATGTTGCGGTCACATGAAAGATGCTCATAGTAACGCTCATGCAAAATTTTGTGGCCATAGTGTAAACAAAACCATAGAAAAATCAATTGGAATATTGAAAAGAAGAAACTTCATATTTCCATGAAAAAATATCCGATTCAAATGAAATTTATTTCATTAATGAAGATTGATTCACTAAATGTTCATGCCGAATTTTGTGGCCATAGTAATAACAGAAACATAGAAAATTCAATTGGAATATTGACCAGAAGAATCTTTATATTTCCATAATAGGATATCTGATTCGAGTGAAATTTTCTTGTCAATGAAAGGTGTTATAAGTACTGAATTTTCATGCAAAATTTCGTGGCCATAGTATAGTGTCAACAGAACCATATAGAATCAATTAAAATATTGAAAAGAAGAACATCTATATTTCCATAACAGAATGACCGATTCCAAACCATAGAATTCAATTCTTTCAATTATTTTCTTCACATATGTATTTCTAGAATATAATTCCAATTGTGCTGAGATCTGCATTCATGAAATTGGTATCAATCTCAAATCGCATATAAAATTTGAAGTAATAGTCTGAGCTCCTCAGGGCTTTTCTTAATTTTTTTTATTTGGAAATCAATTTCCCTTTTTCGAATTACACTTTGGTTTTTCTGAATTCCAACTTCCTAATCTGAATTACAATTCCGTTCTTTTGAAATTAAATAAACTATTCTAAAATACATTTTTCCTTCGAAAATTGAACTTTGATTTTCTGAATTACAATAATTGTGGAAGGTGTAGAGTGAAATATTTCATTCAGTAACTGCTAACTGTTAAGGAAGATTATACTAAAGAAAATTTTAAGCACCTTCATACTGAAAGACACTTGTGCAATGAATTCTTTTATTGACTAACCTACCAATAAGTAGCCCGGGTAGCTCAGTCGGTAGAGCATTGGACTTTTAATCCAAGGGTCCAGGGTTCAAGTCCCTGCTCGGGCGGTAAAACTTTTATTTGGTTAAAGGAAACAGACAGAACTACTTTTAATAACTTAGCAAACTTCTTATAGGGGAAAAGTTCAATTTTATAAATTCGAATAATTTTCCAGGAAAATTTTTGATTTCTCTTCAATGTTTGAAACATCAAATTATAATGAACTCTCAATAATTGGTTCGATAGTTGTACTTTATACTTTTACAGAACCGAATTGATTTAAATGATTAATTTGTATTTATTTCATGAGGCTCACGTGGTATAAATAGCTGCATATCGACACGCTGTATCACCGGCGCCGTGGCTTAGTTGGTTAAAGCGCCTGTCTAGTAAACAGGAGATCGAGGGTTCGAATCCCTCCGGGGCCTTTTTAGATCGTACAACTTTTTCAATGATATCCGCAACTGTTATGTGTTATTTATTGTGTTTGTATCCTAAGCATATCTATGCCAGAACATATCGTTGATTTTTATGATTAGACTAGCGACCCGCCCCGGCTTCGCACGCCGCAAACGCTACGTCCAGCAATTTTCAAATCTGTAATATCTTCAAAAATATTCACTTGAATCATACGGTGTAAAGGGCCATATAGATCTATATTAAATGAACAATGTATTCAAGGTATTTAATTGGTTAAGGATTAATGCTGTATTGGTTAAAATCGCTTCGAAAATTAGCCATTATTTGTCGTAAAAAGTAAATGACAAAAAAGTTATTGTGGGTTATCCATAAGAGATAGACATATACCATCACGGACTTTTCTGTAGACCTTTTCAATGTGTACAATACTTAGTACATTATTTTGATAAAACTCGTAGGGTTCAGCCTGCGTTTGCAATGTAAGCGGAAAAAATGAAATTATTTACGACATCACATTAGAAACCTCAAAAATAACAGTACTTCTCCACTATTTATTGGATGTTATTATACATATAAACCTTCCCCTTGAATCACTCTATCCAAAAAAAACGCATCAAAATCCGTTGCGTAGTTTCAAAGATTTAAGCATACAAAGGGACATAGGGACAGGGAAAGCGACTTTGTTTTATACTATGTAGTGATAGTGATATGTGGATACAGATCTACGTAACTCTATTTAACTAACTCTGTACTAATGAGGTGATATTATGTATTTTCAAATTATTCTGGGCAGAGAATAATTATGGATGAATTATGATTTTTGAGCACTCGTTCTACTCAAACGAGTGATATAAAATGGTTTTGCCCAAATTGCTGTAATTTTCTAATTTTGAGCCGAAAAGCAACAATAGCGTTCGACTCCCTGATAACGAATTGGTGGTCAAATTCAATTCTGCACTTGAGGCCGTGCTGTAATACATAGAGATGTTGATTTATTTAATTTTGAAATTTCCTGATGTCATTTCTTTCTTCAATAAATCAATCCAAATACATCAAGAAATTTCAGAATTAAATAAATCAACATCTCTAGTATTGACAACTTTCAATGTCAATTAGACTGCAAATGAAAAAACACATAATTCTCAAAATTTTACAAGTTTGTCTGAAGAAGGTGTCTGATATAGACACCGAAACGTAACATTGTCCTTTTCATTTATGTCCCTTTCACTTTTACTGTTAGGCAACAATTTTTTCAAGACCAATTTGCTCCTGACAAATAAATGCGAAGATTCTCGCAGGAGCACTTCATCTTAATTGAAAATTTTTAAATTATTTCTGTTTCAGAGACTTGGAGTGGAAACCTCAAAAGTTTTTTAGAAATGCAGAATCCTCCCAGAATATATTTCAATCGATACTCAATAAGTATCGAAATTTTCAAGCGGAAAACTGTAGCAATTTTTTCAAAGAATGAGGAGATAATTTCAAAAGGCGGACATAGAAATGCTGAACTAAAAATGAAATATACTTATTTTCATCGTGGGCATCAATGTTATGTTGTTTTCACTCTGAGGAAATAAATAATACGTTCGTAAATAAATGAGGGTGTGAACACACATTTTGCCTTGAATTTACTGACAATCATCCATTCCAGTTACAATAATCCCTGTATCGATTGACAACCCCTCTTTCCAAAGCCAGCTTAGTTTCTCCGGCCCCCAAACTAAGAAATCTGTTAAAGGCCTTTAGCAAAGAACCATGACTATGCATAAATTCAAAATGGAGGTAATATCCGCGATGAATTGCCGTCAACGAACGAACTGGAAGGCTTATAGTTGGGAGTATTTAAAATAGCTCCGAGCTACCGAGATATCGACAGCCAGGCGAAAACAATATAATAATATGGGACCTAATTGGGACTAGAGCTACCGACGTACGCTCCGGATGCGAAAAGACGAAGCCAGTGGCGTAGCGAAGGTGGGATCTGCTAGGTTTATAACACAGCAAAAGAAGAAAGCCCTGACTGGAAGTCAAAAATGAGATTTGAGAGCTTGACCTTTTTGGGAAAACTATCATTAGATCTATTCGCTCCCAGGATTATCAAATTCAAATAATATCATGAATTTATTTATAAAGATTTGTAAATTCACATCGGAAACAAAGGTACTTTAGTCTGTTCAAATGTAAGAAGGAGCAATAACAACAAGTTTGGCGCAGCGGTAGGAGGGCCTTCGGATAGGTACTTTCCGTCCAGAGTCGAATCGAGGAGATTTCATACAATCGTTCAGTTTTAACTGAATATTATTATACGAATGCAATTCTTACAGCACATCTAAGTGAAATATATACACGCTCTCATTCATTCCTTATCGAATTTATTCCATTTGGAGGTTCCACACTGTATACACTTTGTCAAAAGATTTTCTCCATTCAGTACCATCCACAGTCCGTTCCGAGTACGATCCTGGCAGTCTCTTAGGGCGGTCGAAGGGAGCGTTTTTATGACAGTTTGACCAATACGAGTTTTATTGTGCGAAAACCAGACGATTCTGTTTGTTTACAAAGCTCCTTCTTATATTTGAACGGACTATAGCTATTCATACATATCGTCCAAGGAATCTGCGTGGATATTATTTGATACACAAAATCTGCAGATAGTTGATTCTGGCTTTTTGACCCTCATCAATGCAGCGAACTCAACTCTGAATCACCCAAAATACTCTAGGATCAAGCAGATTATGCGTTTTGTAGGCAACTAGTAAGAATTGAATCTCTCTAGCACCCATCTTGAGGTGGGTGTCTAAAGGGTTGGTTCGAGATGACGCTATAGTCTATCCAAATCCGAGAGGCCAAGCGTAAACAAACTAGAAACGCGATTTGGTCGCTCTTATTGGTCGAAGCTTCAGGAACGCCACTTTCGACCAATAAGAGCGACCAAATCGCGTTTCTAGTTTGTTTACGCTTGGCCTCTCGGATTTGGATATACTATAGTGGGATTTAATTCTCACTAGTTGACTGCCAAAACTTCGTTTAATTCAGTGAAAGTATTTTTTTTTTTGAGCGCCGTATTGTTTTTCCCAAATGCCTGTTATTTTCGAATTTTGAGCCGAAAATGGTCTCAAACGATAAGGTTCGACGAATCCGTGGTCAAATTCAATTCTGTCCGTAGGGCCGTCCAGCCATCCGTTAGCACAATAACTTTCGAAATGATTATTTTAGAGACTTGAAATATTCAGGGTGAGTTCGGTTCCCAAATGGCTCGGATAAGTTCGTTAACTAGCTAAATCGTACAGGGTGTTCTATAAAATATGGCCATTCATAATTTTTGTTCTTCTATATCTCAGACAAAATGAAACCCATCGAAATGAAATGTTGCGGCGTTATGCAAGATGCTCATAATAAGCCCCATGCAAAATTTTGTGGCCATAGTGTGAACAGAACCATAGAAAATTCAATTGAAATACAAAAAAAAAACTTTATATTTCCATAAAATTCATTTCATATTTAAAGAGTGATGTTCAGGCAGAATTTTGTGGTCATAGTGTTAACAAAAATATAAAAAAATAAATTGGATAATCAAGACTGATACACTGAGGATCGCATCATCAGAACTATATTTTTTTTAATTATTCATTTTTCACTTATTTCATTTTAAATTATTTCCAGAATAAAATTGCTATTGTACTGAGATTCTGCATTTATACAGGGTGTTTATGAATTGATGCGATAGATTCTAGATGATTCCTAAGAATATTTTATAAAAGAAAGTTTCCATAAATGTATTTCCGGAAAGGCACTGTTTCCAAGATACAGGGTGTTGAACTTTTACTTGAAAACTGACTAAAAATGTGGTATGCCACTGAGATTTTTTGAACTTTCAATTTATGACTAAAAATCTCTTAAGCGTTTTCTTCGTGCGGGTTCCGTTTTTATGAAAAACAAATGAAACATCTTGACGTAGTATCTCTACTACATAATGTGTTGAAGTAACGACAAATACGCGTCAAGATGTTTAATTTTCTTGAATAAATACGGCACCCCACACGAAAAGAAAGCAGAAGAGATTTTTTTATCACATATTGAACGAAGAATTCAAAAATAATTGTAAGTTTAAAATATCTCAGTGGCGGACCACTTTTTCAGTAAAACTTCAACACCTTGTATCTTGGAAACAATGCATTTCCGGAACTAAATTTATGCGAACTTTCTTTCATAAAATATTCTGAGGAATCATCCCCTTAAATCTTTCTCATCAATTCAGAAACACCCTGTATATTCGGCATTAGTCTCAAGTCCCATTTAAAATTTTGAGGTAATAGTCTAATTGCTCCACCAAAGAACGAGCACTCTAAAGGTTGACGCTCACTTGGACGAGACGAGACGAAGCGAAGAGTTGTTTTCCGCAGGGCACGATTTGCACTGAATCAAATGGGTAGACGCTCACTTGGGAGGCGCGTAGCGACGATCAGAATCTAACTAACTAACTAACGCGTCGTTTCGTCTCGTCTCGTCTCGTCCAAGTGAGCGTCAAGCTTAAAGCTCCTGCTCAGGGCTTTTCTTAATTTTTTTTCACAATCATCGACCTTCACCCTAATCAGTATGGGCGATACCAAACGTGACGGCACGTTTCCGGCTAAGGGAGTATTTTCTGCTCTTTTCGGATTTATTCAGAGCGTCAGTGCCACTGATTACCAGAGGCATGTTGTATACTAGATGATATGGTTTTTACGAAGTTTCGCAAAGTTTTCTACACCTTCTTGACGATCATTTCGAGGTTGGTGTCAATGTCATACTCGATTGGAATGCTGATTTCACAAATTATTCCATGGTTTTATGTCCCCCACTATATTATAGGCTATGCACTATTGCTAAGATCATTCGATACATTTTTTGGAATCGGTTACGCACGACGTACGCCACTGTCTCCGCAGGATAAAACGCGAAACCCCCCAGACCTGGAGGTTTATTTCTTCAATTGACTATCAGGGGAAGCTCCAAAATGGAACAAATCGCCCAGGGAAACAAATTCGAATCGACAGGAGCGGCAGCAGAGCGGCGGCGGCGGCGGTATCGCATTCCGAATTACTCGATTGTTTCGTTCGGCCCGCTTTTGTTTTCATTTTCGTCAGATGCTCAGATGTTTTCGCCGTCGAATTTATGCAAAATACGGACAAACTGAAGGCAAGAAATTTGTAAATGAGAGGCTGAAAGGGGATCTTATCGTCGTTGAAATTGAAGGAGGTTTCTGTTATTGATTCATTTCGAGGCGGAAATGGGTTATACTTTGGGTGTTTTGTTTTTATTGACGATGGGGTGGGGGTAGGGATGCGGGTTGGTGTTCTGTTTGGAAGATAGAAATGTTGCTCATCGTTTTTGAGCGATCGTTTTACTTTAACGAGTTCTATATCGTTTTTCCAAATATCTGTAGTTTTATAATTTTGAACCGAAAAAGGTCTCAAACGATAGGGTTAGACTCCCTGATGACGAATTCGTGGTCAAATTCAATTCTGTTCGTGGGGCCGTCCGTCCATCCGTTAGCTTGATAACTCCGAAGGGATTGTCCTAGATACTTGACATTTTCAGGGTGAACTCGATTCCCAAATGGCTTGGTTGAGTTCTTTAACGAGCCAAATCGTACAGGTTGTTCCATAAAATAAGGCCATTTGAAATTTTTGTTCCTCATAGTCCGGTCTATTTAGACCAAAAAATGAGAGTGAAGTTACATAAAGTCCCAACAAGCTGAATTTCTGTGAAGTTGTTCAAAACATAATTATAAACAATGTCTAAAAGTTCCTCATCATTCCCCTGTGAGGAAAAATTTTATTCGAGGTCAAATGTCAAAAAAATGAGTTTTTCGCGATTTTCAGCAAAACGGTAAGTTTTATCATAAAAGTACCTCAGACAAAAATTGTAGATCATAAAATTATCTATAAAAAATGTATCAATACTTTTTTTCTCATGAGCCACCGTTTCTGAGACATAATGATTCAAGAAGTTATAAAAGTCGTTATCGTCATAATATGCACACGTTTCCATGCTACCTATGAGGTAGTGTACTTAGCGCGTAGTTATAACTTTTTGAATCGTTATATCTCAGAAACGGTGGCTCGTAAGAAAAAAGTATTGATACATTTTTTATAGATAATTTTATGATCTACACTTTTTGTGTTAAGTACTTTTATGATAAAACTTACCGTTTTGCTGAAAATCGCGAAAAACTCATTTTTTTGACATTTGACCTCGAATAGATTTTTTTCCTCACAGGGGAATGATAAGGAACTTTTAGACATTGTTTTTAATTATGTTTTGAACAACTTCACAGAAATTCAGCTTGTTGGGACTTTATGTAACTTCGAATGTCGAAATAGACCGGACTATCAATATCTCTGAAAAAACGAAACCAATCGAAATGAAATGTTACGGTCAATAGTAAAAACAGAACCATAAAAATTCAATTGGAATATTGAAAAGAAGAATCTTTATATTTCCATAACAGGATATCCGATTCAAGTGAATTTTTTTGTGAGTGAAGAATGTCTTTATGCAAAGTTTCGTGGCCATAGTGTCAGCAGAACCATAGAAAATTCAATTGGAATATTGAAAAGAAGAATTTCTATATTTCCATAACAGGATAACCGATTCAAGTGAAATTGATTTTGTGAATCAAAACTTTTATACTGAATGTTCGTGCATAATTTCAGGAGGATCACATCTTCAGAACCATAGATATTGAATTTTGTAATTATTTATCTTTATATATTTCATTTTTTGAATAATTTTCAGAATGCTGAGATTCTGCATTTGTATATTTGGTATCAATCTCAAATCTTATTGAAAATTTTGATGTTATAGACTTATTGCTCCACTAAAGAACGAGAGCATGCCACTGACTATCTAAATTATATTTGGGGCTATGTTAATTGGGTCGGCACTGTTTAACTTTGACCACCCTGTAACTAAGTAAAGGTAAGACGTTTAGGAAATAATTATGTTCGTATGAAGTTTTTTTCTTGAAATGGGCCCAAAAATCACCCGCATAAATAATGATATTCAATTAGGTAACACCCTATATTCAAGGAAGTATATCAATACTTCATTTGGACCTTGTTGGTTTGTCTATTTCGAATTTCAAATTTCTTATACCAAGAGTTTGAAATCACAGAAATGTCATAACAAAACTCAGTAGTTCCAATAGCATAAATTACAGTGTTGCCAGCTTTTGAATTGCAGATTCCCTAAGTAATATTGCTAGAGCGAAATTCAAAATTAAAATTGCTACAACAATCGAAACAGAATACTCAATACTGTAGCCATATTGCTATGAAATTTGGGAGATAGCACTATTGCTTAAATAACAAGATTCATAGCAATATGCGAACAAAATCGCCCTGATTGAAACACCCTTCCATAATAAAGCAGTTGGCTTCCATCAGGAGCCAATTTTTTATGTCCAAAGTAAGCCAAGTAAGCTGTATTCTCAATGTAAAATTTTCCCATTAACCTCCTTAAAACTATTAACATCAAAGCTCGATTTGTCGACGTCAAGATACACAGATAATTCGAAAAAAACGCCGTTCATACGTTAGGCAGGAAAACCATGTACACCAGCTGTAAATTCAAATTTTTCTATTTTTATCGTGTAATTAATGTGTAATATATCGGTATTTCATCGGAACGCTATTATTATATAAATTTACGATCTCTACCTTTGTTCTAATACTGTTTTCATTGGTATAATAAGTCAGTATCATGCAATTGCGTCGTTTAACCTGTTTGCATATTATTTAAATTAAAAAATAAATTAAGTTGTATGAGTTGTCGCCATGAAGGGGGGCTGTAGCAGGCCTACCAACCTGACATCTTCCGGATCTTGATTGTATAAATTTCGATTCGGAAATGAGGAAATGAATCGTTGGCAGGTCCAAGGAAAATTCGGAAAATTGCCGTCTAGTTAGTACGAATTATTTCTTTTGGTTTGATCACGCAATAAAAATTATATACCTTTTTATCTATCTTCGAATCTTTTTTTCTCTATGTGGAAGTGTAAGGGCGAAAATAATGGCAATTTTTCATTTTCAATCTTAATCGTTTGGTTTTGATATTTTTATTTTGATTTATTTTGTTATGGGAATATAAGTTTTTAGGTTTAGTTGGAGGGCTAGTCGAAACGAAAGTGGGCGTTTCGAATGATTTTGATAGATACTTATGGGCGTCAGTCATGTGAGAAGGGTGATTTTTTATTTGTTAATTTATTACGATTTCTCGTTTTTGGATGTTTATATTCATATAATTTAGTTTTTGAAATTGCTCATGAATACTGAACCAACATGTCAATAGTTAGAAAACCTTCCTTGAGATTTTGCTTCTGCATTTTTGCTTTTTTTATATTCACGAGTGATCAATGGGTATTATTGTGGCCGAGAAAACAGACGTATAATGGGTAGATTATGAAACACGCATCGATAATAGTATATTGTGAAACGAGCACAGAATGACATACATTTCCTACGAGTATGAAGGCATCATACGAAAAGGAAATGGTCATTATTTTCGAGTTTCACACGATAATTTTTCTACGATAGCTATAAAAAATTTTGCAGAGATCGAATCAGTTCAGTCGAAAAAAAAATTAAGAAAATGCCTTAGCGCTTGTTCATTGGTGGATCTATAATGCTATTACCGCAAAATTTTTTATATTACTTGAGATTCATGCTGGGTATACATATAAATGCAAAATCTTAGCACGATCGAATTTAAATTATGAAAATTATTAAAAATTTACTTAGTAAAAAATAAATATTCAAAAAAATTAATTTTATGGTTCAGATGATGCGATCCCCTTGAAATTCAGCATGGACTTTCACTTTGTTAATATCTATTCATAAAATGAATTGTACTCGAATCAGACATCTTGTTCTGGAAATATAAGGATTTTTCCTTTCAATATTCGAATTTTCTATGGTTCTGTTAAAACTTTGTCCACAAATTTTGCACGAGGTTCATTAAGAGCATCTTTTATGTGGCCACAAAATTCATTTCGATTGGTTCCGTTTTGTTGAGTAACATACGAGTCCATATTTTATGGAATACCATGTACGATTTAAATGGTTAACGAACTTAACTGCGGCATTTGGGAACCGAACTCCATCTGAAAATCTCGAGTCTCTAGGACAATCTTTTCGAAAGTTATCGTTCTCACTGCCGGACGACCTCACAGACAGAATTGAATTTGACCACGTATTCGTCATCATCATCATTTTTGGCTCAAAATACGAAAACGTAGATTACGAAAATGTGCTCGTGGATTTTTCAGTCATTGTGTACTAGTTGCCCAGTATTTTGATATTCCAGGAAAATGCAATTTTTCAATATAAATGATCGGATATTTATTTCCTTATAAAGTAGAAGCCATGCCATTAATGGTGGAAAATAACATCAGGCAAATGACCACCACGACCACGCTTACAGGACCGTATCTTTTTAATGAATTTTTCCATAACCAAATCGCAAAATGGCTGACCTATGTCCTCCATAGCCTCACGAGTTCCATCTATGAGGTCTTGAATCGACGCTGGGCTATTGTCGTAGACATTCCCTTTCACCTGGCCCCTAAAGGTTGACGCTCACTTGAACGAGACGAAGCGAAGAGTTGTTTTCCGCAGGCACGATTTGCACTGAATCGAATGGGTAGACGCTCACTTGGGAGGCGCGAAGCGAAGATCAGAATCGTTTGATTCAGTGCAAATCGTGCCTGCGGATAACAACTCTTCGCTTCGTCTCGTCTCGTCTCGTCCAAGTGAGCGTCAACCTTAAGGAAGAAGCAGCAAGTCTCACGATAGCGCAATCCTAGGTTTTCTTCAACATATTCGGCTACGTCAGCAATATTCTTGTCTGTTCTTGAGCGACGTGCACGGGTTTCATTCTTCACATCACTAACTAGTCCCAACAGCTCGAATTTTTCCACCAAATTCTTTATTGCGACAAGGTTCTTCACGACGACCCAAAAATGTTCCAGTTTTACGAACCGTCTTTGCCAAATTTTCACCATTTTTATAGTGAATTTTAATAATTCCAATGCGTTCTTGAAGCATGTATCGTTCCATTTTTATTAATGGCGTAGTTTCTACTTGCCAATTGTCAAAAAATTATAGCTTCAAACGTGACATCTACCGAAATAGCGGTCTATTAATAGTATATAACATTACTAGCAAGGTAAGAGGGTTTTTACTGGCGAATGGAGGATATAACTGACGAGCCGCAGGCGAGTCAGTTACCTCCTTGAGCCAGTAAAACCCGTTACCTTGCGTGTATTGTTTTATATTTTATTTGTTTCTCATTTGTAAAAAGGTTATATAAATTCCAAAAAAATCTCAAGAATTTGTCGCAAATGTCGTAAGTTGCATTATTTATGATTATTTATGACAATGGAAAATTATGACAACTGTCAGTGGCTTTACGAGAGGGAAGTCCTTCGAGAATATTAGCTCATTTCTGATGAAAAAGGCCAGATCCAAATGAAACAAGGCATAAATATCGTTTTAAATACTTTTATAACGTTTATTACTAAAAATATTTGTTCCAGGAACGATGAAATTAGACGAATAAATGAAATTAGAAGCGAGTACGTGAAACTCTCAGTGAGTTTACAGGTCAAAAAACCTCTAGGATATTTGCAATTCTGAAAAGGAAAGCAAATAGATACGAATAAAACAAGGTATGAATGAAATTAGAAGCAAGTAGTTGACAAATCTCAATGTAAATAATACTACTAACTTGTAAAAATTTTACAAGTTAACTGTCAGTTTTACAAGTTAGTGACTTGATAAAATAAACTTTCTTGATTCATATTGTGTTTTTGGAAACTGACGTTTACAAATGAGAAACAAATAAAAATATTACCCCTTATTGGAAAACCCTTGATATTCAGAAATCATCATTGAACATAGAATGAAGGTATTTTGTGACGGTTGTAAAAAAATAATTGTAACAAAATTTTTGGAGTGCTTTAAAGATTGAATTAATTTCATACGGCATTAGAATGTTAGACGTATCCGTTCACTACCTTACTAGAACACAACGCCATGAAACAGAATGACAGCGGTAGGGGGTGAAGTGTTTGAGTATAGTCAATCATTTGTAGGTGACAGTTGATGTTTGTTCACGTTTTTGCCAGAATTGTGAGTTTATTGCTTAAAATTCTGTTTGTTTTGGTGTTACATCAGTTCTTAACAGGTAAGGAAAAGGCCTTTTTATATTTTCCACTAGTTTATTTGTTTTACTTCTAGTTCATAAAATTTTTGCCTTTCATGTTCGAGGTTATTTTGATTTTAGTTTCGGTTCGTTTTATGCTAATCTCGCTATTTTTTCCAGCTGAAATGCCATTTCATTGCTCTGTTCCCAAGTGCAGGGGCAATTATACAGGAAGGCCATAAGAAGCAGTCTTTGGGTTTCCCAAAGACGAGCAACTTAAAAGAACTTGGTTTAACGCAATTTAAAGGGAAGATTTCGTCCCAGTAAAAGCAGTAAGGTATTAATTATTGCAAATTCAACTGTTTTGCCTGAAACGCAGAAGTTACTTATTTCTAGGTTTGCGAAATACATGTCCAAACAGAATTTATAGAAAGATCTACAAGTTACACACATGAAGTTACAGGTCAAAAAGTCGAAATTCCATTGAAGTTTCCTAGGTTAAAAATAGGTTGAAAAAATGTTATTAATCAGCTGGCCTTTCATTTATCTTTTACCATTCGTTTTAGGAGCGATACCAACGAAATTGCCAGGTTGTCCGTCCTACCTAAGCCTAAGCAGATCAGATGTTCATACCAGAGTATCTCCTCAAACCAAGCGATCTAAAGTGGAATGTCGAGATCTTGAAAAAGCCATTGCATCAAATTCTGTTCAGAATATGATTCAGCCGTGTCATTTGCAACTTCAGCTGAGGCTTTTACAAAAGTGTTTTCTCCAAAAGGTTGGATAAAAGCCAAAGGAGAAAAAAACCTGTGTTTTGTTTATTTGGACTAATCATCAGAAATTCCAGTTGTTAAAATAAAAGTGTATGTGTCTGAAGACTTAGCGTTATTGTACTATTTAATAATATTAAGGCAAAAAATTTGGAATGTGATGATGGGGACTTAATATTGCCAGTTATACTGAGAAAAACATTATTTTCTCTATCCATCATATTTCTTTTTCCTTAATAAATTTCGAAAATAACCACAAAATTGGTACTTGTGTTAACAACGATCCTACCTACTCAGAAAAACATAATTTTTCTTTTCTGTTGGAAAATGAAATCTAAATTGATCAATTATTTTATGGAAATGACATTGCGTAAATAAATACGGAATAAACTACCTATGGTGACGTCACTCATTCTGTTTCATGGCCTTGTGTTCTAGTAAGGTAGTGATCCGTTGCAAAACTATAATCAATAATTCAAATTATAAACCCAAATATCACTTTCTTCGAAAACTAACGGAAAATCCCTCCCCCCACCACCTCATGAATAACCAAATCAAACCGAACCAGAGAAGTTTATCGGGCCTGCGTCCGCGAGGAAATGGCACAGAAAAAAAGAAGAGATCTACGACTGCCATCCCCCTCCTCCTCCGGCCCGATTTTCCGGCGATTTTCCACGTCGGTCCATCCGACGGATCGTAAATTAAAATTCAATTAGATATGGAGATTGAACGAGCAGAAGTTGTTTCCAATTATTCTGGAGTCGATGTCGCTGACGTTCCTCGTAATTGTCAGACGTCCCGTTTAGAAAAAAAAACGTCGGGAAAACGGAAATAGGAGGAAGATATATAGGGTAGATGTGTATCTTGTGATTGCCGGTTGGGATGGATTGTTTCTGCACGGTTTTTCAGGGTGGCAGAGTGTAGATGTTTTGGAAATTGGGGCATAAGGATGTAGAGTATGAAAGAGTCGTCAGAATTAAGGTCGATCTACACATTCCAGTGACGTGACGTAACGTAGACATGGACCTACAATACTAACTGGACGTCGAACTTCCTAACTGTCACATAGAAAAAAGTGAGGCAAAGACCGCCATTTGCAGTTTGGAGTGAACCACAAATATTTTGATGTTTTATGCCATCTGTGCTCGAATTTTTTTTGTTGAAAAATTGACACCTCTCAAGTAAAACCCAAACTACAAATGGTCCCCGTTTGCCTAAAATTTTTGACAAGTTCGCCATCTAGTTAGTTTAGTATTATAAATCTATGACCGTAGACTGACATTCAGTGATAAAATATACAGTGTGGAACAGCCAAATGGAATAAATTCGATAATGAATAAATGACAGCGTATTGGAAAAAACGATTGGACAATGGACACGTCGATTTGTATTTTTAGTTGCGCATTTCAAAATTTCGAAAAAAATATTTTCGTAGAACTGCCATTAAAAGTGGCACTTTTAATGACAGCAAACAATGATAAAATTGATTTACGTGGAAGTCTGTTAATAGTTATTTAATCAACTAGGTTATTAAAGACAGCGACTAATGGTCCAGATATTTAATAGTTCGAGGCCATCAGTCGCTCCATTAATAAGCGAGTTGATTACAGATTTTTTCGACGATATCAATGTGATTTGTGTATGAATTCTTGATTGAAATACATTCCCATTCTGCACAAGACTCACATTTGATATATAAAATTTAAATGTATCTATGTTCCAGTAGAGTTTTGACATTTCTCGTATTGCTTCTGAATAATTAGTGAACAGTTGCCACGAAGATTGCGTATTAAAATAGCCGAAAAATTAAGCATTAAAATGGGTCATCAATGATCAATTTCGTACACATTAAAATCACCTTTTATTTCGAGGTCGGCGGAAAAAATATTTTTAACACGCTTCCACGTTAATTAACGTCACTTCTAATACTCATATTATTATCAAAATAGGGCAGTTGTACAAAAAACATCGTATGATATTTGTGTTAAAAGTGATTTTATTTTTTACGTGAAATTGTTCATTTCACAAACTTTTTCACTCACAAAATAAAACGTCACTTTTAACACTCATTTCATAAAAAGCTATTATATAGGGTATGCCAGGTGACAGTGGCCGATACTAACTTTCTTATTTCAAATACAACCCTGTATATTATTAGTTTTTTGGATTCTTGAAAAAGTTTTAGACATATTTCATTTACAATCTTCAACTGTTCCGGAAATATTAAGTGTTTTCAGATATATTACAAAAATCAACAAAAAAAAATTTTATTTTATAAATAATGAAAAAAAAACAAAAATCACGAATTTCAATGTAAGAGATGTTTTTTTGTTTTCTTCATATGATTAGTGAAATGAAAAAAATTTCTTTTTCAAATGTTAATTATTGTAATACATCTGAAAACACTCAATACTTCCGAAACAGTTGAAAATAGGTATGATACATTGTACATGAATTATATCTAGAATTTTCTGAAGAAACCAAAAAACTAATAGTATACAGAGGGTTGTATTTAAAATAAGAAAGTTGTTATCGTCCACTGTCAAATGACACATCCAATATAATAATTTTTTTCGAAAAAAATGCGCATCTGAAAATACAAATCCATCGTTGATTAAGAAAAGAAGCATTTTATCATCGATAAATGTGGCTTTTTTTGAGCACTCGTTCTACTTAAACGGGTGCTTTATCGTTTTGCCCAAATGTCTGTAATTTTCGAATTGCGGAAATGATCTCAAACGATAGGGTCAGACTCCCTGATGACATATTCAGTTCTGTGCGTAGGTATCCGTTAGCTCAATATTTTTTGAAGGGATTGTCCTGAAGACTTAAAATTTTCAGAATGAGTTTAGGTTCCAAATGGCCTGATTAGGTTCGTTAATCAGAAAAATCGTACCATAAAATATGGCCATTCAAAATTTTTGTTCCTCAATATCTCTGAAAAAACGAAACCAATCGAAATGAAATATTACGACAAAATGCCAGATGCTCATAACAAGCCTTATGCAAAACTTTGTGGCCATATTGTGAACAGAACCCTAAAAAATTCAATTGGAGTTTCGAATAAAAGAAACTTCATATTTCAATGAAAAAATATTCGATTCAAGTGTATTTTTTTCGGATCGATATTCTGAATGTTCATCCAAAACATTGTGGCCATAGTCTTAACAGAACCATGAAAAATTCAATTGGAACGTTGAAAAAAAAATCATATGTCCATAATAGGATATCCGATTCGAGTGAAATTTCTTCCGTGAATAAATATTGATTTACTGAAACTTCGTGCAAAATTTTGTGGTAATAGTATTGACAGAACCATAGAAAATTCAATTGGAACATGGAAGAAAGAATCTTTATATTTCCATAATAGAATATCCGATTCGAGTGAAATTTATTTTCAGAACTAATATACTGAACGTTCCTACAAAATTTCAAGAGGATAGCATCATCAGAACAATATAATTTAATTTTTGTGATTATTCATTTTTTACGTATGTCATTTTTTGCTTAATTCTGATTGTGCTTTTATATAATTGTTATCAATCTCAAACCCCATATGAATTGTTGAGGTAATAATCTTATTGATCCACCAAAGAACGAGCGCCCAAAAGCTCCTGCTCAGTTCTTTTTTTAATATTTTTCGTTTGTAGCTCCACCAATTGCAGACCTCACTATATCATATCGAACGCCTGGTAAGAATTCGCAGGATTTTCGAACCCGATCAAAGTACCCCCTTCGTCTCCGTCCGTTCCTCTAATCCAGTTCCCGACCAAAGCCTCCTAATAGGCCGTCGAAATCCCATAAATCTTGGAAAATATCAAACGGCGCGTTCTCACATTAATCCAGCGAGAGCGTGAAAACCGTAAGTCCGTCCGTCCGTACGTCGTTAATTGATTTGCTGGACCGAGCCCGTGGCCTGAGGACCACACGCAGCTATCACGGGAGCGGACTCTCTTCTTCTCCCCGTGTGTATCTCGAGAGCCTTCGAAATTAGAAATATGATTTCACATGTTATTTAGACTCTATAAATCAGGATCTGACTCTTCTTCTTCTTCTCTTGTTCGTGCTCTGTCGCTGGGCATTGATTTATGCGTTCGCGGATCTGTGGTCGTCACAGCGTGGTCATGGACGTGGTTTGAATCGAGGAACATAAAGGGTTTTCCAATAAGAGGTGTTATTTTGATATTCAAAGAAAAATGCCATTTTTCAATATAAATGATCGGATGTTTATTTTATTATAAAGAAGAAGCTATGCCGTTAATAGTGGAAAATAACATCAGGCAAATGACCACCACGACCACGCTTACAGGACCATATCTTTTTAATGAAATTTTCCATAACCAAATCGCAAAGTGGCTGCCCTATGTCCTCGATAGCCTCACGAATTCCATCTTTGAGGTTTTGAATCGACGCTGGGCTATTGGCGTAGACCTTCTCTTTCACGTGGCCCCAAAGAAAGAAGTCGCAAGGTGTTAAATCACAAGATCTCGGTGACCAATTGTGATCACCTCTTCGAGAGATAACACGATCCGGAAACTTTTATCGCAAAAGATCAATGGTTTCGTTGCTTGTGTGGCATATAGCGCCGTCTTGTTCAAAATAAACGTTGTCCAGGTTAAAACTATCCAATTCCGGATATAAGAAATCATTAATAATCTCTCGATGACGCAACCCATTCACCATAACTGTTGCTCCAGACTTTTGGCTACAGCAGCAATATTCTAGGCTCTTCTTCGGTGACGTGCACAGGTTTTGTTCTTCACATCACTAACTTGTCTCAACAGCTCGAATTTTTCCACAACTTTCTTTATTGCGGTTCGGCAAGGTGCTTCATGGCGACCCAAAATGTTCGAGTTTTACGAACCGTCTTTGCCAAATTTTCACAATTTTTATAGTGAATTTTAATAAATTCAATACGTTCTTGAAACGTGTATCGTTCCATTTTTATTAATGGCGTAATTTCTACTCATCAAATGTAAAAAAATGACAGCTTCAACGTGACATCTACCGAAATAGCGGGCTATTCAAAATAACACCTCTTATTAGAAAACCATATAGAAGATATGATGTGAAAACTCACTGAAAATCGGTCAGAACAAGAGGTTAGTGCTTGGTGCTTCGTCAATTTTTGTGGATGGCTTTGTGCTTAGTAATCTGTAAAGAGCTCAAGAGCACATAAGGAATTACCAAGCATTAAGCACTTCATGGACTTGTCCGAACATGAAAATGACCTGAATTTGAGAAAATCGAAATAGAAAAAGAACTGAAATATTAATTTTTCTTTAGGTTCCAATTTCATGTTTATAAAATTTTTTCTTTCATAAAATCGCGTGTACCTGTAACAATATTCACAGAGTTACAGGGTGTTTTAAATAGAATCATGGTTTGGATAAAACTGAATTAAACATTCACTTTATAGAACAAAAACTGCACGTTCCTACAAATTTGAATACATACATACATTTATGCTACTAAACTACCCACTTTCCTCATTCAAATTCCTGGTGGGATTTCAACCCTCCCCAGGAAGAAGCTTGTAGGAACAAGCTTTATATCCCAGATCAGGTCATCAAAAACCGACCAGTCTTAAGTGTTTTCACAAATTCTGATCCGTTGTTCAGTTATTGATGGTGGAGATTACTCTCAAATAAGACACCCTGTATAGTCTTACGAGATATTTGTCACCCAAATTTCGAAATCACAGACATTTGGCAGAAAAAAAAACAAAGTTTCATTTAAAAAGTGCTTAGTGTTCGGTGCTCGTGGAAACAAATTACACTGTAAAAATGCTTAGTAATCTCGAGCATTTCTTAAAATAAAAGGGCTTAGTTAGCTCGAGATTCCGGAGCACTCTTCAATAGGGCTTAGTGCTTTATGCTCGAAGCACTTTTCCTCAGTGCTCGGCACAGCTCTGCACGCGCTATAAGAGTACAATCAGACCTATGGTACCAAGGTAGGAAAACCTTGTTTCTGGCACATTTTTCATATACGCATTCCAAAACACAAAATTTCAATTATACATTGAATCAAACCTTCTGACCTCAGATCCGAAAAACCATCCCCCATAAGTACCGACGCCCTTACAAACGAATAAATTCAATTCAATCAACCAATTTTTTCGACGCTCCAGCTGAATCAATGCACCGAACAAAACGTAACGGCCTTAATTTTTTTTCTTAATCCGCATCCCTATAAATCAAGAGACATGGGCCTTGCGCATAGGCCCATCTCTCTTCATCAGGTCAATTAGGCGACAAAATATTCATCGGTATCGGTGGTTCGACGGTACCGTTCCGTACAGGATCACAGACAAAACGCATTTGTGTATACCGTGGCCGGCCAGGTGTCTTTGACGGTTCGACTGGTTCTTTTTTTTTATTTCTGTGATTTGGGTGGGTTCGAATTTGATTGGAGATCGGGTTGACGTTGATTGTGAACGAGCGTGATTTGTAGGTCATTTGCATAAGGAGAGGGTTCTATGGGTGCGAAAATACGTTGGAGCTTAGATGCATGAACAACTTCTTGTCTTGATTTGATATCTCCGAAAGAAATACAGGATTTTCCATTAGATTCATATTACAAATAGATCATAAATTAAAATTGAAATACAAGATTTTGAACTATAAATAAAATTATAAAATAATATAGATTTCAGAATACTACTTTTTTATATGGGTCTCGACCTGGCTTAGTAAAGAAAAACTCTCTTTTCTCTTGCCAAGCTTTCGGAATATTTTATTCTATCCTCAGGGCTACTACAAAGGTTTCCACTGTCAATTTAATAAACTAGAACAAAAACGACGAAAACAACACAAACTTACAGAACTTGTGATTCTTATAAAATCTATTGAGTAGTATTTTAAACATGCAAGCAGCTTGTATTATGTTTCCTACAATTACGCATTTACTACCAATTTTCTCCAAATTATCGTCTAACATGTCGATATGTCAAGAGATGTTTTAACCAGTCATATATAATTTTATTTTTATCAAATGATTCTGCTATACCTAACAATCTCACAAACGGTTTATGAAATTCACTGTAGAAACCCTTGTTGTAGCCCTGAGGATGGAATGAAATATGCCGAATGCTTGGCAAGAGAAAAAAAGGTTTTTTTTACTAAACCCGGTCGAGACCCTTATAAGAATAGTAATCAATATACAGGGTGATTTTTTTAAGTGTTTCATTAGACGTTTTCGAAGAAGGAATTGTAATACAGATTCAAGATTTTGGATTTTCGTTTTAGAGTACATGAACTTCAATTGTAAAATATTTTCAAGAGGAATCTACTTCCGGTTTCACCGGAAACGAATGTAACTTCGTTATTTCAAATGCAACACCCTGTATATTTATACATATTCGAATTCTTCGTTTAATTCTACACTGATTTGATGTATGATATGTGCAACCACTCAAGCGGTTCTTGAATTATAATCTGATTATTAAATTTTCTGAAAAAAAGGTTGTCACAAATTAGTGTCCATATCTTCGAAATTCCTCATTACAAGAATTTCTTTTTGTGAAAGTGGAACAAAAGAAAGTACGCTGATACTGATTCTTGTATAACTTATGAGGAAATATTATACAGGATGTCTGAAAAAGGGCCCCAAAGTGAGCCTCAATAAAACTATAAAATCTCACTTTTTTCAAATGGCAACCCTATAATTTTGTAATTCCAATCGATGGCGCGTCAAAAACCAGTTAGGGTGTCCCGAACATTTCATGCCTCCAAAATCAGTAGTTTTGCCGTTATTGAATAAAATTCGAATTTCAGGATTGAATAAAGGTTTCTTAGTCTAACCATAGATTTATTAGGATAGAAGTTTTCAAGAAGGCTATGTCTGTTGATTTATAATGCATTTTAGAGAGAGTTGTACTTTTTTAATTAATTGAGCACTATGCAAAATTTGAATTACAGTAACAGTGATGTATTGAATATGTTCTTTATTTATGGTGAATGTGACAAAATATTAGAAAGGGCAGTCAAAACTTTTAACGAGAGAGATCCACATTTACCACCTTTAACAAAATCAAAGTTCAGAAAGTATAAAAAAAATTTTGTGATAGTTTTAAACTAAGAGATCATTCATTATCTATTACTGTATTCAGTCGAGTCCGTTTAGGGTTAAGGCTTCCAGTACGGCAAGAACCGAGTGTCCGTTTTCACCCCTACTGTCCTACTTCGCCCCATTTTACGGTACCTCCTGAACTTTGATTTCGTTGAAGTCAATAAATGTGAATTTCGTTCGTTGAATTTCTAATTACCTTTACTAGGAATTTGTTACATTTGCCGCAAATAAGGAAATACCCTTGATATATCATTCCAGTGAAATTATTATTGCATGTTTTGCTTAGTGCTTGATCTGTAAGAAAAAGTAAGAATGACAGTTCCTAACATAGCCTACTTCAAAAATGCAAGCTTACAAACTGTGCGAAACCTGTCTTTGATCGTGAAATTCGAATTTTATTGAATAACGGCAAAAATACTGATTTTAGAGGCATGAAATGTTCGGGACACCATAACTGGTTTTTGACGAGCAATCGATTGGAATTATAAAATTATAGGGTTGCCATTTGAAAAAAGTGAGATTTCATAGTTTTATTGAGGCTCACTTTGGGGCTCTTTTTCAGACACTCTGTATAATGTTTCCTAATAAGTTATACAAGAAACAGTATCAGCGTACTTTCTTTTGTTCCACTTTCGCAGAAAGAAATACTTGTAATGAGGGATTTTGAAGATATGGACACTAATTTGTGACAACCTTTTTTTCAAAAAATTTGATAATCAGGCTATAATTCAAGAACCGCTTGAGTGGTTGCACATATCGTACATCAAATCAGTGTAGAATTGAACGAAGAATTCGAATATGTATAAATATACAGGGTGTTGCATTTGAAATAACGAAGTTACATTCGTTTCGGGTGAAACCGGAAGTAGATTCCTCTTGAAAATATTTTACAATTAAAGTTCATGTACTTTAAAACGAGAATCCAAAATCTTGAATCTGTATTACTTTTCGTTCCTCGAAAACGTCTAATGAAACACTTAAAAAAATCACCCTGTATACTACCGTGATACGAACACACTGATATCATAATATAAAAAGTAAGAAGTTGAGGAGAAGGATGTTCAATGATACATTTCGTCCAAAACAAATTACAGTGGAACTTCCCTATAACGAAAGCGCTAAATCCGCAAAAATATTCGTTATAAAGAAATTTCGTTATAGGTACAGAAAATTTATTTGTTTCTATAGTGGGCAATGAAGCGGTCGACTTCACTGATAAATTTAAGTTTATCATTCAAACTTAATCACTTGTTTTTAGACATTTTCGCACAACTTTTCACACAAGCATAATGGTTTGATTGAAATCAAATATTCAGGGGTGTATTTAAAACTGTTTCGGAAGGATCTCTTTGCCTGCCGTAATGATTCAGTTTGAGGTCGGGATTTATTACGTACGTCCGGAAAATTTTCGGAAGAAAACCCACCCTTATATTTTCTTACCAATACCCATTTAAAGAGTGATGTTCTTTGAATATTTCGTTATAGAGAGAATTTACTTCATTTTAGAGGGTGTTTTTAACATGGAATTTGGATTCAAGGAGCAATGTCTTGTACGAAATTCGTTCGCTATAGGGAAGTCGAGCGTATATATAATGGTAGCGTTTATTCACGAGGTAAAGTTTAGGCTACGAGCCGTAGGCGAGTGGCCAAAATTACCGAGTGAATAACAGCCATTATACACGAGTAACATACTATACTTTATCCACACCTACTGAATATATTTTAGCTGTAATTCCAACTGTACTTACGAAGCATCCATTGAATGGTTTTACAAAAATTCTACCCTTAGTTTAGGTGCAAATACTATTTGTTTTATTCACGAATCGCGAGAAAAACAGAATATTTGAATACTTCTAGGACTAAAGTTTGCAACTAATGCATAATAGTACATATCGGAAGAAAACAGTAAATAATCCCAATAGTATATTCATTGTTTCTATAGAATTTCAATATTTTTCTCAAAAGTCTGTGAAAAAGTTATCCATAGTAGCAACTCTCTTCGATCTTATCATTTGATTTCAAAATAAAGACATAATCAATTGAGTATCACAACCATTTATCTTCCAACAAAAGAATAGAATTGGTGCATGCATGCATAACTTGAAAGGAGTTGTACTCAATCCATCCGTGAAACATATGCTTTTATATATGACTTTTTTTCTTGATAGCATTTCAAAAGGCTTCGTGCGCTGAACGTGAGGGACGACAAAGGTGTACAAGTAAATCAACTCCCTTTATGGATATGCAAAACATGAATTCACTATTGGTAAAGTATGAAGGGTTCGAAATTATTTAAAGGAAGATACTAGCGCCGTGAGAGAAGGCGATGTATAAATTATTTCACTTCGACATAAGGAAGCAAATAGCAGAAAATATGGTGTTCAAATAAAAAAAGATCCAATATACTTTTATGATTTGATCTTTCGAATTTCTCACAAATCTGGAAGATCAGAATGATGTTCTAATGAATCGTAATTTTAATATAGAGCAAAAATCGGTTTAGTTGCTGTGATGGAAAACTTGAAGCAGAAGATGAAAAAGATACAGAAACAATTGAAAAATATTTAATTAAGATGATATGGTCCTTTTCATTTATTTCTTTTTTAGTTTCACTATTCGGAAACAATTTTTTAAAAAGCAATTTGCTCCTGTCAAACTAGTGCAAGGATTTACGCAGGAACATTTCATCTTAATTTTTTAATTGTTTCTGTTTCGAAGACTGGGAGTAAAAACCAAAAAAATTTTCTAGAAAAAAAGAAAAACTGAGACTAAGGAAATCGAAAGAAGCATGTCAGTCTGAAACCCTATCAATTAAGCGAAATAATATTTCAATAAAAGTGAATGGACTCTCGATCGCACCAGTAAAATAGACTTTTTGTCAACCTCTTACCCTCAACCCAAACCAACTTCTCTTTTTTAGATTAAGATCTCTTCATGATAACGACGCCATTACTAAGAGTGAAAAGTTTTTAAATAAGTGCTACAATCAATCGTGTTTCAAACAAAAGATAAAAATAAAGTCGCTGAAAAGATCTGTATTGAGTTTTGATCGTCTCTTTCTTTGGCGCTAAACCACTGACAAACAAAAACTAAGGTGATAATCCGCTTTAGTAAAGCTTTTCATCTAGCTCAGATATGGTACATGCTGGGGAAAAACAATCAAATTTGCTAGTGAATGTCTGATAATAAAAAATCAAGAAAAGCCCTGAGTAGGAGCTTTTGAGCGCTGGTTCTGTGGGGGGAGCAATAAGACTATAATCACATCAAAATTTTATATGGGATTATTTCAATTGAATTTTCTATGGTTCTCTTTACAAGTACGTGCATCTCGCACGTGGCCGCAACATTTCATTTCGATGGGTTTCGTTTTTTCTGTGATATTGAGGAACAAAAATTTGGTAAGTTAACGAACTTAAACGAGGTATTCGGGAACCAATCTAACCCTGAAAATTTCAAGCCTCTAGGAAAATCCCTTCGAAACTTATTATAAACTGCCGGACGGTCCAACGGACAGAATTGAATTTGATCACGAATTCATCATCAGGAAGTCGAACTCTATCTATTGAATACATTTTCGGCTCGAAATTCTAAAATTAGAGACATTTGGTCAAAACGATATAGAACTCGTTTAAGTAGAACGTGCGCTCAAAAATAAATTAGAGAGTTAAAGTGTTTTTATTTAGAGTTATTGGTTAAAGAATCAGAGCACTCGTGAAAGTTAATGAACCATCTTTTTTCCTGAATAATCCTATCACATAAGAAATTCAAAGGCAGTTGTCGAAATTCATTGCTATATCCCATCAAAAAACCCCACATTCTCACCGAGCTAATAAACATCACTCAACCTGTACAAAATTAATCGATTCCATCCCAACAAACGTATCCCATCCTCGGAATAACACACATTAAAAAAAATTAGGACCGACATCCAGATGATCGACCCTATCGAACCGAACCACCGCCTAATCGATTTTTAATTACCGCCCGACCAATAACCGACGATCATTATTGGCAGACCAGAACAAGACGAAAAAGAAAGAAATTAAAATTGAAAAAGACTGATTGACAATCGAGTAGCTAAAATTTTTCAGCTTTGTGATTTGAATATTCCTTTGAAATCAAGAGCTAACATCATGCAATACATAAAACAAAAATCCCTAGTTGAGATCAGTGCAAAACGGGTTAGAGGCCTGTTGCACCAAATACTTTGCAACTTTTCACTTTAACACTTTTAAAATAAATTACGTTGCACTAAAACGCATTCATAATTGAAAAGTGCATTGTGAAAAGTCGAGTGCAAAGTGAAAAGCACTTCGCATCATTTAAATGTTGGGAGAAATGTTGTGCAACATAATTAATTATCACTTTGGAAATTTGTCTGAATGCAAAGAGCAAAGTGAAAAGTTGCAAAGTGTTTTAGTGCAATAAGCCACTGAGCTCAGGAAGAAACCTAACAAAAATAAAAATTAAAAACTATCTGAAGTATGAAAGATTTCTTCCTTATTGAATCCAATGTCAAAAAAGTACATGAGTTCATTTTCATTCCTTTTTCTCCCAAAACGAAAATGACGGAATGCACTTTTTCTATGATAACGCGCTGGAATGAGAAAATAATCCGGTCTTTTCGATGCACAGGTGTAATTCGGGGGAATATTACCCGACTAACCTGTCAATTTTGACTCAGTGCAATTATTGCTGTAATTATGAGGTAATTGCACTTAATTTACGAGGGATTTTTGTTGAAAGGGAAATATTCAATAATATTAAGATTCACTATATTTTTCGGTAAGCGCAAATAGATAAGGAAGCAGGATCGAGCGGAGGACAATTTCTATGATTGTTAAAAAATTATGTTACATTTTTTTTGGGGCAACAAAAATATTTTTCGTAGAGAACCTCTTGTTCGTGCTTTTTTACATGATCTACAACTGTAGTACATTCAGGGTTTTCCTTTTAAGTTGACGTTTTTGGAGAACAAGTGAATATTTCGTTCTGAAATTTTAGGTGAAGTCTTGAGGATGAAGGAACTCTTCGCCTAAAATATTTTCAAGTCGACAGTGTTGCCACATCTATCTCAAACGCATATCTACTTTCTTATTTTAAAAAGAACTACCTATATTTTTATTTATATATCGATTCAATACCAAATTCGCAGTTTAACCTAAAAAAAAATTCTGCCATGCACTGTTACCAAATTATTTACACATTCTTGAAATTTTTGACATCTGCATTGCAAGTTTATGAATGCAATATCTCGATTATTTTCTATGTGAACGGAACCAAACTCAGCAGTCTCATGTCCGAGAATTCATGCATTCATGTGGTATATTCAGTATTTTGATACATCGAAGGTTCTTCGAAAAAATGTATCCGAAAATATGGAACTTTAAATTGAAATATTTCGAGATTTCCAAATGGCAACCCGATATTTATTTTAAAGCATTCGATTCTAAAAAAATGAATGGCAGTCTCCGTTCACACCGAGATTCACACCAATTATTTATTTTGGATAGTTTTAGAATGAGATGAAAAGTACTGAATTTTTTCAGTATAGAAGAACCTTACAATCGATGTGTCAAAATACTGAAAATGCCACATGAATGGCTATGAGACTGCTGAGTTTGGTTCCGTTCACATAGAAAATAATCGAGATATTGCATTTACAAACTTGCAATGCAGATGTCAAAAATTTCAAGAATGTGTGCATAACTTGGCAACAGTGCATGGCAGAGAATTTGTGTTTGTAGGTTTTAGTGGGAATTTGGCATTGAATCGAAAATTAAATAAAAATATAGGTGGTTTGATTTGAAATAAGAAAGTAGATATGCGTTTTAGATAGATGGGGAAACATTGTTTACTTGAAAATATTTAAGGCGAAGAGTTTTTTCATTTTCAACGTACCTAAAATTCCAGAACGAAATATGCACTAATTCTCCAAAAATGACTAATAGGCCAACTTGAAAGGAAAACCCTATATGGTGGAATTAGGCAAATTATCTTCGCAAGCCGAAATGTTTCATGAAATTCAATTCATTACATTTCTTAAGAATATGAGTAAAAAAAAATCATTTATTCATAATCATAGCAATGTCCCATAAAAAAAAATCACATCCTCCCCGAGCACATGAACATCACTCAACCTGTACAAAATTAATCCCATCATCGGAATAACAGACATTTGAAAAAATAAGGATGATCGACCCTATCGAACCGATCCACCGCCTAATCGATTTTTAATTACCGCCCGACCAATAACCGACGATCATTATTGGCAGACCAGAACAAGACGAAAAAAAAGGAAATAAAATTAAAAAAGACGGATTGACAATCGGCTACGGGCCTAAGAGACCGGCGAGCATCAAAACTGCCTTCCATCGGCCCATCGGACGGTAATGCGATTATAATTACAATCTAGAAGGCTGATAAGTCAGATTGAACGGGGGACGCCCACCAAAATCAAAAATCAACGTTGATGATGCCCCCCGGCCTTTTGGTCGTAGGATACAAATTGACACAAGGCTGGATCGCCTCGGTTATAATGTTCGTCACTTTTTCCGTTGCCTAGATGGTGATGTTTCGAGAAATGGGACAGGGGGGGATTTTAGGGTTTTTTGAGAAGGGGTTTGGACGTTATGAAACACCTATTTATCTATTTTTGTTCTGATATGGATATGAACACATAAATAAAGCATTATTTTATAATAAGATGCACCATTGATAGTGAGAATCTACATTTTCAACTCTCTATAAATAGGCAGGGTGTTAGTGAATATGTTCGTCAAACTTAACATATAACTTCTGTTGGAAATGCTCAGTTTTGAATGTCAAAAAATGAAGTATGTCTTTTGACGAAGGAAAATGTAGACGAGACATCATAAATTTCTACGTATGATTACAGAACTCTGAGACAGTGGCGCAGCCAGGATTTTGTTATGGGGGGGATGAACTGAACAATTATTGATGAAACAACAAATACGAACGTTGCAAAAAATAAAGAAGAAAGGAATAACGAAGAAATTATTCTTTTGGGGGGGGGGCTGTAGTTTCAGAGCCCCCCTAGCTGCGTCAGTGTTCAATAAGAACATCCCTTTGAATTGTGTAAGTTTTGTCTTGATTAGGGAATAATCACTACTCAGTCTGGTAATATTTTCAAATTCCCCAATCTGTTTTTGCCAATTTATTTACTGAACAAAGCGAATGAAGTGAAAATTTGATCCCCAATAGTAAACTGGAAAATATAAGTCGAATTTTCGAAATCTCCCATTTTACCTGGCTATTCTAATATAAAATGTATTTTGTCATGACTTAGCGATAATTTAAGGGCATCAAATATACCTTATTTATAGACAAAAACACCCACATTGGGTAGTTTAACCCCCTCAGTTTTGGAGTGTTTCCATTTTAAATTTACTTCTTTATTTTAGTTCACCCTTGTGAGAAAAATGTTTTTTGAAAGACGATACTACAACCTTTTACTAAAGTGGAACAATATGAAAACATTCAACATAGGGGAAGGAGGGGCAAGATGACGACAGTAAGCTGAAAACACTCATAAAACGATTATTTGCTCATTTTACGGTGTGAAAAAAACTATTCTGCCATTTACTATTATTGAGTTTTCAATAAAAAATTTGTATCACTTGCGAGTTACTATTTGGAGTGAAAAATTTGAAGTTTATCTGCTTACGTCATTTTCGTCATCTTACCCGACGTGGAGGGTAAGATGACGAATTGTGGAGAGTAACATCAGGAGATACGTATTATAAAAAATATATAGGTAGCTATATAAAAAAATTCACAAATCAAGGTAAAATAAATTCATTCTAGGATTTTTTTTCAGTTTCGCCTCTTTAGTGTCCATTCCTGTGCACTCTTTACATTTGCTACAACAAAACCATATTTAATCTTTTCCACGTTCAGTGCAGATTTTTCAAATTCAGCCTATTGTAGATCTATTGAGGAGTTGAGAATTGTTGAATTTTATGTTTCTTCTTACTGGTTTTTGTGTTACACTCTGTGGTTTTCTATTTTTTTCAAATCTCTCATTTTTTTCTGATCTCGTAATTTTCTTCTTCTCTGAGTATGATAAAACGAGTTTAGTTTACCTCGTCAGGATATTTCTTAACATATCTTCTGAGAGTAGCTTCTGGAATTTGATATGCTGCATTTACACTCAACTCTTGATTTTTTATTTTAGTGAGTGCTCTTTTCATATTATCTTTCAACCATGATTGCCTGTCAGATTTTCTTTGATATATTTTACCCATATTTATTCAAACCTGAAGTTAAAAACATGACCTAAAAAATATTTTTAATTATGTAGGGTAAGATGACGAACAACTCGTCATCTTACGAACAACTCGTCATCTTACCAGCATTTGGCATTTTTATTTGTAAACATCATAAAATGAAATTCATCACTTCTAACAAATGTTTTCAATACTCAAATTGTATAGTTTCGAAACAAAATTAGCCTTACAGAAAACGAAATGAAAAAAACACTAAAAACAGCAATACTCGGAATCGCATATATTGTCTCAACCAACACCCGACATGTATCAACTCCTGTATCTTACTGAACTCTCGTCGTATTTTGCTGCCGATAAAAAGCATGAAGAATAGGAATATTTTTTCACGTCTGACAGAAGCTGATGCTGAAAGACTTATTTTTTTTAGGAAATATCGAGAATTCGTCATCTTACCCTATTCGTCATCTTACCCTCCTTTCCCCTAGAAATGTCATAAACAAATTCTTCAAAAAAAATTTAGTAAAAAATGTACGTATTCTCTTAGTAAATCCGCAATAGTACCTAAAAGAACTAGCACATTGTAGCATAATTTTTTCTCATTGAGCTAATACCATTGAGTTTAAAAATACTCAATGCTAATACGCAAGAATATTAGTTACAAAACGATACCAACATAATTTCTGTAAGTTACATAATTAGAAAGTAATTGCTGTTCGAACATGACTTTTATGAAAATTGATAAAATAAAATGAAACTCAGTACTGTACTTTCGATAATTTGTAATAATCAAACAAAGAAATTAATCATAAAAATTGGTCTAAATGGCCACCTCTGCTTTGTAGACAGGCCCGACTATCTGTAGCAACAAAAAAGTTTCGGGCGCTCGCGAAGTGGTCATGTTCGAACAGCAATAACTCTCAAATTATGTAACTTGAAGAAATGATGTAGGAGTAGTATTGGTGCTTGCTAGTGACATTTCTAAGTTGAATGTTTTCATAGTGTTCAACGTTAGTAAAAGGTTGTAGTATCGTCCTTCAAAAAACATTTTTCTCACATCTGTAGGACCATCATGTCTAAAGAAATCGATATTATTTGGAAAGGTCAATGAAAATAGAAGAGAATATTTAAAATGGGGGGCTACTCCAAAACTAAGGGGATTAACTTCCTAATGTGTGTGTTTTTGTCGATAATATTAAGTATATTTGATGCCCTCAAATTATCACTAAGTCATGACCAAACACACTGTATAATTAATTTCGATCAATACCCAGAATAAACAGTGTATGTGAAACACTGGAGAGTTTCTAAAGATATATTGAAATAGGATCAATATAATTCGGAAGAATAATAGTGGAGATTGCATTTGAAGCTTAAGAATTTTTTAGAAACTATTCGATTGTAATTCCAGTATTAAAATAATAAGCATATCACAAAACTATTTTATGAATTCTGTAATTATTTCCACAATTTGATCATTCATCGTTTCAATAATATTTAACGGCATACAGAATACTGGTAATACATAAACGAGCTGAAAATCATCCCTGTAATAGCTACGAGTTGCAATTTAATGTCAATAGTTTTAGGGAAAAATATTCTCGAGAAGGAAACAATCTGAAAAACTCTCAAGAAATACATCGTATAATTAAGAGTATTATTTCATAGATTCATTGAATCCAAGTTCCAGTGAGTCTTTTAATCATAATATTCATTTTATGTTTCAATACTCCTCAGATATCAAACACTTTGTATCTATGTTTTTGAATTGGTTTGTTAATTTTAAATCGATTTAATAGAGTTTTAATCATTTAATTTTTCTGTTTCTTTTTTCTGCTTTGATTTTTTCGTTTCAGATTCAGAATTCCGAAGGCATCCTGGAGAGGGTTATCGTTCATTTGGACTAAATAAAGAAGAAAACCTTCAATATTCTAATAGTTTTTAAGTGTTATTTTTGTTGAAACGGCGAGACAGGGTTTTTTCTACTGGGGTTTTTCCCTGAGTACTGGTATCATACGAAAAATAGTATGGTTCCCCGTTTTGCACCAACCTCAGTTAGGGATTTTTATTTTTGTTTTATGTATTGTATTATGTTAGCTCTTGATTTCAAAAGAATATATATATATATAGTAGAGTTTTGACATTTCTCGTAGTGCTTCTCAATACTTTGTGAACGGTTGCCGTGAGGATTGCACATTAAAAAAGCATAAAGTGAGCATTAAAATGGATCATTAATGATTAATTTCGTACACTTTGAAATCGCCCTTTATGTTAAGGTCGGCAGAAAAATTTGTTCTTGAATTTTCATTTTAGGTAGCTTCCATATTCATTCAAGATCCAACATTGATATTGTGTTGTAATTAAAAGTATACTCTACTCCGGCCCTGTCAAAAACATCGTAAACTACTGATCGAATCCTGATGGTCACCGTTTTTATCTGTTGCCTCTTTCATAGACACTGATTTGTTTTTAAAACGGGCTTTTTTCTGATAAACTTCTACGTGTGAAACAACTAGTATACGTCTAATGAGTGAGAAATACCGACGACATTATTGTACCTATGTAACTTGTTGCCAATTAAGATCTAGATCTTCTGACTTCCCATCATTCAAATTTGTTAGCCATGAATAATAAAGGTTTTTTGCACTTGTTAATTGGGAAACAGCGTACAATTGATGCATCGAAACGTCTGTTATTTTCGAATAATGGCCCTAAACTCGCCTAGAACAATTAGAATCGTCTTGAGGAAGAAAATGAGATCAAAAGTAGATAATTTCATCGAAGAAGATCGTTAATAAGCCGACTCAGATCAATACCTCAAGCTCTGTACTCATTTTTAGCTTTACTTGTTGACTATTTTCAGAAACAATATGCACCTATGCATTTTAAGATATTATGAATAAAATGTTCACAGAATATACAGTGTTTTTGGTCATGACTGGCGATAATTTATTGGCATCAATATACCTAATTTTATCGACAAAAACACCCACATCGGGGAGTTTACTCCCTCAGTTTTGCAGTGACCCCCATTTTAAATTTACATTTTTATTTTAGTTGACCCTCCCAAATAATATCGATTTCTTTGGATATGAAGGTCCTACAGATAAGAAAAAATATTTTTTGAATTTATTTATTGAGTTGGAACAATATCAAACAATCCAACTTAGAAATATCATAAAAAAATTCTTTGAAAGTTCTCAATAAATCCGCAAGAGTACAAGAACTGGCACATTGAAGTAGGATTTCTTTCCATTGAGCTAACACACAAGGATATCAGCTACAAAACGATACCAACATAATTTCTGTAAGTTCTGTGAGAAGTTTGGGGCACTGGCGTGGTGTCATGTTCGAACAGCAATAACTCTCAAATAATGTAATTTATAGAAATGACGTAGGTGTTGTTTCGTAGCTAATATCCTTGCGTGTTAAATCATTGAGAAAAAATTATACTTCAATGTGCTAGTTCTGGTACTATTACGGATTTACCAAGAAAATTAGTACAGTTTTTCACTAAAATATTTTTAAAGGGTGTTTTTTGTCATTTTCAAGTGAAATGTTTTCATAGTGTTCTTCTTTAATGAGAGGTTGTAGTATCATCTTTCAAAAAACTTTTTTTCACATCTGTGGGACCTTCATGTCCAAAGAAATTGTTATTATTTGGAAGGGTCAACGAAAATAAAAAGTAAATTTGAAATTGGGGCTACTCCAAAACTAAGGGGGTAAACTTCCCAATGTGGGTGTTTTTATATATATATATATATTAGGTATATTTGATGCCCTTAAATTATCAAGTTATGACCAACCACACGGTAGATTCTTCAAGAAAATCGATATCTTAAAATTTATTTTAAACATTTTCAGCTGGAACTGACAGTAAACATACGAATAATCGCGAAAAAAACGTCAATGAAATCAATAGGTACTCACCTTCTCAGCTTCTGTGAAAGGACCTGAAAATAGAAAAATATAAATTAAAAATTTTAAAATTCCCTGATGTCAGAAGTATTTGTGCGTATATATCCGTAAAACGGAAATTTAATTCAATTATTGATTTATCCTGAAACCAATTGGTTACATTCTATTCATTCATTAGTATAACTTCACCATTCAAATATTCAATCTTTCTTGGAATATTCAGTCTCAAAAATTTTTGCAGGGGACTTTTATTGATAAAGACTAGAATGAAACCAGAATACTTAAATTTTGGGATATCGTATTCCAGTCTGAATAAGCGCGCAAAGCGTATGACTTGTATTGTGTTGTTCACAATACTATTATCCGTTTTTGAGCACTTGTTCTACTCAAACAAGTGCTATATGATTTCGCCCAAATGTCTGTAATTTTCGAATTTTAAGTAGAAAATGTTTTTGAACTATATGGTTCTACTCCCTGATGACGAATTCGTGGTCAAATTTAATTCTGACTGCCTTTCCGTCTGGCCGTCCTCGAGCACGATAACTTTCGAAGGGATTGTCCTCGTTAACCAGTCAAATAATTCATGAAATATGGCCATACAAAATTTTTGTTCCTCAATATCTCAGACAAAACAGAACCAATCGAAATGAAATTTTGCGGTCACCTGCAAAATTCTCATTATAAACCTCATGCAAAATTTTGGGGCCATAGTGTCGACAGAACCATAGAAAATTCAATTGGAATATTGACAAGAAGAATTTTTTTATTATTATTATTATTATTATTTTACAATATAAGAGTTAAGGATAGTACCCTATATAACTCAAAAAAATGTAACATGTAACAGCTCAAAGTATAGTGATAAAAAAGAAATAAATATTAATTTCCTAAAAAAAAAGATTAATTCATTGGCAAATTGAAAATCTAACTCAGAAAAACAGTCATACTGAAGCACCAGATTTCCAGGAGTCATATCTGTTCTTGAAGGCGTTAATAAAATATCCTATTCGGGTGAAATTCATTTGTGAATGATGATTGATATAGGTACTGAATGTTCATGCAAAATTTTAAGGGAATCGCTTCATCAGAACCATAGAATTCAATAGTTATTGATATTTTACATATTAAATATTTTGAAGTTTTATATAAAATTTTGAGTTAATAGCATTATTTCTCCACCAATTAACGAGCGCTCAAAAGCACCTGCTCAGGGCTTTCTCATATTTTTTTCGAGTATTGATGAATAGCATATTATGTCCTCAATTTTGTCGCCATTCGACACAAACTTCAATAAATAATTACATCAAGAGCGTTCAGACACGTCTGCCACCAGTTAATTTCTTAAGACGCCTTGTCAATTAAAACCTTTCAATCTAAAACAAACGTCCCAAATTTATAGGAATGACTAGGCTGAAATCTGACCGAACAACTTCTCATGTTTGTTTATGTGTGAATTGTCAACCGATTACATTATAGACAGACATCTATAAAAGCTGACTATTAAGTGCTTTATTGTATTTGTTGTTTTTGAACGTGTTGGCTACCGTGTAAATCGTTAGGCCAGGGGTGACCAAAGATACAGAAATCTCTTATTGATATTGGTTTGGTGTAAGGAGAAGTTCGAAAGACATGTGATCAAGAACCATGTTGGTTCAGAGATTTTGGAGTTGTTGAATTGTTCCTATCGAATCATTTTTATTTGAATTTTAATTTCCCAATTTGAAAAAACTCGTATAAGATTCTGACTTGACGCCTAGGCTTTCTTAATCGGTTAGTCGTTTAAACTCCGAGAGCCAAATTATCGTACTTGGTGTTTCGAACTCAGCGGTTTTTTTAAAGAATAAAAAAAATAAAGAAAGCACACCAAATTCATATGGGTTTTTTGACATCTAAGAATTGTGATGTATGACATTTATAAAAATGGCTTCGTACATGATACAACGAAGCGTTCAAAATATATACATACTTATATTATAAAGAGGAAAGATTTGTATGTTTGTCGGTTTGTGGATTTGTGGGTTTGTGGCGTTGATACGAGTTAACTCATAAGCTACTTGACCGATTTCAATAATTCTTTCACCCTTATGCCCGATTGCACCGTTCGTCTAAGCAACGTTTAAGCCCTTAAGTGACGTTTATTCCATTGATGAAACGTCATTTCAGGGCTTAAACGTTGCTTAGACGAACGGTGCAATCGGGCATTAGAATGCTAAACTATCCCTGAGTTACATAGGCTATACTTTTCACCCGAGAAAATCGAGGAAACCTACTATAACTTCAATGATAATAAATATAAGTACCAAAATCAGCTATTTTCAAGTGCGCTGCGAAAACCGTAAGACGTACAGGGTATCCCATTTTGGACACTTTTACGGGATATCTCCGTTATTTTTAACGTTAGCGGGATGCGGTTTTCGCGACAGTGTGCTACTTTTTTGTGAAACTAAAGATGGCACAATCAGTTTTTGCATAGCTCTCTTAGTTTTTGCTATACAGAGTGGAAATGAAAAGTATCACTTTTTAATCGCCCCCCATATCTCAGTGGTGCTTAAACTTGGAGAAATGGTTGAAACGCATTCCTATAGATTTTTTCCCGTAGAATCCAGTGGCGTAATCAGTTTTTCAATTAAACTTTCTGTTTTTGCGTTATTGAGCAAACATATGTTTTTTTAAATTGGACACCCTGTATATTATTTTTTATTCTTATTAAGCACAATCTCAGCTTTTCAAAAACATATTATTTTATGCATTTATTTTCAAAAACAAGCTCAGAATTCAAGATTTTGTGATTAAATTGTCAATAACTAACTGGTAGGCTAGGACTGTTTATTAAAAACAAAAAATAAATGTCAAGATTTCGTTAGAAATCGAAAATAATGTTAACATAATATCTAAATCACATGATCTAATATTTAACTTAATTTAATTTGCAATTTTTTGAAAATTCAAATAATTGATTACCTATAAATACCAATTAGGGCGTTTATAAGGGAATCCAAAACAATAACAAAATTTTGTAATTTTGTTTATAGATGCTGTTCAAAATGACGGCCATTTTGCCGTATACAAAATCTGCAGAGTTTCGTTATTCTTTTAATGGCGTTCAAAAGAATCATAGGCCTTCTTCGAAAATTTTCAAAGGCCAAAATAATTGCCGCACGAAGCTCCGCTACTGAATATATTTTGCTTTATAAATTGTATTTTGCTATATGCAAAAATGGCCGTCATTTTGAACAGCATCTATAAAACAAAATTACAAAATTTGGTTATTGTTTTGGATTCCCTAATAAACATTTAATAATTGTTATTTATAGGTAATCAATTATTTGAATTATCAAAAAAGTGCAAATTAAATTAAGTTAATTATTAGATCATGTGATGTAGATATTATGTTAACATTATTTTCGATTTCTAACGAAATCATGACATTTATTTTTTGTTTTTAATAAACAGACACAATTTAAATACAAAATCTTGAATTCAGAGCTTGGTTTTGAAAATAAATGCATAAAATTATATGTTTTTGAAAAGCTGAGGTTGTGCTGAATAAGAATAAAAAATAATATACAGGGTGTCCAATTTAAAAAAACATATGTTTGCTCAATAACTCAAAAACAGAAAGTTTAATTGAAAAACTGACTACGCCACTGGATTCTACGGAAAAAAATCTATAGGAATGCGTTTCCACCATTTCTCCAAGTTTAAGCACAACTGAGATATGGGGGGCGATTAAAAAGTGATACTTTTCATTTCCACTCTGTATAGCGAAAACTAAGAGGGCTATGCAAAAACTGATTGCGCCATCTTTAGTTTCACAAAAAAGTAGCACACTGTCGCGAAAACCGCATCCCGCTAACGTTAAAAATAACGGAGATATCCCGTAAAAGTGCCCAAAATGGGATACCCTGTACATGGAAACAATGTATGACGGAAATGTACCTCTTCAATAGTTCTACAAAAAAGTCCGCGATAGCATATATCTATCTTTCAAGGTTTACTCGGTATTACCTTTTAAAGGTATCCGAATGTTTCTCAAAATTATGCATTATTTGGGAGTATTTTTTTATGAATACGCTATTGATCCTTATCCAATTAAATACGTCGTTCATACCCAGTATTCAATTTAGAACGAAATTGCCTTTTACATCATTCAATTATGATGAATACATCAAAAGATATGGCAGGTTGAAGATGAGATCGCACCAAAATGCGTCTCCGAGGTAGGCACTAGGCGGGTAGGAGAAGGTACCGAAGTGTGAGGGATGTATGAATGTATTTTGGATTGCCTGATGCCCGTATGTTTATGATCACAAATCAGATCAACAGATGGCGCTGTAGTAGTTATTTAGGTTATTCATCTACCCTGCAACTAAACGGCTGGATCGAATTGAATGAATTTTTGTGTATACAGAACAACGTCTGTTGGGTCTGCTAGTGTTAAAATTTTTATGAAACTCAGCGTCCTGTGAGAAGTGGTTCCAAAAGATTATGTAAATTTTATGTTAACATAATCGAATTATTAACGAATTTCAAAAGACCGGCGTGGCGGAAGATCAAAAAAGTGAAAAACTTCATAGAAAATTCAATTGGAATATTGAAAAGAAGAATCTAATTTCCATAACAAGATATCCGATTCGATTGAAATTTATTTTGTGAATCAAGATTGATCTACTGAATGTTCATGAAAAATTTCTAGAGGATAGCATCATCCGAACTGCAGAATTTAATTTGTTTCAATTACTTATCTTTTACATATTTCATTTTTCGAATAATTCCCAGATCGTGCTGAGATTTTGCATTTATTTACTTAAGAGTTTTCCAATAAGAGGTGTTATTTTGAAAAACCCGCTATTTCTGTAGATGTCACGTTTGAAGCTGTCATTTTTTTACATTTGACAAGTAGAAACTATGCCATCAATAAAAATAGAACGATACACGCGTCGAGAACGCATTGAAATCATTAAAATTCACTATAAAATGGTGAAAATTTGGCAGAGACGATTCGTAAAACTCGAACATTTTTGGGTCGTCGTGAAGCACCTTGTCGGACCGCAATAGAAAAATTGATAGAAGAATTCGAGCTGTTGGGACAAGTTAGTGATGTGAAGAATAAAACCCGTGCCCGTCGCTAAAGAACAGCCGAAATATTGCTGCTGTAGTCGAAAGTGTTGAAGAAACCCTAGGTGAATAGATTGCGCTATCGAGAGATGGTTAATGATTTTTTATGGCCGAAATTGGATAGTATTCATCTGGACAACGTTTACTTTCAACAAGACGGCGCTACGTGCCACACAAGCAACGAAATCATTGATCTTTTGCGGGAAAAGTTTCTGGACCGTGTTATCTCTCGAAGAGGTGATCACAATTGGCTACCGAGATCTTGTGATTTAACACCTTGCGACTTCTTCCTTTGGGGCCACGTGAAAGAGAAGGTCTACGCCAATAGCCCAGCGTCGATTCAAGACCTCAAAGATGGAATTCGTGAGGCCATCGAGGACATAGGGCAGCCACTTTGCGATTTGGTTATGGAAATTTTCATTAAAAGGATATGGTCCTGTAAGCGTGGTCGTGGTGGTCATTTGCCTGATGTTATTTTCCACTATTAACGGCATAGCTTCTTCTTTATAATGAAATAAACATCCGATCATTTATATTGAAGAATGGTATTTTTCTTTGAATATCAAAATAACACCTCTTATTGGAAAACCCGTTAGCATGAATCTCAAATCCTATAAGTACACAATTTTGAGGTAATAGCTATACAGAGAATCTGACTGATATTAGGGTGGTATTGAAGTTTTCGTCAGATCGTTCCTTTGAGACATAAATGCCACAAATCCATAGAGATAGGATAGTATAGAGTTGCATCACTGAAATAAACATGGTATCAGATTCGAAATATTACTACCACCTAGCGTCAAATTTGACAATCGTTGAATTTTTTGTAAAAATACTGATTTTTGCGAATTTTTCTAGTTAAATTGTGATTTTTTTTGCTGACTAATATACAATAAAATGGTATCGTGTGCTGTAAGGCTTTTTTCAAGCAGAGAAGAGAAGGATATGAAGAAAATTAAAGGAAAAACGTATGACAGGTAGGGATGAATACTGAACATATCCGCATTCGAAAAGTTTGCAAGTCTGTATTGGTCATATGCAATCTTTCTATATGTCTGTATGATCGCCTGAAGAAAATTGTTTAATTGATATTCAATTGACCTTATTTGAACAGGTTTCCTAAAGACCCAACACGTCCTATTTTTCGGGTGAAATTTGCGAACAGAAAAAAACTGGCAACTTAATTCAAACCTGAACTTTCCGCCATATTGGTCCCCGACTAAGCTCCGCCCAGTGGTACTATTTTTCCTTCATCAAATGTATGTCATAGCGTCTCTTCTCTATTATATCTCGATGCACAAATCGAACAGGTTTTGGTCACCCCTGGTCCCTGTCGATGAGCGATCAACTTAATCCCTGCTTGTCATCGTATTTGATTGAGAAGCTACCGAGAGATCGTCCAGTGTTGATAATATTCAATCGCTCAATTTTCCAACTGCGTTTCCATTATGCTCGAATTTTTACGGCACGCCAGACGACAGAAGGAGGTCTCGAGTGATTTCCTAAGTGGACAATGACCATAACACGGTGATCGACAAAAATTGATCGAGTCCCTACGTTATGGCGTTTTTTGTTGGGTTGGGTCACACGAATGTCGATTTGTTTCAAGGTTGACGTCTGAAGTACTTGGAAGAAATCGAATGATTCGGTTTTTGATGTATGTTATGTGATTAGATATGTTGGGAAGTATCTTTGATATTTTACAGTGCCATGCATTCTCCGAACTGTCTGATATACTTTGTCCGATTGATAGTTATTAGATTAGATTACCTTCTTCAGCAAACGTGGTAATATGAATTTTATACAATACTAGCGACCCGCTCCGGCTTCGCACGGTAATATCTTCGAAAATATTCACTTAAATCATACGGTGTAGAGGGCCATATAGATCTATATTAAATGAACAATGTATTCAAGGTATTTAATTGGTTAAGGATTAATGATGTATTGGTTAAAATCGCTTCGAAAATTAGCCATTATTTGTCGTGAGAAGTAAATGACAAAAAAAGTTATTGTGGGTTATCCATAAGAGATAGACATATACCATCACGGACTTTTCTGTAGACCTTTTCAGTGTGTACAATACTTAGTACATTATTTTGATAAAACTCGTAGGGTTCAGCCTGCGTTTGCAATGTAAGGGAAAAAAATGAAATTATTTACGACATCACATCAGAAACCTCAAAAATAACAGTACTTCTCCACTATTTAATGGATGTTATTATAAATATAAACCTTCCTCTTGAATCACTCTATCTATTAAAAAAAATTGCATCAAAATCCGTTTCGTATTTTCAAAGATTTAAGCATACAAAGGGACATAGGGACAGAGAAAGCGACTTTGTTTTATACTATGTAGTGATGATGCATAGCCTGAATATGTGGAATGTCAATAAGATGAATCCTATGTTCCTAACCCAACAATATAATATCTACACCATTAATAGTTGTTCCAGTAGAGTTGTGACATTACTCGTATTGCTTCTGAATATACACAGGGTGATTCACTTATCTTGGTAATCTATTTTTTCTCGAAGAGGGATGAATATTTTTTAATTCTGTTGACGGTATTTGACTTGAGATGTGCATTTAAGTCGTGGCGCTTTCAACAAATTTTTCTCTTGTCATATCACAACTGAATCTTCAATTACCAATAAGAACTTTTTGAATATAAATGCAAATTATGTGTTTTATTCATTCTTAAAAGAACAGCGTCATTTGAAACAACCTCTATGAACTGGCACATAGCAAATTTTCATTTCAAAATTTTCTCATAGTTTATAGAACAAACATTTGAATTTATTGGTTCCGAACATCATTAATATTTTTGAGAGCTCGCTCTACTTAAACGAGTGCTATATCGTTTTGCCCAAATGTCTGTAATTTTCGAATTTTGAGCCGAAAATGGTCTCAAACGATAGGTTTAGACTTCCTGATGACAAATTCGTTAGCACAATAACTTTCGAAGGAATAATCCTAGAGACTTGAAACTTTCAGGTTGAGTTCGGATTCCAAATGGCTCGGTTAAGTTTGTACAGGGTGTTCCATAGAATATGGCCATTTTGTTCATCAATATCTCAGAAAATACGAAATCAATCAGAATGAAATGTTACGGCCAAATGCAAGATGCTGATAACAAGCCTCATGCTGTGGCCATAGTGTGAATAGAACCATGGAAAATTCAATTGGAATATTGAAAAAAAGAAACTTCATATTTCCATGAAAATATATCCGATTGGAGCCGAAATTTTTTTCGTGAATGGAGATCGATATTCTGAATGTTCATCCAAAATTTCGTAGACCATAGTGGTAACAGAACCATAGACAATTCAATTGGAATATTGAAAAGAAAAATCTTTGAATTTCGATAACAGGATATCCGATACGAGTGAATTTTTTTCTCTGAACGAAGATTGATATACTGAACCTTAATGCAAATTTTTGTGGCCATAGTGTTAACAAAACCATAAAAAATCCAATTCGAATATTGAAAGAAGAACTTCTATATTTGCATAATAAAATATCCGATTCGAGTAAAATTCATTTTGGGAATGAAAACTATTATACTGAATGCTCATACAAAATTTCAAGGGGATCGCATCATCAGATCCATAGAATTTTTATTTTGTGATAGTTTATTTTTTACATATTTCATTTTCTGAATAATTTTCAGAAAACAATTTCGATGGTGCTGAGTTTCTGCATTTCTATATTTGTTATCAATCCCAAATCTCATATAAAATTTCGAGGTAATTGTCTTATTGTTCCACCAAAGAACGAGAGCTCAAAAGCTCCTGTTCAGGGCTTTTCTTGAATTTTATTCATAATAATATTAATTAGTATTAGGTAAGCTGAACCAAGAGTCTCACACATACACGGTGAACTAATAAAATCGACAACAAACATCCCAAATTCGTGACGGATAAAACGAAAAAACAACAAACGAAGAATCCGGGAAATAGGGGCGAAAAGTACAAAAGCCTCGAACACGAAATTTCATTTTCGCACCATCAGGTCCAATTGGCGCGTACAACAAGGGTATTAAAATTTGACGAATGTTCTCTCGAATGTCAATTGTTTGCGTAGGTAGAGAGGCTGTCGGTTCAGTCATTGATATGCCATTTTTATCCGTGCTCAGCACAAAGGTTTGCCACCTGTTGAGCCTTCCCCTATTGATAGCAGTCGATAGATGCCAATTTAGATAGGGTGCGATTTATTTTTGGAAAGTGGCATTGTGAAGGATTTCGATGTGAAAGGAAATGCAAATAGTGGTAAAGAAGAAGTTTGAGGATAGAGGAAGACAAATAGATCTGTCATAAAAAGTATTTCATATACTTTGAGCTAAGATAGGGTATACAGGATGTTTTTCGGTGATAGGCTGATATATAAGAAGCGATTCTTAGATTAACTTGAAGAAAACAATTTAAGAAAAGCCCTGAACAGGAGCTTTTGAGCGCTTGATTTTTGGTGGAGCAATAAAACTATTACCTCAAAATTTTATATGGGATTTGAGATTGAATCTCGGCACAATCGAAATATATTAATATATTCTGAAAATTATGCAAAAAATTGAATATGTAAAAAATAAATAATCACAAAAATTTAATTTTATGGTTCTGATACTGCAATTCCCTTGAAATTCTACATGAACATTCAGTATAGTAGTTTTCATTCTCAGAAAAAATTTCACTCGAATGGAATATCCTGTTATGGAAATATAAAGATTCTTCTTTCAAAATTCCAATTAAATTTTCTATGGTTCTGCTGGCACTATGACCACAAAATTCTGCATGAAGTTTCAGTATATCAATCTTTATTCGCAGAAAAAAAATTCACTCGAATCGGATATCCTGTTATAGAAATCGAAAGATTTTTCTTTTCGAATATTGGAAGAATATTTTTGAGCGCTCGTTCTACCTGAACGAATGCTATATTTTTTTTCTCCAAATTTCTATAATTTTCTAATTTTGAACCGAAAATGGTCTCAAACGATAGGGTTCTGATGAAGAATCCGTGGTCAAACTTAATTATGTCTGTGGGGCCGGGCCGTCCGGCAGTTAGCACTATAACTTGCGGAGGGATTGTTCTAGATACTCGAGATTTTCAGACTGGGTGCGGTTCCCAAATGCCGCGATTAAGTTTGTTAACCAGCCAAATCGTACATGGTGTTCCATGAAATATAGCCATTCAAAGTTTTGTTCCTCAATGAATTTTGCGGCCACATGTAAGATGCTCATCATAATAGGCCAAGCAATAGAGGTTTTTTACGTGACAAATATACTACCTGAAATCTGACTGTGCAGTCATGCAAAAGGTAGTTTCTACATGTTTCCACTCCTGAATTGTCTTAGGTTTTTTTTTCGAGAATCGAAAAATAGCCAAAAAAATCCAAAATTCTGCTTTTTCGCTTATGAAACGTGAAGTATTGATCTGATCGAAAAGCTGTTAGGGCATTTTTTGTAGAGAATTCATAAACAAAAAAAATGAGAGGTGACACGTCTCGAGCGGAAAACTAGTTTCCGAGAAAAGTCCAAAAAACTGGAAAAAAACATCAATTTCTCGAAAATTCATAACTTGGTCAATTTCTGAGATGAAGCGTAGTTGCTCTGAATTTAAGCAGTTATCAACTTTACTTTATTGGTGCACAATTACAAAGCTGTCGGATAAATAGTTTTTGCACAATCGCAGTTTTCCGAATTCGACGTACCTTTTTCAAGAAGGTCGTGATACTCGGCTACTTGTCGGATTTGAATTTTACAAAAAGCATTTTAAAGAAGAAATAACATTCTTCAAATCGTTTATTCTCTCGATACCGACCGATAATGTTTAGTGGGTGAAAAACGGCGTCAAACAGAAGCAAAAAAGCTCGAATGCATCAAACTAGTCGCGGAGTGGGAGTCGCCCGCTAAGCGAGGGGAAAACTGATTACCTTGTATCTTTCGCGCGTCGCGTAGCGGGCGACTCCCACTGCGCGACTAGTTTGATGCATTCGAGCCTTTTTGCTTCTGTTTGACACCGTTTTTCACCCACTAAACATTATCGGTCGGTATCGAGAGAATAAACGATTTGAAGAATGTTATTTCTTCTTTAAAATGCTTTTTGTAAAATTCAAATCCGACAAGTAGCTGAGTGTCACGACCTTCTTGAAAAAAGTACTTCGAATTCGGAAAACTGCGATTCTGCAAAAACTATTTATCCGACAGCTTTGTAATTGTGCACCAATAAAGTATATGTTAATAACTACTTAAATTCAGAGCAACTATGCTTCATCTCAGAAATTGACCAAGTTATGAATTTTCGAAAAATTGATGTTTTTTTCCAGTTTTTGGACCTTTCTCGGAAACTAATTATCCGCTCAAGACCTGTCACCTCTCATTTTTTTTGTTTATGAATTTTCTGCAAAAAATGCCCTAACAGCTTTTCGATCAGATCAATACTTCACGTTCTATAAGCGAAAAAGCAAAATTTTGGATTTTTTTGGCCATTTTTCGCTTCTCAAAAAAAACCTAAGACGATTCAGGAGTGGAATTTATCATGAAAAACATGTAGAAACTACCTATTGCATGACTGCACAGTCAGATTTCAGGTAGTATTTTTGTCAAGAAATCGACCTTTCGATAGCTCTATTGCTTGGTCTATAAGCCTCATGCAAAATTATGTGGTCATAGTGTTAACAGAACCATAGAAGACTCAATTGGAGTATTGCAAAGAAGGATCTTTATATTTCCATAAGAGTCCGTCCAGATTTCTTGCGAAAAAGAATTCATCAAAAATTCTATTAACCCGAGATTCACAGGGTCATGCACCTGTTTTCCCCATAAAATCTTCATGAAAGAATTGGGAGTTACCCAAAAATGTATTATGAACTTGGTGTACAAATGTAAGGAAAATATTTTCTATTTCGTTAGTTTTTCAAAAAGGTAGATCAGCAAAAATTCCTTCATACAATCAAAAACTATGGCCGGAAAACTGAACAAGGGAAGTTTTCTCTCACATCATCAGTATTCTTCAGTGAATATTTATTCGCAAGGCATGAGGACAATTTTCCCAGCTTTGAAAAAAAATATTCATTGAATACACTGCTCAACAATTGATAGGGATCACTTACTTGTTCTGAATTTATTTCTGAAATATTCGCTCCAAGATTATAAATTTAGTCAGATATCAGAGTATTTTCAGTTCATAATATGGTTCACCTGAGAAAAGAATGAAAAAATGGAAAGTTGTTGAAAAAAAAAAGACTTTATTAGGAACACTCAAAATTCTGTGTTTGAATAACATAAAAATTTTATGATGAAACCACAAGAAGGCTGAAGTTTCGGTTAAGCTTGTACCTAGTTGGTCCCCCACGATCTCGTCTCAAGCATTCTACCCTACGAGGCATACTTTCGATCAAACGATTTATAAAATTTTGGGGCAAATTCGTCCAAATATTCCGTAAAGCGTTAGAATAGAAAGGTCCTCCAGGTTATTGATCGGTTGTTCTAAGGTTGACAATTGTCTAGACAGCTCAGACCAGACATGTTCGATGCAATTCATGTCTGGAGAGCGAGCTGGCCAGTCCATCCTATCAATAGCATGAGTTTCTAGCGCTTCATTTACCAGACGACTACGGTTTGGACGGGCATTATCGTCAATTAAAATGAAATTCTCGCCCACGGCAGCAGCAAACGGAACAATTATGGGTTCAATAATCAAATCGTGATATCTCTGGCTAGTCATGGTGGTGTTCTGTAGAACAACCAACTCTGTGCGTTGGTTCAAACAAATGCCTCCCCTTACACATATAGAACCTCCGCCAAAATCTTGAAAAAATTACAATTGAAGAGAAGTTCATAAGTGATCCCTAGCAATTGTTGATGAGTGTAATTAAAGTCAAGAAGTTATTTTCAATAACGAAGCAGAAAATTTTGAAAAAATTGAGAAATCGTAAATATAACTGGGATTTTTGTTGCCAGCGCTCATGCTTTCTATTGAAATATTAGTGGGGAACGTATTTCTCGATTTCATTTCGGAAAAATTAAATAATTCGGTATTTAATACCGAATTTTATTTCCAAGTTGTCCAAATTTTTTTTCAGATATCGATTTTCTACCCTCACATCGAGCACCTCATTCCCACTTTCTCAGAAGAAACCCATCAATCTTCCCTTATCAAATATTCGTCCGATGTACCCTCACACACCGCCGCTAGCCTTAAGGCCACGTTCATCGGCCCGCCGCCGCCGCCGCCAAAACTTCAAAGTCCCCCACTTGCGGGACGAAATTCCTCAAAGTCGAAACTTAATTCCCGACGGGAAAGTTGGCGGCTATCATTTTGTAATACACAACCGCGGGCTTTGTTTTTGTTAATGACACAAGAAGGCTGATTGATATCGGTGAGGAGGTGGAGGAAGGAGGAGGCATATTTCAAATAATAAATCGATGGAGGTAAGGTTTGAGCTGTTTGGTGGATGATGGGACAGGGACGGAGAAGATGGGGGGTCAAGGTTACAGTCATGTGTGGAATAGTGCTCATTTATTTATTTATTCAATTATTTGGAGAATAGGGGATACAAACGTACAGTATAGTCCGTTCACGAAAGGTTGAGCGCATAGTAGGCGTTTGTTTATTTACCTGATGTTGGCAGTATTTGCTGTCACAACGTAAAATAAAATCGACGTTACCGAATTTACCCGGCCTCGCCCGACGAGCTTGCGAGTTATCAAAGAACTCTATGTTATATTGACAACAATGAGTATCAATCTGACAAGAAAATAAACAACATAACCTAAAATTTCAATATACACAGTGGAATGTGCCAAATTGTCATGGCCAACCGACAGCTCAACCTTTCGTGAACGGACTATATATTCGAAAAAGTATCCTCCATCAACTTGGTAATAAAACTGAGGTCAGGTCAATAGTTTACAACTATTAACTTCAATTACTTTACACAATGAAGTAAAAAAAAATTAAGAAAAGCCCTGCGCAGAAGCTTTTGAGCGCCCGTTCTTTGGTGGAGCAATGAGACTATTGGGTACCTCAAATTTTATATGCGATTTGAGATTGATACCAAATATACAGGTTGTCCCGTAAATACCACGCGAAAGTGACACTGGAGATAGATTGGCATTAGGTCTATCAGATAGCATCAACATGACCTCAGTAAAAGTCCGCTGGTTTTCGAGATATCACCACTTTTGCAAAGAAAAAATGAAAGAGAAAGTGAGATAAAAGAGAAAGAAAAATAATGGTTGTTTGAAACGGTAGCGAGGAAAGAATATAAAGCAACATGTTATTTGGCAACAGGTGATACTTGTGCATTTTTCCTAATTTTTAATTATTTCGGCATAAACACATCTCTCGCGACAAAATTATAATTTCTAAGGTTTTGACATAAAAAAATTGGTAGTGTTGTATCATTTTGAAAAGTGCTGGAAATGGACCAGTTTTTACGATTATTTGTCAATTCAGTCTGATTTTTTTTCACATCAGTCAGTCAAACGTAAGTTAACGTTTTAACTTCGTCATAAAATACAACAAGTTAGACATTTTTTTTAAGGATTTTGTTTTAGTTCTCGGTGAAGTTATTACTTCATTGTTTAAAGCAACTATTCAGGGTAGCCTAGGTAAAAAAAAACATGAGTTTGAAGACCGAAAATTGGAGATTTTCAAAAAAACACAAAAGTGGTTATATCTCGAAAACCAGCGGACTTTTACTGAGGTCATGTTGATGCTATCTGAAAGACCTAATGTCAATCTATCTCCAGTGTCACTTTCGCGTGGTAGTTACGGGACACCCTGTATAAATTAAGAATATCAGCACAATTGGATTTATATTTTGGAAATTATTCAAGAAATAGAATATAGAAAAATTGATAATTGAAAAATTCTATGGTTCTGATGTTTCGATCCTCTTGAAATTTTGCACGAAAATTCAATATATCAGTCTTGATTCACAAAATTAATTTCATTTGAATCTGTTATCCTTTTATGAAAATATAAAGATTCTTTTTTTCTTTATTCCAATTTAATTTGCTTTGGTTCTGTTGACAACATGGAGGTAAAGGTAGTGGAGGGGGTCTAAAGTTTGACAAGTTCATGTAAACGAAACAACACAAAACAAAGGACACACCAATATGGCCGACTTCGAACTTTTTAATCGTTGAATTTTATTATTTGTGCCTTTTTTCTTGTTCATTTTCTATGCAGTTTGTATAAGAAAGATATTCAGTGTTAGTTAAAAAAGATTTCTTATTCAGTTAATAGGTGCTCTAATGAATCCAAAAAATTCCCGCCACAAGATGCCCATACAAATATGGCCGATTTATGTGACACTTTTGCATCGAGGTAAATATGATTGACAATATGACCACTCAATTTTGCATGAATACTAAGTATATCAGTCTTCATGCACAAAAGAAATTTCACTTGAATCGGTTATCCTGTAATGAAATATAAAGACTGTTCTTTTCAATATTCCAATAAAAGTTTCTATTGTTTTGTTGACACTATGGCCACAAATTTTTGCATGAAAACTCACTAAAACAGTCTTCATTGAAAAAAAAATTTTCACTTGAATCAGATATCCTGTTACGGAAATATAAAGATTCTTCTTTTCAATATTCCAATTGAACTTTCTATGGTTGTGTTAACACTATGTCCACAAAATTTTGAATGAACATTCTGTATATCGATCTCCATTCACAAAATGAATTTCACTCGAATCGAATATCTTCTTATAAAAATATGAAGTTTCTGCTTTTCAATATTCCAATTGAATTTTCTACGTTTGTGTTCACACTATGGCCACAAAATTCTGCATGAGGCTTACTATAAGCATCTTGCATTTGGCCGTAACATTTCACTTCGTTTGTTTTCGTTTCGTGCAGTTTATGGTCCGGTGGAGTCATTGGACCTTACTTTTTCGAAACTGAGGCTGGAGCAACAGTTACGGTGAATGGACTGCGCTATCGAGAGATGATTCATGATTTTTCATGGCCGAAATTGGATAATATTGACCTGGACGTTTGCTTTCAACGAGACGGCCCTACGTGCCACACAAACAACGAAACCATTGATCTTCTGCGGGAAAAGTTTCCGGACCGTGTTATCTCTCGAAGAGGTGATCACAATTGGCCACCAAGATCTTGTGATTTAACACCACGCGACTTCTACGCCATTAGCCCAGCTTCATTTCAAGACCTCAGAGATGGAATTCGTGAGGCTATCGAGGACATAGGGCTGTCACTTTGCGATTTGGTTATGGAAAATTTCATTTAAAGGATATGGTCCTGTAAGCGTGGTCGTGGTGGTCATTTGCCTGATGTTATTTTCCACTATTAACGGCATAGCTTCTTCTTTATGATGAAATAAACATCCGATCACAAAAGTTTCCACAATGGTACTTCAATCTGAATTTATTATTCACCTATCGACGTTACTATTTCAAAAGTGTATTCTTATAATCGACCACGCCACTGTCTTTTGCACTGCCATGAACCATCGGCGGCGTCGCTAGGCCTCTATTAGATTATAAAATTAATTACTACCCTTCTAACATTATTAGCTCCTACATATTTTCACCATACTTGACTGATGGGCCGAGGTTTAGCCGAAGAAAGATTCCCCGGTAATTATATACACATTGACGGAGGCAGAGAGTCATCAACGGAGCATGAGATATTATTGACAGGCCTTTGTTTAGAGCGTTCTTGAGTCATTAAGAGGTTTTGCTTTCGGGCGTGGAACGACGTTCCATAGAAATTTTCCGCAATCAATTTGGGGAGAAATATGGTTCAATTAATTATTTGATGTTGTATTGAGAAACGTGGTAAGTGAGATATTAGATTGGGATTATGTGGTTAATGAAGATTCTATAATAGAGAATACTTTCAAAGATTTTTTCTACAGACGGTAGATATCAACGGGATGATTTCAGCTTATAGTCCATGGGCCAGCGCCTGTTTTTCATAATGATTACTAACAATCTGAATATTTGTGAGTAGCTTCAATTTGACGAGACGCCCAGCTTTTTCCTCTACGAAAATTCTCGATAGTGAGAGCTAATACAGTATGGAGGCCTCAAAAGTGTTGAATGGATGAATGTTCAAATTTTATTACTAACAGCTACTTTATGAATTAAATTTATAACATAATTTATTACAAATTGAAAATAATAATTTTCCTACAAAATGATGATTCTATCAAAGTGTCCCCCACTCCAAACATATAACAACTAGGCCTAAAAAAAATATTACTAACCGGCTGATTTTTTCACTGTTGCTTAGCAAATATTTCCTTTATGAACTGGCCACATTGTTCTACAAATTGAGTGGTACGTTTTTCCAGTCCTACGCTCGGAAATTGTCAATTGTTAGTAATAATTTTTAATTGTGGGTTCTGTGGTGCAATTTCTGAGGTAGCACTGGAAAAACGTACCACCCAATTTGTAGGACAATGTAACCAATTCATAAAAGAAATATTTGCTGAGTAACAGTGAAAAAATCAGCCGGTAAGTAATAATTTTTTCAGACCTAGTTGTTGATACATGGTGGGGCAGAAAAACCTATCCGATTTCAAATCCCTTTTTCTCAGAAGAGAGAGCAGGTAGAGTAGTGGGGTAAAAACCGTTAGAAAGCTGGTTTTATGCCATTTGTCAGTAGTCAACATGCCTTGGTCTGGTGAACATCGTGCTTTTGTTATTGAGCGGTTTATCGAATGCGGCGGTTCGATAATTGCTACACAGGCAGAATTTTCGATATTGGAGTGACGAAAATCCTCGGGAAATCCATCAGGAACCCCTCCATAGCCCAAAAGTCACTGTGTGGTGTGCTCTTTCCCGCCTAGGCGTCTGGGGGCCCTACTTTTTTGAAGAAAATGGGCAAACCGTAACGGTCAACAGCGAGCGCTATTGTTTCATGCTGGAAAATTTTCTTAGACCCAAAATGGAAGAAAATGGCGTGGAAAATGTGTGGTTTCAACAGGATGGTGCAATCGCCCACACATCGCGACGATCAATGGACATTCTCAGGGAACTGTTTCCCGGTCGCCTCATTTCTCTGAGAGGTGATCTTGGCTGGCCGCCGCGCTCACCGGATCTCACTCCATGTGACTTCTTCCTTTGGGGTTACCTCAAATCGAAGGTTTACCAGCATCGACCAAGGACCCTTCTTGCTTTACGAAGGGAAATTGCTCGGGCAATTGAAGAAATTCCTGTGGAAATGACGGTGAAAGTCATGGAAAGCTACCGCGAGCGCCTAAATAAGTGTATCCGCTCCCAAGGACGACATTTGAGTGATGTGCTTTTCAAAACTTAAATTTAATAATGGCATAAAATTTGCGATATGTTAATAAAAAAAATTTTTTGACAAGCTGAGTGGTTTTATTTTTATAACGTTTTGAAATCGGATAGGTTTTTCTGCCCCACCCTATATATGGTGGGAGTGGGGGACACTCTGATAGAATCATCATTTTTGTAGGACACTTATTAATTGTTTTCAATTTGTAATAAAATTGTATCAAGATTTAATTTATGAGGTAGCTGTTAGTGATAAAATTTGAACATTCACAGATTCAACACTTTTGATGCCTCCATACTGTATCAGCCCTCACTATCGAGAATTTTCGTAGAGGAAAAAGTTGGGCGTTTCGTCAAAATGTCAAATATTCAGATTGTTAGTAATCATCATGAAAAACAGGCGCTGGTCCATGGACTGTGGCCATGGTGTCAACAGAACCATATTACATTCAATTGGAATATTGAAAAGAAGAATCTTTATATTTCCTTAACGGAATTATCGATTCAAGTGAAATTGATTTTGTTGCGGCCATATGCGAGATGCTCATAATAAGCTTCATGCAAAATTTTGTGGCCATAGTGTGAACAGAACCATAAAAAATTCAATTGGAATATTGAATAAACGAAACTTCATATTTCCATGAAAAAATATCCGATTCGGATGATATTCATTTTATGAATGAAGACGAATACACTGAATGTTCATGCAGAATTTTGTGGCCATAGTCTCAACAGAACTATCGAAAATTCAATTGGAATATTGAAAAGAAGAATCTCTATATTTCCATAACAGAATAACCGATTCAGGTGAAATTTATTTTGAGAATCAAAACTGATATACTGAATGCAAAGTTTTTTAATGATAAGAAAATGTATGTTAATTGTACCAGTCAGACAAAAATTACAAATTATTTGCCCAAAAAATTGTAAATAGAAATGTATTGTATACGTAGGTACCTACATAAAATACCTACAAGCTATTAGAAATGCACTTACACGCCTTTTTTATTATGTATATGTATTCACAATAAAAATGCAAGGAAATATTGCTTGTTTCGACATTTGACATTATAGAAATCTTTTGTTTGTATAACGAAATTTTTTGCGGATTTAGCGATTTCGTTACAGGGAAGTTCCACTGTATTCGGATTCTCCATCATACATATTAATGACTCATGCATAATGATTATTGATAATTATTTTTGACGTCAATAACAGTATTTGCTTATTTTACCATTATTTTTGCCATCCCCAAAACTCATTAATTAACGCTAATACATGATTTTTCAGTCCATAAACGTAAGAATCGACTCAACCGACTGATTCCAATCACAAAGTTAATGCACCTTTTCCTCCCGAAGAAAGCCCATTAATTCAGGTCCGCCGTTGTGCAAAAATCTCCAAATTAATCATTTGACTAATTATTCACTCGAACAATAAATATCGTTGAACTTCCTGCACTGATATCGGACAAACATCGGAGAATAAGAGGCGAAGAAAATGTTAATTCAGAAATTGGTTCAGTGACTTTACACCGAAGATCGGACTTATAATGAGCGGTTTAAAATTAATTAACATATAATGCTCGTGTTTTCGTTCAGTTATTCGGAAATTTCAGACGATTCAATGGACGCTACGTGTTGGTTCTTTTCCATTCAGATGTCAAAAACCGAAAAAAAGGTCGATTTATTCGGATGGTACCGTTTGAGATGGTTTTGATATCCATCTAGTCATTCTGGAGCGGATTTTCGCTCGGTTGGGAAATTTTTGAATGAAAGTCATGACTATCGATGATTTGATGAGGGTAATGAAACAGGTTTATGCTTAAACAGTGTGTTTGGTCATGACTTAGCGATAATTTAAGGGCATCAAATATACCTAATATTATCGACAAAAACACCCACATTGGGAAGTTTACCCCCTTAGTTTTGGAGTAGCCCCTATTTTATTTACTTTTTCATTTTCGTTGACCCTTCCAAATAATATCGATTTCTTTGGACATAAAGGTCCTACAGAGAAAAAAAAGCTTTTTGAAAGATGATTCTACAACCTTTCATTAAAGTAGAACAATATGAAAACATTCAACAAGAAAATGACACAAAAATTTCTTTAAAAAAATTTTAGTAAAAAAATTTACTGAATTCCTTCGTAACCCCGCAATAGTACAAGAACTAGCATATTGAAGTATAATTTTTTTTCATTGATTTAATACGCAGGGATATCAGCTACAAAACAACACCTACATCATTTCTGTAAGTTACATAATTAAAGAGTTATTGCTGTTCGAACATGACCACTACGCGAGCGCCACAAACTTTTTTTTGTTGCTACATGTCGACATGAGGGCCACTGCTTGTCTACAAAGCAGAGGAGGCCATTTTGAGCAATTTTTATGATTAATTTGTTTGTTTGATAATTAAAAATAATCGAAAGTACAGTACTGAGCTTTATTAATTTTATCAATTTTCATAAGGGCCATCTTCAAATAGCAATTACTTTCTAAATATGTAACTTACAGAAATTATGCTCGTATCGTTTTGTAGCTAATATCCTTGCGTATTAGCTCATTGAAAAAAAAATTTACCTCAATGTGCTAGTTCTAGTACTATTGCGGATTTACTAAGAAAATCAGTACATTTTTTAAAGAAAATTTGTTTGAAGAATTTTTTGTTGACATTTCTAAGTTAAATATATTCATATTGTTCCACTTTACTAAAAGGTGGTGATATCATCTTTCAAAAAACATTTTTTTCACATCAGTAGGACCTTTATGTCCAAAGAAATCGATATTGTTTGGAAGGGTCAACTAAAATAAAAAAGTAAATTTAAAATGGGGGCCACTCCAAAACTGAGGGGGTAAACTCCCCAATGTCGATAAAATTAGGTATATTTGATGCCCTTAAATTATCGCTAAGTCATGACCAAACACACTGTATATAAGAACCATTTGAATTACGGAAATAAGTTTTCGTATGCACATTTTCACTTATAATAGCTACTTTCTTGCACTTCACCCGGTTTCATTAGAAGTGCCAGGGGCGGAGATATTGAATTTGCACAAAGGTTTCACCCCCCAACTTTTACACCACTGGACAAATTTGCATTTACACAGCAAATTCGGGTGCGCCAATGTGTTTTACATAAAAAAGGTAATCTTGATTCATTGCTCTAAGTCTAAAGTGAACTGATTTTATGAAAACTAATATTTTATGATCAAAAACTGTAATTTCAAGCAATTCTTGTAATATTGTTAACTATAATAGCTGAAAATAATGGAAAATAACTTTGCAATTTGAACTTAAAAACTTAGTTATCAAATCTTGATGAAATTGAGAAACTTGTTGATTATAACCACTCATTTTCCCAATCACAAGAAATTTACAATGCGTTAGTGAATTGTTTTTGGTCATAAAATGTTAGTTTTCTCGAAAACGGTTCACTTTAGAGCAATGAACCAAGAGTACCTTTTTTATGTAAAACATATTTCTGCACCCGAATTTGCTGTGTAAATGCAAATTTGTCCAGTGGTGTAATAGTTGGGGGTTAAAACCTTTGTGCAAATTCAATATCTCCACCACTGGCACTTCTAATAAAACCGGGTAAAGTGCAAGAAAGAAGCTTTTATTAGTGAAAATGTGTATACAAAAACTCATTTCTGTAATTCGAATGGTTCCTGAGATATTAGCAAAAAACTGAAAAAAATATAAATTTTTGACAATCTGTATCGCTGAAACGAAGACCCAGAGAAAAATATGGAAGAGGAAAAAAATGTTGTTTCATCATGAGGAATCTTCAATTGACCGTTGATATACTTCTTCAGGAATACCCTGAGTATCTAGAAAATTGAATAAAATGTAGGCAAACCGGAACAAACTACTGAATTCAATATTTTTGTATGAAACCAATGGACTTTGATATCATTGGAATTCAATGAATTCATCATACCTACATGAACAAGCATTATTTTGAATATCGCCTCACAAAAATAAAAATGCAATAAGTCACTCACCTCTGCTGCCTTCGCTACGATAAACCTGAAAGAAAAATAAAGAATGAATAGAATATAAAGAATATCTCAGAATATTAAAATTTAAATTATCCTTTATTCTATATGAAAAATCCAGACAAAGTTTCTGATATGTGTGCGTTGATCATAATAAAATTTAAGTAAGCCCTGAGCAGGTGCTTTTGAGCGATCGTTCATTGGTGGAGCAATCAGGCTATTACCTCAAAATTTTGTATAGAACTTGAGATTGATACTAAATGAATAAATGCAAATCTTAGACCGATGGGAATTATATTCAGAAAATTATCCAAAAAATAATAAATCTAAAAATAATATAAATAGTAATATAAAAAAACTAATTCTATGCTTCAGATGATGCGATCCTCTTGAAATTTAGCACGAATATTCACTATATCAATCTTCATTCACAAAATAAATTTTACTTGAATCGGTTATGTTGTGATGAAAATTTAAAGATTATTCTCTCCAAAATTTCAATTGAATTTTCTATGGTTCTGTTGATACTATGGCCACAAAATTTGGCATGAGGCTTGTAGGGTTTTAAGTGGACTGTATTATTCTTGATTAAAAAAAAAACTAGATTACTTGAGTAACGACTTTACTAGTATACTTTGTTACAAAAGTTCAACGATAATAATAATGACATAAGGCGGACAACGCCCAAACTTTATACGCAACTTGACGTAGACGTTGACGTAATCACAGAGTACCAGTATGACGGGACTGCGACGGGTTTCTTGAGTGCAGCGCCGTAGCGGTGGGTTGGTGAAGCTGAATGCTTTAAATTCGCTGGCGCGAACAAGGCTTATTATGAGCATATTGCATGTGGGCGCAAAATTTCAATTCGTTTGGTTTCGTTTTGTCTGAGATATTGAAGAACAAAAATTTTGAATGGCCATATTATATGGACACTCTGTACGAGTTGGCTGCTTAACGAACTCAACCGAGACATTTGAGAACCCTGAAATCTCAAGTCTCTAGGATCATCCCTTTGAAAGTTATCGTGCGTACGGCCAGACAGGCGGATAGCCCCACTGACAGAAATGAATTTGACCACGGATTCGTCATCACTGAGTCGAACCATATCGTTTGAGACCATTTTCGGCTCAAAATTCGAAAATTACAGACATTTGGACAAAACAATAAAGCACTCGTTTAAGTAGAACGATTGCTCAAAAATACACTTTAAGACAAAGTACCTAATAATACCTCATGAAAACTTCGTTATATGCTACATCTAAGAATTTTTCGACACCTCATAACCAAACAATAAAATTGTACCAATTCTACTCACTTGATTTATTCCGTTCTAAAACACAACAAAAGTTCTTTTTTCAACGATTCACAAACACGATAAAAACACTAGAACAAGGCACAATTTTACGTAATCTAATAGAAATTACTAAAAGTATATTTCGTTTTGTCTTTTGGTCAAATTAATCGATAAACATTTCGAGAAATATTCACGGAATTAACGCGAAAATGAAAGTCTGTAAACGAATTGAAAACGCATTATTATCGTCTTATCAGCACTGATTAGTCATGCCTAGCAACATGTGGAAACTCGAACACGTTCATCTTCTTCTTTACTTCTTTACAATGTCCTTGGTTTATTCGAACACTTCGAATGAAAAATAATGATTTGAAGGTACGGGAACTGAACCAAATTGACGAAGCCTTATTTAAACCTGCGGTATTCTTTTATTTTTCGGTGAAGATCAAAGGAAATAGTTTTGAAATTGTTTCATGCTTAGCTGACATCAAAGTTTGTATTATTATTCGTTGACGGTTTTTTCCAATTAATTCAAGTTTACGTGGTTTGATTTTCTATGATTGAACCTAGAACGAGATTTTTCATAAAATTTTGAATATTCAATTCTGTTTCCTGAACTTGCTTATCCCTTGTGGGATCTGAATATTTGAGTGATTTTCATTTAGTGAGTGTCATTAGTCATTCATTATAACATTTTGAAAAATTCATAAAATATAGAAGGACCTAATTTCGGTCGATAATTATTAGGAATATCAGAAAATATTACTTTTTCATTACATACATGATTATTTGATAATGGATATACTTTGTTGGCAATACGTGTTTGGAATCGAGAAGGTATAACTAAATTCAAAAGAATTAATAAAAAAAATCCAAGAAAGCCTTGACCACGTTTTTCGTTTTTCGGTGGAGCAATGATACTGTTGCCCCAAAAGCTTTATAGAACTTGAGATTGATACTAAATATATTACAGCAGAAAGCAGAATCTCAGCACTATCGAAATGATATTCTGGATATTAATCAAATACGGGAATATGTGATAACTTGACAATTGAAAAAATTGAATTCTATGGTTCTGATCATGCGTTCCTCTTGAAATTTTTCATGAACATTTTGTATTTCAATCTTCATACACAAAATAAATTTCAGTCGAATCGAATATCTCGTTATGAAAATATTGATTCTTCTTTTCAATATTCCAATTGAATTTTCTATAAATAGTTCAGATATCCTTCAACATTCACTATATAAATCTTCATTGACGAAATGAATTTCACTCGAATCGGATATCTTGTTATGGGAATGTGAAGAGGCTTCTTTTCAATTGAACTTTTGTATAGTTCTGTTAACACTATGGCCAAAAATTTTTTCATGAGCCTAATATGAACATCTTGCACGTGGTCGCAAAATTTCACTTCGATGGGTTTTCGTCTGAGATATTGAGGAACAATAATTTTGAATGGCCATATTTTATGGAACACCCTGTACGAATTGGCTGGTTAACGAACTTAACTGAGTCATTTGGGTCCGAACTCATCCTGAAAATTTCAAGTCTCTAGGACGATCCCTTCGAAAGTTATTGTGCTAATGGACTGCCGGACAGAATTGAATCTCACTACGAAATCGTCATCAGGGCAAAACGATATATCACTCGTTTAATTAGAACCAGCTCTCAAAAATGAGAAAAAAATCAAGATTTATCGATTATTTATTGTTGATTATTTTCAGTTATTCTACAGTTGAATTCAAATTCAACAGTCCGTATTACTTATTCCTCTTTCAGTCAATTGCCCAATAAATAGCCTAACCATCCCACAAACTCATGAATGAATTCTTCCTAGAGGGTTGAACTCAATTCCTGAAAAATGGAAGGTGCGTTTTGGCGGTTGGATATGGCTCTTCCTGAATAATCCCATACGTGCTCAATTGGATTAATTTCTGGTGAATTTGTTGGCCATTACGTTCTCTCGAAATATAAATTGAAGTAGGAGCTTCGACCTAAGCTTCTAAGTTTTCCAGTGAAATTCGTATAGTTGATATATTTTTAAGCCATTCCCTACAATGGTCCAAAATGAAAACCATCACTATATCGAAAATAATCCGAGAAAAATCGAAACCATTCTCTCTTCAAATCCGTTTCAACCCCTAAATCCTCAAAGGACATAAGCCACCTTAAGACTGACTCAACGTTGAAAAGTGTTACAATTCACAAGACCCAAACAATACCTCGATCTCCTATATCCCGATCGATAAAAAACCGTGAAGTGAATATATCGAATCGAGCTTAAGAAAAAGCGACAGGACCAAAAAGAATACATCCTCCAGTTGACAAAAACGAAATTCCTTGAAGAATAAAGAACAAAGTCGAAGAAGGAAACCAAGAAAAAGAAACGTCGTCGTGAGAATCCTTAGCCGTCCACCCCGATGCACACAGGGATGAACAGTGGCGGCGGTTTTTTTTTATTTTGGGGATGCACATGTGGGTAGGCATGGGGGATGAAAAAAATTTGAAAACTTACCTCGAATTTAAGAAAAGTTTATTACTTTTTGTGCGGTCGTTCTATTAAAACGAGTGCTACATCGTTTTGCTCTAATGTCTGTAATTTTCGAATTTTGAGCAGGAAATGGTCTTAAACGAATATTTATATTTCCATAGCAGGATATCCGATTTGAGTAAAATTCTTCTGTGAATATAGATTGATATACTTAATCTCTACTTAATTTTGTAGCCATAGTGTTAACAGAACCGTAGAAAATTCAATTGTAATATTGAAAAACGAATCTCTATATTTCCATAACAGAATATCCGATTTGAGTGAATTTTATTTTGAGAATGAAAACTAATATACTGAATGTTCATGAAAAATTTCAAGAGGATCGCATCATCAGAGCCGTTGAATTTGATTTGTTTAATTAATATTTTTCACATATTTAATTTTCTGAATAATTTTCAGAATACATATAATTCCGATTGTAACGACATTCTGCATTTTGTATATATTTGGTATAAATCTCAAATCCCATTTGAAATTCTGAGGTAATAGTCTTATTGCTCCACCAAAGAATGAGCGCTCAAAAGCTCCCGCCTAGGGATTTACTTGATTTTTGTTCGGCAGAGAACTGTTTCTTGGAACATCGATGTTTTTTTAGTTTTTTCTTCTGAACCCTTGACACTGGATCTGGTCCATTCTGTTTGATCATCACCAGCAAATAACAAACAAGAGAAACAAAACTTACTAAATTCACACCAAAGACTTACGACGCAACGTACAGGGTGTCCCAAATTCGATGATCACTGAGAGCATCTCGAGAACAATAAGGGTTAGAGAAAAAATGTTCAAGGACTCTCGACCTTTTTTTTTCAAAATAATCAATTTCCAGCCAACAGATCCCGGATATTTGAATTGGTACTCGAGTTGCAGGGGGTTTCTGAAAAATTGCTGTTTCAAATATTTCGCTATATCTCGTTTTCTGTTGGAGATATCGAGAAAATTCCAAAACGTTTTCTTTTGTAATTTCAATTGCCTATATGCTGCTTCCATCTGATCCGAAAAATTGAAGAAGTTTGTGTTTTTTAAATGGGACACCCTATATTTTCAATTCAGATATTTGGGATCTGTTTGCTGGCAATTGATTATTCTGGAAAAACAGATCGGGATTCATTGAACATTTTTTCTCTCAGCGATCATCGAATTTGGGACACCCTGTATACATAGTGGATGTGTACCTGTTTATGTAATTATTATTTATTTATTTGATACGAATAATCTTGAAAAGATCTGCACCCATGTAAAGAAGATACAAAGACTTTGCCAAAAAAGTACCACCCACTTTCCCTATTCATAAAAATTGGACGGTTGATGTAGATGGGACCGGGTGCAAAATAATCCTTTTAAAATTCATAAATATTTGGTGAAAGTGAAACAACAACAAGTGAAACAACTTGTATCAGGATTTGAATGCCAAATATTTTTCTTCTGGGGAAATTAATTTGTTCCATAATTTTGACTTTCACTGTATATTATATGCTACTTTTTTGATGGTGCGAATAAATATTATTGAAAGGATTTTCCAATAAGAGGTGTTACTTTGAATAGCCCGCTATTTCGGTAGATGTCACGTTTGAAGCTGTCATTTTTTGACATTTGAACAGTAGAAACTACGCCATTAATAGAAAGGGAACGATACAAACTTCAAGAACGCCCTGCAATGATTAAAATCTACTATATAAAAATAAGTCGGGTTTTCCTCCCTGACGCTTTAACTCCAGAACGCACGGACCGATTTCAACGGTTTTGCATTCGTTGGAAAGGTCTCGGGCTCCGCGAGGTTTGTAGCAAAGAAAATTCAGGAAAAATTTCAAGATATCGAGAAGAACGTAGGAAATTGGTACATTTCTGAAAATTTCATTATTTATGACATCGAATTCAATGACAACTGTCAAGTCTCCTTTCGAGAGGGAAGTGCTTCCAACAATTTCCTCATTTCAGAAGAAAAAGGCCAGATCCGAATCAAAAAAGGTACGAATATCGTTTTCGAGTAGTTCTATAACGTTAATTAACGAAGATATTCGTTGCAGGAATTCTGAAATAACCAGGAAAAAGAAAATATTTTTGACATAGGTACGTCTCATGTGAACATTTGTTCGTTTCGAGTGGAAAACGTTATTTGAATAGGTAAGTGCATGTTTTATACAGGTACGTTTTAGATATATACAGGGTGTTTCTATAAATCTATCAATTATTTCACATTTCTACGTTATAACAGAAAGCTTTCAATGAAATTGAAGGGGCTTTTGAATTTCGAGTGATTCGTTATAGGAGGTGGAATTTTAAATATACATAGATACTATGCTTCGGATTCATACGGGGTGCTCCTATAAACATGTCGAATATTTTGAATTTCTGCATTATCACAGGGACATTTCCACAGAAACGAAGAAGTTTTTGATTTTCAAATGATTTACTATCGATGGTGGTTTGATTTATACGGGGCTCTTCATAAAAATGCCAAATATTGTAATCTTCTACTTCCTAACACGAACATTTGTATTACTTTTCCCATAAATGTTCAATAGACGCTCTGAGTATATACAGGGTGTGTAGTGTAGTCAGACAGATACCAAGGAATATATCAAATATCTATGAACATCAATAACCAATGATGATCTATCGAGGTATACAAAACGGTTCGAAAGACCTACTGTTCATCTGATCTATCGGTTCAATTGATCTACCGGTTAAATTATCCTACTTAGAAAGGTAGATCTACCGGTTTCACAAATCTACTTAAAAAGGTAGATCTACTGGCCTGACTAGAAAATCATTGTTTTTTACATGGCAGTTATACTTTATACGTGTTCACGAGTTGGAAAACCATCCGCTTTGTTTGTGTTTACGTCAGGCCAAAAAACAAAAATATGGTTTACCAAAGAGCATTTCAAAAAAACGGATAGTTTGCGGAAACGTATAACGCTTCGATTCAGTATTTACTTTGGATTCTCTTTCATTTACTTAGAGAAGTTTAACTAAGTAACACTTCATTTTTGTAATCGAAATGAATTTATTACTTTTGTTCCTTTTCAAATATAAAAAAAAATGTTCTTCATTTTTTTTATCACCAAACGATATGTTACAGAAAACGAAGCCATCTGGTGGCGAAACGGAGTTCGCCGGGTTTGCTAGTTAACTATAAAAATGGTGAAAATTTAGCAGAGACGGTTCGTAAAACTCGAACACTTTTGGGTCGTCGTGAAGCACCTTGTCGGACCGCTATGAAAAAATTGGTGGAGAAATTCGAACTGTTAGAACAATTTAGTGATGTGAAGAATAAAACCAGTGCACGTCGCTCAAGAACGTTTATTTTCAACAAGACGGCATTACGTGCCACACAAGCAACGAAACCATTGATCTTTTGCGAGAAAAGCTTCCGGACCGTCTCTCAAAGAAGTGATCACAATTGGCCACCGAGGTCTTATGATTTAACACCTTGCGACTTCTTCCTTTGGGGCCACGTGAAAGAGAAGGTCTACGCTAATAACCCAGCGTCGATTCAAGATCTCTAAGATGGAATTCGTGAGGCTATCGAGGATATGGGGCAGCCACTTTACGATTTGGTCATGGAAAATTTCATTAAAAGAATATTATTAATTATTAATTACATGATATGAGTTGAGGTAATCCTATATAACTCATTAAATACAAAAAATTAACAGTAAGTAACAAACAACACTCAGCCATAGTTATCATAATTATTCTTGAAAGAGTTCACGGTATGGGAGGCAACGATCTCGATGGGCAGTCTGTTCCACTCTTCAAAAACTCTGTTGGACAAAAATTGTTGACGGGCTCTTGTCTTGAACTGCTCTCTGTATAGTTTCAGATGGTGACCTCTCAGGTGACTATGTGGATTCAGGACAAAAATATTGGACAGGTCAACACCGAAAAATCCGTTTAGGGCTCTGAATGTAACAATCAAATCACCTCTGCTCCTACGCTTCTGAAATTCAGTGATTCCCATGATATTCAATCTTTCGGAATAAGATGGTCTATTCCTATCAAGTCCGTAGGGTAAGCGTGTTGCTCTCCGTTGAAGTCTCTCCAATAACTCCATGTCTCGCTGGAAGGTTGGAAACCAAGCAGGACCCGCGAATTCAAGAATGGGTCTGACGTAGGACTTGTATAATAGGGAGGCAGTTGCAGGGCTGCAACCACGAAATGTTCTCTCAATAAGGTACAGAGCCCTTCCAGCTCGTCTTGTGACATTGAGGGTATGCTGGGACCAACTAAGGTCCGCCGTTACTGTGAGACCAAGATCACAATGACTTCTTGTGGTTTCGAGCACGTGTCCGTTGATGGAATATTGTGATTTCGGGTTATTATTGCCGAGATGCATCACCTTACACTTCTCCAGATTGAGGGGCAGCATCCAGTCCTTGCACCATTCACTCAGGATATTCAGATCAGCCTGTAGAACCATGGGATTTTTCAATGAACAATTATAAATTTTCATGTCGTCAGCATAAGCTACCACATTAGACTTCAGCATGAACGGCAAATCAGAAACATAGAGCAGAAAGAGCAAAGGACCCAAAACTGAGCCCTGAGGTACTCCACTACACACAGGTCTTGAGGTGGAAAAATCGTTTCCCACCCTAACACTGAACTCCCGTCCCGTCAGGAAGGCTTCGATCCAAAGCAGAACATTTCCCGCGATACCCAGGTGTCTCAACTTGAATAGTAAGCGGCGAAGTGGAACCCGATCGAAAGCCTTGGAAAAATCCAAGTAAATATGGTCCTGTAAAGGTGGGTTCACACGGGGTCGTGAATCGGGCGAGAGTACGACCCACCGGTCAGTCGGTCGAGATCACTACCAAGTGTGAACTAACGGTAGAGAGGGCGATGGTAGTGCACGCACTGCACGCCTTTGAAAAAGGGGGTCGTGACATCTCCATTTTATTGGAGTGAGCACGCCCGCTTCAGTCGTATTCACTTCAGTCGTGTTCACTACCCCGTGTGAACCCGCCTTAAGCATGGTCGTGGTGTTAATTTGCCTGATGTTATTTTCCGCTATTAACGGCATAGCTTCTTCTTTATAATGAAATAAACATCCGATTATTTATATTGAAAAATTGCATTTTTCTATGAATATCAAAATAACACCTTTTGTTGGTTTATATTTAATTGTTCTGATGGTGAAATTAAATATTAATATATTATTACTATTACTCTTGTGGAACAGCCGCCACTGGGGGGTGAATGAAGCGAAGAGACCCGGAATCAAATACCAATAAATATCGGAGGGTTGAATGCTCGAATGGACCTGATCGGCATAATTTTGGTATGAATGACAACAGGTGGGGTCCGCAGAGGGGTAGAAGGGCGAACAGGTGGGCGAAATGGTCTTTTTGAATTTGGGAAATCGGGTAAAGATGGCGTGGGGATGGGGTGATGAGTTATTGGTTCTTTTGTTTCGATCGGGTCGGAAAGATGAGGGGTGAAGATTTGTGTGATTTATATGTGTATCGATGATGTGTTGCGATTTGAAAGTTTCGAAAGTTTGAAGAATAGCCGAAATATTTTATGTCAAGTCTATTAGTTTTCAATGTATCTGTTTTATTTCAATACAAGTTGTTTCTGTAAATGAAAAGTTATCTGGTAAAATAATATTTGTTACTGTTACTACGTATTGATGAATTCTATGCTGCTGAGAAAATGTCTCTATAGCATTAATGAATTTCTACGTTGCCATATCGTTTTATCCAAATGTCTGTAATTTTCTAATATTGAGCCGACAATGACTTCGAACAATAGGGTTCAACTCCCTGATGACGAATTCGTGGTCAAATTCAATTCTATCCGTATGGCAGTTAGCACGGTAACTGTCGTAGAGATTGTCCTAGAGACTTAAGATTTTCAAGGTGAGTTCGGCTTCCAACTGCCGCGGTTAAGTTTGTTAACCAGCCAAATCGTACAGGATGTTCCATAAAATATGACCATTCAAAATATTTGTGCCTCAATATCTCATATCAAAATGAAATGTTGCGGCCATATGCAAGATGGTCATTGAAAGCTTCATGAAAAATTTTGTGGCCATAATGTAGACAGAACCATAGAAAATTCAATTGGAATATTGAAAAGTAGAAACTTCATATTTCCATAAAAAGATATTCCATTCGAGAGAAATTATTTTATAAATAGAGATTGATACAATGAATGTTCATGCAGGATTTTATGGCCATAGTGTCAACAGAACCGTAGAAAAATCAATTGAAATATTGAAAAGAAGAATCTTCATATTTCCACAACAGGATATCCGATTCAAGTGTAAATTTTTTTGTGAATGAAGTCTACTACACTGAATCTTCATGCGAAATATTGTGGCCATAGTGCCAACAGAACCATAGGAAATTCAATGGGAATATTGAAAGGTAGAATCTTTATTATTTTCATAATAGGATAACCGATTCAAGTGATATTCATTTTGTGAATCAAAACTGATATACTGAATGATCGCATCATCAGAACCATATACAGTGGAACTTCCCTATAACGAAAGTCAATATAACGAAATTCTCTTTATAGTCCGTTCACGAAAGGTTGAGCCGTCGGTTGGCCATGGAAATTTGGCATATTCCACTGTGTATATTAAAATGTTAGGTTATGCTGTCAGATTGATACGCAATGTTGTCAATCTTGCATAGAGTTCTCTGATAACTAGCAAGCTCGTCGGACGAGGCCGGGTACATTCGACAACGTTGAATTTATTTTACGTTGTGACAGCAAATACTGCCAACTTTAGATAAATAAAGAAACGCCTACTATGTGCTAAACCTCTCGTGAACGGACTATATAACGAATTTCGTACAAGATATTGACCTTGAATCCAAATTCCATGTTGAAGCATCCTCTAAAACGAAGTAAATTCTCTCTATAACGAAATATTCAAAGAACATCACTCTTTGAATGGATATTAATAAGAAGGTATAAAGGTGGGTTTTTCCCGAAATTTTCCGGACGTACGTAATAAATCCCGACCTTAAACTAAATCATTACGGCGGACAGAGAGATCCTTCTGAAACAGTTTCGAATACACCCCTGGATGTTTGGTTTCAATCTAACCATTACGCTAGTGTGAAAGTTGTACGAAAATGTCTAAAAGGGAGTGCTTGAGTTTGAATGATTAACTCAAATTCATCAGTGAAGTCGACCGCGACATTGCCGACTATAGAAACAAATTTTCTGTATAACAAAATTTCTTTATAACGAATTTTTTTCGCGGATTCAGCGCTTTCGTTATAGAGAAGTTCCACTTATCTTATTCAAATTCAAGTTGTTACTTTAAATAAAAAATTCACCAGAAAAATGATATATGTTACTATTACTACATATTGATGAATTTAATGCAAGTCTTCACTATCAATATACAGGGTGTTCCTAAATTGAACGTACAAACGAACGTTTCGTTTTCGAGATACAGAGTGTTGAAGTTTGAATTTTTTTCAAGTTATTATTCACTAGAAACCCGCCCCGGCTCCGCACGGTACGACATCACATTAGAAACCTCAAAAATAACAGTACACACTTCTCCACTATTTAATGGATATTATTTTACAAATAAACCTTCCTCTTGAATCACTCTATCTATTAAAGAAAAACGCATCAAAATCCATTGCGTCGTTTCAAAGATTTAAGCATACAAAGGGACAGAGAAAGCGACTTTGTTTTATACTATGTAGTGATACGAGTTTATCGAAACTTTATGAAACATCGCTACAGATCAGGAAAATTTCCAGAAAAACTTACACTGAATTCATTCACCACAGCTTACAAAGTGGCCTTCCCATCATAATTTGGATTTTCACGAGGATTTCGAGAGAATCGTTCCAAATTTTTTTTCTCGAAATCGTTGGTAGATACAACAAAACTACAAGAGACCGAAAAGTTTAGTTCAAGAACAAAGCTTCTTTTTAATTTTTTCAAATTAACAGTTGCTCACCGAAAAAAATTCTGCAGAAGAACAGGTGGCAGTGTTCCAGAAAAAATATCACCCTGTAGATCTTCTATCGAAATTGCCATGTCACGTGGTGAGAATAATATCTAGAGAAGAGTAATAAATAGGGTAATATCTATGTCAAATTTCAGTTGAATGTCTTGTGAAGTGTAGATACTATGAGAAAAAAACTTGAAAAAAATTCAAACTTCAACGCTCTGTATCTCGAAAACGGAACGTTTGCGACCCTATGTTTATGGAACCTTTTTTTAACTCACTTAAGGAATCTCCCCTTTCCGTTTGTACGTTCAATTTAGGAACACCCTGTATAGGTTTCCAAGAAAATTAAATCAATGCTGTTCAGCAAATGTTTCTATAGCATTGAAGAATTTTTACGTTGTACTTCAACGAGTGCTATATCATTTTGGCCAAATGTCTGTAATTTTTGAAATTTTAGCCGAAAATGGTCTGAAACGATTAGATTCGACTCCCTGATGACAAATTTGAATGTTCCTGCAGAATTTTGTGGTCATAGTGTCAACAGAACCATAGAAAATTCAATTGGAATATTGAAAAGAAGAATCTTTATATTTCCATAACAGGATATCCGATTCAAGTGAATTTTTTTTGTGAATAAAGACTGTTATACTGAATCTTCATGCAAAATATTGTGGCCATAGTGTCAACAGAACCATAGAAAATTCAATTGGAATATTGAAAAGAAGAATCTCTATATTTCCATAACAGAACAACCGATTCAAGTGAAATTTATTTTGTGAATCAAAACTGATATACTGAATGTTCATGCAGAATTTCAAGAGGATCGCATCATCAGAACCATATAATTTAATTTTTGTAATTATTTATTTATTACATATTCAATTTTCCGAATAATTTCCAGAATATAAATCCGATTATGTTGAGGTTCTGCATTTAAAATTTTGCGGTAGCTCTTGCTCTCTAGTTTTTTCATTTTCTTTGGAATTCAATGTTTTCACTTATATTGAGTCTGATTGAATGAATAAATTGGTAAGAAGGTATAAGGGTGGGTTTTCCCTAAATTTTTCTGAACAGTATTAAATACACCCCTGGCTGCTTGGTTTCAACCTAACTATTACGCTAGTGTGAAAAGTTGTGCGAAAATGTTTAAAAGCAAGTGCTTAAGTTTGAATGATAAACGGAATTTTTTATAACGAATTTTTTTGCGTATTTAGCGCTTTCGTTATTGGAAAGTTCCACTGTGATTTAATTTATGTAATTATCTATTTTTTACATATTTAAGTTTCTGAATAATTTCCAGAATATAATTCCGATTATGCTGAGGGTTGTTTTTCAAACTTCCCCAATATAAAAACTTTTCATTGTAGATGAGCTTCAATTCTCAAAAAAAATAAACTGTACCATATCTAAAATCCATTAACAGACATGGAAACCCGTTGTTTCTCATTGTTCTCAAACATGAATTAAACAAATTAATTTATTCGGATCACACGTAGATACACGTAAACCAGTAATTAGTTCCGAAAATCAAGATTAAAACGGTCAGATTGAATTCTAGAAAAATTATAATAAAAATGCGGATGTGTATCCAATTTACCGTCAGATCTCGCGGATAAACAAAGGGAATATTATTCAAGTGTGATGGCCAATTAAGTGTCCATATAGGAATACACGGAATTTGATCGTATGTGGTCGATTATAATTTAGACTAATTTCGGTTTATTATTTTCTGATTAGAAATTGTTCATTTACGATCGGAACGAGAAACCAGCGTCGTGCTGAAAAATACGTCTGGTTCGGAAAGTTTAATTCTTCCATTTTTGTCCATAATTCGAGGAAATTTTTCGATATGTGTTTTTAATGAATTTTAAAACATAAGCACAAAAACAAAACAGTGACCCTAGTATTATTTTTAGCACAAAATTTTGATAGAATATAATTCAGAATGAAAGTATGGTTATTTCAGTGGCTGGAATTGATTAAAGAAATCATAGGTATTTTAGGAATCCATTCAGAATTGATAGAAAGCCTTGACGTGAGCCAAAAGCTTTTGTGCGTATGTTCATATGTGTTGGAAGAAGTTTGCTTTTGAATACCCTGCGAATAAATTGTTTTATATCAATTATTCATGAATTCAACTTTCCCACTTTCGAGTTTTTTAAGTTTGGCCTTTTTGGTATTAATCATGCTGTATTTTTCAGAGAATAGTATTTTCAAGGATTCAATTCAAGAAGCTGCATGAAATTCTTCATTATGTAACGTTTATCAGAATAAATTATTTGGGCTACTTTCATCATTTTTGCTTCTTGTATTCGACGTTTCGAACAGCATTCGTCAGCTTGTTTCATGAAAACTTTTTAAACTTCTGGAAAAGCAACATAAGTCATTCGTGACAATTATCAGAAAATAATAAGACAATCAAAAATAGATTATATTCATCGATGATTGTTTCCTGAGAACTGTCAAAAATGATAAAAGTTATATATGACTTTACTGAAAGTTGACGTGATATTATGGAAACTTAACTGTCTTAACCGCAAGAAACTCTATGATCTCCATACAAAGCATGCTGAGTAGGTACATTTACCTATACCACAGAAGGGTTTTGGGCCAATGAGTGAAATTCGTGCACCCTCTTTGGCAAGTGTATTGGCCTCTTCGTTTCCTTTGATTCCCGAAAGGCCGGAAACCCAGGTTGAAAAGACCTAATTTTTCTTGCCTACCTCATTGAGTTTGTTCCAGCACTCCCAGATCATCTTTGAGTCGATGACGTAGGAGCTCAGTGCTTTAATAGCAGCTTGACTATCTGAGTGTATGGCTATATCGCACTTCTGATAGTTTCTTTCTAGATTTATATCTAGACATCTTTCAATAGCTAAGATTTCCGCTTGAAAGACACTCATACAGGAGCCTAGCGACAGTGCACACTTGGTACTTGGCCCGTATATCCCAGCGCCAGCTCCTGTAGAGGTTTTGGAACCAGCTGTATACCATTTTACGGTATTTTCTGTGAGGTTATAGTGCGTGTATTCCCGTTCCCATTCCTCTCTTTTACTTAGCAATGTCCTGAAGTTTTTCTCAGTGCTTACTTTCTTGATCATCACATCACAAGGAAGGTTCGCAGTTGAGATTTATTTGTTCAGAGAGGACCAGAATCTCTGATTCTTTATTCTCACATTATCTGTACCTTCCTTTGATATTCTGAGGATAGCCTCATGGGCTACCCTATCAATCACTAGATGTAGAGGTGTGAGATCCGTAATGACCTCAAGTGCCCTAGTTGGGCACGTTCTAATAGCTCCAGTGATGCACACACAGGCTAGTCTCTATACTTTCGTGAGATATCACCTGCACAACATCAGTAATGCGTCGATTACATTGAGATACGAATTTAGTAGCTGATTGTAAATTCGCTCAGTGTAATCGTGTTCACAAGCCAACAATCTGATTGTGAAAAAGCTGCGACTAAAGTTGAAAGATGGGCTACTTTACACGCTAAATCGCTGGCGTTTTGGCTTGTTGGCATGTAAACAAGCCGTGTGTAATCACAGTTGCTACTAAACAATCTTTGAGTTCTCATCTACTCGGTGGTTCCTGGTTCTTAAATTTGAAAACATATTTGACATTTATCTTAGATCCTTGACAACGATACAAACATAAACCTCACGTGGATCGCTAGATTGTTGGCCACTCAGCGAGTAGACAGTTTTGTGTGTAATCATCACAATCTCACAAGCTAATTCACTCGCTTCTAAATTCGCTCAGTAGCAGCTTGTAAAGATGTAAAGTATCTCAATGTAATCGACCCAAAAGGATAGCTCTCATATCTGCGGTTTAGGTGAATAGCCCATATAAACCACATTTTATGCCAATGCAAAATATTGGCGTGATTCGTGAACCAGACTCACTCTACTGGGTGACGTGACCTTGTTTGCCAACTGACACAAGAATAAAGTCTCCTGGGATAAAAATCAACTTTGCGAAGGAGGCTACATTTCTGGACATAATGTAGCTCTAGTACGGTAGTAATCCACCACATTCTAATCTAATTCTAATTTAATCGAAAACTCTGGTATGATAAGACACAAATGACGTCTTTGGTAGCAGTACAAAAAAATATTATTGCGCCTATTGACCAAATCTAATCTAACCTATCTTCTAGAACTTCATTCATTCATCATTCTGAGGCCCATGTAGATCGCACGCCACTGCCTCAACAAATCGCCATTAAACCCGCGCATTACCATTTAATCATTATGATAATCATGTGAAAGACGAAGAAGATAAACGTTATTTTAAAGAAATATTTCGATAATATCTGAACTCGAACTAACCGAAACAATGGACTAATAATTCGTGGTTAGCAGCAAGATTAAATCCGAATAGAAGAAGAAGAAGCGATTCGGCGAGTTGATGTTCTGTGTCTTGATGGAGACGAATGAACATCTTAATGGTTTAATTAGATGTGGACGCCAGGAAGATCGCGTTCGATGCAAATTAGATAGAGAAGGTGGACGCTGAATATCGGAAATTTGGTTTTGTAATTAGGAAGAAGAAGAAGATGGATGGGACCGATGCTCGATGGATATCGATGTGAGGTAGGGTGGTTCGTAAATCAGATATGCATCGGAGGGTGTCAAGGCAGATGTTAAAATTCATGAGTGAAGGAATACGAGGATGTATTGATATTTACACTACGCAAAAAATTAACGCACATTCTGAAACTCAATTTTGATGAAAGTTAACTCTACATTGACTTTATAACTTATTTCTTATGTTCTCTCGGGAAGGTTTTGAACGAAATAAGACACATTAAATGGAAGAAGAATTCAGGATTCCACCGAATCTTATGTGAAAGAAGAGAAATAAACATTTTTCAAAATACTGGAATGCTCATAAGTGATTTAATGCTTGGTATTTCTACCCCTTGCGTTAATTACAGCTCGGCAACGACGGATCATACTCAAAATGAGTGATCTTAAAATGTTCTGATCTAATCCTTCCCAGATTTCTCTGAGTTGGACTCCTAAGTCATTAAGAGTAGCTGGATGATTTTCTGAACTTCTCAGTGTTCTATTGAGGTTGTCCCAAAACCTGCTTAATCGGATTGTGATCTGGACTTCTTGCTGGCCATTCCATTCGAGAGACTTCAACCTCTTCAAGGTACTCCTGAACGATGCGCGCACGATGGGATCTGGCATTATCGTCCATAAAAATGAAATTTTCACCAATGTATGGGGCAAATGGCACTACATGCTCTTCAAGAATGTTCCTTATATACCTATCAGCATTCATAGCTCCATTATCAACGACCACTAGGTCTGTGCGAGCAGTCAAAGATATTCCACCCCATACCATAATCGATCCTCCCCCGAAACCAGGTGGACGTCTGTATACAAAAGGGAACGTCGATCACAATGGTAGAGGCAGAATCTAGACTCATCTGTGAAGAGAACTCTTTCCCAATCAGCCTTTTCCCAATGGATATGCTCTTTCGCAAAATCCAAACGCGCCCTTCGACGAGCTGGTGTAGGAGCTGAGCCTCTTGCCGCGACATGAGGCCTTAGATCATATTCTCTGAGGCGATTTCTTATTGTCTGAGTGCTAATTTGCACCCCATGAGTTTGCTCAAGCTGATTTTGAAGGAGGCAAGCGGTTGCAAACCGTTGTTTCAACGAAGAAACTCTCAAGTAACGTTCTTGAATGGCAGTTGTTACCCGTGGTCTACCCTGTCCTGGTCTTCGGACATTCAAACCTGTCTCCCTGAATCGCTGCAACATTCTGGACAAACTTGTATGGGACACTCCAAACCTTTCTGCAATTCTTGTGTATGCCCACCCTTCTTCTCGCAAAACTACCGCTTGGGCACATTCCTCTTGGGTCAAATTGCGTGTTTCGCGTGGCATAGCGATCGAGTGTAGAAAATCAAACGAAAGAAAAACTATTGATCACTACACCATTTCCATGTATTTCAGAAAGCGTCAATTGTATTTCAGAATAGTCAGTTGTATTTCAGAAAGCGTCAATTGTATTTCAGATTAGTCAATTGTATTTCAGAAAGCGTCACTTGTATTTCAGATTAGTCAATTGTATTTCAGAAAGCGTCAATTGTATTTCAGATTATATCATATGTATTTCAGAACCCGTCATTTGTAATTCAGTGATGTTTTCTGAAATACAATTGACGATTTCTGATATACAATTGACTAATCTGAAATACAATTGACGCTTTCTGAAATACAATTGACTATTCTGAAATACAATTGACGCTTTCTGAAATACAATTGACTATTCTGAAATACAATTGACGCTTTCTGAAATACAATTGACGCTTTCTGAAATACACTTGGAAATGGTGTAGAATTGATCGAGAACAAGTGATTTCAAAATGGAGTTAATACATTCAAAATCTGATAATCTCATCTTTTTTTATTCCTGCTGGGAAAAACATCTGTATTGAAGAAAAAGATTGAAAGTGGATAACATATGCATACATTATTCTGATAAAAATAATTATCATAGAGAACACCTTCAGTTGTAGAATGAATTTGAGATTTCCATAAAGGAACACTGTTTACATTTTACTGTCATAATAACTGTCCAATATCCATGCTTTATTGCTCAATCTAATACAATAATAGTTTTTTTAAATGCATATACGACGAAATGCATTGCTGTTTGTTAGTCTCGCTAAAACTCGAGAACGGTTAAACGAATTTATCTTTCCGTGGTCTTGAAATGTGCGTGGAGGTCTAGAGAAGGTTTGAAAGGTGAGAAAAATTCATTCTCGGCCACAGAAACTACAAAGTTGGCCGTAATAGAGTTTGAATACCTATTGTCAAATTTGAAATTTAGAATTCTCCTGAATAAACCGTAGATAAAGAAAAGTATAGAAGCAATCGCAAATGAAGTTAAGTATCGATTTATTATTACAGTCAAAATGTCAGCAGGACGCAGTGGGGCAAATTTTAAGTCGTAGAACAAACCATTCTAGATTCTTGCGAGATAAAAGAGCACCAAGATCAGGCAAACAAATCCAACAGGAACATGCAGATGTGCGTGTTAACGTGGCGCAGTTACTTGCAACACAATCGCAAGAAGAAAGAAATGAAGGGAATCGAGGATAAAGATGTGAGCAACGAGAAGGGTGCAAATTCGAAATCGACAGACGCAGAACATGAAATCAGAAAAGTATAAGAGAAGTTTTTTCTACAAATAATATAGATTAATGGCAAAATAACTCCAGCCAGGCCAGCCAGTTTATAATTAATACTCAATAATTACAATAATAATAAAGCCTTGTTTTCTTCGGATGATTTCCAGACGAACTTTCCAAAATATATCGAAGTGCAACTATTGAAACAAACCGTCAGTAAAACTGTAAAATTTTGTTAGCATTACAAAATGATCAAGGTTTTATTCATACAGATTTCACAACAGAAACTCAACTACACCAAATAATCCAGTCGAATTGTGCTTTTAGCAGGAAAGTTTTGGGGTAGTTTAGATTTCTTTCATTTTTTATGTTTTTTGGGGTGCTGAATCCGAATTTGAGGTTTGCTAACAAAATTTCTAGACGGAACATAGAAAAAAATACAAAAATAGAATGAAAATCTCATTCTTGGTCAGTTTTTTGCATATAACACTGACACTATCAACTTTTCCTAAAATACCTTTCCATACAGAATGGAAGTACATAAAATTTCCTACAAATTGTACTACCACAGCTTGTTTTGCGACAAACCGTTCTGGTTCGAATAATAGTTGAAAATGAGGTATTTTCTATGACTCAATAAATGAAAAAAAAAATTATTCTATGGTTCCGATGATGCGATTCTCTTGAAATTGTGCATGAACATTCAGTATATCAGTCGCGATTCACAAAAAATTTAATCGAATCGAACATTTTGTTATGGAAATATAAAGATTCTTCTTTTCAATATTCCAATTGAATTTTCTATGGTTCTGTTCAAACTATGGTTAAACAATTTTGCATAAGGCTTATTATGAGCATCTTGCATTTGGCCGCAACATTTCATTTCGATTGGTCTTGTTTTGTCTGAGATATTGAGGAACAAAAATTTAGAATGGCCTTGTTTTATGAAACAGAATAGGGCCATTCAAAATGTTTGTTTCTCAATATCTCAGAGAAAATGAAATAAGTCGAAATGAAATGTTGAGGCAATATTATGCAAGATGGTCATAATAAGCTTCATGCAAAATGTGTGACCATAGTGTGAGCAGAACCATAGAAAATTCAATTGGAATATTAAAAAGAAGAATCTTTATATTTGCATAACAAGATATCTGATTCAAGTGAATTTTTTTTATGAATCGAGACTGATATGCTGAATGTTCATGCAAAATTTCAAGAGAATCGCATCATCGGAACCATAGAATTTAAGTTTTTTTCATTTATTGTGTCATAGAAAATACCTCATTTAAAACTATAATGTGAGCCAGAACAGGTGGTCGCAGAACAAGCTGTGGTAGTACAATTTGTAGGAAAGGTTATGTACTCTCATTTTGTATTGCGAGGTTTTTCACGAAAAGTTGATAGTTTCCGAGTTATAAGCAGAAAACTGCCAAAGAATGAGATTTTTTCTCTTTTTTGTATTTTTTTCAATGTCCCCTTACGAAATTTTGTTAGCAAACCTCAGATGATTCAGCCCCCGAAAAAACATAAAAAATCGAAAAAATCAAAACTACCCCAGAACTTTCCTGCTAGGGGTTCTTCTGAGCACAAATTGACTGGACTACAAAGGTAACAATCGCCAATTTAATCAACCTCGCACACAAAAATCCATAGTTGTCCCACACCTCATGATCCGGCCCAATCCATCATCCACAGAACAACGCGCCTCAGACCATCGAGCCAGCTCACTAATACAGAAATAATCGAGTGAGCCGTTGAAAAATCGGAAAAGTTCATGAAACGAAGGAGCGAGGGGCAGAGAGGGGAGGCCGAAGAGAGAGAAGTTGATTGATTATCAGCAAGGCCCGAAGTTGGCTCTGATCGTCGAGTTATCAATATCTGCCGACGCAACTTATCATTATAATCATATTAGGAGGCCGTGGTCGACGGTCGAACGCTTTTAATATTGATTGCTCCCCCCGCGACTCGATTCTATGCTCCCCGGCATTCTGTGGCCGGTCGTCGGTCGGCTAATCTGCGAAAGACAGAGAGACCGGATGAAAAATTGGAAAAATAACAAAGGTGTTTTCGAAAACGTAAGCGCTGATTACGGCGACTGAGACGTGGGCTGGGTGCATTAGCGGATTGATGTGGAGGTGTTGTGCTCGCGACGCCATGTTTGGGTTTGGAGGTACGTCCTGCTGGATTGATACAAATTGCTTGGAATACCGTGCCTTCTACGAATTTTTGATGATCAACTTTTAGAAGGCACCAAATAGAGCGTATAATTTCAAGAAGGATGCACTCAAATGGTTCAAATTGTCTTATGGCCGGTTGGCGTTTGATTTGTCAACTCCAACCTCACTTTTTCATTTTGATTTGACGGAGTACCGGATTTGGATTCATATCAAGATTCTTAACATATTATATTGAACGAGTTGTGTAATAATGGAATATAATACAAGAAGATTATCCTCTAGTTCCAGCTCTTCATCAGATGAATAGGCAATGGAATTTATTGGCAATATTTATCCAGATTTATACGGGTTCGTAGATCACCTCTCGAAATGTATACCGATGATTAATTGAAAATGAGGTACAGATTGAACAAGCAAACAGTTTTACATTTATGTAATGAATTGAATTCTGTATTAGCTCCAATATCTGAAAGGAATTGCACTTTTTAACCGTCTTTCAACAAGTGCTTATCTTTACGGTTATATGCGACAGGACTTTTTCAAATCATCATTGGTAATGATCTAAATATACATAAGACATAAATATACATGAAAATGAAATCGATTTGATATCCCGTATGGAAAATATCATTATTTTGAGTTTCAGGCGTGCAGTTTCAATTAAAATTTGCAAAATTCATAATCCAAACTTCAATTTGTATGTCACGACATCTGTTGATCTAGGAAGGAACTTGCGAGACTACCGTTCAGCTGTTGTCGAATAGATAGTTAACTGACAACCGAAAAAGACGTCAGAAACTCAGCTACCTTTATCAAGAGGTTATCGATTGGTTATATTTATCGAACCGTTTACTATTGGACGGTTGAAGTAAAACCTCAGAAACCAGCCATTAATCACAGTGAAGAGTGAAGCATGAAGTTAGTAAATAATAAGAATAATAATGATAATATTGATAAGCTTCATTATACAGGGTTGGGATAAAGTTCGGCACCAAATTAATATCTTTAAAACGAAACGGGCGATATTTTTGAAATTTGGCAGCTGAGTGTAATGGACCACAATGCATCTGATGAGCATATTTTCATTAATGAGATACTTCCGGTTTAACCGGAAATGACCAAATTTTTTTTTATTTAAATGGGACACCCTGTATATTTCTGCAGATTCTGAAAGTGCACCTCGTTTCGGATCTGTCCATATCGGGTTCCATGTAAAAATTCTCTGTAAATGTCTTTTTGTACGATTGAGAAAAAATCTATTCAAATAAATAAATCGTTGTTATTTGTATCAATAGTGAGAAATAAAACGAAATACTTTGTTGTAGATAACTCTTTCTGCTTTTCATGACGTATTTTTTATGAAAATCTATAAAAGGAAGAAATTACTTTACTAGTAGAAAAAATTTATTAAAAATAATTTAAAAAAAAACATTTTAATTGTTCGAAGTACTTGCCGTTCACCTCCTGACAATATGCCAGTCTATTAACAAATTCTTGAGTATTTTTCTCAAGACTTCTCTATGTATTAATGCACATTCATCAAGAATCCGTTGTCTCAATTCTTCTTTTTACAGATAATTTTTACATGGAACCTGGTATGGACAGATCCGAAACAAAGTGCTCTTTCAGAATCTGCAGAAATATACAGGGTGTCCCATTTGAATAAAAAAAAATTTGGTCATTTCCGGTTAAACCGGAAGTATCTCATTAATGAAAATATGCTCATCAAATGCATTGTGGTCCATTACACTCAGCTGCCAAATTTCAAAATTATCGTCCGTTCCGTTTTAAAGATATTAATTTGGTGCCGAACTTTATCCCAACCCTGTATAAAACCATACCGATGTTGATAGACACAGAGTCATTCTTCGACCACACCAAATAAACATATTTTGGACTTGGAGATAGACAGAACTTATAACAAAGCAATAAAAAAAGAAAATGAACAATTCGTTTGAAAAAACCAATGGAGCCGCACCGATAGAAAAGTTTAAATCATTTTTAAACCAAATAAGGAGTTGCCGAAAGACTATTAAATAGGGCATCAACTACATACCGATTTGGAAATTCACATCGAAAACATACGATATACAAGGCATCAGACAGAGAATTCTTCCCTCCAGTTGCACAGATGAATAGGCGAGATAATCAAGTGCGATAACTGAATGAATTCAACTGTCTTATTACTGCAATAACCTAGTCTTGTCTCTCTCTTATCGCAGTATGGTAGGAAACCCGAACTACACGTACAGAATTTTTAATTTGTCAAGCTGCTCGTAACACTAGATTCAAGTATTTACTGTTGCCTACCATACTAAAGAACTACGCTCCTATAAACGATAAGAGAGAGACAAGACTAGAATAATGCAGTAAGACAACTGAATTCAGTGTGTTACAGCAAGTGATTTTCTCGACTATTCATCTGTGCAACTGGAGGGAAGAATTCTCTGTCTGATGCATTGTATATCGTATATTTCAGATGTGAATTTCCAAACCTGTATATACTGTCTTCAAGAATATTAAATTGAAGAAATCAAAAATATCTTTGCAATTTCAAAGCAGAATGTTTATCCAATTTAATACATATTTCAAAGTGTTATCTGGAAAGATTAGAAGAATTAGAAATAAGTACAATGTGAGTACAGCATTCAAGGCTAGATGAAGTAAAAACTGGTAATGAAAATCAGCTAACCATTATTTTTATAAATGAAGTACCTTGTGAGTGTCGTAGAGCATATTAGAGAAACTAAACGACCTTCAAATGTTCGAATCAAAGATCCTAAAACATCTGCACAACAGAGCATAGAATTTTATGTTGTTGAGATTTCATAATATCGAATTAAGAAAAACTGAAAGGTAGGAAATTGAAGGAGGCAGCGAAAAATTAGTGTAAGCCTCTTTATTTCCTTTGAAATATGATTGATCAGGAACACATACTGAAGGAAACTTGCTTTTCTTGTCTTCTTTATTGTGTTTTTTCGAAACTTTTATAGGTAGCAGCTTTGAGCAGATGACATAGGAGTTCAGTGATTAAATAGCAGCTTGGTATCAGAGTGGATCACTATGTCACACCGTTAATAATTTCCTTTCAGGCTTCAACCCATACATCTTCTGATTGCAAACAATTATGCATGAAAAAAAAACACTTCAATAGGAGTTTAACGAAGGTGTACACAGGTACACTTGGTTCTTGGTCTGCATACTACAGCCTTGGTCCTCATCATGGTTTGAAAACCATATGTATACCGTTCGGTGGTATTTATTTTGGGGTTTTGGATAGTGTACTCTTTTTCCCATACTTCCTTGAAGTGAAGACCTTCTCGATGCTGATTGTTTTGGTCGTAACATACCTAACTCATTGAACTCAATAAACACTTGGAACGGCCTCGCGATCCGGATGAAGTGAGGCCGACTGAGATAGAATGTCAGAGTGAGATGATGATCCCACAATGGTGGGGGTCTCCATCGTAATCTTGCGCGATTCAAAAGCGGGAGTATCCTCCGATTTCAAATGGAGAGTTCTACAAGTAGTAGAAAGAGATAATGATACCTCAATTGTCCCATCTCTCTCCCACACTTTTGGACACACGTTTAGTCGATTCTGCTGCATCGCGAGGCCGTTCCATGTGTTTATTGAGTTCAATGACCTAACTAAGTTGATTCGCTAAATAAGGGTCACATGTTCTAAAAGGAACAGGATGTCTGAATTGAATAACGTGACATGAACGGATTTCGATTCAATAGTTGAAGCCAGAACTATTCAATCAATAGATCAATAGTAGGACTCCTGAAGGGAGTAAATAGTATAAATTCAGCCATTAGAAACGCTCATTCTTCCACTCTTCCATTTTTTATAATTATTCCGAAATTGAATTCGATATTTAGGATGAAATACCACTGTTCAAATCTATGGGAGATGGTTACCCTTCATAAGGGTCCTGTAGCGGTCTAAGAAGAACACAAGATTCGAAAATCATCACTTGGAAGGGCAGACCTGGTTTAAAACACCCTCCTGGCCAAAGAACAGCAATTAAATATTTTGTGTCTGAATCTAAAAGGTATTTATTCAAATAGTTTTAAGTTTCAATTTTGTAAAGACGGCGAGACAGGGTTTTTTCTACTGGGGGTTTTTCCTGATCTCTGGTATCATACGCAGACTAGTATGGTATCCCGTTTTGCACCAACCTCAGCTAGGGACTTTTTGTTTCATGTTTTGTGTTTTGTCAGCACTCAATTCAAAAGAATACATACATACCATTTAAAAACTCGACTTGAGTTGAACATTTTTCAATTATAAAATTGTGGAGCAATCCCTTCTGCATTTGAATTTAAAATACATACATAGCTATGTCCATTAAAATCTTAGTTTAACCCCTACACGACGAGTATACACTTTCCTATACGAAATACAAGAAAGGTCACTTTTTTTGGTTTCCTGAAACTGATTGAGTGATCTTAGATATCGATTGAAATATAGTCCGGGAGCATTCTGCATGTCTAAAATTTTTTCATAATTTTTCACTCCCTGTTTTTACTAGATAATCAACACCCACCAAATTTTATAGAAAGAACAATCACAAACTTACAACGGAAAATATCTAATCAAAATTTTAATGAGGATCAGGTACAAACAGAAAACCGTCAAGAACAACCAACTTTGTTGAATGTCATTCTTTATATTACTGGCCTTTCAGGAAAAATGAGAAGAATTGGTTCCAAATTCAACATAAAAATTGTTTTCAAAACACAAAATGATTTAAGATCCATTTTAACCAGAACGAAACCAATGAATGAAACACAAAAATCAAAAAATTGTGTTTACAATATTCCCTGTATATGTGGAAAATCTTATACAGGAGAGACATCAAGACCTTCAGAGATGAGAAAACGGAAAATAAGAACAACATCAAAAATAGAGAGATTACAAGGAAAATTAAGGATCCACATGTATTTTGTTAGATGAAGTAGATAATTTGGCCAATTGTTCTGTTGGAATAGATCGTATTTGGATTGATTTATTGAAAAAAGAAATGACATCAGGAAATTTTAAAATTAAATCAATCAACATCTCTATATGTTGACAAATTTCAATGTCAATGAAACTGCAAACAGAAAAACACACAATTCCGAATATTTTACAAGTTTGTCTGAAGAAGGTGTCTGATATAGGCACCGAAACGTGACATTATCCTGGTCATTTATTTCCTTTTTTAGTTTTACTGTCAGGCAACAATTTTTTCAAAACCAATTTGCTCCTGACAAATAAGTGCAAAGATTTCAACAGGAGCACTTCATCTTAATTAAACTTTTCAACTATTTCTGTTTCAGAGACTGGGAGTGAAAACCTATAAAAAGTTTTTTAAAAAAAAATTAAAATCTTAGTTCAACCTATAAACTTTTCTATACGAAATACAAGATAGGTCACTTTTTTTTGGTTTCCTGAAACTGATTAAGTGATATCATCCTCCCAAATGAACATTCCTTCGATGAAAAGACGCAGGAACGTTCGGAATTCAACACGTATCAATCTCCACTTTTCAACGACGTCCGAAAAATCTCCGAAACCAAGTCGGGGCCCCGTACGTGAAAGGCAGCGTGAGTAATGCCGTTGGGGTTTCCTCAATGAAGTTAAAGATAAATAGGGGTAACGTAAACGTCGATCGGTTGTTTGGAAAACCAGACATTCCTGGCGTACCGCGGAATCCTGATAGGAATCTGTTCATGCCGTCGCTTCGTCGTCGATACACGACGTCGTTAGCGGTTTTATCGGATTTGCTGATGGTTCGTTTATTTTCGAACCTACCCTTGTATGTTCATCGGTATTCGATGGATATCTACTTAATCCAGTCGAATTGTGCTTTTAGCAGGAACGTTTTTGAGTTGCTTTCATTTCTTCCATTTTTTGTGTTTTTTGGGGTACTGAATCCGAATTTGAGGTTTACTAACAAATTTTCTTGAGGAAACATGAAAAAAATACAAAAATGAATGAAAATCTCATTCTTTTAAAATTTTGCATGAACATTCAGTATATCAGTGTCGATTCACAAAAGAAATTTCACTCGAATCGAATATCTTTTCATGGAAATATAAGATAAGATTTTTCTTTTCAATATTCCAATTGAATTTTCTATGGTTCTGTTCACACTATGGTCAGGCAATTTGGCATAAGGCTTATTTTAAGCGTTTTGTCTGAGGTATTGAGAAACAAACATTTTGTATGGCCATGTGTTCGTTTGTTCTGAGATATCGAGGAAAAGAAATTTTGAATGGTCATATTTTATGTAACGAAACCAATCGAAATGAAATGCTGCGGCCAAATGCAAGATGGTCATAATAAGCTTCATGCGATATTGTGTGACCATAATATAAACAGAACCATAGAAAATTTAATTGGAATATTGGAAAGAAGATTCTTTATAAAGGGTTTTCCAATAAGAGGTGTTATTTTGAATAGCCCGCTATTTCGGTAGATGTCACGTTTACAGCTGTCATTTTTTGACAATGGACAAGTAGAAACTACGACATTAATGAAAATGGAACGATACACGCTTCGATAACGCATTGAAATGATTGAAATTCACTATGAAAATAGTAAAAATTTGGCAGAGACGGTTTGTTAAACTCGAACATTTTTGGGTCGTCGTGAAGCACCTTGTCGAACCGCAATGAAGAAATTGGTGGAAAATTCGAGCTGTTGGTATAAGTTAATGATGTAAAGAATGAAACCTGTGCAAGTCGCTCAAGAACAGCCAAGAATATTGCTGCTGTAGCCGAAAGTGTTGAAGAAAACCCAGGTTTGTCCAATCCTCGTCGTTATCTGGAATTAGGCATCCTACAAACGTCGATGCACCGTATTTTACATGCAGATGTGGGTCTTAAGGCTCATAAAGTTCAGTTAAAACAAGAACTCAAGCCGGCCGATCATCAACAACGTCGTGTTTTTGTTGATTGGGTCGTTGAAATGCATGAAAATGATCCGTCGCATCTGGGGCTTGGAAAACCCAGGAGTTGTTGTTGAAAAGCCTCTCTATCCTTAACTTATGACTGTTTGGTGCGATTTATGGTCCGACGGAGTCATTGGACCTGACTTTTTCGAAAATGAGGCTGGAGCATCACAAGAAACGAAACCATTGATTTTTTGCGGCAAAAATTGCCGAACCGTGTTATCTCTCGAAGAGATGATCACAATTGGCCACCGAGATCTTGTGATTCAACACCTTGCGACTTCTTCCTTTGGGGCCACGTGAAAGAGAAGTTCTACGCCGATAGCCCATCAGCGTCTATTCAAGACCCCAAAGATGGAATTTGTGAGGCTATCGAGGACATAGGGCAGTCACTTTGCCATTTGGTTGGGAAAAATCTCATTGAAAGGATATAGTCGTGGTCGTGGTGGTCATTTGTCCGATGTTTTTCTCCACTAATAACGGCATAGCTTCTTCTTAATAATGAAAGGGCGTAGGCAGGAATTAATTTCGGGGAGTGTTTTGACATTTTGGCATTTGACTTTGTAGGTGCCAGGAATTGCGAGGGTCGCTTCCTGTAGCAAGTATTTGTTGAATTCATAGTGATATGAATAATTTTAACTAGATTTTCGGAGATGAGTTGGTTTGAGAGCAAAATAAAAGATTACTTTTGCAACAAAAAATAACACTGAAACATTTCGAGGGGGGGGTTTGAACCCCCAAACCTCCCCCCCTGGCTACGCCCTTGCATCCGATCATATTGAAACATGGCATTTTTCTCTGAATATCAAAATGACACCTCTTATTGGAAAACCCTTCACTTCTTGGCGTTTAGAAAATCTCAGTACAGGTATTTGCCAGTGATACGTGATGACTACATCTTCAATTTATAGCGTAGCAGTGTGAAACCTTCGAATCCAAAGTTATTTCTTTTCAGTAACAAAGATCCGAGGTACTCATCCCCAATTCGTCCACAACTCAATCCTTCACCTCCCGCTCTATCCGGATTAGATATCCGGATACAACCGGCGAAACCCACTCAAGTAACTGATTGAAAACGCCGGGCAAATCGCCGGAAATCAAATTAATAGCTTCGAATTCCGCCAGGCTAATCTGGAAACCCCAAGACGTTATCCACGTCACCGAGGTATGTAGATTCGAAATTCCCCCAATATCCACCCCCTTCGCCCCTCAACCCCCTGTCCGAAGCCCTCAGCGTACATTCACCAAGAATCGAATGTCCATAATCAATTACAGAGTCGGTTGTAGGTTCGGAGACAAGCATAGAGATACATTTATTGTGTCCATTTCGGTCCTCTGTTATTGTACAGGCATAAGGGGACGAGTCTGGTGATTTTAGTGTCCACATGTTGGTAGCTTGTTGTCATCTCGACCCCGGCTCCTGCGATCCACCCTGGTGACTTATAAAAGGGCTTCTATTACATGTCTGAAAGCATTGACTGACAGTGTGATGGGACAGCGTTTATGTACGCTCGGTAGAGAAACTGATAACGTTTTTGCAGTGATATTTTTTTCAATGAGCTCATTTTGATTGGAAAAGTGATTTATCTTTGGAGGGTATCCTCTAAAGACGTTTCTACTTTCTTCAACGGTTCGTAACTTCGTTGAAGTAGCAGTGAGATTGTGGAGGGTAGGGGGTTGTAAATCCACCAAGTCAAACTCGCGGTGGAGTTAGAAAAGTTTATTCACGTCAAAATGTGAACCAAAAATGACAATAAGAAATGAATGTGAACAGTTTATATACCTTGAACATTAAGCTAAGGAAAAGGTACTCTTGTTCAGTGTCGATAAAATGAACCGTTTTCGAAAAAAAATGAAAGAAGTAAGTAATTGAAATTTATTCCACTAAAATGAATTTCCAGTGGCGTCATTTAGGAGGTCGTATCTTCATAGGGAGGGCCGCTAGGAAAAAAAATTATGGGAACTTGTCATTTTATTTTTTTATGTTCTATCTGAATCCGAGAGATTTCCCACATTTTCCGGGACACCCAATATATTGATTTTGACGACACACAGCTTTCATCATGGGCCGCTTTCCGGAGTTATAGTTATAGTTTAAGAAGGGGTCACAGTCCACTGCGACCTCAAGGTCTATTGTGTCTCTTTACTTAGCTGTTCTGACCACACCCTTCACAGCTCGCCCTCCAGTTCCAGGGATCTGATAAATCCAATATCTGTGAAGGCTTCAAGGCTTGTTCCTCACTCTTACAAGTTTCTCGCCCAAGGCATTCTCTCCTTAAGCTCACAATGGCAAAGCATTCCGTGACTAGGTGTATGGGGGTTTCTTCCTCCTCCCCACAGAACCTACACTCGTCAGTGTCCGATAATTCCATCCTCAACAGGTGCTTCCTGAGGTGACAGTGTCCTGTAAGAAAGCCAGTAAGGAGGTGTTTTTGGATCTCGCTATATCAAAGCTCCGTAGGAACTTAGTGGAATGATCCATCCCTGGGAGATTCCGCCAGAGTTTTTTCCTGTCGGCTTTCTCCTTCTCCAGAAACTCTTTTTATAGGTACATTTACCTATACCACAAAAGGCCAAAAGGGTTCTGGGTTCCTTTCAATTTGGTCTATTAGAAGTATTCGGGGAGCTAGTGAATAATTATGAAATTTTAGGTGGGCCTTTGGAATGGAGGAACCCTTCGCTTAAAATATTTTCGAGTCGTCATTGTTGCACAGATATCTTAACCACTTATCTTTTTTAACTTCAAATGGGACTACCTATATTTTGATTTATGTGTCGATTCAATACCAAATTCGCAGCATGCCATGCACTGTTGCCAAACTCTATATTTGCTTCACAGCATTCGATTCGAAATAAAAAATGAATGGCAATTTTATTATTACACAAATTATTTATTTTTGATATTTTTCGAATAAGATGAAGAAAGAATACTGAAATTTTTCAATATGCAGGGTTCGAATTCCTGATGACGAATCCGTGGTCAAATTCAATTCTGTCCGTGGGGCCGTCCGGCCGTAAGCACGATAACTTTCGAAAGGATTATCCTAGATATTTTCAGGATTAATTCAGTTTCCGAATGCCTCGGTTAAGTTCGTTAACCGGACAAATCGCACAGGGTGTTCCCTAAAATGGCCATTAAAATTTTTTTCCTCAATATCTCAGGCGAAACAAAACCAATCGAAATTTAATTTATTTATTTATGCTTTATTTGAGCGCTCGTTTTCCTTGAACGAGTGCTATATTGTTTTGCCCAAATGTCTGCAATTTTCGAATTTTGAGCCGAAAATGGTCTCAAACGATAGGATTCTACTCCCTGGTGATGAATTCGTGGTCAAATTCAATTCTGTCTGTGGCACCGTCCGTCCGTTAGCACCATAACTTTCGAAGGGATTGTCCTAGAGACTTGAAATTTTCAGGGTGAGTTCGGTTCCCAAATGGCTCGGTTATGTTCGTCAACCAGCCAAATCGTACAGGGTGTTCCATAAAATATGGCCATTAAAAATTTTTGTTCCTCGATATCTCAGACACAACGAAAACCATCGAAATGAAATGTTGCGGTCATATGCAAGATGCTCATAATAAGTTTCATGCAAAATTTTATGGACATGGTGTAAACAGAACCATAGAAAATCATTTGCAATATTGAAAAAACGAAAGTTCATATTGCCATAAAAAAATATATGATTCGAATGAAATTAATTTAGAAATAAATATTGATACACTGAATGTTCATGCAGAATTTTGTGTCCAGGACTATGACACTATTTCAGTTTCTATGTCCTTTTTTGATTTTTTGAGTATCTCGTCGAAATCATAACCCAAAGTGTACAAACTGTAAAAAGAGAAGAAAATTCGTTACCATAAAAAAGTATCATTTCGATGTACCTAAATATATCAGTTCATTCTTATTTTCAATATTCCAAAAGAATTTTCTAGCATCCTATAGATAATATGTGCATAAAATTTTACATGAGGCTCAGATGAGCATCTTGCAGATGGCTGCAAAATTGGTTCCGTTTTGTCCTGAGATATTGAGGAATAAACATTTTGAATGGCGATATTTTATTAAGAAATACCCTGTCCGATTTGGCTGGCATTGGGAAACGAAACTCAGCCTGAAAATCTCAAGTCTTTCGCACAATCCCTTCGTAGGTAAGTAGGTAAGTAGTCGTGCTTACGGCCGCCGGACGGACAGAATTGAATTTGACCACGAATTCGTCATCTTTGTTCATATTTCCATAAAGAAATATATGATTCGAATGAAATTAATTTAGAAATAAAGATTGATACACTGAATGTTCATGCAGAATTTTGTGGCCATAGTGTTCACAGAACCATAGAAAATTCAATTGAAATATTGCAAAGAAGAATCTTTATTTTTCCATAAGAGGATTCAAGTAAATGAGAAAAATAGAATTTAATTTTTGTAATTACAGTGGAACTTCCCTATAACGAAAGCACTAAATCCGCAAAAAATTCGTTATATAGAGAAATTTGTTATACAGACGTTCATTATAGGTAAGTTCCACTGTATTTATTTTGTTTCATATTTCATTTTTTGAATAATTTCCAGAATATTATTCCGATTGTACTGAGATTTTGCATGCAAATACTGTCAAACTTCTCTAAATAGTTATTTATTATACAAGGGAAAAAAGTATGAGATTTTAGCTCGAGGTTATATTGTTTCCCGACGCGAAGCGGAGGGAGACAAAAAACCGAGAGCTAAAATCTAATATTTTTCCCGTGTATAATACACTATTTTTTTCTGTGACAGGAAGAACGACCATTTAATAGTGCAAGACACATAACCTCCACCACGAAATTACTTTTTTCCCCGGGAAAAAAGTGAGTACTTTTTTCCCGGCTACATAGAGAATCATTTTTTTGACAGGGAAAAAAGTAATTTCGTAAAAAGTCATATTTTATGACCTGTCAAGAGATATAAAATGTCACATTTTTTTCCCGTCACAGAAAAAAAAATTATTTATGTCATTGTATGGCGTGAGCATAATTCCGACTTCGTTCGATCGATACAAAAAATGGCGAACAGCATCACAACGAAGCACACGTAAACGAAGTCATCATCAATATCGAACCAATAAAAGATTAGAAACATTCTTCGACAGTAGTTCGGTTCGAATATCCCACAAGGCAAAGACGGCCGTCGGCATTAGAAGGACTTCAATTTGGTAACGTCCACGGTCCTTTTATTATCTGCCGAAGTATCTGCGCCATAAAATGTTTATGACGTCCATATTGGTTATTTTGGCGAAATTTCGAGGCCACCGGGGAAGTTTCACGTCGGAATATTAGACGCAACCTTAGATTTTATTACTTTGTGTGAAAAAAAGTAGTGCAAGATGTCGTTGGGGGGCGAATTGGTCAGCTGATTGGCCTTTTAGCTTTTGTTGCCGTACGTTACGGCTGAGTGGATAGGGGGATCATTGAGATTTTTCCTTATTTTTATGAGAGAATCGCTTCATTCACGAAATATAAGCCAGAGAAGATTTGGACGCCTGTATTACACTACTGGAAAAAATTAAAGGATCAAAAAAACATTCCAAATTTTTCGGCAATTTTCAACATGCCGTAACTTTGAGAGGAATGGTCGTACAAGGAATTTGAAAAAATGGAAATTGTAGCTCCAAGTGTCTAGTTTTTGGATTAGAACTTCGAAAATTTTAAGTTTCAGTGGTTTTTGAGTAATGATAGAAAAATCAGCAAAAAAAAATTCTCAAAATTTTACCACTTTTTTTTTCTTGTCAACGAGAGTGAAAATTTTATTTTTGCATAATCGTTATAATGATGGGATTCTTTGTTAATTCAGCTTAAATTTATTTTTTCAATGACTTCAATACGTCCACTTCTCGCCGAGATATCGGTCTTCAAATGGAAAAGGATCCATTTGTCTTTGATTATCGATTTCTCAGCAACCAATGATCGCACATAAAATTGAAGGAGGGTTTCGAGGCCTTAAATGAACTGCCATTAATGAACAACCATTGCTTATTCATAGTGTTTTTTTTCTTCATGTCGCATCAATATAAAAATTTAACAAAAAAAAGGGCTTTTGGTGGTTTCTTGGAAATCTACCGCTGGATCGAAAATGTTGAAGAAACCAATAATGTTAAGTGTGACTTTCACAGTTCAATATGTTGATAAAAACCTTACGAAGAGCCAACTCAATCCTGCGAGCCGTTTTTTTGTTTGACTCGATAGAATTTTTGAAAAAAGTAAGGATCACGTTTTTTGCTCTGAGAAGCTCATAATCTTTAAAAAAGGCAAAAAAGAATTTTCTCGAGCTTTTTCCACATTTTAATTGCAGATAGTACATAAATTTCAAAAAAGAAAAATAAAATAAACTAACAAATGAAATTTTTATTAATTTAATAACGGGTATTGCCACCCCTGTTTTCAATAACAGCTCTCATTTGAAGACCGATATCACGGCGAGAGGTGGACGTATTGAGGTCAATAAAAAAAAATTAAAGCTGAATTAACAAAGTATCCCAGCATTATAACGATTATGTAAAAATAAAATTTCCACGCTCGTAGACAAGAAAAAAAAGTGGTAAAATTTCGAGAATTTTTTTGTTGCTGATTTTTCTATCATTACTCGAAAACCACTAGAACTTTACATTTTTGAAGTTCTAATCCAACAACTAGACACTTGAAGCTACAATTTCCTTTTTTTAAATTTCTTGTACGACCATTCCTCTCAAAGTTACGGCATGTTGAAAATTGCCGAAAAATTTGGAATTTTTTTTCGATCCTTTAATTTTTTCCAGTAGTGTATATTCAGTTTCTGAAGTGAATTTTGTAAATGTTTACTGATTTGGACGTTATGTGGTAGTCACACTAAACACTACTGCTTCTGAAATTTCAGGAAAAAAGTCGCATTCACCTCATGGTTATTAATAACGATACATTATCTAATTAAGTATGAGTTTACAGAATAAGCGAAACATTCTTAAATTAATACCTACTACCCATAATCAACCCACGCTACTGTACTCAACTCTGGAATGTTGCTGATAGTATTCAATCATGTGTGTAATATGCAAATAATACAGTTTTTCGGCTTTTTTCTGAAATGAATGAATTTCTAAGCACATTAAAATGAAGAATTACGAAAACTGGCGCAAATATCGTGACAATCTTAATAATAACCAAAGTTAGGTTAATGCTGTAAACAGCAGTCTGGGAATTTTGACGAGCTGTGGTTACAGCTTACCATAGTTACATGTGGAACCCTATAACGAAAGCGCTAAATCCGCAAAAAAAATTCGTTATAGCGAAATTTCGTTACACAGAAAATTTGTCTATCGGCAATGTCGCAGTCGACTTCACTGATACATTAAAGGTTGTCATTCAAACTTAAGCACTTCCTTTTAGACATTTTCGCACAACTTTCACACTAGCGTAATGGTTAGATTGAAACCAAACAGCCAGGGGTGTATTTAAAACTGTTTCAGAAGGATCTCTCTGCCCGCCGTAATGATTTAGTCGGGATTTATTACGTACGTCCGGAAAAATTTCGGAAAAAACCCACCCTTATACCTTCTTACCAATACCCATTCAAAGAGTAATGTTCTTTGAATATTTCGTTATAGAGAGAATTTACTTCGTTTTAGAGGGTGTTTTTAACATGGAATTTGGATTCAAGGTGCAATGTCTTGTACGAAATTCGTTAAACAGAGAAATTCGTTATACAGACGTTCGTTATAGGGAAGTTCCACTGTATTTACGTGAGTTGACAGAACATATGTGTATAAACTGTCAACTACACGTAGCTATGTTGCTATGGTAACATCGACAAATTGGGCTATAGAAAACCTTTCCTCATGTGTGCTTCTGTTTACATCTGACTGGGCCTATCTATTTTTCTTTATTGGTCTGAGCATATCACCCTCTAATGGTGCATCTTCTCCAAGAGCTTTCCAAAGATGACCGTGACAGGCGTTTTATTTAAATTTAAAGTTCAAAAATTGCCATATCTTCGTTACTATAGATTTTAGGACCATGCTTCACTAGAAGCATTTTGCTGCAAATGAGGTTTAGTATATCTCCTTTGTAGGACCCCTCTGGGGAAGGACTGTTCCATTGTGCAGGCTGAGCTATTTGCGGTTCTTGCATGCGAACTAGAAAATATTCGCAGGGGATACTCTGGCCAGCACATTTATATATGTTGCGACAGCAAGGGAACTCTGAAATCCCTATCCGATGTTAGAGTTGATTCTCTTTTGGTAGAAGAATGCAGGAAAGCTCTGCGTGGGCTGGGCTCTGATAACTTTTTGAAAGTAATCTGGTGTCCGGCTCACGCGGATATACCTGGTAACGTTAAGGCAGATGAACTGGCTAGGCGGGGCGCCGGATTAGCATTTGTTGGTCCGGAGCCTGCGCTGCCAATCTGTCGCACATCTGTCAGAAGTTTCTTCAGGAACTGGCTGAACAGGGAATTTTCCTCGGAATGGAGCGCAGGAGTGGGCCTGAGGTGGTCGAGGATTCTCATTGAGAGACCGTCCTCGCGATCTGAGGTCAATAGGCGTCTGTTGCTGGAGAGGAAACAACTCGGTCTGGTGACTGGTGCATTGACTGGTCACCTGTTTAACAAGCATTTGAAGAGAATGGGATTGACGAGCTGCTCCCTATGCCGGTGGTGCAGGAGTACTGATGAAACGGTTGAGCATATTTTGTTCAACTGTGGAAACCTTACTGAATTAAGGTCAACACACCTAGGAAATCCAACACCATCTATTCCTATGGTGAGAGGGACCACTCCTGGCAGACCCGCGACATTTCTGTCTTCGTGTCTGAGGAGCTGAGTCTCTATAGAACGATGCGGGTGAACAATGGGCCACTAGGCCTCAGTTCGGCCGGTAAGGCACCGCACAGAGAAGATATCTCCTTTGTAGGATAACGTCGAATTACAAAAGACGAAGTAATTTATATAAGTGTGAGTTTCACATTATTGGACGGTGTGGGGTTGTCACTACTGAAATGTCATAGGAGTCAATCAGATGGGATCAAGTTCAGTCTTCAACTTCTCCAACTCGAAACACTTCTGTGTTTTGCTGTGGAACCATCATGATCAAAATCTTCAGAAATTTAATGACGATGTCTTTCACCTCACCAAAACAATTCCAACAATTTGGTCTTATTTTTCTATTCGACGGTTTCAGCAGTCAGTCCAAACTAATCACGGTGGTTTTATAAAAATCCAAAAATTTTCATCAAAAGGTTGTTTCCGCCCGGGATCGAACCGGGGACCTTCCGCGTGTTAGGCGGATGTGATAACCACTACACCACGGAAACTTGGTTGATTATTTGGTACTAGCTTACCAGCGAAAACAGAATGTAACAGATGAGTGTTGTTCAAGTTAGTGTTTCAAACATTATTCCTTTTAATCCAGTCGATTTGTGCTTTTAGCAGGAAAGTTTTGGGGTAGTTTAGATTTCTTCCATTTTTCATATTTTTTGGGGTGCTGAATCCGAATTTGAGGTTTGCTAACAAAATTTCTAGACGGAACATAGAAAAAAATACAAAAAAAGAATGAAAATCTCATTCTTGGTCAGTTTTTTGCATATAACTCTGACACTATCAACTTTTCCTAAAATACCTTTCCATACAAAATGAAAGTACATAAAATTTCCTACAAATTGTACTACTACAACTTGTTTCGCGACAACCCGTTCTGGTTCAAATAATAGTTGAAAATGAGGTAATTTCTATGGCTCAATAAATGAAAAAAAAATAATTATATGGTTCCGATCCTCTTGAAATTGTGCATGAACATTCAGTATATCAGTCGCGATTCACAAAAAAAAATTCAATCGAATCGGACATTTTGTTATGGAAATATAAAGATTCTTCTTTTCAATATTCCAATTGAATTTTCTATGGTTGTGTTCACACTATGGTCACGCAATTTTGCATAAGGGTTATTATGAGCATCTTGCATTTGGCCGCAACATTTCATTTCGATTGGTTTCGTTTTGTCTGAGATATTGAGGAACAAAAATTTAGAAATGCCTTGTTTTATGAAACAAAATACAGCCATTCAAAATGTTTGTTTCTCAATATCTCAGACAAAATGAAACCAGTCGAAATGAAATGTTGCGGCAATATGCAAGATGGTCATAATAAGCTTCATGCAAAATTGTGTGACCATAGTGTGAGCAGAACCATAGAAAATTCAATTCTAATATTGAAAAGAAGAATCTTTATATTTCCATAACAAGATATCTGATTCAAGTTAATTTTTTTTTTATAATCGAGACTGATATGCTGAATGTTCATGCAAAATTTCAAGAGAATCGCATCATCGGAACCATAGAATTTAAGTTTTTTTCATTTATTGAGTCATAGAGAATACCTCATTTAAAACTATAATTTGAGCCAGAACAGGTGGTCGCAGAACAAGCTGTGGTAGTACAATTTGTAGGAAATTTTATGTACTTTCATTTTGTATTGGAAGGTTTTTCACGAAAAGTTGATAGTTTCCGAGTTATAAGCAGAAAACTGCCAAAGAATGAGATTTTTTCTCTTTTTTTGTATTTTTTTCAATGTTCCCTCACGGAATTTTGTTAGCAAACCTCAGATTCGGATTCAGCACCCCAAAAAACATAAAAAATCGAAAAAATCAAAACTACCCCAGAACTTTCCTGCTAGGGGTTCTTTTGAGCACAAATTGACTGGACTATTTTGCTTTTTCTAGATTTCGTTATGTAGGTGTCTGATTACGGATGAAAAAATGATTGTAGTTTTGGTTGGGACCCAGTTTTTGAGAAATTCAATTCTCAGAAATGATACAGCTTCCATTCATTCAGTTCAGTGTTTCTTTCAGGTACATTTCCGGGGTGGCAGTGCCCCTCCGGGGAAAAATTGAGAGGGCCTAGATTCAGTTGTTGTTTTCTACTTCACAAGCAGAAAATGCAGATGTTCAAAATTCGAAGTTGCCCCCCGGATCTTTCGATTGCCCCCTCAGGTAAAATTTACTGAAAGAAACACTAATTCAGTTATCAATCAATTGAAATGATCAACAGACGTTTGACTGATAGGATTTCGGTTATTGACATAAAAACTGCTTGCTTAAATTTTCTACGTTTCAGTTTTTTTTCATATAAGGTACAGGAACACTTTTTTCCCTCGGTGTTCATTCAGAGCATGTTGGACAAGTCTCCACATTTTTTTAATGTTTTTTGATGTGAATACATAATGGACGTTCAGTATCTCCAATAGGCGTTACCTCACTCACAAGGTACTTCATATATGCAATTTTTGTGCAGTTGATTTTCTTTATCAGTTTCAATTCAGTTCCCTGCATTAGTTTGGCTTTCGATAAACAAGCCTAGGTAGGTACTCGGTGTTTGCATATTTTTAAACGTGTTCCAATAGTCTTTCACATGATATGTGAATTGGCAAATTAAAAAACCCTAGATTACACATCAGAAATACTTAAATACATGCAATTCCACATTTCTGACCGAATTTACTGATTAGGTCGAACATTTCGCTCAGCAATTTTTCACAGATAATAAATTTAGCAGACTTCTCGTCCGAACTCGAAAATCACGGAAAATAAATCCTTCCGAATTACGAAAAACTCGAGACATTACGTTAGAAATGCATCGAAAACTCGGATTTATTGTAAACAACAAATGCGCCCAAAGTCAAATCGGCTAAGTGCTTTTTCTTGCCAAGTTTATATCAATTTCGCGCTAATTTATTGTCGCTAGACAAATGCAGTCGTGGATTTCATCAAGAGCATCCGTAAAACTGTAAAATATTGGCCAGTGTGAAGGACAGTTTGGATGTGTCCGTACTACTTGAAGAAAGAGTAGCTATAAAGTTTTTCTATACATCCTCAGGTCATTCAAATGCTTGTTATTTACGGAAAAAGGGAAATCTAGAACATCAAGTTTAAGAGAAGCCCAGAGCAGGGTTTAACCTCGAATTTTCGCGAAATCTCAGCACGATCGGAATTATATTCTGGAAATTATTAATAAAGTTAAATAATATTTTTTCATATGCCGTACATTTTCGTTGATTCAAAGGGGAAAAAAAGAAAAAATCCATTTATTTGTACTAATTTTCATAGTCTTTTCTTGATTGTAGGTTCCTAGTTGAAAACTATGTTGAATATGGGTTTGTATACTATCCATTTGTACCAAAATATAGACATGTTGTCACTTATAATTCCAAAATACAACATATTTTTGAGAAGTAATCATGACACTGAAGTTAGCAGACCCCCTTGTCACATGATTTTGTACTGCAAACTTCAGTGTTATGAGTACTTCTCAGAAATATGTTGTATTTTGAAATTATCAGTGACAATATGACTATATTTATGGTTTTATGTTGTGTCAAATCACTACCTGGACTACGTAAAGAGAGGGGATTGCAACCCTAGATTTTTCCCCTTGTCGCATGATTTTTGTCGGCGTTGCGGAATAATGGATCAGAAGCAGTATTGAAATAGTATGACACCGATGCCGTAAAAAATCAAATGATCAAATTTACCCTGGTAATTGTCGGAAAATAAAAAAAAATTTAGACTTTGTGGCTCCCCATTTTTTTACGGCGCTACGCGTTTTCTTAGTATTTTTCACGGGTCTATCGATGGCAAGAATGCCGTACAAAAATATGTGACAAAAATGTACCCACTTACCTGTACTTTCGAATTCTCGCCTGCACTCAGTTCGACAGCTTACAAGTGACGGCATAGTGCTGAATCTTATTATTTTATGCTCTTATATCGTTCTAGATAGGTCACCTGGTGGTTCAAATGACCCATAATTTTTTTAACACGAGCCTGTAGTCTATTATAGAAGTATAGAAATTCTTCTTCTCAATATTTCAATTGAATTTTCTATGGTTCTGTTTACACTCGGATATATTTCTAAAAAAATGTAAAGATTCTTCTTTTAATATTCCAATTGAATTTTCTATGGTTTTATTCACACTATGGTCACAAAATTTTAGATGAGGCTTGTTATGACCATCTTGAATGTGGCCGCAACATTTCATTTCGATGGGCTTAGTTTTGTCTGGGATATCGGGGAACAAAAATTTTGAATGGCCATATTTCATGGAATACGATTTGCCTGAAAATTTCAAGTCTCTAGGACAATCGCTTCGAAAGTTATTATGTTAACGGCCGGACGGCCCCACGGACAGAATTTGATTGGATCACGAATTTGTCATCAGGAAGTCGAACCCTGTCGTTCGAAACCATTTTCGGCTCAAAATTCGAAAATTACAGACATTTGTGCTAATCGATATAGCACTTGTTTAAGTAGAACGAGGGCTCAGAAACCGATAAATATGCCAAAAGTGCATCAAGGTTAACACCTGCTGGACCAAAGCCTTTCTGCGAGCTTAGAAATGTCCAATATCAGGAAACTGTGTAGTAATGAACATATAGGCATATCTGGCCTCAGTTTTCAGGGGGGGGGGGCGCGGCTCCTATGTAGTAGAAGTTTTTTGTGATACCTATACGTAGTTTTTGATTAGAATCGTTCAGGAGGGGGGCAGAGGTACATCAGGGGGGGGCTGTGACCCCCTGGACCTCCCCTAAATACGCCGGTGGTAATGAAAGTTGAATAACAGAACAAGACCATGGCGATACAGTCCTGGACCTATTCACAACACAACATTCGTTATGATTTCAAATACCTATACCAGAAACTTCCAAGACCCGTATTCTCGACAAGGGATCTTTCACAGCGTATGCGAACTTCATTGCGAGAGTCCCTCTTTACTTATAAGGCAAGGCGCAAAATGACACGCAGCTTCGTGAGGTGACGCAGCGTGAGTCACGGCGAGATTTTGTAAATCTAATAAATAAATACGTCCGCGGTAGTAGAAATGGAAGCAAAATTACTTGAAGCAGTGCGAATTCGGCAAGTTTTGTACGATACAAGCCATGTAGACTATATGAGGACAAAACTAAAAACTGAATTGGTTACGTTTTAGCCGAAAATGATTTTCAAATTGTCCGTCGTTAAATTCTCTGATTAAAGGAAATTCTCCGTGACTTTTTCCTCTTTTTAAGTATAAACTTCTCGATGCCTTTCTTTTAGTCAGTTAAGAGGTAAAAATTATCATTTCGGACACGAACTCATCTCCCAAATCAGATTCAGAATTTAAGTCAAACAAAAGAGCAGTAGATATTTCCATTTTGAGCCTGTACCCAACTGCATTATAGCAATCACCAGCAAGTACTGCGATCGTATTTGCGCGGTTCCCGCGTTCGCAGCTCACCTCCTCAAAATTCCGCCGTGACTCACGCTGCGTCACCTCACGAAGCTGCGAGTCATTTTGCGCCTTGCCTAAAATGCACACTGCGCAATGAAGTTCGTATTCGCTTCGAAAGATCTCTTGTCGAGAATATGTCACCTGAAGCTGTCACTAGCTGAACTAAGATAATGGAGCTGCTAACAGGGCATTGTCGGTGCAAATACCATTTGTACCATAAGGTAAAGTCAGCTGATGAGAGTTGCAGACTATGTGGATCAGAAGCAGAAAAAGCTGAACACATGGTAGTGACCAGAGCTGGCAGTACTAAGAACAATTCACATGAGAAAACCGGTCGTGGATACCCACGAGGTAACATCCAAGGCACCTCAGAAGGTTGTCGATTTTATCAACGCCATTGACATCACGTGGTTGCATTTCCTTGAAGGCTAACAAAGCCCTAACGACCCCAGTTCTGATATTAAAAGTAATGATAAGAATTCCAATCAGGAGTAAATTGTTTGAATTCGTACATCACTACCATCTCCATAAACCGCGAAAAAGAATGTAGACACTGTACAGTTATAGCCGAAGACTAAAATCTCAATCAAACCATCCAAAACCAAGAATAAAAGCATGGCAATGCCATCAAACAATCCTGATCGTTACGAACAACGAACAACAGAACATCACCTCGCCCCATCGAACAAAAGCGCTCCTTTTTCTTCTTCTTCTTCCTGGCGGCCATCCGCAGTCATCATCAATATCAATTATCGGCTACTTCCGATATGCACCGAGCGATGTTCAATTATTACCGCTCGAGACGGATCCCGTCGTCGCTCGACGGGAGAGGGCGCTCAAGGCGCACCGAGATAATGACAAAAACACAAATTGCGATTTTTTAAATTACGTTTTTGTTATCTTGCACTGTTCAGAAATGAAAATGATACGTGCTCGGGGCGTTTTTAATTTTCGAGAAATGATCGCGAATGTTAACAGTAATAAGGAGCTTGAAGAATTCGCATCGTCTCCGTCTCTGTCTAATACCTGTCGTTCGGACGGCGATGTTGCCAGATTGATTTGCTGGAAGAAGGGTTTTCGTCTGTTGGGAAATTGAGGAGTTCGATTATTTCTTTGAATATCAATACCTTCAAGTAATAAATAAATAAAGGGTTTTCCGATAAGAGGTGTTATTTTGAATAGCCTGCTATTTCGGTAGATGTCACGTTTGAAGCCGACATTTTTTGACATTTGACCAGTAGAAACTTCGCCATTAATAAAAATGAAACGATACACGCTTCAAGAACGCATTGTAATTAATTAAAATTCACTAAAAAAATGGTAAAATTTGGCAGAGACGGTTCGTAAAACTCGAACAGTTTTGGGTCATTGTGAAGCAACTTGTCAGACCGCAATAAAGAAATTGGTGGAAAAATTTGAGCTGTCAGGACAAGTTAGTGATGTGAAGAATAAAACCCGCGCACGTCGCTCAAAAACAGCCTAGAATATTGCTGCTGTAGCCGAAAGTTCTTAAGAAAACCCAGGTTTGTTCTTTCCTCATCGTTCTTTGAAATTAGGCATTCCACGAACGGCATTACACCGTATTTTGTATAAAGATTTGGTTCTTGAGGCTCATAAAGTTCAGTTAACACAGGAACTCAAGCTAGCCGATCATCAACAACGTCGTTGCTGATTGGGTCGTTGAAATGCATGAAAATGATCCGGAATTCAATCGAAAATTCATCTTGAGTGATGAGTCTCACTTCCACCTCGGTGGCTTCGTCAACAAGCAAAATTGTCGCATCTGGGGCTCGGAAAACCCAAGAGTTATTGTTGAAAAGCCTCTCTATCCTCAACGTGTGACTGTTTGGTGCGGTTTATGGTCCGGCGGAGTCATTACCTTACTTTTTCGACAATGAGGCTAAAGTAACACTTACGGTGAATGCATTGCACTATCGAGAGATGATTAATGATTTTTTATGGCCGAAATTGGATAGTATTGATCTGGATAATGTTTCGAATATAATGACACCGAAATCAGTTCGATATCTGCTGGTCGCCGAAATTAAATATACACTGCGCACATTCTGAAAATCTCAATTTTAATGAAAGTTAACTGTACATTGACTTTATAACTTATTTTTTATGTTCTCTCGGAAAGGTTTTGAACGAAACAAGACACATTAAATGGAAGCAAAATTCAGGATTCCACCGAATCTTACTTGTAAGAAGAGAAATGAACAATTTTCAAAATACTAGAATGCCGATAAGTGACTTAATACTTGGTATTTCCACCCCCTGCGTTAACGACGGTTCATACTCAAAATGGGTGATCTTAAAATGTTCTGATCTAATCCTTCCCAGATTTCTCTGAGTTGGATTCCTTAGTCATTAAGAGTAGCTGGATGATTTTCTGAATTCCTCAGCCTTCTATTAAGGTTGTTCCAGACCTGCTCAATCGGATTGAGATCTGGACTTTTTGCTGGACATTCCATTGGAGAGACTTCAACCTCTTCAAGGTACTCCGGACCTCCATTCTCTGAGGCAATTTCTTATTGTTTGAGTGCTAATTTGCACCCCATGAGTTTGCTCAAGATGATTTTGAAGGAGGTGAGCGGTTGCAAATCGTTGTCTCATCGAAGAAACTCTCAAGTAACGTTATTGAATGACAGTTTTTACCCGTAGTCTATCCTATCCTGGTCTTCGGACATTCATACCTGTCTCCCTGAATCGCTGCAACATTCTGGACACACTTGTATGGGAAACTCCAAACCTTTCTGCAATTCTTGTGTATGTCCACCCTTCTTCTCGCAAAACTACCGCTTGGGCACATTCCTCTTGGGTCAAATTGCGTGTTTCGCGTTGCATAGCGATCGAGTGTAGAAAATCAAACGAAAGAAAAACTATTGATCACTAGAATTGATCGAGAACAACTGATTTCAGAATGAAGCCAATACATTCAAAATCTGATAATCTCATTTTTTTATTCCTGCTGGGAAAAACATCTGTATTGAAGAAAAACGTTGAAGGTGGATAACATATATGCATGCAAAATTGTGATAAAAATAATCATCATTGAAAACACCTTCAGTTGTAGAATAAATTTGAGATGTCCATAATGTGCGTTAATTTTTTTGCGCAGTGTATCATGTTTCTCACAATCAAGTACAATTTGCTGCTCTATTCTTCCTCCAGATAACCCAAAAAACCACACCTGACAACGTCGCTTAGAATGGCGTGCTCCGATCGCCTCGCATGGATGACATAGCCCCTGGCCGATAAAGCAGGATTCTACCTATATCGCCTAGGCGGCGTCGTCGTCGTTGAGATGAACCTCGCGACACCTCTTAGGTTAATTGCAACGCCGCCGCTATGCCCTTCGCTCTCTCCGCTGCCAGTCTCTTCTGCCATTTTTGCAATTATCGTACAATGCGAATTTTCCGATATCTCGTCTCATCATTACGGTCGTTACGTGAAACGTGTATATGCGATGAGATTTTTAATGAATGTCTCTCCTCCTCTTGTCCCCCCCGCTGCCTCCGTTTCAGTTTTCGCGAATCATGAAAGGGCCTCCATACTGGCTTCGTTCGGAAGGAGATGGAACGGATGGGGATGGAATGAGAAGGGGGGTTGATGTATTTTGGGTGAGTATGGGAGAGTTTCGTGAGGTACCAATACTACTAATGATTTAATTCTTATTCGGATCTAAGTTTTTTATCATCATTATATTGATATGACAGAAGACCTTGTACGCCATCTGTTAGGCATAAACGCCTATAGACTTGAGCCTATTAGCGTAGAAAGGGTGTGATTTTTCACACCCCCTAGCGATCGGCTATCATACTCCCTACTAAGGGGAACATTCACTCATCCCGGATAGCAAGTATCAGGGGGATTGAGCTCTGAGGTCTTCGGTGTTCTTCTTCTCCTGGGCCCTGGGTTGTTCGTCCTTCGTTGCTCGGTCCTGGATCTCTCGGTTGATGTCGTGGTAGTTGGTTTTGCAATGTTTCCCTCCATGGTTGTTCTTGGTGTCCATCGTGACCTACAAACTTCCTTACCGTTCTAACAGTACCAAGAAGTACTGCTTTTTGCATTACTTTAAACAGGTTTTCATCCAAATCTAGCTCCTTGAGGTTGGACTTGAGGCTCTTAGGAATAATTCCTGTGGTTGATATGAGAATGGGAATGGTTCTGGTACTAGACATTCCCCACTGCCTTTTAATCTGAAGTTCAAGCTCTCTATATTTCGATATTTTTTCAGCATATTTTTGACGTAGATCGTTGTTGTTCGGGATGGCTACGTCTATAAGTATTGCTCTCTTCTCTTTTTTCTTCACTAGGATTATATCTGGCCTGTTATTAGCAACTGTTAAATTTGTAAGTACTGTGCGGTCCCAGTATAACCTGTAAAGGTTGTTCTCCAGTATTACTTCAGGCTGATACTTATAATATGGAATTGTTTCGGACTGCAGAATCTTCAGTTGGATGGCGAGTTCCTGATGAAGTATTTTACAAACTTTTACAAACGCCTATTATTATTATTATTATTATTGAAACGTTATGGCCTATATTCTTCTGCGAACTGTGACAATGTAGATCTGTTTTTCTCTTCCCTACTGATTCATGGAAACCGAAGGAGATCGTCAATGGCGTTCATAAAACTGACAACCTGAGGAGGATTAAATCCTTTCAAGTGGTGAAAGAACTGAAACACTCTGTCATCAACGAGCAGGATCAAAAATGTCCTCTTCCTCATTAAATAAGAGCTGAAGCAGGTGATGGCCGTACACACGGACACTGCCCTGTGAATGATCACTTGAAGTAAAGGGTTTTCTGATAAGAGGTGTTATTTTGATATTCAAAGAAAAATGCCATTTTTCAATATGAGTGATCGGATATTTATTTCATTATGAAGAAAAAGCTATGCCGCCATTAGTGGAAATAAACATCAGGCAAATGACCACCACGACCACTCTTACAGGACCATATCCTTTTAAAGAAATTTTTCATAACCAAATAGCAAAGTGGCTGCCCTTTGTCCTCGATAGCCTCACGAATTCCATCTTTGAGGTCTTGAATCGACGCTGGTCTATTGGCGTAGACCTTCTCTTTCACGTGGCCTCAAAGGAAGAAGTCGCAAGGTGCTAAAACACAAGATCTCAGTGGCCAATTGTGATCACCTCTTGAGAGATAACACGGTCCGGAAACTTTTTCCGCAAAATATTTTGCGAAAGAGTAAGGTCCAATGACTTCGCCGGACCATAAACCGCACCAAACAGTCACACTTTGAGGATAGAGAGGCTTTTCAACAGTAACTCTTCAGTTTTCCGAGCCCCAGATGGGACAATTTTGCTTGTTGACGAAGCCACCGAGGTGGAAATGGGCCTCATCGCTCAAGATGATTTTTCGATGGTATTCCGTATCATTTTCATGCATTTCAACGACCCAATTAGCAAAAACACGACGTTGTTGATGATCGACCGGCTTGAGTTCTTGTGTTAACTGAACTTTATAAGCCTTAAGACCCAAATCTGTATGCAGAATACGGTGTAATGACGTATGTGGAATGCCCAATTCCAAAGAACGACGATGAATCGACAAACCTGGGTTTTCTTCAACACTTTCTGCTACAGCAGCAATATTCTCGGCTGCTCATAAGCGAAGTGCATGGGTTGTATTCTTCACATTACTAACTTGTCCCAACAGCTCGAATTTTTCCACCAATTTCTTCATTGCGGTCCGTGTTCGAGATTTACGAATCGTCTCTGCCAAATTTTCACCATTTTTATAGTGAATAATAATAATTTCAATGCGTTCCTGAAGTGTGTATCGTTCCATTTTTATCAATGGCGTAGTTTCTACTTGTCAAATGTGAAAAAATGACAGCTTCACACGTGAGATCTACCGAAATAGCAGCAATTCTAGATAACACCTCTTTTCGGAAAACCCCTTACATTCCCCCAATTAATTCTCCTTGCCTGTCATGAAATCAGTTAATAACATTCCTTCTTTTCAAATCATACAAATTAAAACGAAAAAGGTAAAAATTTGAGCGACCGTGACAGGACTCGAACCTGCAATCTTCGGATCCGAAGTCCGACGCCTTATCCATTAGGCCACACGGTCTTGTAATAGCATTGTGGAAACGCGAATTCACGTATTGCTGGTTGTCGGCAAAATCGATAATAAACAGCTGATTTCAGCTCCACTCGTTGGGATACCCTATTTATTGAAACAGTTGCTTAGATAATCTGTAGTTATGTACTTTGAGATTAAATATAATGAGTACACCTTTTATTTAAAGATACCAAGGCCTTCTAAACCTTTAGAAAGCCGTGGAGGCACTATCAGTGTGCCATGAACACATCGATACATAGAGTGTTTCTCAATAAACTGATCATAAAAGTTATACGCCACTGAGATATTTCAAACAATTGTTTTTGAATTCTTCGTTCGGTACGTGACAAAAAATCGTTTTATGTAAAAAAATAAAAGATTTCAACGTAACATTCTACTACAAATACGCGTTAAGGTGTTTTCCTCCATAACCCGAAGCTCAGCTCGTGAAACCATCTGGAACTTTATGGTAAAATAATAATTTTTTTGGCCTGAGTAAGTCTCCCAGGTGGAAATTTTTGATTTTGATGTCTTGATTTTTTCTTTGGAATACTATGGTGTTTTGAACGAGGAATAATTGAAATTGACAATAGTTCTTTATCAGCAAGTCCAACATTGTCGCTTAACATTATTTTCGATCTGAAATTCCTCAGTTATACACAGACATAAGGTCACCATGACGTCAAATCAAAGAAATTTGGTATAATAGCATTTGTTCTGGATACAATACAAACAATGACGTCTTGCCAACAAATTAGATGAAAATGTTTTTATGGCAAAGCTAGAAAAAATGAGCTCTTTATGGCATTCATTTAGTGAACAGACTGTAACTTGAATATTCGTCAATAAATAACTTAAAAACCTATATTACATATCCCAAAAAGGTCGCAAAGGAGCACAGTGCTTACGAGCACAAAAATGCTTAGAGTGCTGTCACGAGCACTCAGCACAAGGCTTCGGCACAGCTCTGTTCGGAAAGAAAATGTTTGTTTGTATTGGTACTTTTTGAGTTATTGTGTGAAGTCATTTGGCCATCCTTGAGGATCATAATTTGTTATATTTTCAGAATAAAATCAATACAAAAAATCGAAATTTACATTCGTACAAATACACTGCGCAAAAAAAAATAACGCACATTCTGAAAATCTCAATTTAAATGAAAGTTAACTCTACATTGACTTTATTACTTATTTTTTATGTTCTCTCGGGAAGGTTTTGAACGAAACAAGACACTTTAAATGGAAGAAAAATTCAGGATTTTACAGAATCTTATGTGAAAGAAGATAAATAAACAATTTTCAAAATACTGGAATGATGATAAGTGATTTAATACTTGGTATTTCCACCCCTTGCGTTAATTACCGCTCGCCAAAGACGGTTTATACTCAAAATGAGTGATATTTAAATGTTCTGATCTAATCCTTCCCAGATTTCTCTGAGGAAATGGCACTGAGCATATCTTTCATGTGGACGCCTGTATACAAGGGAACTTGGATCACAATGGTAGAGGCAGAATCTAGACTCATCTGTGAAGAGAACTCTTTCCCGATCAGCCTCTTCCCAATGGATATGCTCTCTCGCAAAATCCAAACGCGCCCTTCGATGGGCTGGGGTAAGAGCTGGGCCTCTTGCCGCGACACGAGGCCTTAAATCATATTCTCTGAGGCGATTTCTTATTGTCTGAGTGCTTATTTGCAACCCGTGAGTTTGCTCAAGTTGATTTTGAAGGAGGCGAGCGGTTGCAAACCGTTGTCTCAACGAAGAAACTCTCAAGTAACGTTCTTGAATGGCAGTTGTGGTCCGTGGTCCACCCTGTCCTGGTCTTCGGACATTCATACCTTTCTCCCTGAATCGCTGCAACATTCTGGACACATTTGTATGAGAAACTCCAAACCTTTCTGCAATTCTTGTGTATGTCCACCCTTCTTCTCGCAAAACTACCGCTTGGGCACATTCCTCTTGGGTAAAAGTGCGTGTTTTGCGTTGCATAGCGATCGAGTGTAGAAAATATAACGAAAGAAAAACTATCGATCAGTAGAATTGATCGAGAACAACTGATTTCAGAATGGAGCCAATGCATTCAAAATCTGATAATCCCATCTTTTTTTATTCCTGCTGGGAAAAGACATCTGTATTGAAGAAAAACGTTGAAAGTGGATAACATATGCATGCATAATTCTGATGATAGTTATTTATACAACAAGTGAGTAAAATGAATGTTTATTCATGAGAAGAAAGTTTAACCCACGAGCCCGTAGGGCGAGTAGGTTAATTTCTTCGAGTGAATAAACATTTTTAACTCACGTGTCGTATACAAAATTTTATCCCATTTTGATGAAAATTCAAATAATGAATACTTTTTAGAGGAAATATTAGGTATAATTCAAATTCATAACGAGATTTCCCTTCGAGCGATGGTTGCTAGGGCACTATGTAATTAATTGTTTGCAAGTGCCAATGAAAAAGAATTTTTGTTTCAAAAGAATGTTGAGCGGTGACGACGAGGTTGTAGTTCCTGAGTGCATTATACAAGAAGCAAATGAGGCAGCAGAATCAGTAATTCCATTAAAATCAAACATATTGTACGAAAAGCAATATACGGCATTTTGTGCCTGGAGAAATAATAAAAAAGCCAAAGGTGTCAACACAAATGGATATTCCAGCAGGGCCTGAGAAGTCCTCAAACACATGTGCTATAACGACTGAGCGTGTTTCCTTTGGAGGAAGTGCAGGTTTCCAGTTCCATTTTCAAAATCTTAATAATTATAATTTTTACTTTAATGATAGAAATGACTGTTAATGTAGAATTTTTGATAAATTTTAATAAACATACTTTAAAATGAGTTTTAGGTTCATTGTGTATGGAAAGAATTATTTCCAGAAAGTGTGTGGTGAACATTTTATTCCACTAGTGAATTAAAAAATTTTTAATTCACTCAGTGGATAAACGTCAACTTACCCTTGTTACCATGGGTCGAATATTGTCGTCTTTAAACGTCAAAATGGGATAAAAATAATTATCATTGAGAACACCTTCAGTTGTAGAATAAATTTGAGATTTCCATAATGTGCGTTAATTTTTTGCGCAGTGTAAGACCTTATTATGAGAAGCTCAGCTTTTCTATCACGTGTAATATGAAATAAGCAGGTACTCATGCTTCATGTGCCAAAAATTGCCAATCAATCATTCCCAATTACCCAAAATATTTTCGCAACTCGAACCAAACCCTGTCTCGCACAATGAAATCATTAATTACTCCAAACAGCAACACTTCATCACAAAATCGAATTTAAATCCGTATCGTAAACCCCCCCTGCGGGCCACTCGATCCAAGCGAGCACAGCACACACAAACAGCCCGCAAAAAGCAATAAAACCCAGCGGCCAAATCAATTACAAACTCAACAACAAATATCTGTTTCGGATCACGATAACTCCCAGTACGGGAACGATAAATAATAAACAATTCGTTCGGAAACAAGTTCCGATAACCGGTCGCGCCCGGGCGCCAGGCCGCTGGGACGCCCGAGGCCATCATTCCTTCCGCCAATGTTTCAATTTTCGAGCACCGATTCATAAACGCCGTTTAACAAGTCAATTGGTTCGTTTCGCGCCGCGGTCACGGTATAATCGCGTTTGTTTTCGACTTACCGACGTATCGCGGGCGATTTTCGATCGCTTCGAGGGCAATATCGGTCGATTTATGAGGCGGCGGTGTTGGCGGCAGATGCCGTCACTTACCTATGTTTTATAGATGTCATATTATGATACGATCGATAATTGAATCAGCAAAACCAAGGAGATTTAGTTTTTGAAAACTGAACTGTTTCGAACCGTTCGTGACTGATGTTTTACTAGTTCAAAACCGTCATCGAACCGTTCGTTACTGATGTTGTACTATTTCAAAATCGTCATCGAACCGTTTGAAACACAAGAAGTGGTTTCGAATTGGAGGAAAACAACGTAAATGTTTGTTTCTGGAACCGAACAGAATGACCTATGGCAAATCGTTACTGGCTGATATTTGATGATATCGCAATCGTTCTTGGTTCATTTAACTAGTCAATTGGCTCGTATCTGGCCTCAGTCACGGTATAATCGCGTTTGTTTTCGACTAACCGACGTATCGCGGGCGACTTTCGATCGCTTCGAGGGCAATATCGGTCGATTTATGGGGCGGTGTTGGCAGCAGATGCCGTCACTTACCTTTGTTTTATAGTTGTCATATTATGATACGATCGATAATTGAATCAGCAAAACCGAAGAGAGTTGAATTCGTTTAGTTTTTGAAAACTGAACTGTTTCGAACCGTTCGTGACTGATGTTTTACTAGTTCAAAACCGTCATCGAACCGTTCGTAACTGATGTTTTACTATTTCAAAACCGTCATCGAACCGTTTGAATTACAAGAAGTGGTTTCGAATTGGAGAAAAACAACGTAAATGTTTGTTTCTTGAACCGAACATAATGACCTATGGCAAATCGTTACTGGCTGATATTTCATGATATCGCAACAGTTCTCTGATCGTTTAACTAGTCAATTGGTTCTTATCTGGCAGCGGTCACAGTATAATCGCGTTTGTTTTCGACTTATCGTCGAAATGTCATATTTTTAGTACGATCGATAATAATTAATGGAATCAGCAAAACCGAAGAGAGTTGAATTAGTTTAGTGTTTGAGAACTGAACCGTTTCGAACCGTTCGCGACTGTAGTTTTACTATTTCAAAACGGTCACCGAACCGTTCGTGAGTGATATTTAACTATTTCAAAGCCGTCATCGAACCGTTTGAACACTTTTAGGGGTTTCGAATTGGTAAAAACACAACGTAAATGTTTGTTTCTTGGACTGAACAGAATGAAACCTATGGAAAATCGTTCTCTGATTGTTTAACAAGCCAATCCGTTCTCTCGCAGAACTGTATATATGTATGTATGTATATAAAGGGTTTTCCAATAAGAGGTGTTATTTTTATATTCAAAGAAAAATGCAATTTCTCAATATAAATGATTGGATGTTTATTTCATTATATAGAAGAAGATATGCCGTTAATAGTGGAAAATAACATCAGGAAAATGAGCACCACGACCAAGCTTACAGAATCATATCCTTTCAATGAAATTTTCCATAACCAAATCCCAAAGTGGATGCTCTATGTCCTCGATAGCCTCACGAATTCCATCTTTGAGGTTTTGAATCGACGCTGGGATATTGGCGTACACCTTCTCTTTCACGTCACTTCGAAGGAAAAAGTCGCGAGGTGTTAAATCACAAGATCTAGGGGGCCAATTGTAATCACCTCTTCTAGAGATAACACGGTCTGGAAACTATTCCCGCAAAAAATCAATGGTTTCGTTGTTTGTGTGAAACGTAGCGCCGTCTTGTTGAAAGTAAACGTTATCTAGATCAATTATATTCAATTTCGGTCATAAAAAATCATTAATCAAGAGGAATGGAAAACCTGGGTTTTCTTCAACACTTTTGGCTACAGAAGCAATATTCTCGGTTGTTCTTGAGCGACGTGCACGGGTTTTATTCTTCACATCACTAACTTGTCCCAACAGCTCGAATTATTCCTCCAATTTCTTTATTGCGGCTTGACAAGGCGCTTCACGACGACCCAAAAATGTTCGAGTTTTACGAACCGTCTCTTCCAAATTTTCACCATTTTTATAGTGAATTTCAATGTGTTCTTGAAGCGTGTATCGTTCCATTCTTATTAATGGCGTTGTTTTCTCTAGTCAAATGTCACAAAATGGCAGCTTCAAACGTGACATCTACCGAAACAGCGGGCTGTTCAAAATAACACCTCTTATTGGAAAATCCTTTATAATATAATCCATTTCGAAAGCACGTGAAACTATCAGAAAATCGCAACGTTACTCGCCCCTACCGGAAAATTGATAAGGGTTTAAATTGAATTGACAGGAAAAATTGGGAAGAAAAATACTGCGGTCGAGGGGGGCAATTGACCCTGACGTAGTGCTGAATAAGGAGATCGGCCCGCGAGAGGGTGCGGTGAAAAATCTCCGATGTTTTCCGGGCTGTTGACTCTGGAACCCTTCGCGTAACCTTTCTTGGGAAAATCGACACTTCTTGTTTGTCGAAAGGCTTTATTGGTGTACCTTTCATCCCTTTTCCATTCTTCTCCAAAGGGATCGTTCTTAGAGTGGCATAACAAATTGTTGCGTCGTCATAACTGATCTAGGGGTGGAAATGGTTCATCCCTTTAACATGACTTTTCTGTACAGTTCTGAATCTGATATGATTCTTCAGGTAAAGCTTAGGCAAATTGCTTTTGGATTCTAAAAACGTTGTAAAACCTGAATTCGTTCCAGAAATTATTTATTTTTATACATACCTGTTTTATGTTTTGTGTCTTTCTTCTTTTCTTTCAAAGTAAAGTATCACTACTTCTTGGTAAATTTGTTCAAGTTCAAGGGTAAATACGTCAACTATTTGCTCCGGTTTCAAGGAACACGAACCTTAGAGTAAGCTGAGCATTCACCATAAAGTGCTCAGTTGTCTCATTGGTTTATGACAGAAGCGAAAGGTACCATCTGAAACCTTTTCTATATAAAGAGTTTTTCAATAAGACGTGTAATTTTGAAAAGCCCGCTATTTCGGTAGATGTCACGTTTGAACCTGTAATTTTTTGACATTTGACATGTAGAAACTACGCCATTAATAAAAATGGAACAATACACGCTTCAAGAATTCATTGAAATTATTAAAATTCATCATAAAAATGGTGAAACATTTTTGGCTCGTCGTGAAGCACCTTGTCGGACCGCAATAAAGAAATTGGTGGGAAATTCGAGCTGTTGGGACAAGTTAGTGATGTGAAGAATAAAACCTGTACACTTCGCTCAAGAACAGCCGAGAATATTGCTACTATAGCCGAAAGTGTTGAAGAAAACCAAGGTTTGTCCATTCCTCATCGTTCTTCGGAATTAGGCATTCCACAAACGTCATTATACAGTATTCTGCATAAATATTTGGGTCTTGAGGCTTATAAAGTTCAGTTAACACAAGAACTCAAGCCGGCCGATCATCAACAACGTCGTGTCTTTGCTAATTGGGTCATTGAAATACATGAAAATGATACGGAATACCATCGAAAATTCATCTTGAGTGATGAGGCCCATTTCCACCTCGGTGGCTTCGTCAACAAGCAAAATTGTCCCATCTGGGGCTAGGAAAACCCTAGAGTTATTGTTGAAAAGCCTCTCTATCCTCAACGTGTGACTGTTTGGTGCGGTTTATGGTCCATCGGAGTCATTGGTTGGAGCAACAGTTACGGTGAATGGATTGTGCTATCGAGAGATGGACAACGTTTACTTACAACAAGACGGCGCTACGTGCCACACACGCAACGAAACCAATGATCTTTTGCGGGAAAAGTTCCCTGACCATGTTATCTCTCGAAGAGTTGATTACAATTGGCCAAGGAGATCTTGTGATTTAACACCTTGCGATTTCTTCCTTTGGAGCCACGTGAAAGAAAAGGTCTACGCCAATAGCCCAGCGTCGATTCAAGACCTCAAAGATGGAATTCGTAAGGCTATCTAGGGCAAAGGGCAGCCACTTTATGATTTGGTTATGGAAAATTCCATCAAAAGTATATGGTTCTGTAAGCGTGGTCGTGGTGGTCATTTGCCTGATGTTATTTTCCACTATGATGGCATAGCTTCTTCTTCATAATGTAATAAACATCCGATCATTCATATTGAAAAATGGCATATTACTTTGAATATCAAAATAACACCTCTTATTGGAAAACCCTTGAGATTCAATGATCCTAAGATCCTGACTCAAGGTAAAGGGTGCTTGGTAATTCGACGTGATTTTGCGAAGGGGATATACTAAACGTCATTTGCAACAAAATGCGTCGAGTAAAAGCATAGTCCGAAAATTTGTGGTTTCGAAGATATGACGGTTTTTCAAGTTTTTTGAAACTTTTTACTCCATCATCGAAAATTATTGAAAAACGTTTCGCTGTCTATATCAGAATCCTTTTACAGACAAACTTGGAAAATTTTCGGAATTCTGTGTTTTTTCGTTTGTAGTCTAATTGAATGTCAATCAGACTAAAAACGAAACGTTACGTTATCCTTTTCACTTATTTTCTTTTTTAGTTTTTCTGTTAAGCAAAATTTTTTTCAAAACCAATTTGCTCCTGACAAATTACTGCATGGATTTACGCAGGAACATTTCATCTCAATCAAAATTTTTTTAGTTGTTTCTGTTTCAGAGACTGGTAGTGAAAACCTAAAAAAGTTTTCTAAAAAATTACCTTTTTCCTTTAAAATCGCGTTACTCAGTTTTACGTTACTATGTTATTCGGTTTTTGTTTGTCAATGACATATTTTAGGAAATTGTCAGATGAACGTGTTTTTTGAAGAATTGTAATTAATAGCTTTGAATGTCGTTTCTTTATTCCAGGTAAGGATTTGCCATTACCTATGTTCGTATCTTTTAATATTACATAGAATCTTTATTCCAGAGAAACTCAATTTAGTTATTAATCTACAATGAGAATTCTAGAAAGACTATCAATTCATTATATAGGTATATATCATTTTGACATAAGTTTGTCACACGTTTTTTATCATTATTCCGAAATTAAATTCGATATTTAGGATGAAATACCACTATTTAAATCTATGGGAGATGATTACCCTTCAGTAGGGTCCTGTAGCTGTCTTAGAAGAACAGAAGATTCGGAAATCATCACTTGGAACGCCAGAACTGGTCCAAGAGCAAGAATTACGTATTTTGTATCTGAATATTGAAGGTATTTATTCGAATAGTTTTCAGTTTCAATTTTGTAAAAACGGCGAGGCAGGGTTTTTTCTACTGAGGTTTTTCCCTGTGCTCTGGTATCATACGGCAGAATAGTATGGTACCCCGTTTTGCACCAACCTAAGCTAGGGACTTTTTTGTTTCATGTATTGTATTTTGTTAGCTCTCAATTCAAAAGAATATATATATATATATAGGTATATACTTCGTGTTCCTAGGTCAAACCAAAATAAACATGCTCAGCCTAATCCGGAAGAAAACTCTGGGAAAACACCTCGTCAAGGAAGAAGGAGGGGGGAGCTTAGAGTAGGGAGGTCATGCAGATACGGCTGATACGTAAATTGAAAGGCGTGTAAACAGAAGGTTGGAACATAAAAAGCCGTGATTGGAAAAGCGGGAGGAAATTCACGGGTAGCATCAGAAAGAATTAACGATTCTGACGATTTCCACTCTCTTTGCTCATCCGAAAGGCAATCTGTCTGTTGCAAATAAGGATTGCAGGACCGGACACGTGGAGGAAATTCGTTTTTACTTCAGACAGATTATCCTTCAGAGTTAAAAGTAATCCTAGAGATGCCTTCACGCATTTGTTGATGTAGCCAAGTAGAATCTGTTTATGAACGTGAACAACATTCGGCGTTGCGAACTTGTGCCGTGTCTTTATTCCGTATTGGGATAGATGGACTACAGCTTCCCTGCTATGGTACTAACAGATGAAGTCAAATAAAGTGTTTTCCAATAAGAGGTGTTATTTTGATATTCAAAGAAAAATGCTATTTTTCAATACAAAAGATCGGATGTTTATTTCATTATAAAGAAGAAGCTATGCCGTTAATGGTGGAAAATAACATCAGGCAAAAGATCACCACGACCACGCTTAGAGGACCATATCCTTTTAATGAGATTTTCCATAACCAAACTATGTCCTCGATAGCCTCACGAATTCCATCTTTAAGGTCTTGAATCGACGCTGGGCTATTGGCGTAGACCTCCTCTTTCACGTGGCCCCAAAGGAAGAAGTCGCAAGATGCAAGATGTTTAATCACAAAATCTTCGGTGGCCAATTGTGATCACCTCTTCGAGAGATAACACGGTCCGGCAAAGACACTACGTTGTTGATGATCGGCAGGCTGGAGTTCTTGTGTTAATTGAACTTTTAAACCTTAAGACCCAAATCTTTATTCAAAATACGGTGTAATGACGTTTGTGGATTGCCTAATTCCAAAGAACGACGAGGAATGGACAAACCAGGGTTTTCTTCAACATTTTCGGCTACAACAGCAATATTCTCGTCAAATGTCAAAAAGTTACAGCTTCAAACGTGACATCTACCGCAATAGCGGGCTATTCAAAATAACACCTCTTATTGGAAAACCCTTTAGATGATTGTGTCAGTTTGGCAACATCGTTCTGTTGCTGTTTAGTTATTCGATGCGTCGCGATTACATTTTTATTTCGATTTGACGTTCAAAAACTGGATTTTTTTACTCATTTGGAGGCAGTTTATTGTTGCTGAGGGTATTTCGGTAATTAAAGCCATGGCAAAATAACGAATATTTTTCATTATATTCAGAAATTGTAGAGATGAAAATTTAACCTAACACCCCGGTTCGGCAGTTAAGTGCTTTCCATCCCAATCCATAGCTTAGTTGATTACAATAATATTCACGCGTAGGGGCATCTCTATGTTTACTTCTTTTTCTGAGATTCATCAGGTGTTTGATAAACTGCTGTGGCAAACCTAGGTCTTGAAAGCGAAATACACACATCGTCAAAAGTCTTGATTTGATAGAGGAGGCAGAACAGTCCTAAACTTATAGAAGCTTTGTCGAAATACCAGATTCTGCAACGTTTGAATATTCCACAGACGAGTTGAGCTCATAGTGGCTCTTTTATTGGAAACCGACAGCGTTACCCTTACGAACCTTTGCCTGGTCGACCTATCTTGATAAAAAAATTAAGAAAAGCCCTGAGCAGGAGCTTTTGAGCGTTCGTTCTTTGGTGAAGTAATAAAACTTTTACCTCAAAATTTTATATGGGATTGAGATTGATACCAAATATACAGGGTCTCTATAAATGATTGTAACGGCGCAGTTGGCTTTGGATTATTTCCATTTTGCTGCTACCTATGCAAGCTCTATACATTAAACAAATTTTTTTCTCTATCTATCTTTGACATTGATAATTCCAGCTACCTAATTCGACCGCCTTACCTACATAATAATGTAAAATGAATAGATGAATTATCGGAAGCCAACTGCGCTGGTGCATTCATTTATAAAGACTCTGAAACAATGGAGAATCTCAGCACAATCGGAATTATATTATGAAAATTTTTCAAAAAATGAAATATGTGAAAAATAAATAATTGCAAAAATTAAATTTAATAATATGGTTCTGATGATGCGATCCCTTGAATTTGCATGAGCATTCATAATAGTAGTTTTCATTCTCAAAACAGATTTTACTCGAATCGGAATAATTCTGTTATGGAAATATGAAGATTCTTCTCTCAATATTCCAATTGAATTTTCTATGGTTCTGATAACACTATAGCCACAAAATTGCATGAAGATTCAGTATATCAATCTTTATTCACAAAAAAATTCACTCGAATCGAATATCCTGTTAGAGAATTGTGAAGATTTTTCTATTCAATAATCCAATTGAATTTTCTATGGTCCTGTTGAAAATATGGCCAAGAAATTTTGGATGAACATTGAGAATATCGATCTCCATTCACAAAAAAATTTTTACTGGATTCGGATATCTTTTTATGGAAATATGAAGATTTTTTTCAATATTCCAATTATATTTCCTCTGGTTCTGTTCACACTATGGTCACAAAATTTTGCAGGAGGCTTGTTATCAGCATTTTTCATTTGGCCGTAACATTTCATTCTGATGTGTTCCGTATTGTCTGAGATATTGAGAAAAAAAAATTTTGTATAGCCATATTTTATCAAACACCTTGAACGATTTGGTTGGTTAACAAACTTAACCGAGCCATTTGGGACCCGAAATCATCCTGAAAATTTCAAGTCTCAAGGACAATCTCTTCGAAAGTTATTGTTGTAACGGACTGACGGAAGGCCCCACGGACAGAATTGAATTTGACCACGAATTCGTCATCAGGGAGTCGAACCCTATCGTTTGAGGCCATTTTAGGCTCGAAATTCGAAAATTCCAGAAATTTGGGCAAAACGATATAGCACTTGTTCAAGTAGAATGAGCGCTCAAAAATCATTTGCTGTTCGTTAGTCTAGCTTAGACTCGAGGACGAGTATATAAACAATCGTAGATAGTGTTTGATATTTTATTTATTAGTACAGTCGAAATGTCAGAAAGACAGAGGGGTAAATTTGAGTCGTAGAACAAACCATTCTAAAGTCTTGCGAGATAGAAGAGCACAAAGATCAAGCGAATAAATCCAACAGGAAAATTCAGAAGTGCGTGTTAACATGATGCAGTTACTTGCAACACAATCGCAAGAGGTAAGAAATGAAAGGAATCAACGAAGAAGATTTGAACAAAGAGAAGGACGCAGATACGTAGTCGACAGACGCAGAACATCAAACCAGAAAAGTAGCAATGTATTTTCTACAAATGTAGATAAATGTTAAAACAACGATAACCGGACCAGCTTCTATAAAAATGTGAAAGAATCCGAGTCGAAGGACCAAAATCCCCCACTCGTATCTACAACCAGGCTCCAAGTCCTGCCCTGTCGCGCCCAGTCGATTCCCAGTGTCGACTTTGATCAAAGATTAGCTTTGAGTCAGTCTGATGGGTATGATTCCATGAAATATTAATGGATCGAAAGGTAATGGAATAAATTAATTTCTAAAAGCAATATTTCGCATCGCACTCCAAGGATTAGACATTGCGCCCGGCCAATCGGAACCAGCCGGAAATTAAAGAGAATGCCTAATCAGCACATGCTTGAATCAATATATTAATTGATTCCGCGATGGGAATCCGGATACGAGTTGTACATGCTTGGATGAGGTTCCAGGAATGTTCTGGAATAGATCTGAGGATGATCGAAGCATTGTTGGAGGGCATGGATGGTAGTCCTGGATGCATAGGGGTTTAATATTGATACGACAAGAATCATCACTCTTCTTATTCTCGGGACAATGAACTTAACATTTTTTTGAGCGCTCATTCTACTTGGCAGCGTTCAGCACAAATGTCCGTAATTTTCGAATGTTAAGACTCAAACCCCGTTAGCACAATAACTTTCGAAGGAATCCTCCTAGAGACTGTAGATTTTTAGGGTGAGCTCGGTTTCCCAATGCTGCGGTTAAGTTCGTTAATTAGCCAAATCGTCCAGGGTGTTCCATATAATATTCATTCAAAAATTTTGTTCCTTATACTCCGACGAAGCGAAAGCAATTGGAATGAAATTTTGTTGCCACATGCAATATGCTCATAGTACCATCAGGAACTCTACTTATTTGGAGGTCTGGAAAAAGCTCCCAAAATATTAAAACGTTAACATTTTAGACATTGCAGAAGATGCATTGATATGAACTTGAAAAGAAAGTGTGTTAAACTGATCCATTTTGACAGTAAAGCTGGTTGTGCACTGAACTCCTATGTCTAATATGAAAGTGTCGAAGAAAATTTAATAAAGTAGGCAAGAACGACAAGATCGCTCTAGTCTGAGTTCCTAATCACTCAGGAATCAAAGAAAACCTAAAGGCTAACATACTTGCCAGAAAGAGAGCATAACCGCCACTTACTGGTCCAGAACCTTTCTGTGATATAGGACAATGAAAAAGAAAGAGTTTTTGGAAAAGAAAGAAACTGGAAGAGAAGTAGTCTGGAGGAATGGGGGAGTGGAATGTAACACCTTAACAATGTACAGTCTGCAATACCCGGAATTGTCATTCCAGAGTTGATATCATGATGAAAACGGTTTTTCGAAAACCATCGGCGTAACGCCGCGAAAAGTGTATCGATGTTCAGGGAGCCTATATTTCGAAGAATGTGGCTTCTTGCACACATAAACAAGACAAGTGCACTCAAGTATTTGCGACAATAAAGTTCGGGGCATCTATCTATTTATCTGATAATATATCTGATAGATTCGTATTCAACATAAAGGGTTTTCCAATAACCGCTATTTCGGTAGACGTCTCGTTCGAAGCGTTTAACATTTGACAAGTAGAAACTACGCCATTAATAAAAATGGAACAATACACTCTTCGAGAACTCATTGAAATTATTAAAATTCACTATAAAAATGGTGAAAAATTGGCAGAGACGGTTCATAAAACTCGAGCATTGTCGGACCGCAATGAAGAAATTGGTGGAAAAATTCGAGCTGTTGGAAAAATGTATTGATGTGAAGAATAAAACCCGTGCACGTAGATCAAGAACAGCCGAGAATATTGCTGCTGCAGCCGAACGTGTTGAAGAAAAACCAGGTTTGTCCATTCCTCGTCGTTCTCTGGAATAAGGTATTCCGCAAACGTATTTTGCATAAAGATTTGGGTCTTAAGGCTCATTCATTTATTTAGCGTTTGGCAACATCACAGGTAATTACATAACAAGAATAATAAATTGCTTATGCCATCTATATTGAAGGGTAACATACTCGTGTGTACACTAGGTCCGAGTTTCCGTGTCAATGGGTCCTTGGAAAAACCGTTCAATTATTGTGGCATCAGTTGTTCTGCCTGTGATCCTTTTGCCAGGAGATCTAAAGATAAACTGAAGATTGTCAGGCGCCTCTTGTGTTAGTTCATTTAGCGTTACCCAGGGTGCACCACGTGGAGGCGAACTAACCCTACACTTAAAACTTATAAAGTTCAGTTACAACAAGAACTCAAGCCTACATGCCACAAAAACCATTGATATTTTGAGAGAAAAGTTTCCGGACCGTGTTATCTTTCGAAGAGATGATCACAATTGGCCACCGAGATCTTGTGATTTAACACCTTGCAACTTCTTCCTTTGGGTTCACGTGAAAGAGAATGTCTACGCCAATTGCCCAGCGTCGATTCAAGACCTCAAAGATGAAATTCGTGAGGCTATCGAGGAGATAGACCAGCCACTTTGCGATTTGGTTATGGAATATTCCATTAAAAGGATATAGTCCTCAAAGGGTGGTCGTGGTGGTCATCTGCCTGATGTTATTTTCCACTATTAACGGCATAGCTTCTTCTTTATAATGAAACAAACAGCCGATCATTTATATCGAAAAATGGCATTTTTCATTTCAATATCAAAATAACACCTCTTATTGGAAAACCCTTTACATCGAATACTAGTCGCATAGCTCACAAAGACAATACCCAATCTCACACTAACAAATCCGCATCAAAAATCGATATGGCGGCATCAGATGTCGCCGCAGCAGTGTAATCGGCCAATATCGCACATACGCCGCAGCTGATACCTCTCGATAACGCATTGTTCAGCCGAACTACCGGGCGATCGGCCTAAACGCAATCGGCCGCACGCCCGACAAGTCCTCATGAAGGATCGTTCCGGAGCCATTATCGCGACACAAGAGGTATCGAAGCTTGTTATTCGATCGGATAGTTGTGCGTACGCGGACAACTGAACATCGGCGACATGTGCCGCCATAGACTGTGACGCGGTTTGGCGGCAATTGTGTCGCGATCGGCCGGAATAGGAGCGATGAGGCGAAAGCGGCTTTGAATTGGATTAATTGTTTGTATTTATGCGCGATTTGGTGATGGAAGATGATTATTCGCGTTAATAAGCATTGTTTCCATTGGTGATAACTTTTGGTTCTTCCTTGTTTCGAAATATAGTTGTTGAAAGGTTCTTTCCATTTGACTCTGCATCACTCCCCATCTGATTCAAAATCAGTTGATGCGTGTTCTTTTTTACAGTGTTGATGTGATTTTGAATTGATGAGGATCATTTACAACTACTGTTGTTTTTGACAAGATCAGTTCAATTTCCAATATCACTTCAGTTCATCATAACCCTAACATAACTTATGGTGGTATTCTGCTTTCATGTGTAGCCCAATGTGTAACTTTTCATGTGCTTACAGGAAAATTGCAATTCGGGACTTCTTTAAGGCATCTGCAGTTTACAAAAATCGTAAAATATTTAAGAGTACACGACGGGTGATCGGAAGCATTATCGAATGACATATTGTGAGGTTACGTTTAATGGTTTGTTTATTTCTGGATAAACAACAATGTTTCAATGTAAGAAATTTGTGATGAATAATAAAAGAATGGCTTTTTTTATTGGATTGTTATCGGAAGAAAATCATCACAGGTGAAAAATTGTTCAATAATACACATGACCTGAAAATCATTCTTTTTTGAAGTAGGAACTTTATAGGAATTGAAAGGAAAAGGTTGCGTGATCGAATGAGTTCATTCGGATGCCTAGAAAATGTTCAGATGGGCTTTTCCAGTATGTAGAAATATAGGTTTTTTTCATGCGAGAGCAACGAAAATAATGTTGAATTTATATCTATCTAATTATGCAAAGTTTCAATTCAAATAATTATTTCTTATAACTAATTATTGATCGAATATTGAGAAAACGATTTTCATACTCCTAAATTCACACGTCGCGCCATGATGACGTACGAGCAAGCATTACTATCGAGGAGGACGATTCACAACAGAGTGACCAGTTGGCATCGTTATTAACTGTGAAAAAACAAAATGAATGCTAAAGTGCACATCATGATCAATAAAAAGTTTTACTGGAAAACCTGTCTGCGAAACGAAAAATGGAAGCAAGCCCTGAGCAGGAGCTTCTGAGCGCTCGTTCTCTGGTGGAGCAATAGGACTATCATCTCAAAATTCTGTATATGACTTGAAATTGATACTTTATATATAAACAATTAAAAAATTCAATTCTATGGTCACACTTGAAAATTAAAATAATTAAATTTTATGGTTCTGATGATGCGATCCTCTTGAAATTTGGCATGAACATTCAGTATATCAATCTTTATACCAGGAATAAATTTCACTCAATTCAGATATCTTGTTATGAAAATATAATTTTTTTTTTCAATATTCAAATTGAATTTTCTATAGTTCGGATGATGCGATGATCTTCAAATTTTGCACAAACATTCAATATATAAATCTCAATTCCAAAAATAAATTTCATTTGATTTGGATATCTTGTTATGGAAATATAAAGAGTCTTTCCTTTAATATTCTAATTGGAATTTCTATGGTTCTGATGATGCGATCCTATTGAAATTTTGCATGAACATTCAGTATATCAGTCTCAACTTACAAAATGAATTTCATTTGAATCGGAAAGTTGGTTATGGAAATAAAAAAATTCTTCTTTTCAATATTCCAATTGAATTTTCTATGGTTCTGTTAATACTATGGCCACAAAATTTTGCGAGAGGCTCACTATGAGCATCTGGCAAGTTGCTGCAAAATTTCATTCCGTTTGCCCTCGTTTTGTGTGAAATATTGAGGAACAAAAATTTTGAATGGCCACTTTTTATGGAACACCCTGTACGATTTTTCTGGTTAACGAACTTAACCGAGCTATTTAGGAGCTGAACACACCCTGAAAATTTCAAGTCTCTAGGACAATCCGTTCGAGAGTTATTGTGCTCACGGACGGCCGGCCGGACGGCCGGCCCTGCAGAATTTGATTTGACCTCATATTTTCCATCAGGGAGTCGAACCCTATCGTTTGAGACTATTTTCGGCTCAAAATTCGAAAATTACAGACATTTGGGCAAAACGATATAGCACTCGTCTAAGTAGAACGAGCGCTCAAAAAGGATAATCGCTATGATTTTCTTGGGTCTTTTTTTCTGATATAAGTTTTTCTGGAAATCAAAAAAGCAATAATTAAGCTTTTAGATAATTTTGCTAATATTAAAGAGGTTTTTTCCAATAAATTGACAATAGATGATTAAAAATGGCTTCAATATTCACACAGAAATATTGAACGAAATTCAAACTATATTTTACTCTTCATACACACTATAAACCCAACCATCATTTCATCTCTGTTCGAAGTTCATTCCATAATATTTATTTTACTCACAAACACATATTTTCAAAATATACAAACTCTGGTAGTTCATTGAGAATGTTAGATGATTGAGTCTTTATTTCCGCGCCAACAGCTAGGCGATTTAATGTTTGCTTTGACTAATAACTGAATCAATAAATTATCTATGAGAAATTAATGCTGCTCTGATTCACAAATGACTTCGATCTGGATAAATCAATTAAAAGCAGGGAAAAAAATTTCATTTTCTGTAACAGAAAATACGCATTATCAATTTGGATTATACGAGAAAGTTTGACTAGAGCTGAAGATTTCGATGCGCCAGCAATAAGTGCAATTTACAAAAAATGGACATCTAATTTTCTATTTGAGTGCATCAGAATGCAACTACATACTTATATGAAATCAGGAAAAGAAAAGATCCATTAGGCAAAAATACAAAGTTTTCTTCAATTTCGGAGATGTAAAGTTTGAAGAGGAAGGCGAAAATATTATTTCAATAGTTGTAGATCTACGTATCTTTCGTATCCACTGATGCGAAAATCGAGAGAAAAATAAATTTGAAAACAGGAATGATAGTATAATTATTATCTCACTATTGTGTAAAGTGACCTATCTCATACGAGGTGCAGAATGTTTTTGACAGTTCTCAGAAAACATTAGATGACTTTGAACTATTTTTGATTCATTCAGCTGTCAAAATTCATTTGATCTTTTCTCTGTTGGATCATATTACTGGAGTCAAGATGTTAATGATATCAACCGACGGTATACTGATAGGATTTTCTGTTATTGACATGAAAGCTTTTTTCTTTCTTAATCTTCTAATTCTCAGTTTTTCTACTTTTGATATTATGGGGACTTCACCTGATAAAAGCATATCGTCTTCAATTAAAGCATGTTGGACAAGCTTTGACTTATCGGTATCTTCAGGTTGACCTAGTTTTTGAGTGCTTGTTCTACAACGAGTGCTATATCGTTTTGCCTGAATGTCTAAGATTTTCGAATTTTGAGCCGAAAATGGTCTCAAACGATAGGGTTAGACTCCCTGATGACAAATTCATGGTCAAATTCAATTCTGTCCGTGGGGTCGTACGGCCGTCCGTTAGCACAATAACTGTCGAAGGGATTCTCCTAGAGAGTTGAAATTTTCAGGGTGACTTCGATATTCAAATAGCTCGGATAAGTTCGTTAACCAGTCAAATCGTACAGGTTGTTCCACAAAATATGGCCATTCAAAATTTTTGTTCTTCAATATCTCTAACAAAACGAAACCCATCGAAATGAAATGTTGCGGACATATGCAAGATAATCATAATAAGCTTCATGCAAAATTTTGTGGCCATAGTGGGAACAGAACCATAGAAAATTCAATTGGAATATTGAAAAGAAGAAACTACATTTATCCAAAAAAAAATCCGATTCGTATGAAATTTATTTAATAAATAAAGATTAATCCACTGTATAATTGTTCAATATTTACATTTCAGGATGGCTTAAGGGCTATACATGAAGTTACAGAATCGTTTTTGAATCGAGTTATTGATTTTAAATCGATTCAATAGAGTTTCAATCATTTTATTTTTCTGTTCATTTTTTCTGCTTCGATTTTTTCGTTTCAGATTCAGTATTCCGAAGACATCTCTGAGAAGGTCATCGGTTGAACTCAATACAGAAAAATTCCTTCAATATTTGAATAGTTTCTAAGTGTTATTTTTGTTTGAATGGCGAGACTGGGTATCATACGAAATAATAGTATGGTACCCCGTTTTGCACTAACCTCAGTTAGGGATTTTTGTTTTCGTTTTATGTATTGTATTATGTTAGCTCTTGATTAAAAAAAATACATACAGGGTGTCCCATTACTCGACGTCAACCCGGAACCGGGTGAAAGGGCAAGTAATGCTGGTTGTCAGAAAAATATAAAAAAAAATCTAAGTTGCATGATTTTAAAATAATGAGCATTTAAAAAAACACGCAAAATTCCACACCCTGTGGCAGTCTTTTCGCTCCTGTTGCCACAAATATCAACTTTTTCCAACTTTTTTCTTCGCTGTGTAACCTTGAATAATGCATGTCTAAACTGTTATCAAAATTTTGATACCAGCTGCTCTAGGTTTCATAAAAATAGGGCTTACTTCTCGGAAAAAAAATTCGAAATAAACAATTGCCTAGTTTCAACTGACTGTATTGAAGAAAAAATGTACTACGTAGGTTTGGCATGTTTTTTCAAAAGTTGGCGCATTTAGTGAGGATTCCAAAATGGTATAATACTTGTTTAATTATAGCTGCCGTAGTTCAAATTTATTTTCGATTGCCTTTGAATACACTTTTTCGTTAACTGCTTCCCAGTAATAGAGTCCAATGGGTTCAAGTCCGGTGAACGGGCCGGCCACGAGATTGGACCAGAACGTCCGATCCATCTTCCAGGGAAAAATGTTATCAGAAAAAAAAATTTGCAGAGAAAATAATTTTTCCAGAAAAAATTTTTCCTGAGAAATTTCTCTGAAAATTTTTTTTTCTGATAACATTTTTTCCCGGAAGATGGATCGGACGTTCTGGTCCAATCTCGTGGCTGGCCCGTTCACCGGACTTGAACCCATTGGACTCTATTACTGGGAAGCAGTTAACGAAAAAGTGTATTCAAAGGCAATCGAAAATAAATTTGAACTACGGCAGCTATAATTAAACAAGTATTTTACCATTTTGGAATCCTCACTAAATGCGCCAACTTTTGAAAAAACATGCCAAACCTACGTAGTACATTTTTTTTTCAATACAGTCAGTTGAAACTAGGCAATTGTTTATTTCGAATTTTTTTTCCGAGAAGTAAGCCCTATTTTTATGAAGTTGGAAAAAGTTGATATTTGTGGCAACAGGAGCGAAAAGACTGCCACAGGGTGTGGAATTTTGCGTGTTTTTTTTAAATGCTCATTATTTTAAAATCATGCAACTTAGATTTTTTTTTATATTTTTCTGACAACCAGCATTACTTGCCCTTTCACCCGGTTCCGGGTTGACGTCGAGTAATGGGACACCCTGTATATGGAAGATCTGCAATCAGTAAATCATACTTTCACTTTCCCAACCCTATAAAGTAGACCAAACACCGTCCCACCAACACAATTCCACAATTCCAATCCTCAACCACCAAAAAAAAGACCAAGATCTCTGAAAATCTGGCTTCCAGACATATGAAGCCATAAATATCGCTTATACTCCTTGCATACCCTCGAATATCTTCGCCGGTAATCCATCTCCATTGAAAAAAACAGGTAATGCATCGGTTATTTATATTTTATCGAACGCTAATGCTTCCAAATGGCCCCCACAATGTAACATTAACAAAATACTAATCTTAATAAATGATCAACGTGAAATCAGGTAGCAGCGGAGCCTTCGGTAATATAATAAACATCCTGTCTTTTGTTGGTACACAATCTGTAAATACTGTATTGAGCAGGCTGACTTGGCGATGAGTTGTGAAAATCGAACCCCTTGATTCGATGCTGAGATGTCTGGAGCGTAAAATATTTCGGATTGAATATTAATTCTTGTATCGATGATTCGTGACCTTGAAAGGAGACGAATGGATAGAATTTTTATTGTGAGGGTTTCTCATTTTGAAAAGTTGACATACTTAGTTCTGTCACTTGAAAGAATATAATGACTGGAAGGTTTTGAACCAGAACAGAATTGTTCGAAAATGAGAATTATTATCTCAAAATAGTTATTTATGGTATGAGTGTCATAAGTGACATTTCATTTTATGAGTGAAAAAGTGAAGTTTCACGAACAAATTGAAATCACTTTCAACACAAATATCATACAATATTTTTTTCTACGACTCTCACAAAATTCAATGTTCAATGATGATTTTCAAATGTAAAGCGTTTTCCAATAAGAGGTGTTATATTGAATAGCCCCCTATTTCGGTAGATGTCACGTTTGAAGCTGTAGTTTTTTGACATTTGAAAAGTAGAAACTACGCCATTGATATTTATTTATTTATTTAGCGTATGGCGTTTCGACACATTATAAACACAAATCATAAACATAAACAAACATAAACATAAACTACAAAATACAACAAGCCTAAGCCTACAGACAAACATCGAGATTATCTATATAAAAATGGAACGATTCACGTTTCAAAATTGCATTGAAATCGAGATCTTGTGATTTAACACCTTGCGACTTCTTCCTTTGGGGCCACGTGAAAGAGAAGGTCTACGCCAATAGCCCTGCGTCGATTCAAGACCTCGAAGATGGAATTCGTGAGGCTATCGAGGACATAGGGCAGCCACTTTGCGATTTGGTTATGGAAAATTTCATTAAAAGGATATGGTCCTGTAAGCGTGGTCGTGGTGGTCATTTGCCTGATGTTATTTTCCACTATTAACGGCATAGCTTCTTCTTTATAATGAAATAAACATCCGATCATTTATATTGAAAAATGGCATTTTTCTTTGAATATCAAAATAACACCTCTTACTGGAAAACTCTTTATTATAAACATCCTGTCTTTTGTTAGTACACAATCTGTAAATACTGTATTGAGCAGACTGACTTGGCGATGAGTTGTGAAAATCGAACCCCTTGATTCGATGCTGAGATGTCGGGAGCGTAAAATATTTCGGATTGAATATTAATTCTTGTATCGATGATTCGTGACCTTGAAAGGAGACGAATGTATTGGAATTTTTATGGTGAAGGTTTCTTGTTTTGAAACGTTGACATACTTAATTCTATGTCGATATCAACTTATGAATTGTTCGAAAATGAGAAAATAGTTATTTTCCGCCGATCTCGAAATAAAAGGTGATTTCAATGTGTACGGAATTGAGCATTACTGACCCATTTTAATGCCCAATTTTTAAGCTACTTTAATGTGCAATCCTCATGGCAAGCCTTCACGAAGTATTCAGAAGCAATACGAGAAATGTCAAAACTCTACTGGAACATAGAAATTCCCTTGTGTCAAATGTATGTCTTATGCAAAATGAGAATGTATTTCAATCAAGAATTTATACACTATTCATTTTGAGAACGTCGGAAAAATCTTGTAATCAACACGGTTATTAATCTAGCGACTAATTGTCTCGAACTATTAATATTTTGACCATTAGTAGCTGTGTCTAATAACCTAGTTGATTAAATAACTATTATGGTATAAGTGTCATAAGTGACATTTTATTTTGTGAGTGAAAAAGTGAAGTTTCAAGAACAAATTAAAATCACTTTTAACACAAGTAGGTATTATTTTTTTTTCTACGACTGTCACAAAATACCTTCATTCGGTTATTCTATGTTCAATGATGATTTTCAAATGTAAAGGGTTTTCCAATAAGAGGTGTTATTTTGAATAGCCCGCTATTTCTGAATATGTCACGTTTGAAGCTGTTATTTTTTGACATTTGACAAGTAGAAACTACGCCATTGATAAAAATGGAACGATACACGCTTCAAGAACGCATTTAAATCATTAAAATTCACTATAAAAATGGTGAAAATTTGACAGAGGCGGTTTCTAAAACTAGAACATTTTTAGGTCGTCGTGAAGCACCTTGTCGGACCACAACAAAAAAATTGGTAAAAAAATTCAAGCTGTTGGGACCAGATAGTGATGTGAAGAATAAAACCCGTGCACGTCCCTCAAGAACAGATGAGAATATTACTGCAGTAGCCGAAAGTGTTGAAGAAAACCCAGGTTTGTCCATATCCTCGTCGTGTTTTGGAATTGGGCATTCCACAAACGTCATTACACCGTATTTTGCATAAAGATTTGGCTAATGAAGTTCAGTTTTTTCACAAGAAGTCAAGCTAGCCCATCCTCAACAACGTCGTGTCTTTGCTGAAATACATGAAAATGATCCGGAATTCCATCGAAAAATCATCTTGAGTGAAAAGGCCTATTTCCAGCTCGGTGGCTTCGTCAACAAGCAAAATTGTTGCATCTGGGGCTCGAAAAACTCAAGAATTATTGTTGAAAAGCCTCCTTATGCTCAACGTGTGACTGTTTGGTGCGGTTTATGGTCCGGCGGAGTCATTAGACCTTATTTTTATGAAAATGAGGCTGGAGCAACAGTTACGGTGAATGGATCGCGCTATCAAGAGATGATTAATGATTTTTTATGGCCGAAATTTGATAGTATTGATTTGGACAACGTTTACTTTCAACAAGACAGCACTTCGTGCCACACAAGCAACGAAACCATTGGTCTTTTGCGGGGAAGTTTCCGGGCAGTGTTATCTCTCGAAAAGGTGATTACAATTGGTCACCGAGATCTTGTGATTTAACACCTTGCGACTACTTCTTTGGGGAAACGTGAAAGCGAAGGTCGACGCCAATAGCCCAGCGTCAACTCAAGACCTCAAAGATGGAATTCGTGAGGCTATCGAGGACATAGGGCAGCCACTTTGAGATCTGGTTATGGAAAATTTCGTTAAAAGGATATGGTCCTGTAAGCGTGGTCGTGGTGGTCATTTGCTTTATGTTATTTTCCACTATTAACGGCATAGCTTCTTCTTTATAATGAAATAAACGTTCGATCATTTACATTGAGAAATGGCATTTCTGTTTTAATATCAAAATAACACCTCTTATTGGAAAACCCTTTACTACGTTCACACCAAGCTCTGAAAATTTTCGAGCTTGCTTGTTCAGGTAATTTTCCAAAGTTTCGGAAAGTTAACTATAGGTCCTCAAATCACCATAAGTTTATGGTAACTTGTAACACCAGAAACTTTTCCTTGTCACCACCTCATCGTCCAGCGGCGGGGTTCAAATCCCAGCATTTCCCACATGATGGACAACGCAAGGCCACCCCCATCCATCTTTTCATTACATTTTACTGCATTCGGTAGAAAGACGTCAAGAGATTTTATTAGTTTTTCATGGGCCGAACGTATTAGTAAGATGGGACATTGCCGACTTTACTGTATGATTTTTTCTTGTATCGGGGTTTTTATTTCTCAATAAAACGGTCGTGAATTTTTTGCGACCGCCCGTTCGCGACGTACGACTATGAGTCTAAGGGTGGGGGGCTGAGTGATTCGGGCGATTATCGGCTGGTATATGTTCGATTTTGGGGTACAAATTGCCGGGGATGAAGGGTAGGAATGCCAACAAAAAAGGGATAAAAGTTTTGACGTTGTGTCGTGAAAATAATTTGGGGAATTATGGTGTTTTGCAATATGCAGGGAATTTCTGAATCTGCGACGAAAATATTTTCTGAATGAATGAATTTGCTCTCATCATGGTAAGCCCATGTGAGTCAGAAATATGGGGGTGGTATATGTAGAATATTATACTTTCGAGTCACTCATTTCCTGAGATCGAATGATTATTGAAAATCATTGATTGTTTCGATCAATTGAATTTAATAGTTATTTTCCTAGCAAGTGCAGAAAGTGATATTTTCCCGCACGAAACTGCCGTTACCCAAACGACGCGAAGCGGAGTTTGGGTAAGCAGTTGAGTGCGGGAAAAACATTTCCGCACGAGTTAGGAACAATATTTTTTCTACAAGCGCTTATACGAGATCGATTTCAACACACAGATCAAATGTGAATTGATCATTCTAAATACACATGAATGGAAAAAGTCTCTGACAAGTCGTTACCATTGTATTCTCATCGTTTCCATATAGTAACGTCGTCGGTGGCATAGAGATATATCATTATTCAGTTTATTCTTTAGAAAAAGCGTGCGAGAAAAACCCTTGCTAATCCATTACCACACGCATTTGCGTGCGGTAATGGAATGGCAGGGGTTTTTCCCACACTGTTTGGCAATGTAACTCTTTACGAATTGAAATACGTGCGGAAAAGAGAATGAAAGTGCACGCTTGTAGAAAAATTATATTTTTCAATACTCACATAAAACAGAATACCAATTACAAAAAGAATAAGGAAATGGAGTAGAGCTCTGAGCAGGAGCTTTTGAGCGCTCGTTCATTGGTGGGATTGATACCAAATATATAAATGCAGAATCTCAGTACAATCAGAAATGTATCCTGAAAATTACCTACGAAATGAAATATGTAAATAATAAATAATTAAAATATATGGTTCTGTATATCAGTTTACATTCACAAAAGGGGTTTCACCTGAATCAGATATTCTATTATGAAAATTTGAAGATTCGTTTTTCAATATCCCAATTGAATTTTCTATGGTTCTGTTAAAATTATCGTCACAAAATTTTTTATGATTTTGCCTTCACAAAAGAAATTCCATTCGAATCTGATATCCTATTATGGAAATATAAATTTTTTTTTGAATTTTTTGATTGAATTTTTTATGGTTCTGTTAACACTATGGTCACCAAATTTTGGACGAAAATTCAGTATATCTATCTCAAGAGGAAGCAAGCATCCAGTGAATTGTTTCGGAAGATTTCCTGTAAGTCTATTTTGGCGACATTCTGCGTTTTTTCAAGTTTTAAAAACATTCAATACTAGATTCTTTGTTGAATAATCATAAAATAAATACAGTAATTTAAAGGAATAATAACGTGTTAAGGTGACATTCGGGTTAATTTATGACAATTCCAATAGGTCTAATCATCGCGATATGGTTTAATGGATCAGTGAAGCTTCGAACAAACATAACAATAAACATACAACTTCCTCGATCATTCTTCGAAAGATTGATTTCTAGGCGCCTCAGCAGTCTCATGGAGCATCCCGACCTTTATTAGATCGTATAACTCCCATGGCCGTAAACAAAATTCTCCATTTTTATTACGCTATCGCCTGTCGATATTCGACACTCGTAAACTGTTCAGAGCAACGTGCATGTGTTTGAGACGTTCCTTAATTATTGAGTTTTTGTTTGGGCTCGTAAAAATGGCGGAGGTGGGTGGTCTATGACTCTATGGCGTTATAGACGGTTTTATTATATCCACACTCTTCGATACAGATCTCTGGATGTGTATACGTTGGGGAATAAGCTGGATAGGATAGATGGCTAGAATTAGTGATCGCTGTACTGTAACTTTTAAACCTTAAGATATAGAGAAAATTTTTTCAAATTTGAGAGCCCTGAGCAGGAGCACTGAAGCTATTACTTAGAAATCTTGTGTAGAACTTGAGTTTGATACAGAATTATGAATGCAAAATCACAGAACGATCGGAATAATACTCTGGAAATTATTCAAAAACTAAAATATGTTAAAACATGATCCTTATACGGGATTTGAGATTATTACCAAATATAGAAATGCAGAATCTCAGCACAATCGGAATCATATTCTGGAAATTATTCAAACAATGAGATATACAGGGTGCTCCTAAATTGAACGTACAAACGAAAAGGGCAGATTCCTTAAGTGAGTTCAAAAAAAAACTCCCATAAACATAGTGTCGCGAACGTTTCGTTTTCAAAATACAGGGTGTTAAAGTTTTAATCAAAAACATTTGTTAATTATACGAGTTTATCGAATCTTTATGAATCATCGCTACAGATCAGGAAAATTTTCTTAAAAACTGACACTGAATTGATTCACCACAGCTTACAAAGTGGCCTTACCATCATAGTTTGGATTTTCACGAGGATTTCGAGGGGATCGTTCAAATTTTTTTCTCGAAATCGTAGGTAGATACGAAAAAACTACAGGAGACCGAAAAGTTTAGTATAAGAACAAAGCTTCTTTTTACATTTTTTCAGTTGCTCACCAAAAAAAGTTCTGCAGAAGAACAGGTGGCAGTGTTCCAGAAAAAATATCACCCTGTAGATCTTCTATCGAAATTGCCATGTCACGTGGTGAGAACTCTCAAATGTAATATCTATGCCAAATTTCAGTTGAATATCTTGTGAAGTGTAGACACTATGAGAAAAAAACTTGAAAAAAATTCAAACTTCAACACTCTGTATCTCGAGAACAAAACGTTTGCGACCTCATGTTTATGGGACTTTTTTTTCTTAAACTCACTTAAGAAATCTCCCCTTTTCGTTTGTACGTTCAATTTAGGAACACCCTGTGTAAAGATTAAATAATTACAAAAATTAAATTCTATGGTTCTGATGATGCGACCCTCTTGAAATTTTGCATGTACATTCAGTATATCAGTTTTAATTCACAAAATAAATTTCACTCGAATCGGTTACCCTGTTATGGAACTATAGGGGGATTCTTCTTTTCAATATTCCAATTGAATTTCCTATGAATCTGTTAACACTACGGCCAAGAAATTTTGCATGAAAATTCAGTATATCAATTTATATTCACAAAAATAAATTTTCTAGAATCAGATATCCTCCTGTTATGGAAATAAAAAGATTTTTTTTTTCAATATACCATTGGAATTTTCTATGGTTCTGTAAACACTATGGCCACGAAATTTTGAATGAACTTTCAGTATATCGATCTCCATTAGCAAACTAAATTTTACTCGAATCGGATAAGTGTTCTGTTATGGAAATATGAAGATGCTTCTTTCAATATCAATTGAATTATCTATGGTTCGGTTAACACTATGGCCACAAAATTTTGCATGAAAATTCAGTATATCAGTTTACATCTACAAAATGACTATAACTCAAATCGTATATCCTGATATGGAAATATAAAGATTCTTTTTTTCAATATTCCAATTGAGTTTTCTATGGTACTGTTCACACTATGGCCACAAAATTTTGAATGGGGCTTATTATGAGCATCTGAGATATTGCGGAACGAAAATTTTGAATGGCCATATTTTATGGAACACCCTGTACGATTTGGCTGGTTAACAAACTCAACCGAGCCATTTGGGACCTGAACTCATCCTGAAAATAAAGTCTCTAGGACAATCCATTCGAAAGTCATTGTGCCAACGGACAGCCGCACGGCCCCACGGACATAATTGCATATGACCACGAATTCGTCATCAGGGAGTGTAACACTATCGTTGGTGACCATTTTCGGCTCAAAATTCGGAAATTATAGATATTTGGGCAAAACGATACAGCAGTCGTTCAAGTAGAAAGAGCGCTAAAATCAAAACATTTTAAGGTAAAGTTCTACAACAACTACGCGTTAAGATGTTCAATTTCCTCGCATAAAAACAGCACTCCGAACGAAAAAGAGGCAAAAGAAATTTTTATCACAAATTTAACGAAGAATCGAAAAATAATTGTGAGATTAAAATATCTCAGTGGCGTAACACTTTTTATTCCCTTTTCAAGTTAAACTTCAAATCACTCTTTTCATTTTTTCGGTGTTATTCAGATACTCCAAGAAACAGCTCACCTGATTGTTTTTGCTTCTGAACTCCTGGAAGAATTTTTTGTACTCGTGTTATAAATAACTAATTTTTACTCAATAAAATACTATCATAAGCATTAGGATCGATGATTCTCTTCACATGAATTGCTGACGTGACGTTCTCTAGCGGATTCAAGCGATTCAATTACATGAAACTAATAAACAAAAATGTAAAAACTGCCGTTATATCCCATTTGTTTATAAGTTAACCGAACAAACAGACGAACATCGTATACGAATTGTAAATCCAATCCACGATATTGCTCATTTTCATCTCCTTTGTCGGAAATGCCACATGTTTGGATGGCGCCCCATATTCTGAACATGTGTGTACGGATATGCGTTATTAGCGTAATATAGTTTGTCTATAAATATGATCCCCAACGATGGTTATTAAATAATAATGGCAAATGCAAACTGATTCCAGAGAGTTCGTTAACCACTGGAATGCTTGGAATGCTACTGCCGAAGATATAATTGTGAAGATGGTATCTATCGACATAAGGATAAGGTACTATTCGAGTAAGGATTGAGACCGTTCTTCATGTTTAAGTGTTCAGAGAGGCTTTAAACTTAATAAAGAATAGAACTGCACCAAAATTTTATGGATATCTGCTGAATCCCGAAATTTCAACAGTTTCAAATTTTTTTCGAAATATTCCACCAATTTTAAGAATGTGAAAAAAATACCAGGGTATAAAGGACCAAAGAAGACATTTTATGTTGAAAAATGGCGGTGGAGACTTTTGAAGAACACCGAAAAATAAATTACTATAATTCTATTTTTTTTTCTAAAAATCTATTTTCCAGCTGAAATTCAGAAAAAAAAATTATAAGTCCATTTCCTCAAATGAATAGAATCAAGAGAAAAAATCAACATTCGAAAATTTTGGATTTCACAAGAGAAAACCATAAAATCGAAAAAAGGGTTTTTTATTATACAAAAATTTCAAAAATGGCTAGACGTGAAAAGCTGAAAATTGGCTGAATTATTTTCATTCAATGCCTAATTGATCCTCTCAATATGAATCGAAAAGGCCGCGGGGGCAGATTTACCATTGAAACCCGGCTATACCCTTTGATTCTTCTACAAATTCATATCAAATACTTTCCTATATTCCAGATAATAAGATTCATCGATTAAAATCACGTAAACTACTTTGGTCCAATTATTTTCTGACCTCGAATTAAAGCGATAAAGCAATTTGGCAATCCGAGTGGAACACTTGTAATATTCAGAACAAAGATTTAATAACTGATGCCTCCAATAAAGTTCCTGGATTTGATCTTCCAAGGAAAATTTGGACAGTTCTTAATCGTATAAAATCGGGTCATGGCCGTTGTGATAAAATGCATTTCAAATGAAATTCAGTTGAGAGTCCTAGTTGCGAATGCGGAGAAGAAGAGGAGATAATAGAACGTCTGATGAATAATTATCCTATATTAAAATTTCAAATTTTGAATGGGTTTGTTAATTTTAAATCGATTCAATAAAGTTTCAAACATATTATTTTTTTGTTCCTTTTTCCTGCTTCGATTTTTTCGTTTCAGATTCAGAATTCCGAAGGCATCTGGTAGAGGGTTTTCGGTTGGACTCAATAAAGAAGAAATCCTTCACTGTTCAAATAGTTTTTAAGTTTCATTTTGTTGGAACGGCGAGACGGGGTTTTTTCTACTGAATTTTTCTCTGAGCTCTGGTATCATGCGAAAAAAGAGTATGGTTCCTTGTTTTGCACTAACATCACTCAAGGGATTTTTGTTTTTGTGTTATGTATTGTATTATGTTAGCTCTTGATTTCAAAATTATATATACCGGGTGTTTCTGAATTGATGAGACAGATTTAAGGGGATGATTCCTCGGAATATTTTATGAAAGAAAGTTCCCAAAAATGTAGTTCCGGAAAAGCATTGTTTCCGAGATACAGGGTGTTGAACTTTCACTTAAAAACTGACTGAAAAAGTGGTACGCCACTGAGATATTTTAAACTTACAATTATTATTAAATTCTTCGTTCAATTTGTTGTCTGTTGTTTCTTTTCATGTGGTGTGCAGTTTTTTTCAAGAAAATCAAACATCTTAACTCGTATTTGTCGTTACTTTGACACATAGTAGAGATACTACGTCGAGATATTTTATTTTTTACATAAAAACGGAGCCCCACACGAAAAAAACGCTTGCGAGATTTTTCGTCATAAATTGAACGAATAATTCAAAAATAATAATTGTCAGTTCAAAAAATCTCAGTGGCGTACCACTTTTTCCGTCAGTTTTTGAGTAAAACTTCAACACTGTATATGAGAAATACAAAAGCGAATAAAGAAAATAGGGTGGTATCTTAGCGTCTATCTTATATTCAGAATAACATATTTAGCTGCGAGCTGGCCAATTTTCTGAATAAGAGGAATTGTATATTTTCTCAATATTAGAAGGGAATACCAACCCTTCGAACATCGAAAATCGTAGATCCACCACCACCACCCTCATTAACCCGAATTCCGTGTACCGGATCTATACCGTGCCAATTAAAATTCGAAATTGCGGTCTTGCGACGTCACAATAATCGCCGTGGGCGACGCCGCGCGCGGAAACAAACGAACGGCCGAGGTTGCGAGGCGTCCTGCGATGCCTTCATCAATAATAATCAGATCTATTGATAATTATTCGACGCGTCACCTTGGCAACTGACAACAATTAGTCGGAATTAGTGGGCGGCGGGCGGTAAAGATAAGGGGGTGAGTGATCCCAGGGGGCGATTGATGTGTTTTCGACTTTTGGTGGAAACGCGGAAGGTCGAATAATCAATTTAATGATCAAAATTTGGAAAAGACCAGCAGAGCAGGTGCTTTTGAGCGCTCATTTATTGGTGGAGCAATAATGCTTTCGTACAGGACTTGAGATTCATGCTAAGTACGAGAATATGAGTGCAAAATCTCAGTACAATCGGAATTAAATTCTGAAAATTATTTAAAAATTCAGGAAAAGCCCTGAGCTTTCGAGCGCTTCTTCTTTGGTGGAGCAATTAGACTATCTCCTCAAAATATTATATGGGATTTGAAATTGATACCAAATATAAAAATGCAGAATCTCAGCATAATCGGAATCATATTTTCGAAAATCATTCAAAAAATTAAATACTTATGTAAATAAGGAATAATTAAAAAAAATATGATAATGCGATTCCCGTGAAACAATCAGTATAGTAGTTTCTATTCTCAAAATAAATTCGACTTGAATCGGATATTCTGCTAAGGAAATAAATAGATTCTTCTCTCAATATTCCAATTGAATTTTCTATGGTTACGTTCAAACTATGTCTACGAAATTTTGTATGTTCTTTCAGAATATCGATCTCCATTCAAAAAATAATTTCATTCCAATAAGATATCTTTTATGGAAATATGAAGTTTCTTTTATTATTTCAATTGAATTTTCTATGGCTCTGTTCACACTACAGGCAAAAAATTTTGCATCAGGTATCTTGCATTTGGCCGTATCATTTCCTTCCGATTGGTTTCGTATTTTCTGAGATACTGAGGAACAAAAATTTTGAATGGCCATATTTTATGAAACACCCTGTACGATTTAGCTGGTTAACGAACTTAGCCGAGCCATTTGGGACCCGAACTCATCCAGAAATTTCAAGTCTCTAGGACAATCCTTTCGAAAATTATTGTGCTAACGGACGGCCGGACCCACGGACAGAATTGAATTTGACCACGAATTCGTAATCAGGGTGTCGAGCCCTATTGTTTAAGACCATTTTCGGCTCAAAATTCGAAAATCACAGACATTTGGGCAAAACGATATAGCCTGGAAAATTGAAGACACTCCTGACAATTTAAGATCAATCTCTGACAGGAACCGAGTTAATTTCTATTTTGAACGATATCATTCAAATCTGGAGCACTTTCGTGCTTAGTCATATTGAGAAAACGATCGATAGAATATTAACAATAGCGAATGCTATTGGTTCTGTTATATTTTTTATAACAGGCCAGGAAGTGTTTTTTTCTCAGAGAAAAAACTTCCGAAAGTGGGGAACTTTCCGAATGGTTGCTGAAAAACACGTTCATTTCAAGAGCAATAATATACTTCTTTCAGCTTTTTTTCTCCCAACCCTGTCTATCAATGGATATATCGATTTTAGAAATTTACTGCAATGAATGCAATTTCAAATGAAAATAAAATAACAACATCCATCAAATATGCAATAAATTTCCTTGTTTGCGGAGTTATTCTACCCCCTAATCTCCCCTCAAATGGCAACACTCTTACCTTCACCCCCTAAAATTATCATAACAACCGCGAACCACTTCATCAAATTTTCCAATCCGAGTTTTTCTTCAATTAAATCCGAAAACTTCGACGTGAAAATTTTCCTCACCACTTACGACCGCCGATTTAATTTTTTTCGTCTCGGACCGGCGGAAAATCGATTTTCCGACAATATTTTCGCTAGCCGATGCGGGAAAATCTTCGCGAAATGCAATACATAATTCAAGAAGATTTCCAATTAGATATTTATGAGTTCGGAGCCGGTGGAAGTCCTGATTAGATTTCGACCAATTTTTTTCTCGAATTAAAAAAAAGTTCCGTATTTGATGGGATAGTCAATTAGGTGAACTAATTGGGTTTCTCCACTGTCCCGATGTTGCGCCGTGAGCGTGGCCAACGGCGATGAAAATCTTTGATTCGAAGTTTTTCCGATTGGAATTGGAATGAAAATGAGGAGGGGTTACTTGTACTTGAAGATTTTTCTTGATCATTCCAGAGTGCGATTCGATGTAGAGGAAAACCCGGATAGATGCACCACTTTTTGAATTTGCCTCATATTTTTGAGAATAATGATTTTATATCAGTAATTTCCATGAATCTAGGCACCCCCATTATTTGATTTGGAATACTGAGACTTTTCTCTGACATAGCAATCCCAAATTTCCCAAAAATTTGATTTTTGTGGAACCCCTTATTTGGGGATAGATGCACACAAGTATGGATAGTTGTCTCACCATGAAAATATTGGGACGGATAGATGCCCTTCATATTATGTGAACCAAAAACCCAATTAAATACATGCCTGAAACAGTGGTTTTATCCAACATGGATCGAATTAACAACAATAATTGTGCATTTTTAATTGAATTTCAAAAGCATATATTAAACGAAAAGTTGAATTCTTCTTATTAACATAAAACATTATCCCACATATTCATTACTAATATTATAAATGCGAAAGTAACTTTGTCTGTCTGTCTGTTACTCTTTCACGCCTAAAAGGCTGAACGGATTCTGATGAAATTTGGTATGGTGATACATAACCTAGAAATAGTCATAGGCTATAAATAATCACGCCATTGTTGTTAGGGGGTAGGCAGTAGGCAGATAACTAAATTAAGTTAGTGATTTTTAGTCGTTTTTGTTGGGACTTTTGCTCTTTCACGTCTAAACGGCTGAACAGATTTTGATGAAATTTAGTAAGGTAATAGATGGTTACCTAAAAACGGATATAAGATCAGAGTGATCACGTCATCGTACTTAGGGGGTAGGTAGTAGGCAGAAAACTGAATTGAGTTAGTGATTTTTTTATTGTTTTTGCTGGGAGTTTTGCTCTATCATGCCTAAACGGCTGAACGGATTTTGATGAAATTTAGTTTAGGTGATAGAAAGTTACCTAGAAAAGGATATGAGCTATTAATATTCATGCTATCGTACTAAAGGCATACGCAGAAGGCAGAAAACCAATTAAGTTAGTGATTTTAATCGTTTGCTTTGAAAGTTTACCTCATTCACGCCTTAACGTCAGAACAGATATTTATAAGACTTGGTTAATATAAAGATAGGATCCACACAGGCTACTTTTTACGGCGGGAAAATACCTCATTTCCGCGGAAATCTAGCGTGATCGTGTCAAGAAGCGCATAACGCCATAGCTACTGAAATGATTTTGATGTTTTTTTAACTGAGTGTTACTAAGACTTCAAGTTAGTATTTGATCACTTTTTTAACTTAGAGGGTCGGTAGGCGCCATAATTTAGGGAATTTATGATGAAATTTTGATGCTACTGTCTTTATTTAACAGTTTTACTTGGATCGAAACTTAGCGATATTCCATCACACTCCTTAACTTATTGGGTAGGAAGGTAACAAAATCCAGACTATTCAGACGTATGATTTAATTGACTATTTTCGAAGATATTACCGTGCGAAGCCGGGGCGGGTCGCTGGTTCATGATAAATTAATGAAATATTAAAAAAATAATCAAGAATCAAGTTTGAAATCGAAATAACATAATGAATCGAAAATCAGCTAAGAAAGATAAGTAACTTTTCGATAGGGTTTTATGCCCATGATTTTTTTTAATGAATTAAGAAGAAAACAGCAACCATTCATATTCAGAGGTATACTCAATGAAACACGGTATTGACGTAATGAAAAAATAACCCTTACAAAACTACGATCCAGGGTGACTGTAGCATCTAGTTATAGAATTAATTTTTGGTTACATGTTTCCGAAGCTAGCTATTTTGAATATGGGGCATCTATCTCACTGGAATAAAGAAGAGATAAGATTTAATTTTTTTTAACAACCAAGCACTCAAAACTCCCTTCTTCACGTCAATACTTTCCTTGAAAATTATCTAACTATCGAAGGAAAAAACCTATTCTCGACCGACTTCTCGACGCAGCATAGATTTTTCACCAAAATCCGCGACTGCGGCAACTTTAAGAGCGCAAGATTGAATAAATTAATCGGGCTAAAGGTCTCCGAACAAATTAGTAAGAAAATTGTAATCAATGATTCGGAAAAGCCGTTTCGGCGTCAAGAACCCCGATTTAAGACCGCCCAGCCCCGGCGTTTGTCGCCCGAAGAAAACCTGTTAAAATTAATGCGGTCGTCAAATATCGAATGGGAATTAAGAACGGTATCTGCTTTATGGGGCGACGGGAAATATATTGAGTACTTTGGGAGTCGATGGGGCGGAAAGAGGCGCGGAGGAAGTGTTTCCGGTTTCGTGTCGATGAACGATCGTGGCGTGTTTGGAAAATGATGAGCATTGCGAAGAAGACTCATGACTCTTTCCATAGAGATATAACGACTCCGCAGGTCTAGGCAGAATTTATCATCTTTTTGCTACGTAAACCGTATGTTACGTAGGAGCAGTCGCCAATAACACAGAAGGGTTCAGTCAGTAAGTGGCGTTTCTGCTCCTTTTCTGGCTAGAGTACTAGCCCCTTCGTTCTCATTGATTCCTGAGTACGAGTAGTAGTTGATAGTTTAAAGAGGGGTTACAGTTCACTGCGACCGTAAGGTCTAATGTGCCCCCTTACAGAGCCGTTCTGGCAAAAAAAAACCTTCACAGCTCGCCTTCCAGTTCCAAAGATCTAATGAAATCTAATAACTGTGAAGGCTTCAACGAGGCTAGTTCCTCACTCTTACAAGTTTCTCGTCCAAGGCATTCCTTCCTCAGGCTCGTAATGCCAAGGCATTCCGTGACTAGGTGAATGGGGGTTTCTTCCTCCTTCCTACAGAACCTACACTCGTCAGTGTCCGACAATCCCATCCTCAACAGGTGCTTCCTGAGGCAACAATGTCCTGTAAGAAAGCCAGTGAGGAGGTGCAATTGCTTCTTACCAAGATCCAGATATCTTTTGGATCCGGCTGTCTCGAAGTTCCGAAGGAACTCAGTGGAATGATCCATCCCTGGGAGATTCCGTCAGAGCTTTTTCCTCTCGGCTTTCTCCTTCTTCAGAAACTCCTTCTTATAGGTACATTTAGATATACCACAGAAGGGTTCTGGGCCAATGAGTGATATTTGTGCGCCCTCTCTGGTAGGACTTCAGTATTCAATTGCAAGCAATTCCAACTTGAGCAGACAATTCAAAATTTTACCCCAACATAAAAAATCTACAACCGTGAAAACCGCAACGCCCGCGCCGCATCGCCCAGCTATCTCAAATAAGAAAAAACCGCAGAGACGACGCTAGCCGTCACAGCGCCCGACCCATTTCAAACATTATATATTATATTTATATATTTAAAAAAATATAAAACGGGAAATGCACACGTACAAAAGCAATAATTTTCAACGTTCGGTTTAGGAAAACTCGCACCCGCCGAGCCTCTCTAGTCGCAATTAATATTCATTGTAGAAAACCGCACGTGTTCTTCTTTTTTCATGTGTAAATTTCTGCGGTTTTTGTAACGGGCCGGTATATCGCGTATCATAAATTATCGTTGAATTAATCAGTATTCAGTCGGAGGAGCGGGCAAACAGAACATTCCTAAAAATAATGGCCGAACTACACGTATAATATGTAGATACAGAAAGTAATTAAAAGAATTTAATGTTCCAAATATAAAATTCACCCCATTCCACCCCGTCTTTTTTCGTTAGTTTGCATTCGGCGCCGGAGAGGGCCCTTAGGCCCCTTTCACCTTGTCGTTGGCCATCGTTCCATTTACATCGTGCTTAATGGGACGGCCCTCGTTCGAAATTGTTTTCGTGGGTTCCTTTTTTACGCGAAGAGAATAATTAACTGTTGCTGTAATTATGTAAGGGTTTGTTTGATTTTGGACTGTTTGTATCAGGAAATGTTTATCCGCCCGGTTTATGTACCGATTTTGAGAGCTCTTTTTGAACAAAATATTATGCTGATACTGGAGGGTGCTGTATTATGTACCAGTGCGAACAACCTGTATAATCTTCATACATAATACAGCAAGGTCTGTATAACCTGTTTGTCTGAAGAAGGAGTCTCATTTAAGAACCGAAACGTTACGTTATCCTTTTATCTTATTTGTTTTTTCAGTTTTACTGTTAGACAACAATTTTTTCAAAACCAACTTGCTCTTGACAAATTAGTGCAAGGGTTTACGCAGGAGCATTTCATTTAAATTAAAATGTTCTTAATTTTTTCTGTTTTTAGGCCCTAACAGAGCTCTTCTTACCACACCCTTCACAGCTCGCCTTCCAGTTCGATGTAAATCCAATATCTGTGAAGGCCTCAACGAGGTTAGTTCCACACTCTTACAAGTTTCTCGCTCAAGGCATTCTCTCTTTAGGTTCGCAATGCCAATTGTCTAGATATAAATTTAGAAAGAAACTATCAAAACTGCAATATAGCTATACACTCAGATAGTAAAACTGCTATTAAAGCACTGAGCTCCTACGTCATCGACTCAAAGATGATCTGGGAGTGCCGGAACAAACTCAATGGGGTAGGCAAGAAAATGAGGTCTTTTTAATCTGGGTTCCCGACCATTCGAGAATCAAAGTAAACGAAGATGTCTATACATTTGCCTAAGAGCCATTGAGCCAGAACACTTCTGTAAGTAAATGTACATATAAGAAGGAGTTCTTGGAGAAAGAGAAAGCCGAGAAAGAAAAACCCTGGCGGAATCTTCCAGCGATGGATCATTCCACTAAGTTCCTTCGGAACTTTGAAACAGCAAGATCCAAAAGATATCTGGACTTTGGTAAGAAACAGTTACACCTCCTCACTGGCTTTCTTACGGGACACTGTCGATTCTGGAAGCACCTGTTGAGGATGGGATTATCTGACACTGACGAGTGTAGGTCACTAGTCACGGAATGCTTTGACATTGCGAGCCTAAGGAGAGAATGTCTTAGGCGAGAAACTTGTGAGAGTGAGGAACGAGCCTCGTTGAAGCCTTCCCTGATATTGGATTTCATCAGATTTCTAGGACTGGAAAGCGAGCTGTAGAGGGTGTGGTCAGAACAGCTCTGTAAAAGGGCACAATAAACCTTGAGGTCGCAGTGAACTGTAACCCCTCTTTAAACTATACCTATAACTATAAGCCTGAAAAAAAACTATCAAGGGTGTAATCTAATCTGATAGTCAACCTGCTATTAAGGCACCAAACTTCTATGTCATCGATTTAAATCTAATGTTGAAGTCACTAAGGAATCAAAGGAAACGAAGAGGCCAATACACTTGCCAAAGAGGGCGCACGAATGTCACTCATTGGCCCAGAACCCTTTTGTGTTTATGGAAGAAGAAAACCGAGAGGGAAAAACTCTGGCAGAATCTCCCAGGGATGGATCGTTCCACAAAGTTCCTTGGTAACTTTGAAACAGCAAGATCCAAACGATATCTGGATGTTGGTAAGAAACCATTACACCGCCTCACTGGCTTTCCTACAGAACACTGTCGCCTCATAAAGCACCTGTTGAGGATGGGATTATCGGACACTGACGAGTGTAGGTTCTGTGGGGAGGAGAAAGAAACCCCTATTCACCTAGTCACCGGATGCTCTGCCATTTCGAGCCTAAGGAAAGAATGCCTTGGCGAGAAGCTTGTAAGAGTGAGGAACTAGCCTCGTTGAAGCCTTCACAGATATTGAATTCCATCAGATCTCTGAGACTGGAAAGCGAGCTGCAGAGGGTGTGGTCAGAACAGCTCTGTTAAAGAGCACGATAGACCTTGAGGTCGGAATAAAGTGTCACCCTTTTTTAAACTACTGATACTACTTTTCCTATATCATCGAGTTAGGGTGCTGTCTGCTTTTGTCAATATATTTGGACCAATGGAATTGGGAAATAATGTATCTATTCAATTTCGTTTGAAATGCTTAGGTTCCTTTTGAAAACTTGAGAATAATCTCTATCTCTTCAATGGGGGCTAAAAACAGATTTGCAAGAACCTTTTTCACCGCGCCTTTGAATGAAAAAAATGCCACACAATGCCCGAAGTATTTCAATAAATGCAGTTTTTCATTTCGATATAACACACCCTCAAACAACCAAATAACAATACACGAAAAATCCCACCCCCCACATCAACCGATATCAATAAAACGTTCAAGCGGAAGACAATCAACCCCCTACCCCCCAGTAACAACCCCGTACCCGCCATAATACGCTCATAAAAATCCGCGAACACAGATATTAATTATTTGCCAACATTGTTCGGCGGCTTTATTAAATTGGCAAAAGAAATTCGACAGCAGCAAAGCGCGGGCGACCGTCGGGGGCGGCAGCAAAGCCGATGTCAAAGGGAACCGGCCTTAATTGAAAACTTCAAAACGTATTAAGCCGCGGTTATCGCTTAAAAATCGCGGTAGCGATTTCGACTTTTGACAGCGGAAATAATGCCGTTCCCCGTTTTTTCCGTGTGCGTCCGGAACAAGGAATTCGACGCTGCTGGAAGCGATGGGCTAGGGGTGGGGGCGGATTATAAAAGGATCAAATTGTACGGAAAATATCGATGTTTTGTATTGTTCGCTGCGGTTTTTTGTCTCGCTATTTTCGTCGCATTTTGGTTTGTGGTTGTTTGTTCGAATTCGCTGGTAGATATTTGAGTATTTTCAGGTGTTTGCTACTATCAGTGGATATTTAGAGTGAATTGTCGTAATTACGACATGCTTATTACCATTATCAAGTTTTTTATCACCATACGAAAAATTCGTGACCTAACAATAATATTTCAAATTGTCTGAAAATAAGGGCGTTGTTTTGAGAATGAATAAAAATAGAAGGCACACTGAGTTCGCCTGGTTATTTTGACATTTAAGAAGTGTGATACATGATACTAAAAGGGCTCACTCACTAAGAAGGAAGCGCGAAGGCTTAAATGCGCGTGGTACGGGGTACAGTGAAAACAGTGTGTGTAAGGCGTTCCGCCGTTCGAAATTTGGAATACGTAATTATCTCCGTCGGAATCAAGATAGTTTTGATTTTTAGCGTGTGCATTGCTCATCGTACGTGGAAGAATGACCAAGAACGACCGTTTATGGGAAACAAGTCTGTGCACGTTTCATATTTTTAGCTATACAGTGTCGGGTTTGCTATTTATACATTGGACATTTTTTCCTTCATAATAACACACGCCACTGCCATTAACATCAGATCTTTTTTCGACGTCATCTCACGCTTGTCGCACATCCTCACTCAACAAGCAAAAGTGTCTGTGTGTAGGAAATATGAATGTACACGTTTACTTTACAGCTAACGTGCAGATACTTAACTGCGCATTCTTACTTCCTAGTGAGTGGGCCCCTTTATGAAAATTTTGGGAAGCCTTGAGAAGGTGCTTTTAAGTACTCGTTCATTGATGAAGCAATGAAGCTATTACCTAAAAATTTTGTGTAGAATTTGAGATTGATTGCCTGACTATGTATTGTTTTATTTTATATCCTCGAATGAACATTCATATGGAGTTATTTTTTGTCGTTTTTTCATGGAGATATGCGTTTCATTCGTTTTCCGGAGTTAATATAATAAAGAGAGTTCATATTGATATTGTTTGAATAGTTAATTAGATGAGCCCTGCAGAATCTTTTGGCTGTATTTATTGTTATACGTTAAAGAAAACCATTGGTTCGGTCACCTTACAGGTGAGTACTCTGAGTACATACCATATTTTTTCTTGTATTATTATATAATACAATATAACTGATGTATAAACCTTACAGCTGTTCAGATAATAAAAGTGTCAAACTCTACCCTAATTTATTGGAGAATTCCCCCGTCTCAGCACAACCGAATATATAAAATGCAGAATTTCAGCATGATCAGAATAATATTCTGGAAATTATTCAATAACTGAAATATACAGGGTGACTGGTGACGTAAGGGACAACGGCTAACTGGAGATAGAGGACCTCAAACTGAATGAGGATTGGGGCTTTAAATGTCCCATAAGGCTACTAGTTTCAGAGATACAGGGTGTTTTTTGCAAAAGTTCTAAAACTATAAACTCCCATATCTTCGTCAATATGGCAAATTTTTCGCTGATATTTGGCAATCTTGTTACTATACATATTCTCCATCAGATTGATAAGAAAAATTCCCAAAAATTGCAGGTCCGTATTCAAAAATTTCAATTTCCGTGTCAGGTTAGAAATATCACTCGGTATATGAGATTAAAAAAATTTAATTGGAAAATTTGAATCTGCAAGAAACACTGAGTAAAAATCTGTTTTCAGTTTGAATGGCACAAATTTTTTATAGTTTTTATGATATGTTGAAAGTCGAATATTACAATTTATTCATATTAAATTCAAGAAACATACTATTCCTGATAGAAAAAAACACTGAATTTGAGATGATTAAATAATCCTGACGCATTTTGAATATTCCTTCACATCTTGAACTCCTTTTTTATTAATTTTTTCATCAATGTTATAAGAAAAATTGAAAAAACAATAGAAATACAAAGAGAGGATCAGTAGCACATATGATTCATAAAAAAATCAAATAAACAAATGCTCGATATGCGAGAGCCATTTCCCTCACATACTTATTGACTCTTTTGAACAATTGAAGTACTTTTCATAGCCACAAGATGAACAATTATACTCTTGATAGAACAGAAACACTGGATTTCAGCTCGAGAAAAGTTTGACTTTCTTCTCAGAATCCCTGAACAATAATCCATCTGGTACTTATGTTTTCAACAAAATTTATTCTTCAATGAAATAATTTATGAATTTTGCGGACTTATTTTCCTCTGATATGTACTTAGGTGTAGCAACATCATCTTCTTTTGAGAAGCATATGAATATCTTTAATGCAAACAGAATATTAGGGAAACAAGTGATTTTTAAGAATAAGAGGTTTATTATTCATTATAAATAAAATACAGCCTACTACACAGAGTAGGCTTATTTCAAAAAATGACGTTTATATTCATACATTCATTGATTGTGAATTATTGGGAATTGTGTCGTTTGTTTATCTACTGAAAATGCCTTCAGTATTCACGAATGAAGAATATGTAGATGATACTTGTTTTTGGATTGCGCAAAATGAACGGATATAATATTTGGTCTCAGAATAATCCTCATCTCAAAATAGAAAGAAATCATAGAGTTCAAGAGAGCCAATAAATGCGTTGAAGCAAATTGCTCTCATTTCGAGCATTTGCTTAGGTGTTTTTTCATGAATCATTGCATTATTTAATTGAAGAATAAATTTTGTTGAAAAAATTAGTATCAGATGGATTATTGTTCAGGCGTTCTGAGAAGAAAGTCAAACTTTTCTCGAGCTGAAATCTAGTGTTACTGTAAGTAACAAGAGTAATTTTTCATCTTGTGGATATGAAAAGTACTTCAATTGTTCAAAAGAGTCAATAAGTGTGTGAGGGGAATGGCTTTCGCATATCGAGCATTTGTTTATTTGATTTTTTTATGAACCATATGAGCTTCTGTTAATTTTTTTGTGTTTGTATTGTTTTTTGAGTTTTTCTTATTATATTGATAGAAAACTTAATGAAAAAGTATTTCAAGATGTGAAAGAATATTCAAAATGCGTCAGGATTATTTAAGCATCTCAAATTCGGTGTTTTTTTCTTTAAGGAATAGTATGTTTCTTGAATTCAATATGAATAAATTGTAATATTCGACTTTCAACATATCATGAAACTATAAAAAATTTGTACCATTCAAACTAAAAACAGATCTTTACTCAGTGTTTTTTGCAGATTCCAATTTTCCAATTTGATTTTTTTTATTTCATATACCGAGTGATATTTCTCACCTGACACGGAAATTGAAATTTTTGAATACGGACCTGCAATTTTTGGGAATTTTTTCTTCTCGATCTGATGGAAAATATGTATAGTAACAAGCTTGCCGAATATCAGCGAAAAATTTGCCATATCGACGAAGATATGGGAGTTTAAAGTTTTAGCACTTTTGAAAAAAACACCGTGTATCTCTGAAACTAATAGCCTTATGGGACATTTAAACCCCCAATCCTCATTCAGTTTGAGGTCCTCTACCTCCAGTTAGCCGTTGTCCCTTACGTCACCAGTCACCCTGTATGAAAACTTGACAACTAAAAAAATATGGTTCAAAATGATGTGATCCTTTTGGAATTCTGCATGAATATTCAATATATCAATATTCATTCACAACCTAAATTTCACTCGAACGGATATCTTGTTATTGAAATATAAAGATTCTTTTTTCCAATATTTCAATTGACTTTTCTATGGTTCTGATGATGCGATCCTCTTAATTTTGCATAAACATTCAGTATTTCAATCTTCTTTCTCAAAATAAATATCACTGGAATCGGATATCCTGTTATGAAAATATAAAGATTCTTCTATTCAATATTCCAGTTGAATTTTCCATAGTTCTGTTGATACTATGGCCACGAAATGTTGAATAAACATTCGGTATATCGATGTCCTTTCACGAAATAAATTGCACTCGAATCGGATATCTTTTCATGTAAATTTAAATTTCTTTTATTCAATATTCCAATTGAATTTTCCAAAGGTTCTGTTCTTACTATTGCCACAAAATTTTTCGTGCATCTTGCATTTGGTCGTAACATTTCATTTCGATTGGTTTCGTTTTGTCTGAGATATTAAGGAACAAAAAGTTGGAATGGCCATATTTCATAGAATATCTTGTACGATTTGACTGGTTAATGAAACTAACCGCGGCATTTGGGACCTGAAATCACATTTTTTTTAGATATATCCAATAATTATTGCAAAAACATCGAAAAAATTCTAGGGAAAGCCCGCCGTTTCTTATGGTAAGTTTGGCACTACCGCGAATTATTTCGCGCGAATATGACACGATGCATACCGGTAAATCCCGCTATCATTTCCTAATGGCACTTGCTGAAAGACGCGGTAGTGCCAAACTTACCATAAGGAACGGCGGGCTTTCCCTAGAATTTTTTCGATGTTTTTGCAACAATTATTGGATATATCTGAAATAAAATGAATCAAATCTTCATGTTAAAATGTTCAGAGAGGCTTTGAACTTAATAAAGCGGTAATCCAGTGTTTCTGTAGTGAGAAAAGTGACTTTCAGGTGAAATATTTTTCGGATTTTGGGGGCTCATATCTCCCAAACTAAAACAGATCGCCAATTGTTTTTTTCACTAATATTGTTCAGAAAGCCAATATGAATACAACGGTTCCAAAATTTGATGGATTTCAATTTTTTTTCAAAATGTTTCACCAATTTCAAAAATGTAAAATAATTCCAGGGTATAAAGGGCCAAAGAAGACATTTTATGTCAAAAAATGGCGGTGACACTTTTTAAGAACACCGAAAAACAAATGACAAAAACTTAATTTTTTTTCCTAGAAATAGATTTTGCAGCTGAAATTCATAAAAAAATTATACGTCTATTCCTTCAATAGCAAAGAATCGACAGAAAAAATCACCATTCGAAAATTTTGGATATTACAAGAGAAAAAAAATAAAAACGAAAAAAGTGTTTTTCACAGAAATCTCAAAAATGGCTAGAGATAAAAAGCTGAAAAGTTGGCTGAATTATTTTCATTCAATGCCTAATCGATCCCCTCAATATGAATCGAAAAGGCCGCGGGGGCAGATTTACCATTGAAACCCGGCTATACCCTTTCAAGTCTCTGGGACATTCCTTTCGAAAGTTATAGTGCTGTTTTGTTTTTCCAGAAGCAATTTCAAAATGACGAATCGAATAGAAGGGAAAGATGATTTGTTCATTGAAAAAAAACCTTCTTTATAATTTTTTCCGCTTTCCTTCAAACAAATTCCAACACACAAGCACTACTAACACTCATACAAATCTATAATACACAGGAATGTATAGTACCCCGTTTACATTTTTTATATTTTTTACTTCTACTGATACTGGGAAATACACATGCTATATTATTCGATACTCTATAAATTGCCTTATCTGAGAAAACCCATTTGAATGAGAAGGGAAATTCTTTAGCAGAAAGAGTCAACAATAGAGGGTGTCTGTTAAAAAATGTGAGGGACTTGGGGAGATGATTCCTCGATGAAAATAAGCAGGGGTTGTTCATATAAACTTCCTATAATTTTCGTTAAACAATTTTTTCGTGGAATACATATTTGTGAAATAAAATTCTCTTATGGTTTTCCATTCAATTAAAACTTACAAGCAGTTATGATCACTGTTCATTCCATTTCATTGTAGAAGTATAGAAAGAATATTCTATGTTTTATATCTATGACAGGAGATAAAGATGTCCTATAAAACTTTTTGAAGGTTTAATTACTAATTTCCGGTAGAAAATTATATCCGTAATATGTATTTCAATTTCACAAATAGAACTTTCTTTCGATTAATAAGTATAATTGACAAAACCACTTTTGAGCATAAACAATATGTTAGAATATTCATTCTATGGAACATACAATAAAATGGAATGACTAGTGATCGTAACTGCTTGTAAGTTTTTATTTCTTCCGAGAAGTATCGACTGTATAGAAATTTTGCTGGAGACTTTTTTCTCCAGAATTGAATGGGAAACCCTAAGAGAATTTTATTTTTCGGAAATATATCCCACGAAAAGGAAAATCATTAGGAGTTGTTATTTTCAACCCCTTATGAAGAAGGTATGGGATCAAAAGAAATTGTGTAACATCTACTTAATGAATCATATTATGTATAGTTTTATGACTCAGTGTTCTTTAGGACTCCTAAAAAATTGAAAACTGTCAACTCGTCATTGCCTACCAAAGGCTATATCTTGGAAGGGGTGTCAATTTCGAAAAAAAATTATATGAACTACCCCTGCTTATTTTCATAGAGGAACCATCTCCTTAAGTCCCTCGCATTTGTTTACAGACACCCTGTATAGGTAAAAGATACAAAATTTTTTGATAATGATGCTATGGTATGAAATAAAGCAATAATGATTACAATCAGGCAATGATACTGAATTCCAAGCTTTCAATCATTGTTTTCACATAAAGCATTCGTCCAAAACCTCCTTCCGTAACATCTTCACAAAACAACCCAATTTTCCCGGAAAAACAACCGCAAAATCCATTACGACAACGCCGAAACTGCCATAAATTAATGCACCGCTAAGTAGATCCTAATTCATCTTTCATTAGTAACATATGAACTACTGATGCGGAAAAATTAATGCTCGCCACACACTGGACACAAATGAAATAATGCGGGGGCCATAAATAGAAGAAGAAAAAGATAAAGCTGGAAAGTATCGAAGCGGCAGAAGGTCCATATATATATAATTTCTGGAGAGAAGGGTCGGCAGTGTTAGGATCTAAGTGAAAAATATGAAGACCCAATACTGCATTATGTGACAGTAAGAGCGGACACATTAGTGGGTCCAGTTCGTAGGCAATAACTGCGTTTTTCTCTTAGGTTGGCAGGCCTGCGAAGACGTCGATCCTTTGTGTAATTACGTTTTATTAGAGGATACTTTTGATCTATGTTTATCCGATTTATGGGGGTTTATAGATGGGGGAGATGTTTTTGGCGGAATGGTGAGATATGGAATTTTCCGGGCTATGAATGCTTTTCGCTTGACCACACAGATGACTTGAATTGCAGTGTCACTTGGAGAAACTTCTTTTTTAGAAAAAGATACGCAGTGTTAGTACAAAGAAATCATTTCTAAAGAAAGAGAAAAATATACAACCTCTATGCGAAATTATCATCAATACTACAATACAATTTAAGTACCCCCAGTAGCAATTTACAATGCACAACAATATAGATAGGGGCTGATACCCTTCTACAGACAAGTCTGATCTTTAATGGAATGTGATCAAGCTTCCTCCAAGCAGTTCAATGGCTTCATGAAAGATGTACGCCAATCTGGAATATGGGACACAACCTATCGCACGTATTTGAGGCAGTTATCTCAAGGTCTATTGTGCCCCCTTACAGAGCTGATCTGACTACACCCTTTACAGCTAGCCTTCCAGTTACAGAGATCTAATGTAATCCAATATCTGTGAAGGCTTCAACGATGCTAGTTCTTCACTTTTACAAGTTACTCGCCCAAGGCATTCCCTCCTTAAGCTCGCAATGGCAAAGCATTCCTTGACTAGGTGAATGGGGGCTTCTTCCTCCGGCCCACAAAACCTACACTCGTCAGTTTTCGATATTCCCATTCTCAATAGGTGCTTCCTGAGGCGGCAGTGTCCTGTAAGTAAGCCAGTAACGAGGTGTAATTGTTTCTTACCAAGATCCAGATATCTTTTGGTTCTTTCTGTTTCAAAGTTCTGATGAACTTAGTGGAATGATCCATCCCTGGGAGGTTCTGCCAGAGTTTTTCCCTCTCGGATTTCTCCTTCTCCAGAAACTCCTTCTTATAGGTACCGGGTTTTTCACTATAATTTGACCCCCCCTTTCACTTTGTTACTAAAGGAGATACAAAAAAATGTTTCAGATGAAAGTTTCACGAAATCAACTTAGATTTTTTGATATGAGTCCAGAAACTGAAAGATATACAGGGTGGCCAACATATTGATGGCAACTTCCTTTTTTCGAATGGAACACCCTGTATATTTTTCCATGTTTGGCTAGTTCTTTTTTCCCTGTTTTTGAATATGTAACATATGTTGGTCTATCTATTTTATTCTGAGAACCACAGAGTTTCAAATTTTAAGAACCACCTGACAAGATCTATAATCATTTTACAAGTGGCAGAGTGCGTTCACTGAAAATGCTCATTTTTGGAGTCAATGGGAAGATAAACAGGGTGAACAACATTGAATGCAACTATATTTTTTCAAATGGGACACCCTGTCCTGTATATTCTTTCTTTTTTTGATAGGCTATTTCCTCCTAATCTCGAATATAAATGCGTATGTGGATGCGTCTCTTCAATTTCCAAAGTTTCAAAGTTTTGAAATGATGACACCGAATAAAAAATACCTATGTGAAATACCTACAAAATTCTTTATGTCCAAACAATCTACTTAAAAGTTTATTTTAGAATGAATACTTAACAATTACTTAACCAATGAAAAATGATAAACTATGGTAGTATGGTAAGAATAACATCAACTGAAGTAATTGCTCAAACTGACCACCTTCATTCAATACACATAGCTCATATGGTTGTCTCAAGTTGTTTAGACTATGTTTGATAGCATTATTATGGCTCTGAGTCGAGTCAGATATTAAAGCTTCAAAATTTGTTTCTAATCATTACAATATTATCATTATTTTTTGTGCGTTGACGGGATTAGTTCCGAATTATGGGTTTAATATTGGTTGATTTAATAACATTAATATTATTCTCCGCTTTCATTTATTGTCATTATTGCTGAAGTAAATTTGTTCCTTCAGGAACTGCTATAAAAACGTATCCAACGGTGTTAAATCGGGACTATTTGGCCATAAAATGGGTGCACCAATCCAAAGATCAAATTGTCCACTTAAATATTCACGAACTTCCAAAACGCTATGCCAGATGGTTATTGAAATTTGAAACTCTGTGGTGCTCAGAATAAGAAAGATAGAGCAACGTATGTTACATATTCGAAATCAGGGGAAAAAGAGCTAACCAAATATGGAAAAATATACAGAGTGTTCCATTTGAAAAAATGAAGTTGCAATTAATATGTTGCTCACCCTGTATATATTTCAGTTTCTGGACTCATATAAAAAACCTCAGTTAATTTCGTGAAACTTTTATACGAAACGTTTCTTTGTATCTCCTTCAGTAACAAAGTCAAAAGGGGGGTCAAATTATAGTGAAAAACCCGGTACAGAGGATCTCACTGTTGATGTTACTTATGTCAATTTTTACTATCACCTCTTCCCTGCAACGTGGGAGACTTGTTGCTGAACACCCTTCATGTTCAGGTGCAATGCTGCTGAACATACTGTATAACATAATATGTAATAAATTGATAACTGTATTTTGCGGGATAAGGACAAACTCTCAAAAGATCTTAAAGTATATTCAGCAACGTTTCGCAAACTCTCGTTTGCTTCATCAGGCCTAAAAATATTATAAAAATGTCATACAAAACATTTACAGCAAAATATAAATAAATACCTCTATACTATAAATAAGACATTAAGATGTAAAAACTTTAAAAACATTAAAAAACATTAAAAAACGACGGCATCAACAGTATACTTCACGTCAAATCACATAATTTTAATGTTTTTTAATGTTTTTAAAGTTTTTACATCTGAATGTCTTATTTATAGTATAGAGGTATTTATTTATATTTTGCTGTAAATGTTTTGTATGACATTTTTATAATATTTTTAGGCCTGATGAAGCAAACGAGAGTTTGCGAAACGTTGCTGAATATACTTTAAGATCTTTTGAGAGTTTGTCCTTATCCCGCAAAATACAGTTATCAATTTATTAATTATTGTGGTGGACACTAATATTTGCATTCTATAATATGTAATACAGTATGTATCGGTAGACTGCCTTCAAACAAGTTAAGACTTTGACTTGCTTCATTTTTTGAATTTTATCAATTTATATGATTTTTTCTTTTATTCCTTTCTATTTGATATTATGGCAATGTGTAAATTCATAAGAATATATGTCACCTATTCCTCATGCCACTGGGAAAACCCACGAAAAACGAAACCCTATTTCCCTATTTTCAATTCTCAACCCGAAAAACCCTTCGACTAACAAGCAACTAATTCGACGTCTCTAATCAAATCCAACCCATCCCGACGAGTGTCGAATACAGAGATCCGCGAAGAAGCGTCTACATTCGTTTTAATAAAATAACGAATCGAGGAAATAACGGTCCGTTCCGATCCGACCGCTAACCGAATAAGCCGCAAAGTCGGCCATGTGTGATGAAATCACAAAGAAAAAGGGGCTGACAGTCGGTCCGTCCGTCCGTCCGTACGTATGCGAAAGAGCTGGGGGCTTTTATTTTCATCAGAGACACACACACATGGAGTAGAGGCGTCGTGATATAACGAATTCGCTTTATATATTTCGCAGAAAGCTAATGCAATTATTAATAATAAAGCTATTTTGAATTTTGCAGGACGGAAGGCAAGGAAAATTTCAGCCAATTAATGGCCGCTGATTTGCATGCAGGATACGTCTGTTCGCGTGTGTGTAGAAGCAAATTGGGATTATTTCAATAGTTACCTACTGGTCTTGCGAATTTGTGATGTGGAATGTTTCGGCCACCCTTCTTTTCGCTACGCTAATGGTACTACTTTTCTTAGTACTTTCGAATGAATGCAAGTTATATACGCCAAGCAACAGAGCTACAAATGATTAGTTTTTTGACAAAACTACTACCTGGACGCCACCTGTGCCATTCCGTGCAGGACAGTCCGTAGTTTATTCCCACCATGTTTTCAACACGAAAATGCCATTTTTTTATTTGTTATTTACAAAAAACAACAAAAATACGCGTTCTTTTTAGTTTTTTCGTTGCAAAATGGAAACTATTGATGCAGTGATATCGTTGCAATGGAATGAATTGTAGAGAATTACATTGTGAAGAGAATGGTGGGTCAAACGATCCGATCGAATAATTAAAACTGGAGAAAAGCGGAAAAAAACGGAAAATTGCGTGTTTTTTCTTTTAACTCATAACTCTGCCATTTTGCAATATTAAGAACTGAAACTTCACACAATAGTAGCTATTGACGTGCAATTCATGTGTGCCAAAATTGGATTCGGTCGGATAAATAGTTTTCACATAATTCTCATTTGAATTTTTTTTGGACATCTTTTCGCGGAGAGCTGGATGCGTTTGAGGTCGTCCGATTGAAATTAATAAAATTGATTTGGAAAGAAGACGTGATCAGTAACAAAACGTCTATTCTGATTTTTCAATAAAACGCGTTTAACTGTGTTAAAAACTAGTGAGAACATGAGGGAAAACGGCCGACCGAGCGAGAGCTGTCGAGTGGAGAGGAAATAAGCGAATCGAGGGGAAACGTATATGTGTACAAAATTTGGTGCGCTCTCCGCGCAACAGTTCTTATACTCGGCGACCGTTGGCTTCCGCGGCGTTTTCCCTCGATTCGCTCATTCCCTCACCACTCGACTAGTCTCGCTTGGTCGGTCGGTTTCCCTCATGTTCTCACTAGTTTTTAATACACTTAAAAGCGTTTTATTGAAAAATCAGAATAGAAGTTTTGTTACTGATCACGTCTTCTTTCCAAATCAATTTTTTTAATTTCAATCGGACGACCTCAAACGCATCCAGCTCTCCGCGAAAATATGTCCAAAAAAAATTCAAATGGGAATTATGTGAAAACTATTTATCCGACCGAATCCAATTTTGGCACACATGAATTGCACGTCAATAGCTCTTATCGTCTGAAGTTTCAGTTCTTAATATTTCAAAATGGCAAAGTTAAAAGAAAAAACACGCAATTTTCCGGTTTTTTCCGCTTTTCTCCAGTTTCAATTATTCGATCGGATCGTTTGACCCACCATTCCCTTCACAATGTAATTCTATACAATTCATCCCATTGCAACGTTATCACTGCATCAATAGTTTCCATTTTGCAACGAAAAAACTAAAAAGAACGCGTATTTCTGTTGTTTTTTGTTGATAACAAATAAAAAAAATGATATTTTCGTGTTTAAAACATGGTGGGAATAAACTACGGACTGTCCTGCTCGGAATGGCACAGGTGGCTTCCCGGTAGTATTCTTGTCAAGGAAATATCTCTATTGCTTGGCCTAACACTGTAAAATTCGTTTTCTGAGTTAGTCCATACCAATTTATTCAATGTATATTAGTTTAGATTAGATAAGAGGCGATGAGGCTATGTAGACATTGTACCACCTTGACGTCAAGAACTGTTTAGCAACCCCGCGCTATTTTCAATTCTTGCAGTGAGATCTTAATGAACCCTACTCTTTTCTTGGATGCTGCGTTCATTATTGCTCCTGTTTCAGAAACTACGGGGTCTTAATAAATGATTGTAACATCGTAGGTTGCTCTGGAAATATTTCATCTTATGGTTTTTCATGCTAAGTCTACAAATGGCACTACATGCTCTTCAAGAATGTTCCTTATATACCTATCAGCATTCATAGCTCCATTATCAACGACCACTAGGTCTGTGCGAGCAGTCTATGATAATCCACCCCATACCATAATCGATCTTTCCCCGAAACCAGTAGTATTCAGGAAATTGCGCTAAGCATATCTTTCATGTGGACGTTTGTATACAAGGGACGACGATCACAATGGTAGAGGCAGAATCTGGTCTCATCTGTGAAGAGAACTCTTTCCCAATCAGCCTCTTCCCAATTGATATGATCTCTCGCAAAATCCAAACGCGCCCTTCGATGTGCTGGGGTAAGAGCTTGGCCTCTTGCCGCGACACGAGGCCTTAAATCATATTCTCTAAGGCGATTTCTTATTGTCTGAGTGCTGATTTGTACCCCATAAGTATGTTCAAGCTGATTTTGAAGGAGGCGAGCGGTTGCAAACCACTGTCTCAACGAAGAAACTCTCAAGTAACAGTTGTTACCTGTGGTCTACCCTGTCCTGGTCTTCGACATTCATACCTGTCTCCCTGAATTGCTGCAACATTCTGGACACACTTGTATGGGAAACTCCAAACCTTTCTGCAATTCTTGTGTATGTCCACCCCTCTTCTTGCAAAACTACCGCTTGGGCACAGTCCTCTTGGGTCAAATTGCGTGTTTCGCGTTGCATAGCAATCGAGTGTAGAAAATCAAACGAAAGAAAAACTATTGATCACTAGAAGTGATCGAGAACAACTGATTTCAGAATGGAGCAAATACATTCAAAATCTGATTATCTCATCTTTCTTATTCCTGCTAGGAAAAAACATCTGTATTGAAGAAAAACGTTGAAAGTAGATAACATATGCATGCATAATTCTGATAAAAATAATTATCATTGAGAACACCTTCAGTTGTAGATTTCCATAATGTACGTTGATTTTTTTGCGCAGTGTATAACATAATTTTCTTCGATATGAAAAATTCCCGTTCCCCAACGAATAATTTGCGGAAAATCCTACCGGTATTCATTCCATCCAGAAATCTTTTTCCAACTGAAATCCGTACCATACACGTAACAAAAATTACCCAAATCAGCCTCCCTAATCCGTAACTCTCAGATCAAAGCCCACCGCGATAATTAAGGGACCCGAAGTCCGTATTCGAAAAATTACCATCCCTTAAACTCGCAAGGGGGGTTACCTTTAAAATTTCGTTATTTATTATCCGTAATGAAGCTCGCTTAAAAGAGTTTAATGGTAGAAAAAGAAATCATTTTCAATATAAGGGACTATATGCGATTCCGTATGGCCGAACGCTCGAAAAAGTATATAATATGTTGGGCCAGAAATTAGCCCGAAGGCCTTTTTAAATGTTTTTAATCTCGAGCGCGCACGTGTATTAGCCGAGATGCGTCTGGAACGCTTTACCGAAGTAAAAAGATTATGGGATTTCGGAAAAATATACGGGAAACTAAGTGAGTATGGGGAAATATTTATTTTGCGCGATGATCCCGTGAGGGTAGTTGGAAGGGTGGGGTTGGCGGTGTTTGCTTTGTTTTATTTTGAGATATTTCTAATGAATACCTGAAAAATGAGCAAAAGTAGTGATCAACTATTCATTATGATTTATGCAAAATTCCAAGTCGATGTTCTATATAATTTACTCCAAATAATGCGGTATTCCAAGTTTAGATATACAGACAGCATAAAAATAGTCCTTTTGAACCCATAGCATAAATTTGAAGCAATAATTGATGTATTATGCGTTTTTTGTGTGAGGAGATATATGTAGTTAGAAGACCAACAGGCTGGGCAGATGAAGTTCATTAGCTGTAGAGAAAGCAATTCACCTAAGAGAACGATACTCTGAAATCGAACGCTGGCCCTCCAGGTTGAGGGTTGAAGCATCGAGCTAAATCCTCGATACTCATAAAAATGTTAAAATGTAAAAAAAACCCAATAGGAGCCTCGGAAATAGGACTGGACACTACAATGAACGACTTAAGCGAACTAGAAGACTGCAACAATATAAGGCACTAGCAAATGGATATCGGACAACGTCTAAGGATTTTTGAAACCGAAGAGCTTTTGAGCGCTCGTTCTTTGTTAAAGCAATAAGACTATTACCTCAGAATTTTATATGGGATTTGAGATTTATAACAAATATATAAATGCAGAATCTCAGCACAATCGGAATTATATTCTGGAAATTATCCAAAAAATGAAATATATAGAAGATAAATAATGACAAAAATTAATTTCTATGGTTTTGATGATACGATCCTCTTGAAATTTTGCATAAACATTGAGTATATCATTCTCCATTCACAAAATAAATTTCACTCGAATCGGTTATCTTGTTATGGAACTACAGGGTGTCTCAAAACTCGACGTCAACCCGGAACCGGGTGAAAAGGCAAGTAATGCTGGTTGTCAGAAAAATATAAAAAAAAATCTAAGTTGCATGATTTTAAAATAATGGGCATTTAAAAAAACACGCAAAATTCCACACCCTGTGACAGTCTTTTCGCTCCTGTTGCCACAAATATCAACTTTTCCAACTTTTTTTTTGCTGTGTAACCTTGAATAATGCTTGTCTAAACTGTAATCAAAATTTGGATACCAGCTGCTCTAGGTTTCATAAAAATAGGGCTTGCTTCTCAGAAAAAAAATTCAAAATAAACAATTGCCTAGTTTCAACTGACTGTATTGAAAAAAAATGTACTACGCAAGTTTGGCATGTTTTGTCAAAAGTTGGCGCATTTAGTAAGGATTCCAAAATGGTATAATACTTGTTAAATTGTAGCTGCCGTAGTTCAAATTTATTTTCGATTGCCTTTGAATACACTTTTGGCCGTTCTGGTCCAATCTCGTGGCCCGTTCACCGGACTTGAATCCATTAGACTTTTTTACTGGGAAGCAGTTTAAGAAAAAGTCTATTCAAAGGCAATCGAAAATAAATTTGAACTACGGCAGCTACAATTTAACAAGTTTTATGCCAAACTTGCATAGTACATTTTTTTTTCAATACCGTCAGTTGAAACTAGGCAATTATAGTAGCATTATTCAAGGTTACACAGCAAAAAAAAAAGTTGGAAAAAGTTGATATTTGTGGCAACAGGAGCGAAAAGACTGTCACAGGGTGTGGAATTTTGCGTGTTTTTTTAAATGCCCACTATTTTAAAATCATGCAACTTAGATTTTTTTTTATATTTTTCTGACAACCAGCATTACTTGCCTTTCCACCCGGTTCCGGGTTGACGTCGAGTTTTGGGACACCCTGTATAAAGATTTTTCTTTTCAACTGCATTCATTAAAATTATACTACTTTCTCAAAGAAAAAGCATCACTTTCCGGATGGTTGGAATTGTCATTTTCGAATAGGTTGTCCTATTCAATCGCAAAAATTTCATACGAAAATCTGATTGTTGATTTGCGGAGAACGTAATAAGAGCCATTGATTCTATGTCCAGAAAGGAAGCACAAACGCCACTTCTTGATCCAGAACCTTTCTGAGGTAACGGGTACGCTAAATCTATTTATAAGAAAGAGTCATTGGAAAAAGAAGAAACTGAAGCAGATGAACTCTGGATGAATCTCCCGTGAATGGATCATTCCATAAAGTTCCTGCAGAAATCGAAATCTGCTAGGTAAAAAAATATTTGGATCTTAGCAGGAATAAGTTACGCCTTCCTTTTGCTTTCTATAAGGACATTGTCGCCTAAGAAGAATTGGATGAGAATTTGCTCAACACAAACCGACGAGTGTAAATTTTGTGGAGAAGAGGAAGAAACTCTCTTGTTCACTCAGTTACAGATTAGATTGTATTATATTAACAATGTTTTCTAGTCACGCATAGTTCAAATTCTATTAATTCATAACCACTACGACACTGGTGACCATGAAAGATATATTGATTTAGTTTATACAGTGTTACCAGGACAGTATAAAATGATAAAGCCGAGTCTGGCCTTCCAAGTGATGATTTTTCGAATCTTCAGAGACCGCTACAGGACCTTACTGAAGGATGATCATCTCATGATAAAAACGTGTGACAAAGTTATGTCAAAATGGCATTCTATTAATTTATTAGACTAGAAGTATGGCGTTGGTGACCGGAAAAATATACTCATTTAGTTCATGCCAGAATAGAATATGATGATAAAGTTATGCTTGTACTATCTTTATCACAAACAGTAAAGATATTGGCTTCATCGTTGAATGATATGATGTGTATCTTCATTCTATATTTCATGATATTAACTTCAATCAGATCTAAATTACAACCATATAAAAAAATATTCCTGAAGGAGTTCACAAAGTGATAAGTGAGTGGAGTATAGTAATTCAGATTTTAATCCTTTCGAAGATCTTCAATCCCAAATTCTCATTCCAGTCTGAAAAATTGACCCATTTCACTAACTTCTTCAAATAATTAATTCCATCATATACGGGACGCCATTTCTAATTTGAATCCGCACAAAAGTGAAAAGGGCCCCACTAATGAAGACATTAACGAAAGAACGTATTTCGAAACACCACATTATACCCTCAGGGCGGATAGCAACTTTTTCATGAATAAGTAATGCCATACCTCACTGTTATGTTTGGTCAGAAAATATCGTTTTGTTTTCGCGAAAACTCAACCCCTTCAACCCTTACGGAACCGATACGTTCATATATAAACCGGCTACCAGTGGCGGCGCGTGGTTTTTTTATTTTGAGAGTACATACGTGGGAAGGTATACTGAGGGGTCTAGGGGTACGGAGGAGGATTCGGGAAAGGAAAAAAATTCGAAAACTAATGGTGGTATTCTGCTTTTCATTTCTAACGAAAACGAAAAGAATTTATTGGTTAAAATTGCTGTAGAGCATTCTTTAAGTTTATAGTACACTGGTTCTTCAATCTGAACATGTTCACGAACTGGGCATTCGGCATTTCTTTAATCTGAACATTTCCTGGGCATCCGGCATTTCAAATGGATTCATTTGATCACGCAACCTTTTCCTTTCAATTCTCATAAAGTTCCTACTTTCGAAAGGAATGATTTTCAGGTCGTGTATATTATTGAACAATGGTTTACCTGTTATGATTTTCTTCTGATAACAATCCAATGAACAAAGCTATATTGTTTTTATTCAACATGAATTTCTTATATCAAAAAGTCGGTGTTCGTCCTAAAATAACAAACCATTCAACGTAACCTAACATAATGTTATTCGATAATGCTTCCGATCACTCGTCGAGTACTCGTAAAAATTTAACGATTTCTGTAAGCTACAATCCTCTTGAAGAAGCCCAGAATTGCAATTTTCCTGTAAGCTCGTGAAAAGTTACAGATTGGCTTACAGACGAAAGCAGATTACTATCATAATCTTCAGAACTCGCATATTCGAGCAGTTTGTTACTTTCTTTAGCCTTATCTTGGAATAAAACCTAATTTTGCAATGGATTCAATTCTCGACACTGGATCTGGTCAATTTTGTTCGATCATCACCAGCAAATAACAAACAAGAAAAATAATGAAGACTTACTAATTTCACATCGACTTATCCATTCGGCTTTTTCATGTCTATCTTAAAAGATTTTTTATAACCGCTTGTTTTATACATTTTGTTACATGCGTCATCTATGAATTCGGTTTTGGAAGACCTGCACTTTTGATTTCTTGATTTTCTTTCAATGTCAGCGGAGAAAAACAAATTGTTTTCAAATATTGAACGCTAATGCAAATCGGATTGCGCAAATTCTCGGCCATAATTGAGCTTAACAACGTACGATGTACGACGAGACTTACACATACTGAGACTGATATAAGAATACATTCAGTAGGCGAATTCCGTTTCTAATTGTACTGCTACACTATGGTTATTATTACCGAACTATAGTTGAATGTTGATATTTTTGTAGAACCTTCAAATTTTCAATAAATATCAATTGAATATTAGAGGAGACACCAATTTCCTCGAAGTTACATATTTGATAGTCATTGACATATTTTGATAGTGATTGACACCCAGTATGATAGTCATTGACATAATTTCATCTCACTCTTGCATCAATTTTGGGTATGATATCATCCTTCTTTCTCTCACTCATACATCTTCATGAAATGAGAATGAGAGAATGAAACGAGACATTTATACTGAAAATACTAGAGAAATAGGAAATTTTAGACAATTTTATTCCTTATAAACACGAAGTAACAAAAAGTATTGGTGATCTTCACATAATACCGATGTAATAAACTATCAGTGCTATCTAGAGCTTTTTCATCTGTCTCCACGAATTTCATAAAGATTTATTTCTATTTGGGTCAAGTTCAATTTCCTCAGGTTATGATTCTGAAAACGCCATCATTAGATATTTGGCGCGAGATTTTGCAGTAGTGCCAATAAGTGTATATGTTACAGTTTCTGCACATAATTGCGTATATTTTTCGATTTTAATATGTTTCATAGTCGTCAGAAATTTTCTCCTATTTGGAAGGTTCCAAGGAATATTTAATTGATGTAAGTAATCCCTTCGATGATTTATATATTTAAGTTGAACCCTATGTCAATCACTGTTCGATGTAATATTATTGACACAATTATTGCCATATGGTTAAATCATTGAAGGGTTTACTTACATCAATTAAATATTCCACGGGACCTTCCACACAGTAGAAAACTTCTAACGAATATGCAAAGGAACAAAATCGAAAAATATACGCAATTATGTGAAGTCGCTATCCTTAAAGTAAACTCTAATATATACACTTATTGACACTACAACAAACTCTCGCGCCAAATGTCTAATGATGGTGTTTTCAAAATGATACTTGAGGAAATTGACCCAAATCAAAATAAATCATTCTGAAATATGTGAGGACAGATAAAAAAACTCTAGATAGCACCAATTGTTTATAACATCGGTATACAGATCTGGAAATTCACATCTGAAACATACGATATACAATGCATCAGACAGAGAATTCTTCCGTCTAATTGCACAGATGAATAATCGAGATAATCACGTACTGTAACTGAATTAATTCCGTTGACTTATTGCAATAATCTAGTCTTGTCTCTCTTTTATCGCAGTATGGTGGGGAACCTGAAGTACACCTATAGAATTATTTAATTTGTCAGGCTGCCAGTAATACTCGATTCAAGTATTTACTGTTGCCTAAATGAATTATGCTCCTCCCAACGATAAGAGGTAGACAAGATTAGAATATTGCAATAAGACAACGGAATTCAGTGTGTTACAGCACGTGATTGTCTCGACTATTCATCTGTGTAACTAGACGGAAGAATTCTCTGTTTGATCCATTGTATATCGTATGTTTCAAGTGTGAATTTCCAAATCTGTATGTACACAATGCCAATCACTATCGGGGTGTCAACAACTGAACCTCTCACCCTTCATCGATAATGAAATGTAAAATTAAATATCCAAATAAAAAATGTTACTTTTACGTTAAACTCAAAAGTAAATACCTTCAGATGAACCTATTGAGCAGCCGCCACTGCCTACGGAACCGATACTTTCATTTATAAACCGGCTACGACGTACTGGTTATAATAATGTCCAGGGGTTGAGGGTGGGGTTTGCATAAGTAAAACGAGAAAAAAGAAAAGGGTTGGCCGGGCCGTCGAGATCAAGGGTTGGGGATTTTTGATACTTTAAATATAAATGGACTCTTTTCGATAAGCTGGAAAGTATGAGATGAATATTAATGGTTAGATGTGTTTAGGAAAAAAAGGGAGGTCACGTATATTTTGAATGGAAGCTCGATTTTTTTATTCTGCGTTTTCCGCGACTAATTGGGAAAAATTAAGTAGAAGGATCGCTAGCTGACGGTTGGGATAAACTTGGAATGCTGTAACGCATTTTAAAATTAGGGGTTTTGTTAAGAATTCGCAGAATTCAATGCTTCGATACATCTGCAATCGGAATGTGTCCCGGAAAATGTGAGAAATCTCTCGGTTTCGAATAAAACATACAAAAATAAGATGAAAAGTTTCCATATTTTTTTTCCCAACGGCCCCCCCTACGAAGGTACGGCCTCCTAAATGACGCCACTGGAAATTCATTTTAGTGGAATAAATTTCAATTACTTCTTTCATTATTTTTTTTTCGAAAACGGTTAATTTTATCGACACTGAAGAAGAGTACTTTTTCTTTAGCTAAATGTCCAAGGTATCCAAATTTGTTTTTTTAGCACCTTATCATACAGGGTGTTAAAAATGTAAGCATTAAAATGTACAACCTAGCCCGCCCCTGGTAAACTGCTCAAGCTAATTGAAATTTGAGTGCTATGATTTAAGAGGTCCTTAATACTATTAATCGTATCAAATTTTCATCAAATTATATCGAGTAGTTTGAAACTTATTCCACTAAAATGGATTTCCAGTGGCGTCATTTAGGAGGTCGTATCTTCGTATGGAGGGCCGCTAGAAAAAAAAATATTGGGAACTTGTCATCTTCATTTTTTATGTCCTATCTGAATCCGAGAGATTTCCCACACTTTCCGGGACACCCTGTATTAATATGCAAAACTTTTTCTTGGTGAATTATATGTTCTAAAAACTAGTAAAAATATTGTTTTTGAGAGATTTTTCAAGTTGAAGTATATTCCCTGAAAGTGTTGAAGAAAATTTGACACCAAAATACTATATAAAGTAGCAAGTCTAATAAAAAAAATCACTCACCTATTGCAGTGCCGACGATATGCTGAAATGTTGATGTCGTCTGTATCTGAAAAAAAACAAAATTGAGATAACGAGTATGAACAAGATGGGTGCTCAGAAACTCTCAGTAAGAATAAGTTACCTTCTCACAACCTTTCTTACAGGACATTGTCGCCTTAGAAAGCATAGATGGGAATTAGGTCAAGAAAAGCTGACAAGTGTAAATTTATGCAGGAAATTGAATTGTCTTTCCAACAAGGTGCTGCTCGACCCCTTTTACTTATTCACAAACGAGAGCTGTTAGGGGTTGCTGCTAGTGGGGTAGTGATATCAAACTCATTATTATTATTCCTCTTTCAAGAAAATTTGACCTGTCAGAGCGTTTTTTTCGTTATTCCATCCCAAACCTCAAAAGAAAGTTATGGATGACCCACCCTGTATACTGCAAAACGAGACAAATAATAAGTAATATATATATTCTTTCGAATTGAGAGCTAACAAAATACAATACAACAAAAAAATCCCTAGCTGAGGTTGGTGCAAAACGGGGTGCCATACTATTCTGACGTATGAAACCAGAGCACAGGGAAAAACCTGAGTAGAAAAAACCCTGTCTCGCCGTTTTTACAAAATTGAAACTTAAAGCTATTCGAATAAATACCTTCAATATTCAGATACAAAATACCTAATTCATGCTCTTGGGTCGAGAGGGTGTTTCAAACCAGATCTGGCGTTCCAAGTGATGATTTTTCGAATCTCCTGTTCTTCTAAGACCGCTACGGGACCCTATTGAAGGGTAATCATCTCCCATAGATCTAAATAGTGGTATTTCATTCTAAATATCGAATTCAATTCAAGAATAAGTGCTGATTCACAATGGACGTCACCATAACGAACACGTAAAAGTACTTTGTCCGTGAACGTAAAGGTGTTCAGAATGGACTTTGGGCGCAGTAGCAAATTATAGACGTTTTTGTAGAGTGAGAAGATGTTTCCGTACCTTATAATAAGTGTTCTATAAATTTTTTGACAATTGATTATTGTGAAGTGTTGTCATTAATTAAAAATGTATGAAGTCTGTTTTTATTGAGACGATGTTTGAAAAAAAGAAAAGAAATTGAAGAGCAAAATTCTAAAAGAAGAAAAAAACGTGAGTTGGGTTAACTCACAGAATGTGAACAAATTTCTATAATTAAACGTTAGAATTACGGACTACCATAAGCTCAACGTAAACGTCAAAATTACAGAGCCTATTGTGAACAGTTTCATATGATTTGCATTGGTTTTTCGTTTACGTTTCGGGAGTTTTATGGTGACGTCCATTGTGAATCCAGCACTCCAGCACACTGATAAAAAACGTGTGACAAACTTATGTCAAAATGACTTGTCAGCAATCAATAATAATAAAACCTCAAAAATCAGAACTCAAACTGTCGTCATCCCCTCAACAACCATCGATATACCGAAGAGACAACCATCGATTCATCCTTTCGTCCTTTCAGGCGAACATAAAAGGACATTATTACCCCCCAACCACTCATTTTCAATAGATCTCTGGCATGTTTTTCAGGGTTTATTGACGCGGATCTTCGCTCAGATTGCTTGTTATAGATTTCCACCCCGCCGACCGCGACCGATCGTTCAATAGGGGATGATACCAGGAAAGCCGCGTTCTCCTAAAGGGTTTATCGACTGAACGAAGATGATGAATACCTTGTTAGGGAAAACTCGAAAGAGACGCTGTTCATTTCTTACGCCGATGAGGCCCGGGAGTTATGGGGCTCGATTTTCGATGGGGATGTGCGTCATCGGTCTAAAGGGGGTGGTTTTGTGTTTTGTCCAATTATGCGTTGGAAATGTCAGATTTTCTTTGTTTATGGATTACTTTGATGAATCACATCAGAATCACTCATAACGTGGTGCACTTTGATGACAACCATATACACTGCGCAAAAAATTAACGCACTTCATGGAAATCTCAAATTTATTCTACAACTGAAGGTGTTTTCAATGATAATTATTTTTATCAGGATTAGGCATGCCTGTGGACAACGTTTTTCTTCGATACAGATGTTTTTTCCCAGCAGGAATAAAAAAAATGAGATTATCGGATTTTGAATGTATTGGTTCTATTCTGAAATCAGTTGTTCTCGATCAATTCTAGTGATCAATAGTTTTTCTTTCGTTTGCTTTTCTACTCTCGATCTCAATGCAACGCGAAACACGCAATTTGACCCAAGAGGAATGTGCCCAAGCGGTAGTTTTGGGAGAAAAAGGGTGGACATACACAAAAATTGCAGAAAGGTTTGGAGTTTCCCATACAAGTATGTCCAGAATGTTGCAGCGATTCAGGGAGACAGGTAACAACTGCCATTCAAGAACGTTACTTGATAGTTTCTTCGTTGAGACAACGGTTTGCAACCGATCGCTTCCTTCAAAATCAGCTTGAACAAACTCATGGAGTGCAAATTTGTACTGAGACAATAAGAATATAATTTAAGCCCATCGAAGGGCGCGTTTGGATTTTGCGAGAGAGCATATCCATTGGGAAGAGGCTGATTGGGAAAGAGTTCTTTTTTCAGATGAGTCTAGATTTTGCCTCTACCATTGTGATCGACGTTCCCTTGTATACAGACGTCCACACGAAAGATATGCTCTGTGCAATTTCCTGAATACTTCTGGTTTCGGGGGGGATCGATTATGGTATGGGGTGGAATATCTTTGACTGCTCGCACAGACCTAGTGGTCGTTGATAATGGAGCTATGAATGCTGATATAAATATAAGGAACAATAGAAAGAAGGGAAAAGAAGTACTTCAGTGTGGTAAATTTATTGTGTGAGAACCGAGCGCTTTCGGCCTAGGCCATCATCAGGGTTCCCCGTCCAGGAATAATACCACAAGCTGGAATGCCAGGATAGTTGCAAACGGCAGCACTTAACGTGAAAATAACAATAATGTTACACAAAGTACAACAAACAGGTTGTTAGGTTGTTTGTTGTACTTTGTGTAACATTATTGTTATTTTCACGTTAAGTGCTGCCGTTTGCAACTATCCTGGCATTCCAGCTTGTGGTATTATTCCTGGACGGGGAACCCTGATGATGGCCTAGGCCGAAAGCGCTCGGTTCTCACACAATAAATTTACCACACTGAAGTACTTCTTTTCCCTTCTTTCTATTTATCAAACTTAGTGTGCTCAACCTATTTGTTGATATAAGGAACAATTTCGAAGAGCATGTAGTGCCATTTGCCCAATACATTGGAAAAAATTTAATTTTTATGGACTATAATGCCGAACCCCATGGTGCGCGCATCGTTCAGGAGTACATTGAAGTATATCGAATGGAATGGCCAGCAAGAAGTCCAGATCTCAATCCGATTGATCAGGTTCGGGGCAACCTCAATGGAAGGCTGAGAAGTTCAGAAAATCATTTAGCTACTCTTAATGACTTAGGAATCCAACTCAGAGAAATCTGGGAAGGATTAGATCAGAACATTTTAAATCACTCATTTTGAGTATGAAAAATCACTTATCAGCATTCCAGTATTTTGAAAATGTTTTATTTCTCTTCTGTCACATAAGATTCGGTGAAATCCTGAGTTTTTCTATCATTCAATGTGTCTTGTTTCGTTCAAAACCTTTCCGAGAGAACATAAAAAATAAGTAATGAAAACAATGTGGAGTTAACTTTCATTAAAATTGAGATTTTCAGAATGTGCGTTAATTTTTTTGCGCAGTGTAGTTTAAGATTGACAACATCTACAACTAGACTTAATTACTTGTAACCTTTATATTAGTTAAACGCTTGAATATTTGTTATTAAATGATTGAAATATTGATAAAAACACAAAATAATTCAACAAAGATTCCAACTCATATTAATTTCCAGATTATTCATAAGAATTTCGATGAAACTCTTATGACTTATCTGTCCAAAATAAGATTGTTTACATTTACTATCTTAACTCAGCTTCGATTCTCGACCCCTTAGCGCTGATATCGTCATGGAATATGCCAATTACGACCAATAATCCAGTCGAACTGTGATTTTAGCAGGAAAGTTTTGGGGTAGTTTAGATTTCTTTCATTTTTTATGTTTTTTGGGGTGCTGAATCCGAATTTGAGGTTTGCTAACAAAATTTCTAGACGGAACATAGAAAAAAATACAAAAAAAGAATGAAAATCTCATTCTTGGTCAGTTTTTTGCATATAACTCTGACACTATCAACTTTTCCTAAAATACCTTTCCCTACAACATGAAAGTACATAAAATTTCCTACAAATTGTACTGCCACAGCTTGTTTTGCGACAAACCGTTCTGAGTCAAATAATAGTTGAAAATGAGGTATTTTCTATGACTCAATAGATGAAAAAGAAATTAATTCTATGATACCGATGGTGCGATCCTCTTGAAATTTTGCATGAACATTCAGTATATCAGTCGCGATTCACAAAAAAAATTTAATCGAATCGGACATTTTGTTATGGAAATATAAAGATTCTTCTTTTCAATATTCCAATTGAATTTTCTATGGTTCTGATTACACTACGGTCACACAATTTTGCATAAGGCTTATTATGAGCATCTTGCATTTGGCCGCAACATTTCATTTCGATTGGTCTCGTTTTGACTGAGATATTGAGGAACAAAAATTTAGAATGGTCTTGTTTTATGAAACAAAATACGGCCATTCAAAATGTTTGTTTCTCAATATCTCAGACAAAATGAAACCAGTCGAAATGAAATGTTGCGGCAATATGCAAGATGGTCATAATAAGCTTCATGCAAAATTGTGTGACCATAGTGTGAGCAGAACCATAGAAAATTCAATTGGAATATTGAAAAGAAGAATCTTTGTATTTGCATAACAAGATATCTGATTCAAGTGAATTTTTTTTATGAGTCGAGACTGATATAATGAACGTTCATGCAAAATTTCAAGAGAATCGCATCATTGGAACCATAGAATTTAAGTTTTTTTCATTTATTGAGTCATAGAAAATACCTCATTTAAAACTATAATTTGAGCCAGAACAGGTGGTCGCAGAACAAGCTGTGGTAGTACAATTTGTAGGAAATTTTATGTACTTTCATTTTGTATTGAGAGGTTTTTCACGAAAAGTTGATAGTTTTCGAGTTTTAAGCAGAAAACTGCGAAAGAATGAGATTTTTTCTCTTTTTTGTATTTTTTCAATGTTCCCTCACGAAATTTTGTTAGCAAACCTCAGATTCGGATTCAGCACCCCAAAATACATGAAAAATCGAAGAAATCAAAACTACCCCAGAACTCCTGCTAGGGGTTCTTTTGAGCACAAATTGACTGGACTACAAACTCTCAGACAGATCCACGCACTACACAGCCCAAAAACTGCCAATAACACCCGGCGCCTCCACCATTTTGCACCAACACCTCTCAATACACCCAAAATTATTTTTATCCTAGATTCCACTATGCCATTATCATACATCCTCATATCCACCGCCCTAGACCGAAAACATCTCATTAATTGACTCATCGGCCCGATTCGGACGTCACGCCAAAGCCGGAAAAAGCCCGCTAATGCCTCGAACGGCCCATTTTACGACGGGCGGGACGCTCCGGCCGAAGCAATATCCGGCGTCCAATATCGGCGCTGGACGTCGTTACGTATCTGCCGTTGTCTTCGGTTATTGGGAATTATGAATGTGCGTCGGGGCGGTTATTGGCGATTTCGACGTCCGATCGGTCCGGAATTACGCCCCTAATGATGGTTTATTTTATTAATTTACGACCGGCCGGACCGAGATTGGTTTTCTTGGTGCGTTTCGGGTTTGGATGATGATTGAGGGTCATGAGCAGTCAGGACGCTGGAGTGTTGATAATTTTTGGTGGTGAAGAAACATTTTAAAGATATCTTATCTCTAAAATGTCTCTATCTCTCTATCTATCAATTGCTGTTCATTAGTCTCGCTGAAATTCGAGAACAGCTGAACGCATCTATCTTATCTTGGTCCTAAAATGTTTGTGGAGGTCTAGGAAAGGTTTAACAAGTAGGAAAAATTCATTCTCAGAAACTGAAATCACAACGTTGCCAATAATAGAGTGCGCTACGATCATCAAGATATAATAGAGAAGAGACGCTATGAAATACAATTTTGTAAGGAAAAATAGTACCTCTGGGCGGGGCTAAGTCAGGGACCAATATGGCGGACAGCTCATGGTTGAATTGAGTTGCCAGTTTTTTCTGTTTACAAATTTCACCCAAAAAATACCATACGACGTGTTGGGTCTTTAGGAATCCTGTTCAAATAAGGTCAATTGAATATCAACTAAACAATAATTTTTCTTCAGGCGATAATAGACACATATGAGAAGATATCAAATAACCAAACAGACTAGCAAAAATTTCGAATGCTCATTACTCATCCCTACCTGTGATATGTTTTACCTATAATTTTTTCTTATCTATCTCTTCTCTGCTTGAAGAAAGCCTTATAGTGCACGATACCATTTTATTATGTATTATTAAGCAGAAAAAATCACAATTTAACTAGCAACAGGCGCAAGAATCACAATTCCATCAGAAAATTCAACCATTGTCAAATTTGACGTTAGGTAGTAGTAATATGGCGCATCTGATACCACGTTTATTTCAATGATGGCAACTCTATACTATCTCCTATCTCTATGGCTACGATGAATGATTGAATAATTTTGATGGTTTGAATAACTATTGACAAATTTGAAATTTAGAATTCTCCTGAATAAACCGTAATGAGTCGATTACATTGAGATACTTCACAAGCTGCTACTGAGCGAATTTAAAAGCGAGTGAATGAGCTAGTGAGATTGTGATGATTACACACAAAACTGTCTACTCGCTGAGTAGCCAACAATCTAGCAATCCACGTGAGGTCAATGTCAAATACCTCTTCAAATTCAAGAACCAGGAACCACTGAGTAGATGAGAACTCACAGATTGTTTAGTAGCAACTGTGATTACACAAGGCTTGTTTACATGCCAACAAGCCAAAACGCCTGCGATTAAGCGTGTAAAGTCGCCCAGCTTTCAACTTTAGTCGCAGCTTTTTTACAATCAGATTGTTGCAGAGCACAGGGAAAAACCTCAGTAGAAAAAACCCTGCCTCGCCGTTTTTACAAAATTGAAACTTAAAACTATTCGAATAAATACCTTCAATATTCAGATACAAAATATTTAATTCTTGCTCTTGGGCCAGGAGGGTGTTTTAAACCAGGTCTGGCATTTCAAGTGATGATTTTCGAATCTTCTGTTCTTCTAAGACCGCTACCAGGACCCTACTGAAGGGTAATCATCTCCCATAGATTAAAGTAGTGGTATTTCATCCTAAATATCGAATTTAATTTCGGAATAATGATAAAAAACGTGTGACAAACTTATGTCAAAATGACATACAGGGTAAACAACATTGAAATTGTTAATAAAAAAATGTTTTTACAATGTAAATGAATATTTTAGTGAAAGGCTTGATTATTGCTGATTATTTTATTATTTTTTGACTTGTCCTAAACATAATTTGTTATGTCTTGAAGGATAAATAAACTATTATTATTATTATAATATCCGGCGTCCAATATCGGCGCTGGACGTCGTTACGTATCTGCCGTTGTCTTCGGTTATTGGGAATTATGAATGTGCGCCGGGGCGGTTATTGGCGATTTCGACGTCCGATCGGTCCGGAATTACGCCCCTAATGATGGTTTATTTTATTAATTTACGACCGGCCGGACCGAGATTGGTTTTCTTGGTGCGTTTCGGGTTGAGATGATGATTGAGGATGGTGAGGGGACAGGGCGCTTTTCGATGTCGATAAGTTTGAGGAGTATTACCAATATTTGAGGGTTGTTCAACAGTGATTTACGAAGTTTGATTTGATCACTTGAGGGAGTCTGACCACAAATGATCCGTGATAAATTATGTCCCAGAGAACTGCAACTGGGCTCTCCTAATGTACACTGCGCAAAAAATCAACGCACATTCTGAAAATCTCAATTTTAATGAAAGTTAACTCTACACCTTATTTTTTATGTTCTCTCGGGAAGGTTTTGAACGAAACAAGACACATTGAATGGAAGAAAAATTCAGGATTTCGCCGAATCTTATGTAAAAGAAGAGATATAAACAATTTTCAAAAGACTGGAATGCTGATAAGAGATTTAATACTTGGTATTTCCACCCCTTGCGTTAATTACAGCTCAGCAACGACGGTTCATACTCAAAATGAGTGATCTTAAAATGTTCTGATCTAATCATTCTCAGATTTCTCTGAGTTGGATTCCTAAGTCATTAAGAGTAGCTGGATGATTTTCTGAAGTTCTGAGCCTTTTATTGAGGTTGTCCCAAACCTGCTCAATCGGATTGAGATCTGGACTTCTTGCTGGCCATTCCATTCGAGAGACTTCAACCTCTTCAAGGTACTCCTGAAAGATGCGCGCACGATGGGGTCTTGCATTATCGTCCATAAAAATGAAATTTTCACCAACGTATGAGGCAAATGGCACTACACGCTCTTCAAGAATGTTCCTCATATACATATCAGCATTCATAGCTCCAATATCAACGACCACTCGGTCTGTGCGAGCAATCAAAGATATTCCACTCCATACCATAATCGATCCTCCCCCGAAACCAGTAGTATTCAGGAAATTGCACTGAGCATATCTTTCATGCGGACGTCTGTATACAAGGAAACGTCGATCACAATGGTAGAGGCAGAATCTAGACTCATCTGTGAAGAGAACTCTTTCCCAATCAGCTTCTTTCCAATGGATATGCTCTCTCGCAAAATCCAAATGCTCCTTTCGATGTGCTGGGGTAGGAACTGGGCCTCTTGCTGCGACACGAGGGCTTAAATCATATTCTCTGTGGCGATTTCTTATTGTCTGAGTGTAAATTGGCACCCCATGAGTTTGCTCGAACTGATTTTGTAGGAGGCGAGCGGTTTCAAACCGTTATCTCAACGAAGAAACTGTCAAGTAACGTTCTTGAATGACAGTTGTTACCCGTGGTCTACCCTGTCCTGGTCTTCGGACATTCATACCTGCCTCCCTGAATCGCTGCAACATTCTGGACACAATTGTATGGGAAACTCGAAACCTTTCTGCAATTGTTGTGTATCTCCATCTTTCTTCCTGCAAAACTTCCGCTTGCGCACATTCCTCTTGGGTCAAATAGGGTGTTTCGCGTTGTATAGCGATCGAGTGTAGAAAATCAAACGAAAAAAAAAATATTGATCACTAGAATTGATCGAAAACAACTTATTTCAGATTGGAGCCAATACATTCAAAATCTGACAATCTCATCTTTTTTATTCCTGCTGATAAAAAACATCTGTATTGAAGAAAAACGTTGAAAGTGTATAACATATGCATGCATAATTCTGATAAAAATAATTATCATTGAGAACACCTTCAGTTGTAGAATAAATTTGAGATTTCCATGATGTGCGTAATTTTTTTTGCGCGGTGTATTTTGTCTTTTTGACCATCATTTTGACCTGGTGAAATGTCGTGCATTGCAACAAATCACTCATGAATACTCTATACAGGGTATGGCAAAAGTACTCAATTAATTTATTATTTTTCGATTTATTGACTTCAGAAGAAAAGCTGAAACACGTGAATTCATTCTGCATTGAAAGCATTTCTTGGTAGTAAAACGAAATATTTTCTTTCAGCCCCTTAGATGCAACTGCACCTAATTTTTGAGCGCTTCTCCTACTTTAACGAGTGCTATATCATTTAGCCTAAATGTCTGTAATTATTAAATTTTGAACCGAAATTGGTCTCAAACGAAAGTTTTCGATGACGAATCCGTGGTCAAATTTAATTTTGTTCTTGGGCGGGCCGTCGGTTAGCACGATGACTTTCGAAGGGATTGTCCTTGAGACTTGAGATTTTCAGAGTGAGTTTGGATCCCAAAAACCTCGGTTAAGTTCGTTAACCAGTCAAATTGTACAGGGTGTTCTATAAAATATGGCCATTCAAAATTTTGTTCCCTAATATTTCAAACAAATCGAAATGAAATGTTGAGGCCACATGCAAGATACTCACAATGAACTTGATGCAAAATTTTATGGCCATAGTGTTAACACAACCATAGAAAATTCAATTGGAATGTTAAAAAGAAGAATCTCTATATTTTCATAACAGGATTTTGTGAATGAAATCTGACATACTGAATGTTCATGCAAGATTTCTAGAGGATTGCATTATCAGAACCTTAGAATTTATTTTTTTAAATTTATTTTTTACATATTTAATTTCGTGGATAATTTTCAGAATATAATTTCGATTGTACTGAGATTCTGAATTTATATATTCGGTATCAATCTCAAGTCCCATATAAAAATTTAAGCTGATAGTCTTATTGCTCCACCAATGAACGAGCGCTCAAAAGTTCCTCGATCGAAAAATTTTATGAGATTTCGATGAGATAATAATTCAACAAGAATTCTATCAATTGAGCGTTTACCACTTTTTTTTCCTACAATCAATCGATCTTCCGTTCCATCAACCCCCTCCCAATCACCCCCAGAACTCCGGAACTGATAACCCAAGTAGAACACGACAACCGGAAACGGTTTCGAAACGAAATTGAACCCGACAAAAACAGCATCAACACCGCCTCGAGACGAAATGAATGATACAAATGTCGTTTCAGCTCCGCGAGAAATTCTCAATATTCGAAATGAATCCCGTCGGTTGCAACTTGTCAAACTTTATATTGTGTACATATTAAAAGCAATAAAGTGCGGAAGCGCCATATTGATATCTGAGTGGGGTGGGGGAAGTTGTCGCGAACTTATTTTAGAACGCTCGCGGAGGGTGGGGAGGAGATCGGTTTGGGGATGGGGTAGCTGGGAGTGTTCTAGATATGGTATTTTTGATTTTATCGACAATATCGACAATATGGTTAACTTGTTTCATATTGAGGTCATATATGTATTGCTGAAAATAAACTGATAGTTGTCTGACAGATACCGTTTAAATAAAAGAAGGGTTTTCCATTAAGAGGTAGTATTTTGATATAGAAAGAAAAAGGCCATTTTTCAATATACATGATCGAATGTTAATTTAATTATAAAGAAGAAGCTATGCCGTTAATGGTGAAAAATAACATCAGGCAAATGAACAAAACGACTACGCGACCAGCGTATGATTTAATAATAATCAATTAATATATCCAATATTTTCTTGTCCCGTTTTTCACTACTTCCTTTAGGATTTCGTAGGTTTATCTATTGCGTAACATTTTTGAACTTGTAATCACGAGGGTTTGAAATCACAAAAGTGTTATTTCAAATCTCAAAACATTAATTCAAATATTATAAAATATCAGTGTTGCCATCACTTGAATTGCCGATTTTCGAGGCAATTTCAATAAAGCAAAATTCATAACTTCTTCTTGGAGACGCGCACGGGTATTATTATTCAAATCACTAGCTTATCCCAACACACTGGCGCAGCTAGGGGGGGGGGGCTTTGGGGCTGCAGCCCCCCCCCAAATATTAAATTACTTCGTTATTCCTTTCTTCTTCATTTTTTTGAAACTTTCGTATTTGTTGTATCATCAAGAATCGTTCAATTCAGACCCCCCCAAAACAAAATCCTGGCTGCGCCACTGTCCCAACAGCTCGAATTTTTTCAACAATTTCTTTATTGCGGTCCGACAAGGTGCTTCACGACAACCCAAAAATGTTCGAGTTTAACGATCCGTCTCTGACAAATTTTTACCATTTTTAGAGTGAATTTTAATAATTTCAGTGCGTTCTTGATGCTTGAATCGTTCCATTTTTATTAATGGAGTAGTTTCTACTTGTCAAATGTCAAAAAATGACAGCTTCAAACGTGACATCAACTTACTGAAATAGCGGGCTATTCAAAATAACTCCTCTTATTGGAAAACCCTTTACATCTGTATTTATCTCATCGGAAAAAAGGCTGTTTCAAATTGCGTGTTTCTTTGAAATAAAAAAACACATAATTTGCATTCATTTTCAAGAACTTTTCTTTTGTAATTGTAGGTTATGACATTAATGTACGAAAAATAATATCTGCCAAATAGCCTCCTCCTGCAGTTCTACAGACTGTTCTGTTAAAGTTTTCAATGATATTTTGACATAATTACTGCTCTATCAAGTTATTGGCACGAATAAATGAGTTCTTCAGTTCAAGAATTGATTGTGGATTATTCTCATAGGCCTAACTCCAAAGAAAAAGAAGAATCTTGATTCAAAATATAAATTTCACTCGAATCGGTAACTCTGTTATGCAAATAAAAGATTCTTCTTTTCAATATTTCAATTGAATTTTCTATGGTTCTGTTGGTTACTATGGCCACATAATTCTGCATGTGCATTCAGTGTATCAATCTTTATTGATAAAATAAATTTCATTCGGATTGGATAATTCTTTTTGGAAATATGTAGTTTCTTTTTCAATATTCCAACTGAATTTTTCATGGTTCTGTTTATACTATGTGCAAAAAATTTTGCACCGCTCCACCAATGAACGAGCAAAAGCACCTCCTCCGGACTTTCCTTAAATTTTTTAATATTATGATGTACACAATGAAGCGTATAAACTTAACATCACACAAACTGATTATAACACATAAAACATCCCAAATACGCTCCAAATTCCCCGATAAAATTTCACTACCCGATCATCTTCATAACCAATAAACCGATCCGAGAACAGACCGTCTAGGGGACCCTCCAGATGCACTCATTCCTTCGAACAGCCATGTTTAATGCCGTTCCAAGTCATTTGGACGTTTGTTGCTCCATTTACTCCAAACCCCCCGCCTGCGGAGCTACGAGGAGATGCCTCCTATAATATGTTTTTCCCAGTTCGCCGCGGGCGACTTTGGAAATCGGGGAAACTATTAAATAAGACGTTTTCCATATTTATATTCGGGAAAGTGAAGGAGGAAGAGAATCGATGATGGGTAAATGATGAAAACTAAGACAGAGATCTGGAAGTTTTCGCACTTGTACTGGAGGGAGTGTAAAAACTTCTTTTTATACTTGATTTTGGTAAATTATACACTGACCGGCAAAAGAATCGATCCACTCAATGAATCGATGAAGTTCCTTAGTTCATAAATGTGTTATTTTGAGTCCGATTTGATTGAATGTTTTTTCAATTGTTGTTAAGTTCATCCGAAATCAATCACTAGTTCTAACTTTAAAGAAATCTTGGCGTACGTCTCTGTATGAAAATACAGTGTGAAACGAAATCTATTTGTGAACGCTCGTTCTCCTTAAATAAGTGATGTATCTTTATTAATGAATTCCTCCATCAGTGTGTTCTCCCAGTTTTTTAACATTTTAGAAAATATTGATAACTTTATATTTCATAGACAGTGAGCTACATTCTTTTAACTTAACTTACAAATTGTAGATTTTTTAAAAGTGAAATTTGAAAAAACGAAAAATGTTTAGAATGTCCGTATGGTTATTGTTTGATACATGTTGTATTTCAGCTGGCCTGAAGATGGCGTAAGCCGAAACCGGTAGCCAATAAAATGTAAAATTTTACAATAGTGTGTTTTTCTGAATCTGTATCTGATTTACTCATCCAGTGAAATGCTATATCGTTTTGCCCAAATATCTGTAATTTTCGACTTTTGAGCCAAAAATTGTCTCAAACAATAGGGTTTGACTTATTGATGACGAATCCGTGGTCAAAATCAATTCTATTCGTGGGCGTGGGGCCGGCCGTCTGGCCGCCCGTCCTTTACCATGATAACTTTCGAGAGAATTGTTCTAGGGACTTGATATTTTCAGGGTTAGTTCTGTTCCCAAATTCCTCGGTTGAGTTTGTTTACTAGCCAAATCGTACAAAGTGTTCCATGAAATATGGTCATCCAAAATTTTTGTTCCTCAATATCTCAGACAAAAAGAAACCAATCGAAATGAAATGTTGCGGCTACATAAAAGATGCTGAGAATAAACCTAATGCAGAATTTTGTTACCATAGTGTACACAGAACCATAGAAAATTCAATGGAATATTGAGAAAAAGAAACTTACACATTTCCATAAAAGGATATCCGATTCAAGTGAAATTTATTTTGAGAATAAAGACTTATATACTGGATCTTCATGCGAAATTTTGAAACCATAGGGATAACAGAACCATAAAAAATCTAATTGGAATATTGGAAGAAGAATCTTTCGATATTTCCATAATAGAATATCCGACTCGAGTCAAATTTATTTTGAGAATGAAAACTTATATACTGAATGATTATGCAATTTTTTTTCAATGAATGATTTCCAGAATATGGTTCAGATTGTACTGAGATTCTGCATTTATATATTTAGGATCAATCGCAATCCTATATAAAATTTCGGAGTAATAGTCTTATTGCTCCACCAATGGTCTAGCGCTCAAAATCTCCTACTCAGTGATTTTATTAATTTTCAAATCTTGTTATGATATGATTCCCACGAAACTCAGGAAAATTATGTTATAAATACATTCACCGGATTTGTAGTTTCTTCAAGATTAAAGAAGAAATCAGACAAAGAGTAAGTGAAGATAGGTCAGAAACTAATCAGACGATTCTGCCTTTTCAAAAAAAAAACTTCGTAAATTCGAGTATTACAGTGGTCAAACATTTTTAGGTTTACATCGGTCTGTCTGAGCGATGCAAATGTTTTATTTTGTCATTGTATTCATAGTAGTGAGTCTATCCATTTCGTGTAAGACTCTTTTTGCCACAAAATCAAAAAATAACAGACATTCAGGAAGAACGGTAGCACGCTGTTCTCCTCAGGAGAAGCGCGCAGAAACAAGCTACTCCGTGATATGTTTTTGGTTTTTGTCTCGTGGAATGATGTCAAAGTCTTATGCACATATATTCATAGACAAACTAATAACATAGATGAGCCACTCGTAGGTATATTCCGCGACAGCTGTCGGAGGAGGAGACTAATACACGAAAAAATTATTTTCAATTTGATAGCTAGATGTCGTTGCATTCATGGAAATCCTATCGAGAAAATAGTAAGTATGTAAAATCATTATTATCAAAAAACCTTTGAATTGTCAACTGACACAAGGAGTGGTTTGACACGTTCTTTTTGAAATATAATACATTTCGATTTGCCTGCAAGAGTGAAGACGTGCTGTGTTATTGGATGTGAAAATGGAGATGCAAGAAGGTAATTATAAAATTTACATGTATATTCTGTTAACTATAAGAATTAAGATTCTCGTAGTTTTCAAAAAATTTTTTTCATATATTGAATAAGTTTAGTCGGTAAATACTCATATTTTGTATTATTGAATTCATTATTGTTAGTTTTTGAAAATGTTTTCAATGCAATTATTAGTTTATTGATTAGATATTTATGAAATAAATCTGTATTTTCAATTGGTGATACCTATTTCAGTTAATAAATTTTTATTCTATCCAGAATTCGATTATTGATCCTCATTTCTCGATTCCAAAAGAAAATCAGATGAAAGTTCGTTGCAGGTATTATTTTCATGAAAATAAATTTCCTCACTCATCGATAACTTGCACGAATCCATTTCTGATTTCCTTTTGGAAATTGAATTTCAAAAAACTTTTTGCGTCTTGTATATGGGTGTACCTACCCATTCAAAAGGTGCACTACGGAATTCTTTTTGAGGCAGCTTTACGATACAGATTCCTTTTTCAATTGAGCTTTTTTCACGAATTAGTAATGTTGTACAAAAAAAGATGTCGTTGAAGCTTGTTCTACTAGTGTCTCATCTATTCTCCGTTTAGTTAGTCTATGCATATATTATAAATACTCAATTATTATTCAAAACATTCGTTTCTAGCAAAATAAATGAAGAACAATATCCTCAGTATTCAATCGTGAATAATTCAACCCTTATAAATTATCAATCCTCCCAAAACCAACCCCTAGTTTTCTCGATTCCCTAGGCAAACACAGATTACAGAGATATTATTCGAAATAAGCCTTCATATGCAGATGGGAGGACCGCACAAACATAGTTTGCACTCGAAGATATCCGCCAAATATAAATTTGTTTCCTATAAATTATTTAACTTCGGGACTAGAAGGTTAATCTCTAGATAATAGTGGATCTGTTCGACCGAACATGGGGTACAAAGTTGATAATGTGTTGATTATAGGCGTTGAAGTAATTTGTTATTAAACAGTGATTAAGGGTAGGTGAAGAAAGGTCCGTATTTATTAGAGCTGGATTATGCCCAAATATCGTTTGTGGGGCTTTCGATTTTGCGTGTTCGAGCCCATAACAAGGCTAAAGAGATTTATCTGGACACTTTGTACTTAGCGTACGGAATATGAGATGTTGTATGTTTTATGAAGAGGTTTTCAACAGAAGCGGTAGTGAACTCTAAATCTTAAACCTATCTCGAAAATTTGAATTTTTTTGAAAGAACCTACTTCATAACTTGAAATTTTCAAGATAGGTAGAAACACAGGGTGTTCGGTAATTCGAAGGGGATATACTAGACCTTATTTTCAGCAAAATGCGTCAAATGATTACAAATGAGAAAATACACAATTCTGAAGAATTTTAGAGTTTGTCTGAAGAAGGTGTCTGATATAGCCACCGAAACGTTACAATATTCTTTTAATTTGTTTCATTTTTCAGTTTTACTGTTAGGCAACAATTTTTTTCAAGGCCAATTTGCTCCTGACAAATAAGTGCAAAGATTGTCGCAGGAGCACTTCACCTTAATCAAACATTTTTTAATTATTTATGTTTCACAGACTGGGAGTGAAAACCTATAAAGTTTCTAAGAAATGCAGAGTCCTCCCAGAATATATTTCAATCGATAAGTGAAGCGTGGTCCAGAAATATACGATTGAGGAGATATGTCGATTTTTCAATTTCTACTTCGCAAATAATTAATTTTGGAAAACTACTTGACTCCAAATAATCGAAGAATATTTTTCAAAGCTAAGGAGGTGGTCCTCATTTCTTGCGAAAAAGTATTCATTAAAATTCTGATAATCCGAGATATACAGGATCATAAATATCTGCACCTGTGTTCCCCATAGAAACTAGATAAAACAATTGAGAAATAAAAACAATTATGAAAAACCCTAAGCAGTTGCTTTTGAGCGCTCGTTCTTTGGTGGAGCAATGAGACTATTACCTACCTCAAAATTTCATATGAGATTTGAGATTGATACCAAATATGTAGATTCAGAATCTAAGCACAAGCGGAAGTATATTCTACTTCTTGAAATTTTTCACGAACATTCAATATATCAGGCTTAACTCACAAAATAAATTTCATTTGAATCGGTTATCCTGCTATGGAAATATAGCGATTCTTCCTTTCTATATTCCAATTGAATTTTCTATAGTCTGTTAACACTATGGCCACAAACTTGTTCATGAGAATTCAGTATCAAAGTCTTCATTCGCAAAAAAAATTTCACTTGAATGGAAAATATTATTATAGGAATATGAAAATTATTCTTTTCAATTGCCCGATTGAGTTTTCTATGGTTTTGTTATAACTATGCCCACAAAATTTTGCATGAGGGTTGTTATTAGCATCTTGCATTTGGCAGTGAAATTTCATTCCAATTGTTTCTATATTTTCTGAGATATTGAGGAACAAACATTTTGAATGGCCATATTTTATGAAACACCTGTACGATTTGGCAGGTTAACGAACTTAACAAGTGTATCGATCTTCATTTATAAAATGAATTTTATTCAAATCGGGTATTTTTGTATGGAAATATGCTGGTACCCCTTTTCAATGTTCCAATTGAATTTTCTATGGATCTGTTCACACTATGACCACAAATTTTGCATGCGGCTTATTATGAGCATCTTGCATATGGCCGAAACATTTCATTTCGATGGGTTTCGTCTTGTCTGAGATATTGAGGAACGAAAATTTCTAATGGCCATATATTATGGAACACCCTGTACGATTTGTCTAGTTGACGAACCTAACCCAGCCATTTTGGAAGTTGGGAACCGAACTCACCTAGAAAAAATCAAGGCTTTAAGACAATCCCTTAAGAATTGAATTTGACCACTAATTCGTCATTAAGGAGTAGAACCCTATCGTTCCGGACCATTTTCGGCTCGAAATTCGAAAATTACAGACATTTGGGCAAAACGATATAGCACTCGTTCGAGGAGAAGGAGCGCTCAAAAACTATTATGAACTTGGATTACAAATGTAAGGAAAAACTTGTCTGATCCGTTAGTTTTTCAAAAAGGTACACACGAAAATCAAAAACTATGGCCTAAACACCGAATCATGAATGGAATAGAGGATATCTGAATGAATCGGAAAAGTGTGTTACCTATTCAGTTTTTCGACTCCTAATTTATTATTATTATTATTATTATTACACAATAATTAGAGCTGAGGTAATAACCTGTAACAGCTCAGGAAACAGCTGTTGATTGCATGAGAGAATTATTGACGTATGTACCTTTTTCAAAAGCTAACGTAACAAGTTTATCCTTATTATTGTACACTATATTCATTATACTTCTTTCGAGAAATTCTTAATCTTTCAATCAAGATTTTATGGGGAAAACAGGATCAGCTATTAATGACCTTGTTTATTTCGGGGTATCAGAATTTTAAATGCTAACTTTTCAGCAAGAATTGAGGACAATCTCCTTAGCTTCAGAAATGATTCATTTTTCAGTTTTCCTTGTTACAAATGAACTAAATCGATGAAAGCTAACAAGTATTTTCTTTCCCGTCCGAAATAAAAAACATCGAAGAATTGGTTTTCTTATCTGTCCAATTCAACGTGTCAAACTCCAATGTTTCACAGAGAACACAGATAAGATCTTCAATTTGCCAGATTTGCTTCTTATAGCGTTCGTTCAGGAATAAAAAGAACAATCCAATAGATCCTTATTCTAGATTAGAAACGATTGATATATTGGTGGTGGAAGCGTTTTGCAATCTGTTGATTCTAAGCTGATTTTATATTCGAAAAAAATATCAGAGTTTTGCACAAGAAATTCGAAGTGAATATCTGAACGTTGTTAATAAATTTAAGGAAAGCTCTGAGCAGGAGCTTTTGGCGCTCGTTCTTTGGTGGAGCAATAAGACTATTACCTAAAATTTAATTTGAGATTGATACCGAATATATCAATGCAGAATCTCGTTACATTATGAATTATATTCTGAAAATTATTAAGAAAATGAAATATGTGAAAAATTTTGATGATGCGATCCTCCTGAAACTTTGAATGAACAGTCAGTATATCAGTTTTCATTGACAAAAGTTCTTTCAATATTCCAATTGAATTTTTAATGATTCTGTTAACACTATAGCCACAAAATTTTGCATGAAAATTCAATATTAGTATACATTCACAAAAATAAATTCACTCCAATCGGATATCCTGTTATGAAAAATATAAAATTTTTTTTTCAATATTCCAACTGAATTTTCTATGCTTCTGTCAATCCTATGGCAATAAAATTTTAGATGAACATTCAGCATGCCGATCCTCCTTCACAAAAAAAAATTTACTCGAATCGGATATCTTTTTACGGAAATATTAAGTTTTATTTTAATATTCCATTTCAATTTTCTATGGTTCTGTTAACACTATGGCCATAAAATTTTGCATGAGGCTTGTTATGAGCATCTTGCATTTGGCCGTAACATTTCATTTCGATTGGTTTCGTTGTTTTTTCGAGATAATGAGGAAAAATGATTTCGAATGGCCATATTTTATGAAAAACCCTGTACTATTTGGCTGGTTAACGAACTTAACCGAGCCTTTCGAGATCCGAACTCATCCTGAAAATTTCAAGTCGTTAGTGACAATCCCTTCGAAAGTTATTGTGCTAACGGACGGCTGGACTGCCCCATGGACAGAATTGAAGTTGACCACGAATTCGTCATCAGGAAGTGTAACCTTATAGTTTGAGAACATTTTCGGCTCACAATTCGAAAATTACAGACATTTGGGCAAAACGATACAGCATTCGTTTATGTAGAAATAACGCTCAATCTCAATCTCAAAATGCTACTAAAGTTATACTGGGTACCTCACGATAAATTTGTACTTTTCGAGGACTTCTGATATAAACGCAGCTCTGAAAATATTTTTATTTGTTTCTCATTTGTAAACGTCAGTTTCCAAAAACACAATATTAATCAAGGAAGTTTATTTTTTCAAGTCACTAACTTGTAAAATTGACAGTTAACTTGTAAAACTTTTACAAGTTAGTAGTATTATTTACATTGAAAGTTGTCAAGTACTTGCTTCTAATTTAATTTATTCTTTTAATCTCAGAGTTCCTGGAACAAATGTATTTCTCAATAAACGTTCTCGAACTATTCAAAAACGATATTCGTACCTTGTTATATTCGTATCTATTCGCTTTCCTTTTCACGTACTTGCTTCTAATCTCATTTATCCTTGTAATTTCATCGTTCCTGGAACAAATATTTTTAGTAATAAATGTTATAAAAGTATTAACAAACGATATGCATACCTTGTTTCATTTGGATCTGGCCTTTTTTGTCAGAAATCAGCAAATATTCTCGAAGGACTTCCCTCTCGTAAAGCCACTGACAGTTGTCATAATTTTCCGATGTCATAAATAATCATAATTAGCTTACGACATTTGCGACAAATTATTGAGATTTTTTTGGAATTTATCCCACCTTTTTACAAACGAGAAAGAAATGAAATATAAAACAATACACGCAAGGTAACGGGTTTTACTGGCTCAAGGAGGTAACTGACTCGCCTGCGGCTCGTCAATTATATCCTCCATTCGCCAGTAAAAACCCTCTTACCTTGCTAGTAATGTTATATACTATATATCGATAGGGTAGAAATTCATCGCCAAGCGACCGCTTCCTGTTTTTCATAAACGTCTAGGGTACCATCCAATGTGAGTCACCCTGTATAACAATGATATAAAGTCATCGGCAAGGAAAATATCCTTTCAGTTCATCTCGTATCCGTTATCGGTTCAATTTAGAGCAGCGTAGACAGATGACAACCATAGAAGAACGGAGAAACAAAATATCAAACACACAAGTTTCGAAATATAGATTTCTGCCTCGCAGTCACTTACAAAGTGAAGAGCTCCTCTCTCATAAGTTTGCCCGATATGAAACTTCATATTAAAGTGTCTTTCGAATAGATAGACAACTTCCAAACCTCCCAAAGATATAAATGCGCCCCTCACATGGATCTCTCGAATGCGCCATAGAAATGTAGGATTAACTGTTCGCCCGGATACAGTGACGTAGTTGAAATTTTGAGCGAATTGATATTTTTTGTAGTTCCTTATAACTTGTCTTATCGACATTTTCTCTTCTTTCATAAGGACCTGAAATGAACTACTATCAGAAAAAATGAAGATAACAAGTTTATTATTATTATTATTATTATTATACCAGATAACAGAGTTGAGGTTACATAACCTATAAACTCTAAACTAAGATATACAAACAAATATTTGTTTTCCTAGCGGCCCTCCCTACGAAGATACGACCTCCAAATGACGCCACTGGAAATGCATTTCAGTGGAATATATTTCAATTAATCTGAATCCGAGAGATTTCCTACATTTTCCGGGACACCTGTATATGAGGATATATTGAGAAATTCTTAACCTACTACACAACCAGACAAAATTTCAAGGTCCACATATTCTCCTCTTAATTGGTTACATTTATTACCGCGAACCTGCAACGTCTCCAGACAATTGAAAAAAATGTTTCTTCTTGCTCTGTAAACCAGAACTCCATAGATTTTTTCACCTCCTCGGTCGAAGAAAACTTTTTTGGAAACTTCTCAGGTCTTGGAGAACCCAGAGTGTCACAATTTCATCGATTTTTAATTTGTTTCTGGATCGTAGAAATGTACCGAAGGCCATAGTACAGATTCGGTTCAAGAAGTCTACATCGTTTTTATATCGAGCACATATCGAACGCGATGGTTCTACACTTGCACGCTTTTGGTCATATCCAAATTGACGTGAACTCTATGATTAGATTGGATTAGATTAGATTAGAAGAGGGGGGACAGATCAAAACCGACCTTGCGAGCACCTTGACCTTAAGATCTATTGTGCATCCCCGCGCTGTTTACCAGTCCGGCAGCAAAGTCTCAATCAACTTCACCACTTTTCTGGGGGCCACATCCATTACTTGTTCAGGCTTTAGGAACCTGGAGCCAAGATACCGTAACCGTTTCTGGTGAACAGCTTCACACTCACATAGCAGGTGTCTAGCTGTCTCGGTGGCTTCTTGACAGAAGCGACATGTACTATCGGGCGCCTTTCCCATGTTTTTTAAGTGATACCTCACAGGACAGTGCCCAGTGAGAGCGCCCGTCAGTTTCCGCAGTTCCAGAACTCTATGATGAACGTTCTCGTATGAAATATCCAGTGCTTGTCATGAACTGCATCGATATTTTCGGGAAATGATACAGAAACAGGCCTTTCCGATCGACCATCATCTTCAATGAAAAATTCACATCTTTTGAAGCTTGCAGTCCTATTTTTGTCGATTGCATACGAAAGACCTTGATCACCAAGGGTATCAATGATATCTTCGTAAATCTGATCACCTTTTGACCCCTTTAAAATTTATACAACTTCTAATAAGTTATCGTTCATTGCTATGGTATCGCAATATTTTGTTTATGCATGGAACTGGTCTAGGCTAACTAGATATCAATACATCCTCCTATATCATCTTCACCGAAAGAACATTCACTTGGAGACACCTGAAAGAATACCACCCTCCTTCCACCCTTGTATCCACATCATCCCCCCTCCTGCGAATACCCTCGTGATACAACCCCCCTAAAGCTACCTCCCAACCATAGAGACTTGAGGAATTCAAATGCGGACGCTTAAACCGAAATTTATCTTCGACTTTATGGCAGCCGCAAAGAAAAATCGACTGTATATGAATAAAACAGGACGATTTTAAACGTCTAGAACGGGAGTATGCTTCGGAATTATTCAATACTCTTAAGATGGTACGCCTGAGTCACGTATGGCGGAACGTAGGAATATTTAAAATACGGCCTTTCGCGGGCTTATGTCTTCTGTGTTTTCCGAGATGCATAAATTGAAGGGAATGACGCTGGATGTATACGATAAGGGTGAGGTGTACGTATGTGTCTTTGTATGACGGTCTTGTTCTGTTTTGGCATGTTCTGAAGTGTATAATTAATTCAGACAGTTTTTCATTGAAACTGGTTAAGGTTGGAAATCGTCTTACGTCGAGAATGTCAGAAGTGTCATACGAAAATATTGAATATTATTGAATGAATCGTTTTTGAGCGCTCGTTCTACTTAAATGAGTGCTTTATCGTTTTGCCCAAATGTTTGTCATTTTAGAATTTTGTGCCGAAAATGGTATCGAAAAATTTCGAAGAGACTGTTCTAGAGACTTTAGATTTTCAGGATGAGTTCGGTTTCTAAATACCGATGTTAAGTTCGTTAACTAGCCAAATCGTACAGGGTGTTCCATAAGATATGGCTATTCAAAATATTCGTTTCTCGATATCTGAGATAAAACGGAACTAATTGAAATGAAATTCTGATGAAAAATGCGCATAATAAGCCCCATGCAAAATTTTGTGGCCATAGAATTAATAGAACCAAAGAAAATTCAATTGGAATATTGAAAAGAAGAAACTCCACTTTTACATAACCAGATATTCGATTCGGGTAAAATTATTTTGTAAATGAAGATTGATAGGTACACTTTATGTTTGTATGTTTTTTTTTTGGCCAGAACAGCTCTGTAAGGGGGCACAATAGACCTTAAGGTCGCAGTGGACTGTAACCCCTCTGTAAACTATCAACTATCAACTATGTTTGTACAAAGTTTCAAGAGAGGTCGCATCATCTGAACCATAGGATTTAATTTTTTTGAATCATTGATTTTCTACAGTTCATTTTTTGAATAATTTAAAGAATATAATTCTGATTGTGCTGAAATTCTGCATTCCTATAATTAGCATACATTCCAAGCCTTATACAGAATTTCGAGGTAAAAGAATTATTCCTCCACCAATGAACGAGCACTCAAAAGCTTCTGCTCAGACCCTTTCTCGAATATTTTTCTTTCAAGATGGTATTTATAGAACAAATTTTCACTATGAAATAATAAGGAAACATTTGTCTTCTGTGTTTGCCGAGATGCATACATTGAAGGGAATGACGTTGAATGTATACGATAAGCTTGAGGTGTATGTATAGTCCGTTCACGAAAGTTTTAGCAATCGGTTTGCCATTTCGTCTAAAATCATCCCTCTCGTGACACAATTGGATTGGCAAATTTTCAAATTGTAACCCTGTATTATTAGTTATAAAAATTAACATAAACACTACGATAGCCAGTTCTTTCAAACATTGCTCATCCAATTTAATTCTTTTACAAATTCATATCAAATACTTTCCTATATTCCAGATAATAAGGTTCCACGAAAAATCACGTAAACCATTTTGGTCCAATTATTTTGACCTCGAATGAAAGCGATAAAGCAATTTGGCTGCGATAAAAACACATGTAATATTCTAAACAAAGATTTAAAAACTGATTCCTCCAAAAAAATTCCTGGATTTGATCTGCCAAGGAAATTTTGGACTGTTCTTAACCGTTGTGTTATTGCAATAATCTAATCTTGTCTCTCTCTCTTATCGCAGTATGGTAGTGAACCTGCAGTACACGTAGGTATAGAATTATTTAATTTGTCAGGCTGCCCAAAATACTTGATTCAAGTATTCACTGTTGCCTACCTTACTGAATGAATTACGCTCCTCTCAACGATAAGAGAGAAACAAGACTAGAATATTGCAATAATACAACGGAACTCGGTATGTTATAGCACGTGATTGTTTCGACTATTCATCTGTGCAACTCGACTGAAGAATTCTCTATCTGATGCATTGTATATCGTATGTTACAGATGTGAATTTCCAAACCTGTAGATTAGTTTATTGTATCAGAAATAAATATTTTGACCTAGGTACAAGCGATCATGTCTATAGTCATAATTCCATTAACTTCTCTCAATAATACCGATAAAAAATCTACGAAATCAATCTTACAAAAATCCAATATCGTCATCTAATTTTCACCTAACCCACCTGCATCACGACCCCTCACCCCGTCTATATCAAAAAGTAAAGCAGGATTATGATTGGTCACTTATTTAATTACATTCATCTATCATTTTCCTGTCGACAATGGCTGACTTTGAGCGATTGGGTCACTTCACGTTTTCCATCTCTCCCCTTAGAGCCGCGATGGAAACACGCGATGAAAATTAAGGCTTTTCCTCGGCTTTCCCGATAAACGAATCAATCGATTCACCCTTCACTCTAATAACATGACTTGGTTGAGTGATAATGGCCGGTTTGGAGCGATTCGTGAGCAAGCGATAGAATGGGGATAGTTTTTAGATTGGTTGGATTTAATTGGAAAATAACGTAGATGATGTTAGGAAAATTCGGATAAAAAATATTGTAAATTTGAAATTTGATTGTGCTAGGGTATAGTGTAGTGATTGACACCTTGAGGGCATGGATACTTTCAGTAGACGAATAATTCGGTTCCTTATTTTACTGTAAACACCGTGGTTATTATTACAGAATTATAGTTGAATGTTGCTATTTTCGTATTAACATCAAACTTTCAATAAATATCGATTTAGTATTCGAGGAGACACCAATTTCGTCGAAATTATATATTTGATAGTCTTTGACATACTTCGATAGTAATTGACACCCATTATGATAGTCATCGATATAATTTCATCTCACTTTTGCATCAATTTTGGTTATGATATCATCCTGCTTTCTCTCACTCATTGAGTCATTTATACTGAAAATAATACAGAACAGAAATAAGAAGGTTTAAACAACTTTATTCTATATAAACGAAGAAACAACATGAAGTATTAGTTGTCTTCACATATACCGATGTATTAAAATTAAACTATTGAAGCTATCTAGGGTGTATCATCTGTGGCCCCCTATTTCAGAATGTTTCATTTCTATTCGAGTCCTAAGGTTATCATTCTGAAAACAGCATCACTAGATATGTGGAGCGAGCTATTGCAGTAGCGTCAATAAATGTTCCTAAATGTTAACTTGAGGAAAGCGACTGCACATAATTGCGTATATTATCCGATTTTGTTCTGTTTAATATTCGTTAGAAGTTTACTATTATTTGGAAGATCCCAAGGAATATTTAATTGATGCTAGTAAACCTTTCAATGATTAATACATCAGGTTCAAACCATATGTCAATAACTGTGCCAATAATATCACATCGAACAGTGATTGACATAAACTTTAACCTAGTTATATAAATTATTGAAGGGTTCACTTACATCAATTGAATATTCCATGGAACCTTCCAACGAATAGAAAAATTTCAACGAAAATTTTATTCATCTGTCAAATTCGACAGACAACAATGTTCCGACTGATTTTTTATTGTTGTTTTAGCCAATGAGCATACAATTAGGCGATAATTTTGCATTAATGCAAATTATCGATAATTCGCACTTGTGCAAAATTATCAGGTCCTTTAAAATAAATGCAGACGTAATTATGAACGTTTATTACTTATTAGAGTAACATGAAAACTGACAGCAACTTACAGCGACACAATACGATTTGATGGATTCACAAAATTTTCTTATTAAATTTAACTCTTGCAATGAAAATGAATCGATAATTTTTGACAAATCTGCTCTCATGCAAGTTAAACTGTAAAAGGCACTCGAGCGCTCCGCGCACTCGTACTCTTTTTCAACTTAACTTGCATTCGAGCATACTTCCCTAAAATTTTCGATAATTTTCATTGCACTAGTTAAATTACAACTGAAAATTTAACAGAACAAAATCGGCAATTATGTGCAGTCGCTATACTTAAGCAAACATATACAACTTATGTTTGTAAATAGTAAACATTGATTTTTAAAAAGTTTTATTGATTATTAACCAAAGTGGACATTGTAAAGTCACGACATTCAGTAGTAGTACCATAATGTCTTATGTAATCTAATTAACATAGCAAGTAAACTAGTGTTCCCCTACTATGGGATAGTTCCTGGTATGGTAACACAGGAGACATTCTGAAATATGGAGACCCAGATGAAAAACCCTAGATAGCACCAATAGTTCATTACATCAGAATATTTGTGAAGATCACTAATAGTTTTTGTTACTTCTTTGTTTATATGAAATAAAATTAACTAATTCTTCTTATTTCTGTTTTATTTTTAGCATGAATGTCTCAATGACTCATATAAGAGAATGTATGAGTGTGAAAAAGTAGGATGATATCATAACCAAAATTGATGCAAAGTGAGATGAAATTATGTTAATTACAATCACACTATGTGTCAATTACTATCGAAGTATGTCAATGGCTATAATATATGTAATTTCGATGAAATTGGTGTTTCTTCAAATATTCAATCGATATTTATTGAAAGTTTGGTATCTAAGTAGTAAGAACCATAAAATAAATAATGTTGAAATCTCCATCGATTGACATAAAACAGAGTGCAAATCAATGGCGAATTTTGGCGATGTAACTACAGCTCACCATGGTTACATAGTTGACAGTTAATACACGTATGTTCTGTCAAATCATACCACAGTTACGTGAGTTGACAGAAAATATTTGTATTAACTGTCAAGAATGTAACTATGGTAAGCTGGAGTTACATCGCCAAAATTCGCCCCAAACAAACGAATCAGATAAAAACCACAAATTTTCAATACACTTTCAGCGCATTTACGTTTGTGGATCAAACATTTCAGCAACAGTCAACTGTCAAAGAAGCAAATTCAAACGTAAGTGGCTACCTAGAAAATTCAATGCCTCCCTCAACCCCCTCGTCCACCAACCAGATGATGTATAGCACCGGTAGAGACGTGTCTGGAAAAATATGAAGAACATCCGCAAAACGTCATATTAGTCGGATGAGAAGAACAGCCACATACCGGCGGTTTCAACCGATGCATAATGAGCAAGAAGAGCATCCGCGAATCTTCCCGACATAAATCTATTGAAGAATCTCCCTAGCTCGAGGCATTTTACCGCATGAAAATTCCCTGTGTCAATCAGTAACTGTATTCTTTCCATCTTTCTTCTAATATTCAAATTTCAAAGTAATAAACAAATGTTTATAACTTAGCGATCTAAAACATTCATACATTATCCGCAACATACAATACAGCGTGAAGGAAAGCAGGCAAACAGCTTAGCGAAGGAGGCTCGCCTTCACTAGTCGAGATACGTTAAAATGTAACATTTCAAACTTTTTCTAATGGACGGTGCAGAAACCACTCAAAATTCAAGCTGCAGATCACGAGTCGGAGGCCCAGCTTCGTGGCATTATTTTCGCTTCTAGGCGAATGAGCTCAGATGAAACAGAACGTCCGATCTGCCCGAATCAATCCTGGCGATCGTGCATGGAGATTAGGTGTTGTTTTGATTCCCTCCCTTTTCATAAAAGAAGTATTAATTCTTTCAGCGTGCGGTTTGGGGTTTTGTGACATTTTTCCGAAAAGTTTGTAGGTAAGATTTTAATATTTCAGCAAGAAAGATGGAAACGGAAACAAGAAGTGAGAATTATAACGCAAGTAGTGAACTTAAAGAAACGTAAGATCCTGTAGCTTTTATGTTGAATCATGAATTCAATAAAATGCCTTACAATGAAAAAAATTTCACAACTCGAGTAATTAAGACACCTCAACCAGTAATGCCAAATTTAATTATACGAGGCATGTTTTTTAAGTAAGTACCGTTTTGGAATTAAAAAAAGACGTGTGAAGATATCGCAATAATTTTATTTTTACATGAAAGCCTGTATCTTAATCTACTTTTCCACATAATTTCCGTGAATATTGACGCACTTGTCATAACGTGGCACCAGTTTTTGGATACCCTCCTCATAAAATTCTGCCGCCTGACTTGTTAACCACTGTGTCACAAATGTTTTGACTTCATCATCGTCTGGCAGACGCTGACCGCCCAGGTGTTTCTTCAAGTGCAGGAACAAATGGTAGTCGCTGGGTGTCAGATCAGGGCTGTATGGAGGATGATCTAGAGTTTCCCATTTAAAAGATTTGAGGAGATCTTTGGTCCGATTAGCCACATGTGGACGGGCATTGTCATGCAGCAAAACGATACCCTTACTCAACTTGCCACGTCTTTTGTTTTGGATTGGACGACGCAGATTGTTCAAAGTCCGTTTTGTCCGTAAACTTCACAGATCTCACGATGAATATCGATCGGTTTTACGCCTTTAGCACTAAGAAATCGTATAACAGCCCGTACTTCACAATCAGCGGGACTCACGATTGTCGGAGGCATCTTAAACACTCAGTAAACAACGTATACAATGAAGAATCAGACTGTAATGGCGTCAGTGCGTAGACAAGAGATGTAGGCAACCAGCGCGCATGCGCGGAACGCCGACCGTAGCGCTACGGCGGCGGAATCGCAAAACGGTACTTACTTAAAAAACATGCCCCGTATTATATTCTGCTCATAATAGTTCGTTCTGCGTAGAATGGTATAATAAATGCCAGTGGCTGACAGGAAGCCCAGTTCGAAATAAATTATTTTGTTGGTTGCGTGGTCTCGGGCCTTCTCTGATTGAAATCTCACAAGCCACCAATGAATGTAAATCAAAAAACAACTCAAAAAAGATAACGCAAATAAAAAACAACTTAGATAAAAACTACAAATTTTCAATACACCTCAACGAATCCACGTTTACAATCCAACCATACCAGCAACAGTCAACTGTCAAAGAAGCAAATTCAAACGTAAGTGGCCACCTTGATAATTCAATGCCTCCCGCAACCCCCTCGTCCACCAACCAGATGATGTATAGCACCGGTAGAGACGTGTCTGGAAAAATATGAAGAACATCCGCAAAACGTCATATTAGTCGGATGAGAAGAACAGCCACATACCGGCAGTTTCAACCGATGCATAATGAGCAAGAAGAGCATCCGCGAATCTTCCCGACATAAATCTATTGAAGAATCTCCCTAGCTCGAGGCATTTTACCGCATGAAAATTCCCTGTATCAATTAGTAACTGTACTTCAGACGTCTTTTCACGTGAAACCTTTTCATCGCGAAATCTATGCGAGGTAACTGAAAAATATAAAAACCTCAAAGGCAAAGCCAAATGTTCTTTTGATTCGTCAAATCCACTCTGTAGCAATTAATTTCTTCCAAATCATGTGATCTCAATAAGCGCACCTTTCGGAGATCGATTCTTCGTCGTTTTTTTTAATTAAAGGAATGACGTTTGACTCTTTCGAGAGATCTCGTCTCTGGTGCAACCAGGATATGGCCAACAGATAGAACCATCACAAAAGAGCGAGTGCTGTACGTAACGATTTCATAATTCATCTCAATCTCGTCAAGTCTGAACAAGACTGAAATTTGAGACGTATTCAGTTGTAGTCAGCTTTATATGTGACATAGTTTAGTCGGGTAGCAAGTTTTTACGAAAATAATCTACTTTGCGAAAGAGGTTAAATTTCTGGACTGAATTGCTGCGTTCGGCATCGACATCAGACGTGTCCGATCGATCTGAACCGTTCGTTTATTACATCCGGATTGAGGGGCGTAGACATCTGGAGCGTTCGTCATAAAAATCTGAGCAATCGGACGTCGATCTTTTCGATCGGTCTATTTCGACGGAGCAAAGCGATTTTTTACATAGAGTTTTATGTTTTTTATATATTTTTTTGTGTTATGTTGAGTTTCCTGATCTGACAACCGATAGATTGAAAAATTCTAACACTTTTATTCTTCTGTTTTCATTTATTCATTAAAAACTTAATTATTTCATTAAAATTTCTCGATATAGCTATAGTAGTTATGAATGGGCAGAAGGAGATCTTGCTTTCTCGTTTCTTTTTCGTGAAATTAATTAATTAATTAGGATCTTTCGGTACAACTATCGCCGTATTTAACGACCAGTAGGGGATATTGCATTCCTCGTTTCCTTTGCATTCAGTGCCTTTGCACCTAATTATTTAATTGAGATTTTACTGAAGAGCTACGAAAAGGATGGAAGTATCGTTAAAAGATGAGCATATTTCCCAAAATAGTGATCTTTGAAATCTGATAATCTATAAATGTAGAACAGAGCAGCATGTTCTGTGGCAGGTGCCGTATTCTCGAGAAGTGATATTCGAAAACGTATACGAACTTCATTGCGCGAGTCCCTGTTTTACCTGCAAAAATGCACACCGCGCAATGAAGTTCGTATACGTTTTGGACTATCACTTCTCGAGAATACGGCACCAGATGCTCTGTACCGTTCGTTTATTCCCAGATAGTACAGATGAATCTGTACGATCTGTGGTCACGTGACTAAAAAATCCGTCTGCTCGCGGAGGTCAATGCCGAACGGGCTTAATGTAGCTCAAGTATGGCAACGTACAGAAAACCTCCTTGCAGAAGGGCCACACATCCACCATACCAATCGACTTCAATCTAATGTAATTTTATCTAAACAAGAATAGTGTCGAAGGTAAAGTACAACAAATTGGTGAACACCGAACGCAGTAAATTTATTAAAACACTAACTGGCTTAGGCTTATCTTGTTTTGCCATTAATCTACATTACTTGTAGAAAATACTTTAATACTATTCTGGTTTGATGTTCTGCGTCTGTCGACTACAAAACTGCGCCCTTCTCTTTGTTCAAATCTTTCTTTCATCTCTTGCCTCTTGCGATTGTGTAGCACTGCACCATGTTAACAAGCACATCTGCATTTTCCTGTTGGATTTGTTCGCCTGATTTTTGTGCTCTATCTCGCGAGATTCTAAATGGTTTGTTCTACGACTAAAATTCAGCCCTCTACTAAACTTTATCTTCTATTGCTTGTATACTTTAATTTATCTACAGTTTATTCAGGGGAGTTCTAAATTTCAAATTTGACAATAATTATTCAAACCGTCAAAATTATTCGAGTGACACTCATCGTAGCGCACTCTATTATAGACAACGTTATGGTTTCTGTGGCAGATGATGGATATTTCTCACTTTTTAAACCTTTCCTAGACCTCCACGAGCACTTCAAGACCACGATAAGATAAATCCGTTCAGCCGTTCTCGAGTTTTAGCGACACTTACAAACAACAATTGATTTTTAGATATACAGGGTGTTTACTTTTGAAGTCGGTAAAGTTCAAGGGATGATTATACAAGTGATTTACAACAAAAAATGTCATATAACATATGGTTGAAATATTGACTGTTGCAAATTTAGGTTCGGAATTTTAAGACTTTTTCGTTGTTATCAGGTTAGCCATGATATTTGAGCGCAGAATTTCCAGCTAGCACAAAAGTTGAAACGTCATTCTAAGGTACACTTAATGAGGTATTTTTTACTGAAAAAAAAAGCGTGTGCTTAATTATTAATATTTCATCGAAAAAACCATTAGAAAAATAGGATTGATTTTGTTAACTTCAGAATCGTGATATTCTTCTCCTTACCACGCCTGCATTAAAAGTGTTTTCTGCACACAGACTCTTTCATCTTGTAGCAAATTTATTTCCCTTTCCGAATATGTGCTCCAATTTGATGGGACTACAGGGAAAACTGAATAATGATCTTTTTAGAGAGAAAACTTGAAATTTTTCGTGAAATCAAGAAATGTTAAATTGAAGAATAACCGTCCACATTTTCGACCATGTGTTATGACATTTTTTGTTGCAAATCACTTGTATAATCACCCCTCGAAGTTTATCAACTTTGAAAGTAGACACTCTGTAAAGAGGTAAGCCTCGCAGTATCTTATCCTATTAATAAGTAACATCAATTAGCAAACTCCATTTCAGACTTTTTTCTCTGTAAAACCTTCGAACGCAAAATATAAGTAAAAAATGCAAACATCTCAAAGCCAAAGCCGAATGTTCTTTTGACTCGTCAAATCCACTCTGTAGCAATTAATTTCTTCCAAATCATGTGATCTCAATACGCGCACCTTTCGTAGATCGATTCTTCGTGATTTTTTTTAATTAAAAGAATTCTGTTCCCTCGACATCAGAGAAAACGGAAAAAAACGGGGGCATAGTTCATATTTATCAGTTTTTCCCTCTGTTTACCCACACATCAAAGGGTTGCTCTTTTCTTTTGTCCCTTAAAAGAGTTCCTGATTATGAAAAACAATTAGAATGGAGGCGGACACCGCCGGTATTACGCCAGGAGCAATTAATTTCTTTTGATTCTAATTATTCGATAAGCTGTGCGAATGTTCGTTTTTTTCGTAAGGGTGGTTTTTACAGGTTCCTTTTTTTGGAGCTCGCTTTCCGGCAGTTTTGATCAGATGGAGCTTTCTGCTGGGCTTGGTACGGTTTTGTCGTTTGAAGATTGGCAAATGCTGGTTTTTAACCAGTGATAAGTTGTGCGTAAAAACAAAAGGTTTCTCGGTGAAGATTGTGAGTCATCATGGAAATATTCAATGAAATAATAGAAGGGATGTTAGCCACCTTAAGGTGGATTTAAACCAAACGACCATAGAGCAAGTGCTAGGTCAAGAACGTTCTTCGTTGATTCTTCAGTGTTTACACTACACATATGTGAGCATTTTTTCGTTGTTCTCTATCTGCGTTCACAGAGATTCTATGCTGAAATTTTGGTGTAGACGCCGAAGGAGAGTTTACACTAAAAGATCAACGAAGAATTTTCTTGTTCTTCTTTGTTAGTTTGGTTTGAATTCACCTTAAAATATCATTTTGAGAATCTTTCAGAATAATCATTTAAAAAATACTCCATGTCAGCCATATAAAAAACTTAATAGAATACCAAATATGTATATAAGTGCAGAATCTCAGCACAATCGGAATTATATTCTGGAAATTATTCAAGAAATGAAATATTTAAAAAATAAATCACTACCAAAATTCAATTCTATGGTTCTGATAGTGCGATCCTTCTTAAATTTTGCATGAACATTCAATATATCAGTCTTGATTCACAAAATAAACTTTACTTGAATCGGTTATACTTTCATAGAAATATAAGCATTCTTTTTTCAATATTCCAATTGAATTTTCTATGGTTCTGTTGACACAATAGCCACAAAATTTTGCATGCAGATTCAGTATAACAGTCTCCATTGAAGAAAAATTCACTTGAATCGGATAAACTGTTATGGAAATATAAAGATTTATCTTTTCAATATTCCAATCGAATTTTCTATGGTTCTGTTACCACTATGGACACGAAATTCTGCATGAACATTAAGTGTATCAATATTTATTCATTAAATAAATCTGAATCGGATATTTTTTTATGGAAATTTGAAGCTTCTTCTTTTCAATATTCCGATTGAATTTTCTATGATTCTGTTTTCACTATGGCCACAAAATTTTGCATGAAGCTTATTATAACCATCTTGCCTACGGCCGCAACATTTTTTTTCGATGGGTTTCGTTTTGTCTGAGATATTGAGGAACAACAAGTTTGAATAGCCATATTTTATGGAACACCGTGTACGATATGGCTGGTTTACAAACTTAACTTTTTGGGAACCGAACTCCCCCTGAAAATTTTTGAGTTTCCAGTATAATTCCTTCGAAAGTTATTGTGCTAACGGTCGGACGGACAGAATTGAATTTAATCACGAATTCGTCATCAGAAAGTAAAACCCAATAGTTTGAGACCATTTTCGGCTCACAATTCGAAAATTACAGAAATTATTAGATACGAGATAGCATGATATAGAATGAGCGCTCAAACACACACTTTAAGACAAAGTAATACTTCTTTATATGTTACATCAAAGAATTTTTCGATACCTCATAATCAAACAAGGAAAATTTAAAATTCCACTCACTTGATTCATTCTGCTCTGAAACACAACAAAGGTTCTTTTTTCAACCATTCACAAACACGAAAGAAACACGAGAACAAGGCACAATTTTACGTAATCTTATAGAAATTTCTTAAAGTATATTTCGTTTTGTCTTTTGGTCAAATCCCTCGATAAACATTTCGAACAATATTCACGGAATTTACGCGAAAATGAATGTCTTTAAACGAATTGAAAACGCAGTATAATTGTCTTATCAGTACTGATTATAGTCATGCCTAGCAACATGTGGAAACTCGAACACGTTCATCTTCTTCTTTACTTCTTTACAATGTCCTTGGTTTATCCGAACACTTCAAGTGAAAAATAATGATTTGAAGGTACGGGAACTGAATCAAATTGACGAAGCCTTATTTAATTTTGTTTTTCTTTTCAAATAAAGGAACTTAATCACTGCCTGGTATTCATTGAAAATGAATTTGGTTTTTCGTTTGTTTCTTCACCTCTTGCAAAGCTCATTATACAGTTTGTTTGGTCATGACTTAGCGATAATTTAATGGCATCAAATATACCTAATTTCATCAAAAAAAACTCCCACATTGGGAAATTTACCCACTCAGTTTTGGAGTGTTTCCATTTTAAATTTACTTTTTTATTTTAGTTGACCCTTCCAAATAATATCGATTTCTTTGGACATAAAGGTCCTACAGATGTGAAAAAATATTTTTTGGAAGATGATACTACCACCTTTTATTAGAGTGAAACAATATGCAAACATTCAACTTGGAAATATCATGAAAAAATTCTAAAAAAAAAATTTGTAAAAAATTTGCCGATTTTCCTAGTAAATCCGCAATAGTACAAGAACTAGCAACTTGAAGTATAATTTTTTTTCAATGAGCTAACACGCAAGGATATTAGCTACAAAATGATACCAACATAGTTTCTGTAAGTTAGATAATTAGAAAGTAATTGCTGTTCGAACATGACCCTTATGAAAATTGATAAAATAAGATGAAACTCAGTATTCAGTAATTGCCATATCTCCTTTGTAGACAGGCAGTGGCCCTCATGATGACCTGTAGCAACAAAAAATGCTTGGGGCGCTCGCGTAGTGGTCATGTTCGAACAGCAATAACTCTCTCTATGTAACTTACAGAAATTATGTTGGTATCGTTTTGTAGCTAATATCCTTGCGTGTTAAATCATTGGAAAAAAATTATACTTCAATGTGCTAGTTCTTGTACTTTTGTGGATATACTGAGAAAATCAGTACATTTTTTCACTAAAATTTTATTAAAGAATTTTTTGTGGCATTTTCAAGTTGAATGTTTTCATATTATTCTACTTTAATGGAAGGTTTTATTACAATTTTTCAAAAAACATTTAGTTCACATCTGTAGGACCTTTATGTCCTAAGAAATCGATATTATTTGGAACGAAAATAAAAAGTAAATTAAAATGGGGGCTACTCCAAAACTAGGGGGAAAAACTTCCCAATGTGGATATTTTGGTCGATAACATTAGGTATATTTGATGACCTTAAATTATCACTAAGTCACGACTAAACACACTGTATATTGAACGCACGCTTAATATATTTTTGCTTGGGAAACTTACCGATATCTCTACTTCCCAGAGGTCACCTGAAAGAATACAAAGACATTCTAGTTAATAATATAGCCATTAGAACAAAACAAAAACATTCTAATTCTTAAGAAATAGCACGTCAAAAGTATCCCTATCCAATCCCCACCCCACTAAACTGGAGCATTAACAGAAAATTGTTTTTGCCGCATCAACAACCGTTTGATTTACGACGTTCCATATTCCACAGCTATTTTCCACCGGGAAATGAATAATGCTTTACTAATTATCTCGAAAATTGTATCATGACAATATTGCCGAAGTTCATCCCCAATTATCTCTAATTTATAGTGGGGTCCTGGCCGACTAACTATCGCCAACTATTTTATTCCATCAATTTACAAGTTGTAAATATTTCGAAAGCACGAATATTTCGTCCGGGCACACCCCCCTCACCTCCCCGCCCCTGTGTGAGGCTCGATTTGGTACTAATTGGAAACGGGAAAATGAATTTTGTTTACGAGGGTTTCAATAGGAGTCGTTTAAGGGATTATTTTTCGGCATTTCGATTGATTAAGTTTTCAGTTTTAATCGTTTACGTTTGTTTTGGGTGGAAATGTTAGATATAGGGCGGACTTTTATGTGGATGAGGAGAAATCAATCGCGGTGAATCGTACTGGGTATTTTAATCATTGAATCGATTAATTTCCAATTGAACATTTCGGTTGTCTATTAAAAATTTGAGAATCTACTGAGATATTATCTGTATGCTTGCTCCAAGGAGAAAATTTCAAGAAAAGCAATGAGAAGGTGGTTTTCAGCGCTTCAGCGGAGAAATAATGTTATTACCTTAAAATTTTGCATGATCACTTTGCCAAGGAAGGTACAGATAATGAGAATAAAGAATCAGAGAGTCTGGTCCTCTCTGAACAACTACATCTCATCTGCGAACCTCCCTAGTGATGTAATGATCAAGAAAATAAGCACTGAGAAAAACAGGACATTGCTAAATAAAAGAGAGGAATGGAAACGGCAATACACCGACTATAACCTCAAAGAAAATACCGTAAAATGGTACACAGATGGTTCCAAAACCTTCACAGGAGCTGGCACTGGAATAGACGGGCCAAGTACCAAGTGTACACTGTCGCTAGGATTCTGTATTAGCGTCTTTCAAGTGGAAATCTTAGCTATTGAGAGATGTCCACATATTAATCTAGTAACAAACTGTCAGAATTGCGATATAGCCATACACTCAGATAGTCAAGCTGCTATTAAAGCACTGAAGCCCTACGTCACGACTCAAAGATGATATGGGAGTACCGGAACAAACTCAGTGAGGTAGGCAAGAAAAATAAGGTCTTTTTAACCTGGGTTCCCGGCCATTCGGGAATCAGAAGAAACGAAGAGGTCAATACACTTGCCAAAGAGGGCGCACGAATGTCACTCATTGGCCCAAAACCCTTCTGTGGTATAAGTAATATATGTACCTATAAGAAGGAGTATCTGGAGTAGGAGAAAGCCGAGGGGAAAAAACTCTGGCGGAATCTCCCAGGAACGGATCATTCCACTAAGTTCCTTCGGAACTTTGAAACAGCAAGATCCAAAAGATATCTGGATCTTGGTAAGAAACAATTACACCTCCTCACTGGCTTTCTTAAAGGGCACTCTCGCCTCAGGAAGCACCTGTTGAGAATGGGATTGTCGAACACTGACGAGTGTAGGTTCTGTGGGGAGGGAGAAGAAATACCCATTCACCTAGTCACGGAATGCTTTGGCATTGCGAGCCTAAGGAGAGAATGCTTTGGGCGAGAAACTGGTAAGAGTGAGGAACTAGCCTCGTTGAAGCTTTCACAGATATTGGATTTCATCAGATCACTGGAGCTGTGAATGATGTGGTCAGAACAGCTTTGTAAGGGGGCAAAATAGACATTGAGGTCGCAATGAATTTAAACTATCAAACTATCACTTCGCCAATTAACATTCGAAAAGTGTTTCATGGTAAAATATCCCTCTAAATAAACATATTGCCTTTCTATTGAAGTGTTTCATGGTAAAATGTCCCTCTAAATAAACATATTGCCTTTCTATTGAAGTATAGCTCACACTCTTTTCCCTATCGAGAATTTACCGATACTGCAACGACGAAACGGTGACTGGAGACAAGAAAAATGAAGTTGCTCAGAAGGATTGCTGGAAAAACACTCCTGAACAGAGAAACAAGCGCAAGCATACGAAAGACCTGTAAAATGGAAGATATCAACGAATGGGCACTAGAAAAAAAAAAGAATGGAACTCACATATAGACAGAATGAGCAATACAAGAATTGTCAGAATAGCACGCGACAAATCCCCACTGGGCCACAGAGATCCGGGTCGGCCTAGAAAAAGATGGAGTGACAACCTAACGGCTCATTAGGCAAGGGGATGAAGAATGAACAGGCCATTTCGCCTAATATGGAGAAGGAAGAAGAAGAAGAAGAATCCAGGAGATTTTGGCTTACAATTCTGCTAGAAATAGGTCCCCCTGCGAATAAATATTGATCTGCTCCGGCATCTTCTCTAAAAACATCTTTGTCGAGATATAATTGGCCTGGCCAATTTTCAAAATTGTCAGCCCCTGTTACTACTTCAAGGACACAATAAAAATTTGCAGACCATATTCAGTGTTCGTGTAAGGGAACAAGTGATCTTTCAATTGAAGTATAACTCACTCCCTATTCCCTATTAAGAATTTGAGGGTGATAGCCTCTAGACCTAGGGTCGATGAGATTTTGGCTTACAATTCTGACCAAACAAATTTGACCATTTTCTCTGAAAACATTCTATATATTCTTTTGAATTGGGAGCTAACAAAATACAATACATGAAACAAAAAAGTCCCTAGCTGAGGTTGGTGCAAAACGGGGTACCATACTATTCTGGCGTATGATACCAGAGCACAGGGAAAAACCTCAGTAGAAAAAACCCTGTCTCGCCGTTTTTACAAAATTGAAACTTAAAACTATTCGAATAAATACCTTCAATATTCAGATACAAAATACTTAATTCATGCTCTTCGGCCAGGAGGGTGTTTTAAACCAGGTCTGACATTCCAAGTGATGATTTTTCGAATCTCCTGTTCTTCTAAGACCGCTACAGGACCCTATTGAAGGGCAATCATCTTCCATAGACTTAAATGGTGGTATTTCATCCTAAATATCGAATTCAATTTCGGAATAATGATAATAAACGTATGAGAAAGTTATGTCAAATAGTCCGGTCTATTTAGACCAAAAAATGAGAGTGAAGTTACATAAAGTCCCAACAAGCTGAATTTCTGTGAATTTGTTCAAAACAAAATTATAAACAATGTCTAAAAGTTCCTCATCATTCCCCTGTGAGGAAAAAATTTTATTCGAGGTCAAATATCAAAAAAATGAGTTTTTCGCGATTTTCAGCAAAACGGTAAGTTTTATCATAAAAGTACCTTCGACAAAAATTGTAGACCATAAAATTATCTATAAAAAATGTATCAATACTTTTTTTCTTACGAGCCACCGTTTCTGAGATATAACGATTCAAAAAGTTATAAAAGTCGTTATCGTCATAATATGCACACGTTTCCACGCCACCTATGAAGTAGTGTACTTAGCGCGTAGTTATAACTTTTTGAACCGTTATATCTCAGAAACGGTGGCTCGTAAGAAAAAGAGTATAAATATATTTTTTATAGATAATTTTATGATTTACAATTTTTGTCTGAGGTACTTTTATGATAAAACTTACCGTTTTGCTGAAAATCGCGAAAAACTCATTTTTTTGACATTTGACCTCGAATAAAATTTTTTCCTCACAGGGGAATGATAAGGAACTTTTAGACATTGTTTATAATTATGTTTTGAACAACTTCACAGAAATTCAGCTTGTTGGGACTTTATGTAACTTCGAATGTCTAAATAGACCGGACTAAAATGACATATAATTATTACTCGATGCCTTCACATGCTTCCTCAGAATACGATATAACTCCAATTCAATATCTCTCTCACCTCCTCAACGTCCCCCTCGATCTCCTTAAATCCTCCTCAGACCCCAAAATAACGATATTGCAATTCAAAACATGCCGGAGAAAATGGACCGCTACAAGAAGTCCATTTCCGGAAACGAATGGAGAAAATAATCAGCGCCTTCGATCTGAATGACAAATACGACGTCCTCCCCCTCTGGCCCCATTCGATAAGGAGGTTCCGAAAACGGATACAGCCCGGATACTTCCGGTTATATCAGTCGCCTCTGGATATGGCGGTAATGGATTGTGTATCTGCGAATATGCAATACTACGAGCGATCGAAAGTTCAGATTGGCCGATGTTAGGGGGGTTATAGAGGTTGATACTTTGGAAACATCGAGGGAACTGTTGGATTTCAGCTGTTTGGATTCTGGGAAAGTTAGATGTAATGTGTCGGTGTGGACCAAAAAGAAAACGATTGATAATAATAATAATCTAGTGAAGAAAAAGGGAAGAGAGGGCAATCCTTATAGACGAAGCCATCCCAAATAACAACAATCTACGTCGAAAATAGCTGAGAAAATATTAGATTATCAGAATCTACAATTTCAAATCAAAAGAAAGTAGGGAATGTCTAGTATCGATTGAAATATATTCTGGGAGGATTCTGCATTTCTAAAAAAATTTAAAGGTTTTCACTCCCAGTCTCTGAAACAGAATAAATTAATAGTATATTATTCAATGAGCGGTAATGCAGGTCAAAACACACGCAGATGAGTTTTGCACCACGAGCCGTCAGGCGAGTGGTGTAATTCATCAAGTGTGTTTTGAGCATTACCGCGAATTGAATACTATACTTTATCCACGACTTCTTCAGTAAAATTCGAATTAATCTGCATTTAAAAAATTTTGAACAGTTGTCAAAAGCATTGACAACATTTCGTCAAACCTCTGTACTCTGTGGTCGGGAATCAAATCAGAGTCTCTAATCAATCAAGTACTTTGGCAACTTCAAAAATTCACGTTTTCCAAAAATAAATCTGGAATGAATCGCTAGAACGTTATCTTGATGGCTGAAATAGAGTTCCGGATCGATCCTACTTTTTATTCATTTTTTTTTGTAAGCAATTTCATTCTTCCTAGGTATTTTTATTAGCGGGAGTTATGAGCGGGTGTTATTATAACACTCGCTTTTCGGTTCATAGACATGTCTACGGTTGTGTTATGACTACCATTACACATAGAAATTAGTTAGTAGGAGTGGATAAAAAAATTTTGATTGAGATGAAGTGCTCCTGCGAGAATCTTTGCACTTATTTGTCAGGAGCAACTTCAGAATTGTTTGTTTTTTCATTTGCAGTCTAATTGACAGTGAAAGTTGTGAATATATAGAGATGTTGATTTATTTAATTTTGAAATTTCCTGATGTCATTTCCTTCTTCAATAAATCAATCCAAATACGATCTATTCCAACAGAACAATTGGCCAAATTATCTACTTCATCTAACAAAATACATGTGGATTTCTTTATTTTCCTTTTGTAATTATCAGGTTCCGTCATTAGAATCTTTGTGTTGTTCCAGTTCATCATATGATATCCGCTATTTGAACATACATACATGATCAGCGATTTGTGATATTGTAATGTCTCCATTTTTGATGTTGTTCTTATGTTCCCGTTTTCTTATCTCTAAAGGTCTTGATGTCTCTTCTGTATAAGATTTTCCACATATACATATTTTATTTCTGTTCTAGAGACTGGGAGTGAAAACCTATAAAGTTTTTCAGAAAAGGGAATGTCTAGTACCAGACCCATTCCCATTCTTATATCAACCACAGGAATTATTTCTAATAGTCTCAAGTCCAACCTCAAGGAGCTGGATTTGGATGAAAACCTTTACAAAGTAATGCAAAAAGAAGTACTTCTCGGTACTGCTAGAACGGTAAGACAGTTTGAAGGTCACGATGGACACCAGGAACAACCATGGAGGAAAACAATCCAAGACACTACCAGGACACCAACTGATTAATCCAGGACTAAGCAACGAAGGATGAATAACCCAGGACCCAGGGGTATAGAAATACCGACCACCTCAAAGCCTAAGTATCGAATGCCTTGGGCGAGAAAATTGTAAGAGTTAGGAACTAGCTTTGCTGAAGCCTTCACAGATACTGGATTTAATCAGATCTCTGGAACTGAAAGGCGAGCTGTGAAGGGTGTGGTCTGAACAGCTCTGTGAGGGGGCGCAATAGACCTTGAGGTCGCAGTGAACTGTTTTCCGCTTTTTGAACTATAACTATAACTAACTATAAACAATTACAAAATAAATTCTTAAAATACACATATCGTCAAAAGTTTCGGCTCCCCTGTCAATTCTTCACTTGTAGAATAGTTTTTTGTGTATGGTATATTCACCTTTTTTTCACTTGAATAGAAACGATGAACCAGTTATTCGAAGTTGATCGGTTTTTTTCGACTAACGAGACTTAGAAAATCCGATATACCCGATTAATTAGTGAGTTACTCAGCGAGGGAATCTTAGAAATCCGATGAACTGGAACAAAATGTAATGAAGAAAAATTTATGACTTCAATGAATGCTACTGAAAAAAAGTCTGTATGATGTTTAAGTTTCATGTTCATAACTTCAGTAATTAAGAAGTTATGAGAACTTTTCATTTGACGTCATTTTCTAAAAGCTCGAAAACGGTTTGACTTAGAAGGTTGCGGTTTTCACCAAATGAATTCTCTCAAAAATCGAGCCTAAAAATGTGCCACTCATTTTGTTTCAGCTCATCGGATTTCTGAGAGTTAATGACAACGAATTTAGGACACCTGTTCAATGCTTCTGGGGCCCATAGTTCATTGGAACTTTAAATCATGAAATCATCTCAGGATTATGATCTCGAATTGAGGCAACCTTATCCTCAAAAACCCTGTACAGGGTGGGCATATTTCGATGTTTTAGCACTACAACTTTTAAACCAGAGGAGATAGACAAAATCTGATACCCACTTCTCGATCTCTTTTTCTGAGAAACTAACGAGAGTAGTATTCATTTTTGGCTACCTTCTTTTGTTTTCGAGTTATAAGCGAAAATTGGAAAAGTGGCAATATCGAAAAAAATTCATATCTCCGTTAATACTGATGATAGAGCTCTGAAATTAAAACATTATACAGGCACTTTTTTACGTAAAATCCAGTGGCGTACTCGCCTTTTTTGCACAATTTCTAATTACGGAGCTATGACCCAAAGTTATGTTTTTAAATGGAAATACTAGATTGTTGTGGCATTTTCTAAAAGCTTAATTTTTTCTGATTTCAAAAATATATAACTTTGTCTTGTTTGTACCAATATGAATATAGAAAATGGTCAAAAACTCATTTTCATCAGAGTCTCAATATTTTCTATGGTTTCAACTGTTGATAAGCACAGAAAAATGGAGCTTCCTATAACAAGAGCAGTCTCCTTCCGTCAATCTCATTATTCCTATGCTTTCAACTAATTTCTCTAAAATTCGAACATGGATATATATCATAAAAACTTATATCTTGAAATGGTTTTGGAAATAACAAAAAGATCCACATGATCCCCCGTTTCAATCGATATAATTAGTTATAATGAGATGGATGCAAGAGAATATTTTTATTGCACTCCAGAATGAATACGCACAAGTGCTAAGTAGTCTATTCAAATCGCATATGAAGTTATCAATTCAATTAGAGAAGTAATAAAGGAAAAATGTTTTTCAATACCTAATAGTGATTACAATAAAAGGTCAGTAGGTTATAACTAAGATGTCTTATTTTAGACATCTTAGTTATAACTTAGAATGAGGGATCAAGTTTCACAGCAGTCCATCTTGGAGAAATTGAGTACAGAGCATAGAAAAGAAAGGAAAAGAATACTGGAAAGATATTGTCGTAATTATACGATGCTAAATTTTTCTGTGCTCATCAACAGTTGAAACCATAGAAAATATTGAGACTCAGATGAAAATAGATTTTGATCATTTTCTATACTCATATTGATACAAACCATACAATGTTTTATATTTTTGAAATCAGAAAAAATTAAGCTTTCAGAAAATGCCACAAGAATCTAGTATTTCCATTTAAAAAACATAACTTTGGGTCATAGCTCCGAAATTAGAAATGGTGCAAAAAAGGCGAGTACGCCACTGGATTCTACGTAAAAAAGTGCCTGTATGATGTTTTAATTTCAGAGCTCTACCATCAGTATTAGCGGAGATATGAATTTTTTTCGATATTGCCACTTTTCCAATTTTCGCTTATAGCTCGAAAACAAAAGAAGGTAGCCAAAAATGAATACTACTCTCGTTAGTTTCTCAGAAAAAGAGATCGAGAAGTGGGTATCAGATTTTGTCTATCTCCTCTGGTTTAAAAGTTGTAGTGCTAAAACATCGAAATATGCCCACCCTGTACAGTGCTGGCAAGCGAATTATGAACGATTTTTTTCCTATTGTAAATACGGCTCCATCCATGTATATCTATGACTATATCGCGTCACTGACTACGAATACGTCATAATTTATTGAGCTAATATCGAATGAACGGAACTTCTAAATACTTGTAACATGCTCCGTTACTACAAGACTAAAACAATCATCCAGAATGGTGCTGTACAGTAGTACAGTTTTCCATTAAGGGTACAAACACATTTCTGTTTCTAATCAAACCACAAAAATCATCGCAACAACTTAAATGATGAGAGATGTGAGATTATACCAGAATTCCATCTTCAACCCAATCCAAATATCCTTTAAAAGTTATTTTTTGACGAAAACCATCTGACTTTTAAAATCCCATCTTTACAACAGTAACTTCAATTCCCAAAATAGAAAACATAAATATATCCTCAGACAAATACTTCAACAATTTCCATTTTATCGATAGCTTCATCATCAATCGAGGAAAACACATCCCCAAACAAACTTTTCAACTCAACCTCCAAAAACCTCCTCCACAGACGCTCCCAATTCCATCCCCCAATCAATACACCCTCCAACAAGTCCGCACAAAATAACGAAATATTCAAACAAACCGGAACCGTCCCGTAATCTGAATATGAATCGTATTCCGTAAAACTAATATTAAAACCTCCAATCTCGGACGTTCTTCACGTCATCTCGGCGTCCTCTGCCGACGCTCACGACGCGTACCGACGGCCAGAGAGAGACGGAGACGCCGGCGTAAAAACAAAAGACGAACGTCGGAGTCGACGGCGACTGATCTGGATCGTCTATAAAGCATAAGAGCGTGTACGGATTTAATAACTTGTGAATATTCATCCGATGTGAGACGGTCCTTCGACTGATGGAAATTGAAGTAAGGGAGGTCGCGAGAGAACTAGGGCGATTGCGAAACGTAGTATCAATTATATTTCATCGAGGAATCGCCCTCATATAAGCCAACTGGGAAGCAAAGAGTAATCAGTCAATCACAACCCACAATCAGAAGATCACATTCCAACAACCAGTCGATCACCTTCTAATAATTCGTCGACCACATTCCAATAATCAGTCGACCACATTCCAACAATCAGTCGAGTACATTCCTCAACAATCAGTCAACCACAATCCAACTATCAAGGGACCACATTCCAATAAACAGTCGACCACTTTTCAACAACTTGTCGACCACCTTCCAACAATCAGTCGACCACAATGCAACTATCAAGGGACCACATTCCAAAAATTAGTCGACCACTTTAAAACAACCAGTCGACTACCTTCCAAAAATCACTCGACCACATTTCAACAACTTGTCGACCACCTTCCAACATTCAGTCGACCACAATCCAACTATCAAGAAACCACATTCCAATAATCAGTTGGCCACATTCCAATAATCAGTCGATCGCATTCCAACAATCAGTCGTTGCAAGATGATGATAACAAACCTCATGCAGAATTTTGTGGCTCGGCAACGACGGTTCATACTCAAAATGAGTGATCTTAAAATGTTCTGATCTAATCCTTCCCAGATTTCTCTGAGTTGGATCCCTAAGTCATTAAGAGTAGCTGGATAATTTTCTGAACTTCTCAGCCTTCTATTGAGGTTGTCCCAAACCTGCTCAATCGGATTGAGATCTGGACTTCTTGCTGGCCATTCCATTCGAGAGACTCCAACCTCTTCAAGGTACTCCTGAACGATGCGCGCAAGATAGGGTTTGGCATTATCGTCCATAAAAATGAAATTTTCACCAATCTATGGGGCAAATGGCACTACATGCTCTTTAAGAATGTTCCTTATATACCTATCAGTATTCATAGCTCCATTATCAACGACCATTTGGTATGTGCGAGCAGTCAAAGATATTCCACCCCATACCATTATTGATCCTCACCAGAAACCAGTAGTATTCAGGAAATTTCACTGAGCATATCTTTTATGTGGACGTCTATATACAAGGGAACGTCGATCAAAATGGTAGAGGCAGAATCTACACTTATCTGTGAAGATAACTCTTCCCCAATTAGCCTCTTCCCAATGGATATGCTCTCTCGCAAAATCCAAACGCGCCTTCGATGAGCTGGGGTGAGAGCTGGGCCTCTTGCCGCGATACGAGGCCTTAAATCATATTCTCTGAGGCGATTTCTTATTGTCCGAGTCCTAATTTGCACCCCATGAGTTTGCTCAAGCTGACTTTGAAGGAGGCGATCGGTTGCAAACCGTTGTCTCAACGAAAGAACTCTCAAGTAATGTTCTTGAATGGCAGTTGTTACCCGTGGTCTACCCTGTCCTGGTCTTCGGACATTCATACCTGTCTCCCTAAATTGCTGCAATATTGTGGACACACTTGTATGGGAAACTCCAAACCTTTCTGCAATTCTTGTGTATGTCCACCCTTCTTCTCGCAAAACTACCACTTGGGCACATTCCTCTTGGGTCAAATTGCGTGTTTCGCGTTGCATAGCGATCGAGTGTAGAGAATCAAACGAAAGAAAAACTATTGATCACTATAGAATTGAAAGAGAACAACAGATTTCAGAATGGAGCCAATACATTCAAAATCTGATAATCTCATCTTTTTTATTCCTTCTGGGACGAAACATCTGTATTAAAGAAAAACGTTGTACACTAACATATGCATGCATAATTCTGATTGAAATAATTATCTTTGAGAACACCTTCAGTTGTAGAATAAATAGAGATTTCCATAATAGGCGTTAATTATTTTGCGCAGTGTATTTGGTATCAATCTAAAATCCCATATAAAATTTTGAGGGACTTTTTATTCACAGTTTTTAGAATTTGCTACCAGAATCACATCGATAAAACAGGAATCTTCCGTACCAAAAGGACAGTGCCTCGAGGACGGGGAAGAGTTGGAGAAATCGAATGTCTCCATGACTACGCCTAAATTAAGTCATCAATGAATCATTGTCGATGCAGATCGAGCAGGCTGAAAGGCTCCTAGGATCGACGAGATGGGAGGGGGGGGAGGAGAGGGTGTGTGATGGCTAGAATAAATTATAAATGTCGCCAACTACGATGTATTCGTTTCGGTGTGTCGGAAAAGGGTTATTTCGATCCGGTCAGTTCGTCTCTTCTGTTTTACCAGAATGTGGAAAACAAAGATGAAAAAAGAATGAAGATTTATTGATTATATCTCAATATAATCCAGTCAATAAGCCACAAATAAGTCGAATTTGAATAGTCTGAGAAAGGTTTCACATTTTTTCAGCGCTCGTTCTACTCAAACGAGTGATATATCGTTTTGCCCAAATGTCTGTATATTTCAAATTTTGAGCCGAAAATGGTCGCAAACGATAGGGTTAGACTCCCTGATGACGAATTGATGGTCAAATTCAATTCTGTCCGTCCGTTAGCACGATAACTTTCGAAGGGATTGTCCTAGAGATTTGAGATTTTCAGGATGAGTTCCCAAATATCGCGGTTAAGTTCATTGATCAGCCAAATCGTACAGGCTATTCCATGAAATATGGCCGTTCAACGTTTTTGTCAATATCTCAGACAAAAAAAAATAAATCGAAATAAAATTTTGCCGCCATATGCAAGATATTGGAACGAAGAAACTTCATATTTCCATAAGTAGGTATCCGATTCGAATAACATTAATTTTGTGAATGAAGATTGATATACTGAATGTGCATGCAAAATTTCAAGAGAATCCCATCCTCATAACCATGGAATTTGATTTTTTTAATTGTCAAATTTTCACATATTTCAGTTTTGGAATGATTTCCAGAATATTTTTTCCATCAATCTGAGATTTTGCGTTTATATAATGAGTATCAATCTCAAATCCTATACGAAATTTAGAGGTAAAAGCCTCATTTCCCCACCAATGAACGAGCGCTCAAAAGCAACTGCTCAAGGGTTTTTTAAATGTTTTTCTATTAAATGAATTGACACTCTCAACTTCTACGGTCCTGATTCGACATTTTTGATTTTTTCTCAATTTTCACAGAGCATTTGGAATTGGTTTAGCGTATGCCAAATTTCAATTCAATAGCAATAATCAATTTTCGAAAATCAAAACTTCGCTATCACCATATCTCGGTAACGAAACCGTATTGAAGCTATATTTATGAGAACATTTTATCTAAAATTAAGCGTTTGGGTGTTGATGACGTTATTCTGAAACACAATGTACAGTCAACAGTAATAATTCGAAATATTGAATGAATTTTCTTCGTTGGATAAACCTAAATGGCAGTATAATATATTGAAATGTAAATAAATTCAATTGAGGATAACATAATAAAGGGTTTTCCAATAAGAGATGTTATTTTGAAAAGCCCGCTATTTCGGTAGATGTCCCGTTTGAAGCTGTCATTTTTTGACATTTGACAAGTAGAAACTCAGCCATTAATAAAAATGGAACTATACACGCTTCAAGAACGCACTGAAATTATTAAAATTCACTATAAAAATGGTGAAAATTTGGCAGAGAAGGTTCGTAAAACTCGAACATTTTTTAGTCATCGTGAAGCACCTTGTTGGACAGCAATGAAGACATTGGTGGAAAAATTCGAGCTGTTGGAACAAGTTAGTGGTGTGAAGAATAAAACCCGTGCGCGTCGATCAAGAACAGTCGAGAATGTTGCTGCTGTAGCCGAAAGTGGAGCAACAGTTACGGAGAGTGGATTGCGCTATCCAGAGATGATTAATGATTTTTTATGGCCGAAATTGGATATTATTGATCTGGACAACGCTTACTTTCAACATGACAACGCTACGTATCACACAAGCAACGAAACCATTGATCTTTTTCGGGAAAAGTTTCCGGAACGTGTTTATCTCTCGAAGGGGTGATCACGATTGGCCACCGAGATCTTGTGATTCAACACCTTGCCACTTCTTCCTTTGGGGCCACGTGAAGGAGAAGGTCTACACCAATAGCCCAGCGTCGATTCAAGACCTCAAAGATGGAATTCGTGAGGCTATCGAGGACATAGGGCAGCCACTTTGCGATTTGGTTATGGAATATTTCATTAAAAGGATATGGGCCTGTATGCGTGGTCGTGGTGGTCATTTGCCTGATGTTATTTTCCACTATTAACGGCATAGCTTCTTCTTTATAATGAAATAAACATCCGATCATTCAAATTGAAAAATTGCAACTTTTTTGTATATCAAAAAAACACCTCTTATTGAAAAACCCTTTATAAGGATTGTCAACAGTAATAATTCGAAATATTGAATAAATTTTCTTCGTTGGATAAACCTAAATGGCAGCGTAATATATTGAAATGTAAAGGAATTCAATTGAGGATAACATACCTAATATGTATTTTCACGTTTCAATTTACTCCCTACCATTCCAAATGATCTTTGAAAATAAGAAACACGAACCACCCTCAATAATTCGCAAAAAGCTCGAACTGTTAGATACATCAACCCCTGTAAATAAGTAATTTCTTTCGCGAAGGGTCGGATATCGAAAAAAAGCGATAAAAGATCCTGCTCTAACTTCTCAATCGACGACGGATACGCAATAAGTGGTCGACTAATCGTTTTTCAAACTTTCTTCTTTCGCTCAGATCGAGAGAGGGTGAATTTTTTATGTAAAAACCATCCGGGGCCTCAAAGAACCGTGTAATTGATACAAGATATCTTCATTTTACTTTCAAAGTAATATCGGGAATATTGCACTTTCAATTTTCGGTATTAATTCCGGAACTCTGAGTGGTTTTCTCGAATTCTTTGCATATTGAATATCTAATTTCGAATTTTTTACGGCTGAGAGATACCGGGTGGTTCGCTATAGGCGGATTTTCTGATTTCTGGTTTATCCGAATGGCGAGAAATATTTCGAATAAGGGAATGTTTCTCGTTGTATTTAGTTCCGTGCTTCATTGCTTCTTTATTTTTTACTGTTAATTCCTCGTGATTCTGCATTACCAAATGATATGACTGGTGACGTAAGGGACAGCGGCTAACTGGAGATAGAGGCCCTCAAACTGACTCAGGATTGTGGGTTTGAATGTCCCATAAGGCTCTTAGTTTCGAAGATGCAGGGTGTTTTTTTTGCAAAAGTGCTAAGACTATTTACTCCCATATCTTCGTCAATATGGCAAATTTTTCGCTGACATTTGGCGAGCTTGTTACTATACATATTCTCCATCAGATCGAGAAGAAAAAAATTTCAAAAATTGCAGGTCCGTATATCACTCGGTATATGAGATAAAAAAAATTGAAATGGAAAATTGGAATCTGCAAAAATCACTGAGTAAACATCTGTTTTTCGCTTGAATGGCACAAATTTTCTATAGTTTTTATGATGTGCTGAAAGTCGAATATTACAATTTTTCCATTTTCACTTGAAGAAACACACTATTCCTGATAGAAAAAAATACCAAATTCGAGATGCTTAAATAATCCTGACGCATTTTAACTATTCCTTCATATCTAGAAATCCTTCTTTATTAATTTATCTATCAACATTATAAGAAAAATTCGAAATACAATACAAACACAAAAAGAGTTACATATGATTTATAAAAAATCAAATAAACAAATGCTCGATATGAGAGCCATTCCCCTCACACACTTATTGGCTATTTAGAACAATTGAAGTACTTTTCATATCCACAAGAAGGAAAATTATATTCTTGGTAAGAACAGAAACACTGGCAACCACGTCGAGAAAATTTTGACTTTCTTCTCAGAACTCTTGAACAATAAACCATATGTTACTTATGTTTTCAACAAAATTTATTATTCAATGAAATAATGTAGAAATTTTGAGGACTTATTTTTCTCTAATATGAACTTAGGTGTGGCAATTTCACCTTCTTTTGAGATGCATATGAATTTCTTCAATACGAAAAGAATATACATATTATATATTCTTTTCGCATTGAAAGAAGAAACAAGTGATTTTCCAGAATAAGGGGTTTATTATTCATTATGAATAAAATACATCTAAAAACACAGAGTAGGCATATTTAAAAAAAATGACGTTTATATTCATACATTCATTGGTTGTGAATTGTTGGGAATTGTGTCGTTTGTTTATGTACTGAAAATGACTTCAGTATTCACAAATGAAGAATATGTAGATGAAACTAATAGTCTTATGGGACATTTAAACCCACAATCCTCATTCAGCTTGAGGGCTTCTATCTCCAGTTAGCCGTTTTCCCTTACGTCACCAGTCACCCTGTATTTCATTTTCTGAATAATTTTCAGAATATAATTCTCATTGTAACGAGATCCTGCATTAATATATTTGGTATCAATCTCAAATACCATATCAAATTTGAGTTAATAGTCTTATCGCTCCACCAAAGAACGAGGGCTGAAAAGCTCCTGCTCAGGGCTTTTCTTAAATTTTTGACCAGAATATCAGTGGTATTTTGTTCAAGCATATTGTCACTAGCATGAACACGTTGAATCTTTTTGAATGAGCCCAATATAGTCTAAGATACGAACCTGAATCGACCTGATAATAGAATAAAACTTATTTTATAATAAATTTAGTATATTAGAAAATATATTGAAAATGGGTTGTCAAAAAAAATCTATTACTATTGCAGTAAACACGTGATAGCAAAATGAATGAAAACTGAAATCTGTTGAAGTTGCGTTCCAATTGATTCCCACAACTCAAATTTTATGTCACGATTGTAGTAAGCTTTCACCCTCTGGTCCCATAGATGAGGTTCATCTCTCACAAGCTGTATTAACAACTCCTTATCAATTTTTCCCGTCATTTTTTAAAAATTTGATTGATATTCAACTTAATTAACAGCAAGATTCAACTTTAGTACTTTACTAACCACGCGTCGGATTAGAAACGTCGGATTGGAAACAAACATGATTGATCGGCCGTCAAATCGGATAGTGTCGTGAGTCGTCGGAAATCGAGAATTCGGAAGCTTCGTTTCCATTGTAGGCACTTACATTAAGATAAAAGTGTTTGTTTTTCTTCCGACGTTGTCCGGCCATCGGACAACGTCGGATCGGATCGGATCGGGAGAAATGCGGACCTAATGTAGGTGCAGCCTAAGACGATCCCAAAATACCAGACATCGTCCATACTCAGTCAAGACCGCCATAATTATCAATTTACCAACCATATACACCAATTTCCTGCACTCGCAGACGGACGCGATGCAAGTTTTATCGATATTCTCAATCTTTCCCGGCATTTATATAGTAAATAACTCAATTCAGCGCTTGATTCAGCGCAATACGACATTCGTCCTCCTAATTAGGCCCTTTAAACGTTATTTTCGTTTTCTTTTTACGTCGTATTTCCTTTTATTTCGCCCGTAGCTAATAAACCGCATTTCTGCGCGCGGCGACTTCAAAGGGAACTTGTACTTGTTCCGATTTGATATTTCAACACGTTTAATGCCTTGCTTAGTTCGCTGCGTTGACGTTGACTTTTTATCGATTATGAAATTGTGGGTTGGTATTTGTCGGTTGATTCCAGGAATGCAAATTGAATGGGGATCTCGTTGAAATTTTATGTGCTCACGGTCTGATGTATCGGTTTTCGCCGTTTTTAGGCAGTCTGCAATATTTGTTGTGATAGGTCTGGAAGTATGTAGTTACCTACTGCTTATTTTATATTAAATTCAGAGCTTAGGCGATTCTGGTGTTATAGATTGGCTCACTAATGGTATAGTCCATGGGCCAGCGCCTGTTTTTCATAATGATTACTAACAATCTGAATATTTGTGAGTAGCTTCATTTTTCCTCTACGAAAATTCTCGATAGTGAGGTCTAATACAGTATGGAAGCGTCAAAAGTATTTAATAGGTGAATGTTCAAATTTTATTACTAACAGCTACTTTATAAATTAAATCTTGAAACAATTTTATTACAAATTGAAAACAATAATTGTCCTACAAAAATGATGATTCTATCAAAGTGTCCCTCACTCCCAACATATATCAACAACTAGGTCTAAAAAAATTATTACTAACCGGCTGATTTTTTCACTGTTGCTTAGCAAATATTTCCTTTATGAACTGGTCACATTGTCCTACAAATTGAGTGGTACGTTTTTTCAGTCCTACGCTCGGAAATTGTCAATTGTTAGTAATCATTTTTAATTGTGGGTTCTGAGATACAATTTCTGAGGTAGTACTGGAAAAACGTACCACTCAATTTGTAGGACAATGTGACCAGTTCATAAAGGAAATATTTGCTAAGCAACAGTGAAAAAATCAGCCGGTTAGTAATAATTTTTTTAGACCTAGTTGTTGATATATGTTGGGAGTGAGGGACACTTTGATAGAATCATCATTTTTGTAGGACAATTATTGTTTTCAATTTGTAATAAAATAGACCTCACTATCGAGAATTTTCGTAGAGGAAAAAGTTGGGCGTCTCGTCAAAATGAAGCTACTCACAAATATTCAGATTGTTAGTAATCATTATGAAAAACAGGCCCATGGACTAGAACTAGAATGATTAAGTGGACAGAGAATATGAAGATTTTAAAACTGAGGTACAAGGAAGGAAAAATCACATATTTTGAAAACATCCCTTGGTTCCTCCTAAATAGACTAAAGCCAACTGAAGTGAAATAAAATATAATGAAAATTGCAGAGAATTAAACGATGATGACATAAAGAAGAATTTCGTGTCATCTGAGGTCGGGAAGTGATAGGGGCTGAGTTTTAAATAGTGAAAACGGTTCATTACGAACGAGCAATGAGACTTTTACCTCAAAATTTTATATGAGATTGATACCAAATATATAAATGCAAAATATCAGAACAATCGGAATCATATTCTGGAAATTATTCAGAAAATGAGATATGAAAAAAATAAATAATACCAAAAATTGAATTTTATGATTCTGATGATGCGATCCTTTTGAAATTGTGCATGAACATTCAGTATATCAGTCTTGATTCACAAAACAAATTTCATTTGAATCGCTTATCCTGATATGGAAATATGAAGATTCTCCTTTTCAATATTCCAATTGATTTTTCTTTGGTTCTTTTGACACTATATCCACAAAAGTTTGCATGAAAATTCAGTATAATAGTCTTTCTTCATTCACAAAAATATTTCACTTGAATCGGATATCCTGTTATGAAAATATACAGATTTTTCTTTTCAATATTCCAATTGAATTTTCTATGGTTCTTTTAACACCATGGCCACATAAAACTTTGCATGAGGCTTGTTATGAGCATCTTGCATTTGGCCGTAACATTGGTTTTGTTTTTTCCCCACGAACAGAATTGAATTTAACCACGAATTCGTAATTAAGGTGTCTAACCCTATCGTTTGAGATCATTTTCGGCTCAATATTCGAAAATTACAGACATTTGAGCAAAACGATATAGATATCTATCTAAGTATCATTTCTAGAAAACTTTATAGGTTTTCACCTCCTGTCTCTGAAAAATAAATAATCAAAAAATGTTTAATCAAGATGAAGTGCTCCTACGAGAATCTTCGCACCTATTTGTCAGGAGCAAATTGGTCTTGAAAAAATTGTTGCCTAACAGTAAAACTAAAAAAGGAAATAAATGAAAAGGATAATGTAACGTTTCGGTATTAGTTGACAACTTTCAATGTTAATTAGACTGCAAATGAACAAACACACAATTCTGAAGATTTTACAAGTTTGTCTGATATAGACACCGAAACGTTACATCATCGTTTTCATTTATTTCCTCTTTCAGTTTTACTGTTAGGCAACAATTTTTTCAAGATCAATTTGCTCCTGACAAATAAGTGCAAAGATTCTCGCAGGAGCACTTCATCTTAATAGAACATTTTTTAATTATTTCTGTTTCAGAGACTGGTAGTGAAAACCTATAAAGTTTTTTAAAAAACGATAAGTATAGCACTCGTTTAAGTAGAACGAGCGCTCAAAAAGGCAAAAGGGCAGAAAATCGAAATAGAATGAGTTATTTAGGACATTGAGAAGAATGAAATAATTCCATAAAATTCATCAAGAGTGTGGAATCCATTCCAGAAGAAGAACATGGATCGAAATGGGTATAAATGAGAGAACCAGAAAGCCTACCACTTAGCCATGCTCGTGAGTCAATGAGGTGTGAATCCGATAAATACATAACAAATGAACATCGAAGGCGGCCGAACTGCCAATGAATAACATTATTTCGGAACATTTACTTGAGTGATGCTGTTAGAAGTTGGAATGACTTCTGTATACGGCTGAAGGAGATAATGTTTCAGGTTTCAGGTGGTTACAAGGATGTATTTATACACTGCACGATATACAGGATGGGAAAAATGCTTCAGGCTTCAGGATCCTCTTGATTCAGAAGAATGGATACTGAAGGGTGTTTCCAATTCTGCGGTATTTCTTTCAGAATATATAAAATATAGATATCGTCTGGTATTTTGATATTTAAGAAGTGTGATGTATGTTATTCGAACAGAAATGGCTTCGTACACAATACGACAACGCGTGCAAATTGTTGATTTATTTTAATCGTTGCTAAAGACAATGGAATGTCCATAAAACTACAGTCATGGCAGGTTGGACTTACAACACAACAGGATGCAGCTCTGCAGGTATATAAAGTTTAAATAACACAGAAAGTAAAGCCATTATAACATTTAAAATATCGTTCACGAATAACCTTTAGAAACGGTGATTTCAATTGGCCACCTAGATCACGTGATTTGGCACCGTTGGACTATTTTCTTTGGAGTTATGTGAAAAGCCAGATCTGTAAGAATAATTTACAATCGATTCCTGAACTGAAGAATGAAATTATTCGTGTTATCAGTGAAATAAAGCCTTAATCATGTCAGAATATCTTTGACAATTTTAACGAAAGAGTGGATGTCTGCAGAGCTTCGAGAGGAGGCCATTTGGCACATATTTTTTTTCGTACATATAAGACATAATTGACAAGTACTCATATTAACAATAAGAGTCCTCGAAAATGAATGAAGATTCGTGTTATATTTATTCTTAAAAATTTTAAAAAAAGACCTAAGCAGGAGCTTTTGAGTACTAAAATCGGATTTTTTTCATGGAATGTTTCCTTTTTTCAATATTTGAATCGAATTTTCTATGGTTTTGTTTCCACAATGGCCACAAAATTTTGCACGGGGCTGGTTATTAGCATCTTGCATCTGGTTGTATTATTTTATTCCGATTGGTTTCGTATTTTCTGAGATATTGAGAAACATAAACTCTGAATGTTCATATTTTATGGAACACTCTGTACGATTTGGCTGGTTTAAAAACTCAACCGAGGCATTTGCGTCCCGAACTCATCCTGAAAATATCAAGTCTCTAGGACAATCCCTTCGAAACTCGTTGTGCTAACGGCCGGACGACACCACAGACAGAATTGAATTTGACCACGAATTTGTCATCAGGGAGTTGAACCCTATCGTTTGAATTCGAAAATTATAAACATTTGGACTAGTTTAAGTAGAACGAGCGCTCAAAAACCGCTCAATCTGAAACAACCATTTTATTATCACTCAACTCAATAAAACATGAAAATTCTTTAAAACTGAGGTATTGTAGCATGATTTCATTTCACAATATACGACAGGATGAACGAATTTTCCAAAGAATTGGAGCTGATGCACTGCACTGCAAATAAAGAATAAAATTCGGCAAATAGACTCAAGAACCAGGCTCACTCAATGTACCTCGTACCTAATAACCTGGAAATTCAACCTGAATTATTTATATTTCAAAAGATTGAAAGAATCCTATCCCCGTTTGACAATAAATGAAAATGGAAGGACCATACTCGACAGTATCGTCTCAAACTCTGAAGTAAATCTGAAAAACGTGAAAATTGTACCTGATGATAAAGTTCTCCATGTAAACAAGTGGCATCAAGTTACCAATATTTCAATTAACACCTTCGAAGAGAAAGGGGAAAAATGGGCCTTGACGAATTATGTCTATTGGTCACAAAGATCATTTGATTTGACACCGTTGGAATATTTTCTTTGGGGTTATCAGGAGCCTAACGACAGTGCACACCTGATAATTTGCCCCGTATATCCCAGAGTAAGATACTGTAGAAGTTCGAGAACCATCTGTATACCATTTTTCGGTATTTTCTTTGAGGTAATAGTCGGTGTATTCCCGTTCCTAATCATTTCCTTTGCTTAGCAATGCCCTGATGATTTTGTCGGTGCTTTCTTTCTTGATCTCAGATGAGATGTAGTTGTTCAGATAGGATCAGACTCCCTGATTCTGATAGTGTCTAATGCAGTTCGTGAATTTAACATCTCAGCCTCCTTGTAGAGTTAGCAGAAATACGAATCATCTTTTTATGATATGATTCAATGACCTGTAACCTGCAAGCCTGATGATAGCCACTGCTCAAATCTCACGTAGAAAGGGTAATGCTTTCTGTTGCAACATGAGTTTGTCACAAGCTGTTTGAATCTATAGGAAATTATTACCCAGTAACAACTAGCCGCTAGTGACCTTGCTTGTTGACCTCGTAATTGATAGAACCAACTAGTATCAAAGTAATAAACAATTATTTCTCGTTCTGCCCACCTCACCCTCACCCTTAGGTGAATCGGACCATACGGTATAACCAAATGACATGCTATCGTTCGATCGCGATCGAGAAAACGTGAAAATCGCATTGAGGGGTGCGTACGGCCACCAGAGGGGTGGAAAAACCCCCCGGGTCGATGAAATGTTTTCGTGATAGTCTTCGGAACGCAATATATCAAAGCGAACTAATTTGTAGCACGGAAATTATAGATTCGTGGAAGATAAGTAGCAAAGAACATAGATTGTGAATAAGCAACTTTATGTTCTTCGATTGGCGGAGCTTGAATGAATATTCATGGGGGTTAATCGAAGAAAAATGGAAATAAGGTTTGTGGTTGAAATTCAGTGAACTTTCTTGACATTACGGGCGTAGATTCGAAGGTTGATAGGGGTCTGAATTAAGTGAAACTTGGAAACTATGTTTTTTTATCAATTTCATATCAGTGATATCAAATTAGTTTTTCTGAGACAAGTTTTTTGAGTTTTATGTCCCATGAGGTCTGGAGGTTTCATTGGTTCTTTCGCGATAAGTTTTTCATGAATCTGCTGACATTTGGTTGCGGAATATAAACTGCCAGAATAAGTGTGTAAATCACAATTTCTGCTGTAACGACCAAAAATCGTTACAAAATCAGACTAGAATAAAAGTTTTCAGATCATTTCATTCTAGTGATCGATTGTTGGGAACTTCAGCTGTTTTTTTGAATGCCATCACAGATGAAATCGGCTATAGTCCATGGGCCAGCGGCTGTTTTTCATGATGATTACCAACAATCTGAATATTTGTGACTCATTTTGACGAGACGCCCAACATTTTCCTCTAGAAAAATTCTCGATAGTGAGGGCTAATACAGTATGGAGGCGTCAAAAGTGTTTAATGGGTGAATATTCAAATTTTATTACTAACAGCTACTTTATAAATTAAATCTTGAAACAATTTTACTTCAAATTGAAAACAATAATTGTCCTACAAAAATGATGATTATATCAAAGTGTCCCCCACTTCCAACATATAGGGGAAGGTGAGGTAAAATGATCCCCTTAAGGAAAAATTTCAATTGTGGCTAAAGTTGAAGGCAAAACCGCAAGATTTCAATTGTTGAAGGTAGTGAATTTACTTAACTTTGTATCTGCCTATTTATTTTTCATTTCATCTATGTAGTTTTTTTGTATTACATATTTTTGTAAAAGTTTAGTAAAGGATCATTTTATACACCCCTGTGGATAAAATGATCCCTGGGGTAGGGGCAAAATGATCCCAGGGATCATTTTGTACTATGAGTTAATAAATATCAAATGAAAATGAAATAATAAACTCTGCTGTTTATTTGAATGATAATATGTATTGTTCATAACAATAATTTAAGTATGTAAGCAAGTCACACAAAACAAAAATATTCGATGGGTTGAAAAATAATATTTTTCTTGGGCGTTTCTCAAAGTCGAGAGAAATTCATCCACCACATTCTTATTAAAACCTCGTGCACGCATTGTAATGTCTGGATATCTACGTCTAAATCCACTAAGCCATTCAAGTCCAGCTTTTGCTTTAGCTTCGTAAAATTGATGCGGTAAATTATTTCTTTCTGCCATTTTTGGTGAGCTGAGGTTAAGAATTCCTGAGTGGTCAGCCTGTATATTATTCTGGACTCCATGTCAACAAGTTCCACTTCTTGTTCCAGGTTGAACACTGTTTGTTTGCTACCTAACTTTTTAGCTGAGCCTACATCTATTTCATTTTTACCTTTGGCTCTTCTTTCTAATACCATCACAGGGACCTCAAATTCTCTTCTCGTGGTTTTGTGAGCCATACCATCTCTAATGCCTTTTGCATATGTTCTTCAGGCCTCTTTTGGCGATTAGTTTTACGTTTATAAATTCTCGGCATGATCTGTAAACAAAAACTATTAATGGGGTAAAATGATTCCAGGGATCATTTTAAACACACAGAAGGGATCATTTCACCCCAAATACCAAATTACAAAATATCGATCAAAACAAAACCTTCACATACCGCTTGCGATGATCGAACATGGCTTAAATATTAGCTAACTGCTACTAATACCCGCAAATAAAACAACATTTCAGTAAACACTTACATGTAAAAAAAACGAAAGTCCAAAAACCTGCTTACCTTAGATCAGAGCCACACTTTTTGATTATTTTTTAATAAAATCACGCCAAGCACTCGCACCGCATTGACATTTTACAGGTAACTCGCAGGGGCGCAGGGGAACATGTTTCATGTGTATTTGGATAGATGGTACAAGCTGTTTCTGATTTACGGCGGGGGATGATTTGACCCTTAGGGATCGTATTACCTCACTTTCCCCTATCAACAACTAGGTCTACAAAAAATTATCACTAACCGGCTGATTTTTTCACTGTTGCTTAGCAAATATTTCCTTTATGAACTGATCACATTGTCCTACAAATTCAGTGGTACGTTTGGAAATTGTCGATTGTTGATAATGAATTTCAATTGTGGGTTCTGTGGTACAATTTCTGAGGTAGGACTGAAAAAACGTACCACTCAATTTGTAGGACTCAGCTTAACTTCCCGTCATTTCGTTTATTCTGTGCTTGTCAACCTCTGTGAATTCCATAACTAATAGTCATAGAATCGAGGACCAAGCACCTTAATCAACTCCATAGTTAACCTCCTTTTCCTCCACCCTTCACTAATCCCAAACAACACCGATTAACCATCAATTACTCGATCTCATCCTGATAATCCTCGTCCCCAAGGACCTCCAGGTGGCCAATTCGACCTAATATATTATCGGACACTTCCTGGTCAACTAGGATCCCGTGTAAGGACCCCCCAAGTCCCGATATGCCGGCAGGACTCCTGCAGGATTACCTTCTTATTGGATCCGATGCCGGGTCACTTCGGATCTCGTCCTTTCTGGCACCCTTGTAATCCTTTTGCAGGACGAGAATCGAGGAGGAAGTTGGAGGGGCGGGATCAGGTGATGTGATTTGGTGTCTATAGGCGTTAATAACAGGAAGGGATTCGCTGGGACATCAATTAAAATAGCCAATGACTATTCCTTTTAGTCCATGGGCCAGCGCCTGTTTTTCATAATGATTACTAACAATCTGAATATTTGTGAGTAGCTTCATTTTGACGAGACGCAAAACTTTTTCCTCTACGAAAATTCTCGATAGTGAGGGCTAATACAGTATGAAGGCGTCAAAAGTGTTAGATGGGTGAATGTTCAAATTTTATTACTAACAGCTACATCTATAATATAAAAATGAATCGCAAAATGTGTTGGTAAGCGCATAACTCAACAACGCCTAGACCAATTTGGCCAAATCTTTTTTTAAAATGTTCGTTGAAGTTCAAGGATGGTTTTTTACGGCGAGAAAAATTAGAATTATTGCTGAAAAAACCCTTAAAATAGCCCTTCTTTTTCCCATACATATTTTTTTGACGTTTCTCAAAATCGATTTTTTTTCCGTTGTCATTCACATCGGAAAATTAGACAACTGTCAGATCTATCAACGTGAGGGAAGTGCTCGAGAATATTGGTTCATTGTGAACGAAATGGGGCAGATCCAAATGAAACAAGGTATGAATATCATTTTTTAATCCTTTTATAACGTTTATTACTAAAGGTTTCTGTTCTAGGAACGATTGAATTAAAAGGATAAATGGAATAAGATAGGAGTAAGTGAAATTTGTCAAGCGAGTTTACAGGTCAAAAAACCTCTAGGATATTTGCAATTTTGTGAAGGAAAACCAACAGATTCGAATGAAAAAAGGTACGAATATCCTTTTTGAATAGTTGGCGAACGTTTATTGATAAAAGTATTAGTTTCAGGAATATTGAAATTACCAGAAAAACCCAAGTTCATTCGTGGATAACTGAAGACCTATCACAGAGGAATTTGATGAAAGCAATTAATGTATTTATTGTTACAATTGGATTTTATTATAAAGTCAGTATGTATTGGTGCTTTATATAGATCCTTCCACGATTTCCATAACTGTTTCAATAGTTTTAAAGTGATGATTGTTATTGACATGTCCTGTCAGTGGTGAGTGAAGGAATTTGAATGTCACCGATGTGAATAGAAGTAAGTACTTGAAGATTGCATTTATTGATCTGTTTAAAAAGGTAGATCTATTTAAAAAGGTAGATCTATTGGCCAAACTGATGTGCCATTTGAGTTTAAACGACTACAGTTTCCAGTGCGGCTTGCTTTTGCTATGACTATAAACAAGTCCCAGGGGCAATCATTAATTGTGGTATTAATCTAGAAAACCCATGTTTCTCACATGGTCAATTGTATGTTGCCTGTTCCCGTGTTGGAAAATCATCAGATTTGTTTATCTATGTGCCAGGTCATCAAACAAAAAATATCGTATACCACAAAGCATTACAATGATAATAATAATAATTATGATTCACATGATTAACAATAAAACGATTACTTACTTTTAAATCCTTATATATGTTTTATTTAATTATTTTTTATTCACAACGCACTATCACCAGGGTGACGGTTCTGTTCAGGAGAATTTTTTAAAATACGTATAAGACAAAAACTGCCACATTACAAATCTTTTTGACAGGACGAAGTCTGTCGGGTCAGCTAGTACTTTATAAATTAAATCTTGAAACAATTTCATTACAGCTTGAAAACAATAATTGTATTCCAAAAATGATCATTCTATCAAAATGTCCCTCGCTCCCAACATGTATCAACAACTAGGTCTAAAAAAATTATTACTAACCGGCTGATTTTTTCACTGTTGCTTAGCAAATATTTCCTTTATGAATAGTAAGTAGTAGCTTAATTCAAAGCATGCTGGACAAGCTTTGACTATCAGTATTTCCATGTTGGGATTGCGTTTCATGTTTTTTGATTCCAACATTCAAAGTTAGTTTAGTTCTTCAATATAGGCTCAACTGACACTGCACTTACAAAGTACTTCATATGTGCAATTTCTGGTTAGTTGATTTTCATTATCAGGTTTTACTTTACTTGGGTAAACACAGCCACAGCCCTCAGTTCAAAATTGAAAGGAAGGCGTTTCCGAAAATGCATAGGCCCAGCCGAGCTCTATCAAAGCGTTGCCTTGCAGCATCCTCAAGATTCAATTGAAGGAGTGTCTGTGCACTGTTACCTAATGGTCCATTGTACTGCCCATGTCTTGAGCTATCTAAGGTATTCGCTCCATAGCTTGCCGTCTACTTCCAGAATCTTTATGAACCTCAGAAACTGAAGCGGTTTCAAAGATCCAAGGTTCTCATGAACGTTCGAGGAAGGTGCTATCAAAAAGGCTGAACTGCGGCTTGGGGGAAAACATTTCTCGTATTTTGAATGCTGACACATCAAGGACCTTTTTGCAGCTAGGCAAGAGCAGAAGGTTTGTCTCACAGAATATTGTTCCTCGGGATGCAGCTTATGAGAGTGTGATTTGCATTCACCAATGAGTGTAGATTAACTAGGGAAAAAGCTCCGTTGTTCTTGTAGCAGGGTATCTTGCCATCAGTCTACATCTACAACGCAAAGTGTCAGTTGCAGGAACGTCCATTAAAATTTAAAGGTCCATTAAACTCTTAATCCTCCATTCTTACAAGGAACTAATGGAGGATTAAGGGTTTAATGGACCTTTAAATTTTAATGGACGTTCCTGCAACTGAGCAAAAGAGTTATAGGTTCGTAAAGTTATAAGGATTCCTTGATTTGGCGAAAAAAACAGTCCATCATTTACGGTTAAGGGAAATTGCCAAAGGGATCTGGGCCAAAAAGAAATGTCGTGGCTTCGTAGTATTCATAAATAACTGCGCTCTGCTGAAGATACCAGTTATATCCTGGCAGTGAGCATTCACACTCACCGGCGGGGAGCTGGATTAGCATTTGTTGGTCCGGAGCCTTCGCTGCCAATCTGTCGCACATCTGTCAGAAGTTTCTTCAGGAACTGGCTGAACAGGGAATTTTCCTCGGAATAGAGCGCAGGGGTGGGCCTGAGGTGGTCGAGGATTCTCATTGAGAGACCGTCCTCGCGATCTGAGGTCAATAGGCTTCTGTTGCTGGAGAGGAAACAACTCGGTCTGGTGACTGGTGCATTGACTGGTCACCTGTTTAACAAGCATTTGAAGAGAATGGGATTGACGAGCTGCTCCCTATGCCGGTGGTGCAGGAGTACTGATGAAACGGTTGAGCATATTTTGTTCAACTGTGGAAACCTTACTGAGTTAAGGTCAACACACCTAGGAAATCCAACACCTTCTATCCCTATGGTGAGAGGGACCACTCCTGGCAGGCTCGCGACATTTCTGTCTTCGTGTCTGAGGAGCTGAGTCTCTATAGAACGATGCGGGTGAACAATGGGCCACTAGGCCTCAGTTCGGCCGGTAAGGCAGCGCACAGAGAAGAAGAAGAAGATTCACACTCAGCTGTAACATTTCTCTCGCGACCAAGTGTCGGCAACGACGGACAAAGAAATCCCACAGCAACCTAGTTGAATTTATACACCTACAGCTGTTCACGCTGCCGATCCTTTGATTTCCCTACGAAAAACAGCCAATTCAGGAAGCGTAGAGCAGCAGGAGTAGCAATGGGAGGCAACAGAGAAGTGTAGTGATTACATCACCGCACTGCCCACTTCCCTGCTGTGGAAGTGAGCTGAGTGTAGTCGGGATGTAAGGAATAGGGAAGAACGAAAGATGCGGTCGCGAACATCCAGTAGTGGATAGCATAGGACGAAGAAGAAGAACTCAGCAACTAATTGTTAATCCAGTTTATTCTGTCATTTCTGGAAACTATAAAATTATGGAACACCAGATCAACCTGACCATCGGCAACTCGAAAAATCTGCCAAATAACTCATTCTCTGCTCTCGCGAACCGTATAAATCAAAACCGGCTCTAAAATACGATGTGAACAACGGAAAACGTCCAATTTTGAGCGTTATATTTACCACGATAACCTGCATGCTGAAAACCATACTGAAACGTCATAAACACCCAACGCACACAGAGAGAGCATCATGAGACCGCGTGTGCACAGATACAGTGTTACCAGATGAACGAAAGGAAATTATGGCACAGGGTTGCCAAAATTATCAGATTTTCCGGAAAATTATGACAGACAGAAACTGAATATATTGATAACGCGTTAAATGCAATAGAAAAAATAACGCTCGAGTACTGTAGGACAGTAGCAGATGGTTTTCATTACACAGTCGACTGGGCAAAACTGGAAAAATTATGAGCTGCTGTGGGGTAACGCACGAAAAGATGAATATGATCAGTCTTTTCAGAGACTTGGCAGCAATATTGAGAGAAATACTACCTTGAAATAATTTCATACTTTGTAGTGAAATGTCGAATATAATCGTAAATTGTTTAGATGTAAGCTCTGAATTCTGTAGGGTCCTAGGTGTGCAGAGCTAAAGGTTTAATCATCAAAATGTGATTCGAAGTTCGAGTTTCTGATCTTTTGAATAAAGTATCCTCTGATTTTCTTAGAACTAAAATAATTCCTAAAAACTTTTGACATACAGATTTGGAAATTCACGTATGAAACATACGGTATACAATGCATCAGACATAGAATTCTTTCTTCCAGTTGCACAGATGAATAGTCTAAATAATCACGTGCTGTAACTGAATGAATTCCGTTGACTTATTGCAATAACCTAGTCTTGTCTCTTTCTTATCGCAGTATGGTAGGGGACCTGCAGTACTCGTTTAGAATTATTTAATTTGTCAGGCTGCCAGTAATACTGGATTCAAGTATTTACTGTTGCCTACCATACTAAATGAATTATACTCCTCCCAACGATAAGAGAGAGACAAGACCAGAATATTGCTATAAGACAACGGAATTCAGTGTGTTACAGCATAGATTGTCTCGACTATTTATCTGTGCAACTGGAGGGAAAAATTATCTGTCTAATGCATTGTATATCGTATGTTTCAGATGTGAATTTCCAAACCTGTATGCTGCTTAAGTATAGATACGTTTACTAGTAAAAAACTCTGGAGTATGTGGAGTTCTGATGAAATGAAATTATAAAAAACTTTCATTTGATGAACTATCAAAATTATATTAGAATTATCAATTATGTTACACTTTATTGTTCCACTTAGTAAACTTAGAGATGCCTTCAAGCATTTGTTGACGCAGTCAAGTAGTATCTATTTATGAACGCGAACAACATTCGGCGTTGCGAACTTGTGCCGTACCTCTATTCCGTATTGGGATAATTGGTCTACGGCTCCCCTATTATAGTACTAACAGCTAGAGTCCGCTATGGACAATTCTGTCAGTTTGGCAACATCATTGTGTTACTGTGTAGTTATTTGATGAGTCGTGTTAACATTCTTGTTTCGATTTGACGTTAAACTGAAATATTTTACTGATTGGTGGCAGTTTATTGTTGCTTGAGGGTGTTCTGGTAATTAAAGCTAAGTATGGCAAAATTACGAAAATGTATTATATTTAGAAATTGTCGAAATGAAAATCTAACCTATTGTTTACTTCACCCCAGTTCGGCAGTGCATTGCTTTTCATCTCACTCAAGAGCTTGGCTGTTTACAATGCAGTTGTTTTCACACATAAGGGCATCTCTTCGTTTACTTCTTACTCTGAGGTTCAACCTAATTTTTCCGAAAGATTATGTTAAAATTATGTTAGACCTGGCAACCCTGGCACAGAACACGGCGACGGCGATCATCGAAAATTACGAGCGGGCACCGACGGGCGGTATCGGTAAAGCAGATAACTGCGGAACTGATGGTCTGGCGATCGCATCTAACAATAACTAATACGCTGAGACTGGCTCTGCTCGTAGGTCTGGGCCGATATCAGAAAGATAAACTGGTTGTAATGGCGTAATCTCACGCGAATACGATAAGCAAGGCTAACCTGACTCCGATGCAGATACGGCAGTAGCAAAATTCTTTGATGAATTGCCCCGGAGTTGATTTATCGGCCGTGGTGGGCGCCCTCTGTCGGCCGATTAAGTGATTTTTTCGCCATGGCAAATTATGCAGCTATGAATGCATAATTACAGGATGGAAGTCGATATGTTGTTTGCGAACCGGAAGTGGAGGGAGTAGTACGTAAACGGCTTGTCATACATGCTAAAGGTCAAGATAAGGGTAGGTAAATTGTTATGTTGGAAAGTTGAGCGATTGGGATATGAGTTATTTGGTTGGGGACATTTATGTGATGACAGGGCATTAAGCCTTTAAAAGTTCGTATGAGTTAATATACGGTCACTCAATGAGGTAGGCAAGAAAAATAAGTTTTTTTGTCTAGGTTCCCGGCCATTCGGAAATCAAAGGAAACAAAAAGGCCAATACACTTGCCAAAGAGGGTGCACGAATGTCACTCATTGGCCCAGATCCCTTCTGTTGTATAGGTTAATGTACCTATAAGAAGGAGTTTTTGGAGAAGTAGAAAGCCGAGAAGGAAAAACTCTGGCGGAATGTCTCAGAGATGGATCATTCCACTAAGTTCCTTCGGAACTTTGAAACAGCAAGATCCAAAAGATATCTAGATCTTGGTAAGAAACAATTACACCTCCTCACTGGCTTTCTTACAGGGCACTGTCGCCTCAGGAAGCACCTGTTGAGGATGGGATTATCGGACACTGACGAGTGTGGGTTCTGTGGGAAGGAGGAAAATACCCCCATTCACCTAGTCACGAAATGCTTTGGCATTTTACTAAAATTCAACGCAACAAAATTATGAGACTTGTGAGAGCAAAGGATAAGGTCTTGCTTGTCTGCACTTGAGCAATTGGTAAATTCCCAAAACGATGGTGTTTACTTTACAAACCGTTCATATGAGAACCTGAATCATCGGTTGGCTACCAGGAACCAGCTCCCATCACAAATGATGGTTTAAACCGCTGTAACAGCGGATGCAGCGAAGCCTGGCGTCAAAGTTAATGCGTCATTTTATCAGCGAAGTGTTCTTGAGGCTTTTTTTATGCCGTGGGCAAACAAGCATTTTGGTCGCAGACCACAGATGTTCCAAAAGGCTTAAGTAAAGATGAAAATAACATTGTCAGTATGATAGCCATAAAAAGATGAAGATTTGTATTAAAAAAATCCAAACTATTATTAATGATTTTATCATAATGATGAGTATGCAGCTGACAAAATATAGTTTATTAGATTTATATTTTCCCTGTAATAATATTTTTTTTCTGATGAGCCTCATCAATTTATTCTGTCACAAGCCACCAGTGCCATGAGTGGGTTAAAATCTTAGACCAGATCTAAGGCTAAAATACTGGCAAGTTACGTTCGAGCAACTTGCGATTCGGTTTTTGACCGTCTCGAGGCAAAAGTGGCTGTGAAAGATGGTCATATCTAGCAAAAAAATGAATGAAAACCATTTTTCAAATCGAGTTTTTGGCCTTTTAAATAGGCTGCACTTCGAGTGCCGGATCCTGTAGCAGTATCAAGAAATCAATCGAACGATGTGAAAAAACATTGAACAAAGGCATTGACATGAAGTCGCTTGTTCAAATTGAAAAAACAATATATCAAATTTGAATACTCTGAAAACTATTGAACACATTCAGTGAGACTTTTGTATTCTTGAATGGACTATAATAAATATGTCGTTTGTTTCTGACCGACCCTCGTATAAACGCGATATACTATAATTACTTTCTCTTGCCTCGACGGTATTTGAACATGCTTGACTGAGCGTTGACCTCAATTTATCAGTTAATCATGTAGTATTTCAACGAAAATATCGTTTGTGCTTGTAGTCAGGCTCAATGGTCTAGGGGTATGATTCTCGCTTTGGGTGCGAGAGGTCCCGGGTTCAAATCCCGGTTGAGCCCATATTTTTTATGAATCTTCTTGTTGAGAGTTCATTGTACTGGCGTACTTTGGTTGAATGGTGAAAGTAGTACTACCAGTAAATATTCGCTGGTACGATTTTCAATCAGGCTCAATGGTCTAGGGGTATGATTCTCGCTTTGGGTGCGAGAGGTCCCGGGTTCAAATCCCGGTTGAGCCCATATTTTTTATGAATCTTCTTGTTGAGAGTTCATTGTACTGGCGTACTTTGGTTGAATGGTGAAAGTAGTACTATCAGTAAATCTTCGCTGGTACGATTTTCAATCAGGCTCAATGGTCTAGGGGTATGATTCTCGCTTTGGGTGCGAGAGGTCCCGGGTTCAAATCCCGGTTGAGCCCATATTTTTTATGAATCTTCTTGGTGAGAGTTCATTGTACTGGCGTACTTTGGTTGAATGGTGAAAGTAGTACTACCAGTAAATATTCGCTGGTACAATTTTCAATCAGGCTCAATGGTCTAGGGGTATGATTCTCGCTTTGGGTGCGAGAGGTCCCGGGTTCAAATCCCGGTTGAGCCCATATTTTTTGTGAATCTTCTTGCTGAGAGTTCATTGTACTGACGTACTTTGGTTGAATGGTGAAAGTAGTACTATCAGTAAATCTTCGCTGGTACAATTTTCAATCAGGCTCAATGGTCTAGGGGTATGATTCTCGCTTTGGGTGCGAGAGGTCCCGGGTTCAAATCCCGGTTGAGCCCATATTTTTTGTGAATCTTCTTGCGGAGAGCTTATTGTACTGACGTACTTTGGTTGAATGGAGAAAGTAATACTACCAGTAAATCTTCTATGAAACAATTTTCAATCAGGCTCAATGGTGTAGGGGTATGATTCTCGCTTTGGGTGCGAGAGGTCACGGGTTCAAATCCCGGTTGAGCCCATATTTTTTGTGAATCTTCTTGCTCAGAGTTCATGGTACTGACGTTCTTTGGTTGAAAGGTGAAAGTAGTACTACCAGTAAATCTTCTCTGGTACAATATTCAATCAGGCTCAATGGTCTAGGGGTATGATTCTCGCTTTGGGTGCGAGAGGTCCCGGGTTCAAATCCCGGTTGAGCCCATACTTTTTGTGAATTTTCTTGATTAGACTTCATTGAACTGACGTTCTTTGGTTGAATGGTGAAAGTAATAAATACTACCAGTAAATCTTCTTTGGTACAATTTTCAATCAGGCTCAATGGTCTAGGGGTATGATTCTCGCTTTGGGTGCGAGAGGTCCCGGGTTCAAATCCCGGTTGAGCCCATAATGTTTGCTAATATTTTTATTCGCATAATTCCAACCGCACCTCTCGTGTACACAAAATGTTCATTTTTAATTTTACTCGTGCTGCAAATGAATTAATATGAACGCTCAGAAAACACATCAATAAGCGATCTATAAAAGACGAGATTGTTGAGTAATCTCACACAAAAAAGCTTCCTTCGAGCCGGATTTGAACCAGCGACCTATGGATGACTAAGATTTTGATTCCCCTACAGTCCACCGCTCTACCAACTGAGCTATCGAAGGTGTTGCAAATCTTGTGGTTTGCAGAGTAATCAGGATTATGCGATATTTCTTTAGCCAAAATTGATACACTCATTTTCTCAGGTCAATCCAATAGCATTTCATTCACACCAATAAAGTTATAATTTTCTGTGACGGGAAAATATGTCACTTTTTTATCCATGGACAGGTCACAAAATATGACTTTTGACGAAATTACTTTTTTCCCTGTCAAAAAAAGAGTGTCTATGTATCCGTCACTTTTTTCCCGTGGGCAAAAAAGTAATTTCTTGACAAGCTATATTTCTTTCACTATTAAATGGTCGTTTTTCCTGTCACAGAAAAAAATAGTGTATTATACACGGAAAAATATTAGATTTTAGCTCTCGGCTTTTTGTCTCCTACATGACAACATAACCTCGAGCTAAAATCTAATACTTTTTTCCCTTGTATAATGAATAACTATTTATCCTAGTAAACAATAGGGACAAAAAATGTGAGATAGGACTTCTCCGAGAGAGCCACGTACATTTGTGATTCCTGAGCTTTTGTCAGATTTGATTTCAATCGAAAAAGCACCATCAAAAAATGTAAAAATCCAAGAAAAGCTCTCAGCAGGTGCTTTTGAGCGCTCGTTCATTGGTGTAGCAATGAGGCTATTACCACAAAATTTTGTATAGGACTTGAGATTGATACTTTTATGAGCATCTTCCATTTGGCCGCAAAATTTAATTTCGATTGGTTTCGTTTTGTCTGAGATATTGAGGAACAAGAATTATAAATGGCCATTTTTTATGGAACACCCTGTACGATTTGACTGGTTAACGAGCTTAAACGCGGCATTTGGGAACTGAATCTTGAAACTTCAAGTCTTTAGGACAATCCATACGGAAGTTATTGTACTTACGTACGGACGGCCTGACGTCCCCACGGACAGAATACAATTTGACCACGAATTCGTCATCAGGGAGTTGGACCCTATCGTTTGAGACCATTTTCGGCTCAAAATTCGAAAACTACAGACATTTGGGCAAAACAATATAGTACTCGTAGTATAGAACTAACGCTCAAAAATGTTCATAGTTTTCACAGAATATTCAAATTCGACTTATCGTTTTATCAATATAAAAGCGCATTAACACTATTGACTTAACGGGTTTATTCATTTTCAAATTTTAGATTTGAGTTATTCATTTACCCTCACACCACAACTAGTGAGGACTTCAATCAATTCTATCCCATGCAGGATTCTCCGAAGGGTCTTTCATACAGATTGTCTGATCGCATGAGGCAAGGATAAATAGGTCTTCAAGAAAAGATTATCAACGTTTAAGGATTCAGCGAAGGGCGAAAATCAACCTAATTTCTGGTCACGCAGAATATCAATTAAGAAAAAGTCATTAATTTATACCATTAATAAAGCCTATTTACAATATCCCATGAAAATTTCAACGGGTTGGAAACTGAATTTCACTCTACATGTTCATGAATGAAGGGAAAAAAAAATTAGTATCGAACTCATGTATTAAAAAAAATTCGTCGTCAATCAAAGCAAATATACGTTTTTCAGTTTCAGTTATCTTATGTGACGTTTCAGAATAAAAATCATGTTTAGCGTTTTTACAAAGAAAGTTAGGGTTTGGAGATATTACAATTGAAACATTAGATATACATAATTCTACTGAAAATTGTCGAATTTGGAAAATACTCAATCACTTATTATATCGGCGCCGTGGCTTAGTTGGTTAAAGCGCCTGTCTAGTAAACAGGAGATCGAGGGTTCGAATCCCTCCGGGGCCTGCCAAGTGTGGAATTTTTTATCTGAGAATATCAAAACTACTTCATACACCATATCAATAATAAAAATTAATTTCAGCCAACTAAATATAACGTTCAAAACAATTAATGTTAAAGTAGGCTATAGAATGTTGAACGTCAATATAAAATAATACAAACTTTATAGGTACATACATATAAATAGACTAGTTGACGACGAGTTTTTTGAACACATGTTATTATAAAGAATTTCATAGAAATAATCTTTTCCTTCGTCTCATAATTTTCAAAAATAGTCATGTTACCGTAATGTTTAAGTAGGGTAACGATTTGAAAATTTTCAAGAATAAATAAAATAAGCAATGAAATTTGGCGGCTCCATGCAAGATGCTCATAATAAGCCTCCTGTAAAAATTTGTGGCTATAGTGTGAACAGAACTATAGAAAATTCAAATTGGAATATTGAAAGGAAGAAACTTCATATTTCCATAACAAGATATCCGATTCGCGTGAAATTTATGTTGTAAATGAAAATTGATAAACTGAGCGTTCACGAAAAATTTCAAGAAGAACGTATCATATGAACCATAGACAGTTCAATTCGAATATTTAAAAGAAGAATCTCCATATTTTCATAACAAAATATCCGATTCGATTGATATACTGAATGTTCATGAAGGGAGAGAGGATCTCATCATCAGGACAATGGATTATAATTTTTTTAATTGTCAAGCTTTTACATATTTCAGTTTTCGAATAATTTACAGAATATTATCACGATCGTGCGGAGATTTCGTATTTGTATATTTAGTATTAATCTCAAGTCTTATACAAAATTCTGAGGTGATAGCCTCATTGCACCACCAATGAACGAGCACTCAAAAGCACCTGCTCTAGGTTTTCTTGAATTTTTTACGCTTGCTTCTATTGAACAAACAATAATTCAAATTTTGAGAACTATTCATTTCATTCTGTTCAAATATGAATTGAATTTTAGTGTTGGAAGTGATTGCAGGAATTTTGGAAGTAATTCAACTATTTTCAAAACTTCATTTTTTCAAAATTTGCCGACGTCTCGGACAAACATTTCTCCTGAATTTTAAATAAATGAAGTCAATAATAATATAAATATTTAAATTACTGTCCAAATTACCGCAATCACTTCTTCAATTAATTTTTTCATGGATGCAAGTAGTAACAATTCAATTTTAGTGTTCAATTCTCAAACCAAGAAGGTAGGTTTAGGATTTGAATGAAACGGAATAGATTGATTTGGTATCCACGATATTCAAATGAGTTTTTTCAATATGAGCAAGCGCGCAGTATCTTCTGACGGTACTTCAAGGCGTTTTCAAGATTAGCACTGGCGAATTTCATTCTCGTCAAATGTCATAAGATGATAGTTTCAAAGCTGTCAAAGCAAGTTATTCAATACGGAACTTTTCATTCAACAAACCTGTCATAATTTGAATTCAATAAATGTATCAAAATCCATGACCAATTGATTTCAACAAAGCAAACGAAGTTCACCGAAGATATTTTTCAGAAAGAAACCCAAGAAAGGGGAGACTGCTACCCTTCTCATTGAGCCATGAAAATCTCTTTCGAATCGACACTTCTTCACGGTGGCTAATGCAAAAAGCTGTGACGAATTCGTCAAGACCCAATTTTCCCCTTTCTTTTCGAAGGTCTTAATTAAAATATTGGTAACTTGATGCCCCTTGTTTACACAGAGGACTTTATTACTTCCAATTTTTACGGTTTTCAGATTGACTTCAGAGATTTCGTTTGAAAATTGACGGAGACAAGAATCTTTCGAGTATCGTTCTTCCATTTTCATTTATTGGCAAACAGGGGTAGGATTCTTTCAATCTGTTGAAATATAAATGATTCAGGGTGAATTTGCCAAGGATTATTATCTGAGATCTCATGGGTTCATTGAGTGAGGCTGGTTCTTGAGTCTGTTTGCCGAATTGTGGGTGATTTTTATTAGCAGTGCAGTGCATCTGTTGAATTTATCAGCTCCAATACTTCGGCAAATCCGTTATTTCAATTATACAGATTTGGAAATTCACATCTCAAACATACGATATACAATGCATCAGGCAGAGAACTCTTCCGTCTAGTTGCACAGATTAGATTAGATTAGATAGTGGTCGTTGATTACCCTTCTGCACTGCGACCAATAAGGTCTTTTGTGCGTTACCATGCTAAAATTACGTTTTTCCCAGGAATCTAACCTCCTTAGCAAAGCTGGTTAGTTGCACAGATATTCATCTGATAATCACGTGCTGTAACTGAAAGAATTCCGTTGACTTATTGCAATATCTAGTCTTGTCTCTCTCTTATCGCAGTATGGTAGGTAACCTGCAGTACACGTATACGATTATTTCATTTGTCAGGCTGCCCGTAATAATCGATTTAAGTATTTACTGTTGCCTACCATACTAAATGAATTATGCTCCTCAGAACGATAAGAGGGAAACAAGACTAGAATATTGCCATAAGACAACGGAATTCAGTGTGTTACAGCACGTGATTGTCTCGACTATTCATCTGTGCAACTGGACAGTAGAATTCTCTGTCTGATGCATTGTATATCGAATGTTTCAGATGAGAATTTCCAAACCTGTTTATCGTAAAGTGAAATCGGGCTTTAATATCTCAGTTTCATGGTAGATTGATAAATAAATTACTATTATTCAAGAGTGAATAAAACAAACAATTTGCATTCATTTCCAAAAACTTTTTATCGATAATTGAGGTATAAGCTTTGACATTTAGGTATGAAAAATAATATCTGCCAAATGGCATTATCTCGGAGCTTTACAGACTTCAACTCCTTCGTTAAAATCTTCAATGACATTACAACATAGGTAAGGCTCTATCTCACTAATGAAAAGAATAACTTCATCTTTTAGTTCAGGAATTGATTGTGCATTATTTTTACAGACCATTACTATGATACTACTTGGCTCTATCAATTGCGAGGTCAACAGGCGAGTTCACTAGGGACTAGTTGTAACTGGGTTATAATTTTCTATAGAGTCAAACAGCTTGTGACAAACTCATGTCAAAAACAAAAAGCAATACCCTTTCTATATGAGATTTGAGCTGTGGCTATCATCAGGCTTACAGACTACAGGGTTGATACAATTTCATTGAAACATATATAACTTTACATGGATGCTGAGATGTTAAATTCATACACTACATCAGACAATAACAAAATCAGAGAGTCTGGTCTTCTCTGAACAACTACATCTCTTCTGCGAACCTCCCTAGTGATGTAATGATCCAGAAAGTAAAAACTTCAGGACATTGCTAATTAAAAGGGAGGAATGGAAACGGGAATACACCGACTATAACCTCAAAGAAATAACCCTAAAATGGTATACAGATGGTTCTAAAACACCTCTTCAGGAGCTGGCGCTGGGATGTACGGGGCAAGTACCAAGTGTGCACTGTCGTTAGTCTCGTATATGAGCGTCTTTCAAGCGGAAATCTTAGCTATTGAAAGATGTCTAGATATAAATCTAGAAAGAAACTATCAGAAGTGTTATACAGCCATACACTCAGATAGTCAAGCTATTATTGAAGCACTGAGCTCCTACGTCATCGACTCAAAGATGATCTGGTAGTGCCGGAACAAACTCAATGAGGTAGGCAAGAAAAAAAAGTCTTTTTAATCTGTGTTCCCAGGCATTCAGGAATCGGAGGAAACGAAGAGGCCCATACACTTGCCAAAGAGGGCGCACTAATACCACTCATTGGCCCAAAACCCATCTGTGGTATAGATAAATGTACCTATAAGTCGGAGTTTCTGGAGAAGGAGAAAGCCGAAAGGAAAAAACTCTGGCGGAATTTTCCAGGGATGGATCATTCCACTGAGTTCCTTCGGAACTTTGAAACAGCTAGATCCAAAAGATATCTGGATCTTGGTAAGAAACAATTACACCTCCTCACTGGTTTTCTCACAGGACACTGTCGCCTCAGGAAGCACCTGTTGAGGATGGGATTATCGGACACTGACGAGTGTAGGTTATGTGGGTAGGAGGAAGAAACCCTCATTCACCTAGTCAAGGAATGCTTTGGCATTGCGAGCCTAAGGAGAGAATGCCTTGGACGAGAAACTTGTAAGAGTGAGGAACTAGCCTCTTTGAAGCCTCCACAGATATTGGATTTTATCAGATTTCTGTCCGTTAAATGGAGAAAGTTCGAAACTTGAGTGTTGGCTAGAAATAGCAACAAATGGTAATTTTTTTTGCATCAGAACCTTTAAGATTGTAACATATGTGTATGAGACATTGATGAAAAACAGGGAGACCATGCCCAAAGATATCCTTTGATTCTCAATCAAAGAATTGCATCTAACCTAATGTAACCATTGGATCATTCAATGGTGTAAGCATTTCCGGCCCCTCTCGAAAATTTTCTATATACACCACTGTGTTACTCCTTTTATAACTATAAATAACTATAATTAATGCACTGCAAACCGGACCATAGACAATATCGATTGAAATATAATCTGGGAGGATTCTGCATTTCACAAAACCTCATAGGTTTTCACTCCCAGTCTCTGAAACAGAAATAATCAAAAAAAATTTCAACTAAGATGAAATGCTTCTGCGAAAATCTTCGCATCTATTTGTCAGGAGTAAATTGGTTTTGAAAAAATTGTTGCCTTACAGTAAAACTAAAAAAAAGGATTTCAATGAAAAGGGTAATGTAACGTTTCGGTGTCTAGGTGTCTATATCAGACACCTTCTTCAGACCAACTTGTAGAATCTTCGGAATTGTGTGTTTTTCTATTTGCAGTCTAATCGACATTGTCACACACAATTCCGAAGATTTTACAAGTTTGTCTGAAGAAGGTGTCTGATATAGACACCGAAACGTTACATTTTCCTTTTTATTTATTTCCTTTTTTATTTTTACGGTTAGGCAACAATTTTTTCAAAACCAATTTGCTCCTGACAAATGAGTGCAAGATTTTCGCAGGAGCACAGCATCTTAATTGAAATTTTTTTTAATTATTTCTGTTTCAGAGACTGGAAGTGAAAACCTATAGAGTTTTTTAGAAAAAACCATAGACAATGTTCGATCAACCGCTATACAATGATATCCCAAAACAACTCGCATCAATTCCAGCTCAAAGTCATTCGATTCCTCACAAATGCCGATAAAAGCACATCAGACGTGCCAAATTCGAAAGCACGAGAAAACATCCAACAACCGAAGAAAAGGAACGCGATCATAAAAATCCCATCGAAGTCACCATTATAAAACACAAAAGGGTATTCCTCCAAATCGGGGGGCGATTCGAGAACGCACAAAAGCGATCTGCGGGAGGGTTTGTCGCGGGGGTTGAAGATAGTTTACGAAGCATCCGGGACGATATTACCAGCGACATTAAGGGTATCGTTCGTGAGCGTTTTCCGGAGGCAGTTATAAAATCGACATCTGTAACAGATCAGCTACAAAGGGTAGAGAGGGAATCGATTACGGCCACCCCACGGTTTTCTTTCGCGGGGATGGAAAACGACTCTCGGATATCGTCCCAATAATGTCCACCCCTCGCCTTGAAGGGTTTTTGATGGTTTCCTTTTGAGGTATTGAGATGTTGGGGTTTTTTGACGAGGATGTTGAATTGTTGCGAGGTTTCTTGTGGAAACAATTGGAAGATACTTTAAATTTTATGGTTAGTTCAGTCCAGACTTTAGATGAGACTTGAAAATACTGAAATTTAGGTTGTCTTTATTGAGCACAAAATTTGTAGAGACCCATTGCTATCATTCTGCTAAATATTCCTAATTTTTCAAATTTCGACAACCAAGGGTTTTCCAATAAGAGGTGTTATTTCGATATAAAAAGAAAAATTCCATTTTTCAATGTAAATGATCGGATGTTTATTTCATTATAAAGAAGAAGCTATGCCGTTAATAGTGGAAAATAACATCAGGCAAATGACCACCACGACCACGCTTACAGGACCATAAACTTTTAATGAAATTTTCCATAACCAAATCGCAAAGTGGCTGCCTATGTCCTCGATAGCCTCACGAATTCCATCTTTGAGGTCTTGAATTGACGCTGGGCTATTGGCGTAGACCTTCTCTTTCACGTGGCCTCAAAGGAAAAAGTCACAAGGTGTTAAATCACAAGATCTCGGTGGCCAATTGTGATCACCTTTTGAGAGATAACATAGTCCGGAAACTTTTCCCACAAAAAATCAATGGTTTCGTTGATTGTGTGGCACATAGTGTCGTCTTGTTTTAAAGTAAACGTTGTCCAGATCAACTATCCAATTTCGGCCATAAAAAACCATTAATCATCTGTCGATAGCGCAATCTGTACACCGTAACTGTTGCTCCAGCCTCATTTTCGAAAAAGTAAGGTCCAATGGCTCCGCCGGACCATAAACCGCACCAAACAGTCGCACGTTGATGATAGAGAGGGCTTTCAACAACAAGAACGACGAGGAACGGACAAACCTGGGTTTTCTTCAACACTTTCGGCTACAGCAGCAATATTATCGGCTGTTCTTGAGCGACGTGCACGGGTTTTATTTTTCACATCACTAACTAGTCCCAACAGCCCGAATTTTTCCACCAATTCTTTTATTGCGGTCCGACAAAGTGCTTCACGACGACCCAAAAATGTTCGAGTTTTACGGACTGCTCTGCCAAATTTTCACCATTTTTATAGTGTGTTATAGTTCCATTTTTATTAATGGCGTTGTTTCTACTTGTCAGATGTCAAAAATTTACAGCTTCAAACGTGACGTCTACCGAAATAGCGTGCTATTCAAAATAACAGCTCTTATTAGAAAACCCTTTATGTTGAAGAATCAGTAATTTTGCCAATTTCTCTAGTATTTTGAGTATGAATGTCTCATTGATCCATATAGTGAAGATGTATGAGTGAGACAAAGAAGGATGTGATCATATATACTTAAGCGCCCCATACACTGTCAGTTTAACTGAAGATAATCGTAAGGCCGTAGATCGGGATTGCCCACACATTTATCAGTTGATCTGAAGATAATGGACTGCAGTTTGCCCGGACTGAAGGTGTGTGGTCGCCGGGCAGGCGGGGATAGGATGAGAGATTCGCGACAGGCAGCGACCTGTCGGATAGTGATCTCATGTGCCCCCGACCACACACTGTCAGTTAGACTGCAGGCAAATGATCTGTTGTCACCGTTTCCATCAGTTTTGCGTGAGATAATTTTCGTGAGATCATTCACCAGTCGAGATTGGACTGACGAGGAAAGATGGACGGGAAACCTCCTTTCATTTCCGCATTTATTGAATTATATCGGGCCTACCCCTGTTTATGGAATGCCTACGCTAATAAAAGATCGCGGGATGAGGCGTACGGTGAGTTGTTGAAGTTCTATCAAAAAACTGTGCCGTCAGCCACCATTGACACAGTTAAAAAAAAATTAATAACTTGAGATGTGCGTTCCGTAAAGAGTTAAAGAAAGTAAAACAGCAAAAGTCGGGCTCATCGGGAGATGACGCATACACCCCGTCACTGTGGTATTTCGACTTGCAACGAAATGTGAAAGCATCGAAATGTAACACCTAGTCTCTCTATCTCGCAGCCAACTTTTCACCCAGACCCTTTTTTCTTGGGGTTCTCCAAGAACTGACAAAGCAAACATAGCGCAACGTTTTCAACGGAGCATGGTGAAAAACTGGGGATCTCCTGCAGTCCTGTTTCATTGACCGACAGTCCGCCTGCAGGTACCGGACTGTAGTGTGTGCTATCTTCAGGCTATCATCTGCAGTTCAGTACGGCCGCCTGCAGGCGGTTGACTGCTAGTGTATGGAACTCGGCGATATTGGTCTTACGATCGCCTGTTGAGGCGACGGCCTGCAGGCAATCGCATAGTGTATGGCCCCCCTTTGTCTAAGATGTGATCATAACCAAAATTGATGCAAGAGTGAGATGAAATTATGTCAATGACTATCATACTGGGTGTCAGTCACTATCAAAGTATGTCGATGTGTCGATGACTATCAAATATGTTACTTCAAGGAAATTGGTGTCTCCTCGAATATTCACTGGATATTCGTTGAATGTTTGAAGGTAATTTTCAAAATATCAACATTCAACTATAGTTCGGTAATAATAACCATAGAATTGCAGTAAAATTAGAAGCCGAATTCGCCTACTGAATGTAATCATGCACTTAAGGTGTCAATCACTATAGCTTTTACCCTACCTATAAATGTGAATGTGAATATATGCTGAATAATCCGTCACTCATGATTTTTTTTGTCAAATACCATTCAGGCACCTAATCTCTATCATGTGAAAAAAATTGAAAAAGTTATATTTTCGAACGCAAAGCTTTCAGGTAGGTGCAAAAATTCTCGTCATTGAGTCATGCATGTTGAAATATTACTTAGCAACAACGTGTTTTTTTCAATTTCGTTTAGGAAATAGATTCTGAATACCCAAGAGATAACGACCAATGCTCCTAAGGAGGTTGTCAGTTTTATCAACGCCATTGACTACCTTCTTGCAGAAAGCTAACCTAGCCATAACGAGATATTATTATTTATTATTTATAATTCTAAAAATAATAATAATACTTCTCAATAACGACAACACTCGAAACTGAACCCAAAATCATCCCCGCGCATAATATCAAACAAAAACCAACCCTTCTCCTATCTTAACCCGCTGACACGCGCCTCTCCGAACCGTTCGCGAAACGATTTTTCCAATTCCCATGCATTATTCATGGGCCAAGATACGTGGAAAGATATTTCGTGTAAATAGACGCATTAATTCAAAATTGAACTCGAACATCTCGATCCAACGTTAAGAAAATAGCGTCTTGTTTGAGCACCTTAACGTATGCTAATGCGAGATGCTGCCGGCATCATCATAGGCAGCATCTTCGCTGAAACCAGTCGGCTGTGCAAACAGTTGCTCACTTCGCTCTGTCAAAGGTATCGTTTGTTGACATTTGATTGGGTTCTCACCTCTTACAGGAAGGGGTTAGGTTTAGGGAGATGCCGATCGGTTTTGGCAAGAAGATATTGATACTAGAATTTGTTAATTGAATATGAAATTAAATCGAGTAGTGTATCTTTAGTGTACCTTAGTACAATATGGTCATATAGTCATTTCCGAACAAGTACATCTCACCAAAGAACCTAACTAGTGATGTTATGATGAAAAATTTTTAGAAAAGCCTTGAGCAGGAGCTTTTGAGCGCCCGTTCTTTGGTGGAGCAATAAGACTATTACCTCGCAATTTTATATGAGACTTGAGATTGATACCAAATATATGAATGCAGAATCTCAGCAAAATCGGAATAATATTCTAAAAATTATTCAAAAACTGAAATATGTAAAAAAATAAATAATAACCAAAATTAAATTTTATGGTTCTGGTGATCTGGCGATCTTCTTGAAATTTCGCATAAACATTCAGTAAATCAGACTTGATTCATAAAATTAATTTGACTTGTTATCCTGTAATGGAAATATAGAGATTCTTCTTTTCAATATTCTAATTAAATTTTCTATGGTTCTGTTAACACGAAAAAATTTAGATGGACTTGTGAGTCATATAATCTGAACGACTTCAGATAACGCTAACGAAATCATTGATCTTTTGCGGGGAAAAGTTTTCGGACCGTGTTATCTCTCGAAGAAGTGATCACGATTGGCCACCCAGATATTGTGATTTAACACCTTGCGACTTCTTCCTTTGGGGCCACATGAAAGAGAAGGTCTACGCCAATAGCCCAGCGTAGATTCAGGACCTCAAAGGTGGAATTCGTGAGGCTATCGAGAACCTACGGCAGCCACTTTGCGATTTGGTTATGGAAAATTTCATTAAAAAGATATGGTCCTATAAGCGTGGTCGTGGTGGTCATTTTCCTGATGTTATTTTCCACTATTAACGGCATAGCTTTTTCTTCATAATGAAATAAACATCCGATCATTTATATTGAAAAATGACATTTTTCTTCGACTATCAAAATAACACCTCTTTTTGGAAAACTCTTTAGTTTTGTAACAAAACTTTTCATGTTGTTTAATATTGTTCATTAATCGCTACATTGATGAAAGAGTTGATTATAGGATCTTTCCGTCGAACGCATTATAAATTGAGTACCAATTCTTGATTGAAATATGTTTTTATTTTGCGCAAGGCATTAATTTGACATGATATATATTTTCATGTTTTTATATTCCAGTAGAGTTAAGATATTACACGTATTGCTTCTGAATACTTTGTATTCGGTTGTCCATGACAGTAATTACACATTAAAAAGAAAAAGTTGACCAATAAAATGGGTCATTATCGATCAACATCGTATACGTCAACCTTAACTTTTCTTCTGAAGTGAACGGAAAAATGTCTCTACGACAATCCCTTCGAAAGTTATTATGCTAACGGACGGCCGGACGGCTCCACGGACATAATTGAATTTGACCACGAATTTGTCATCAGGTAGTCTAACCCTACCGTTTGAAATCATTTTCCGCTAAAAATTCGAAAATAACAGACATTTCGGCAAAACGATATAGCACTACATATTTTAATTACAGTGGAACTTCCCTATAACGAACGTCTGTTTAACGAATTTCTCTGTATAAAGAATTTCGTACAAGACATTGCACTTTGATTCCAAATTCCATCTTAAAAACACCCTCTAAAACGAAGTGAAATTGTCTCTATAACGAAATATTCAAAGAACATCACTCTTTGAATGGGTATTGGTAAGAAGGTACATACAGGGTGTAACTAAATAAGTGTAAAATATTCAAGGAGGTGATTCCGCATCGAAAAAAAGATAGGATTTTTCATATAAAGAAACTTCATTGGAGCATCCCTTGTTAAGATACAGCCCCTCAAAGGGAGTACATAAAATTTGTATAACAATTTTTTTCACAAGCACCAAAAAAGTTACAATATTGAAATTAACCTGACGTTTCCTACTAGCAAAAAAAATTGTCACTATCGCTAAAAGTGTCCTACTATTATAGATAGATTAGTTTCGCATTTATGACGATCTATCTCTGTAGTTGTTCGTAAAATAATTTTTTACTGCAAACTGGTTTATTTTGGGCAAAAAACTCAAGGGATATTTTTTGTTTAGAATGAAACAGGCTATCGGAAATAAATTTTTAAATGGTAAACAAATAATAAGACAAAAAGTTACATTGGAAATGAACTTTAGGGGTTGCGTTTCCCACCCTCACAACCACGGGGTAAACCAAATAAATAACTGGATAAGTGTCTTTTTGCTAGTAGGAAACGTCAGGTTAATTTCAATATTGTAACTTTTCTGGTGCTTGTGGAAAAAATTGTTATACAAATTTTATGTACTCCCTATGAGGGGCTGTATCTTAACAAGGGATGCTCCAATGAAGTTTCTTTATATGAAAGATCCTATCTTTTTTTCGGTGAGGAATCACCTCCTTAAATATTTCACACTTATTTAGTTACACCCTGTATAGTATAAGGGTGGGTGTTTTCCGATATTTTCCGGACGTACGTAATAAATCCCGACCTGAAACTAAATCATTACAGCGGGCAGAGAGATCATTCTGAAACAGTTTTAAATACACCCTTGGCTGTTCGGTTTCAATCTAACCATTGCGCTAGTGTGAAAGTTGCGCGAAAATGTCTAAAAGGAAGTGCTTAAATTTGAATGATTACCTGAAATTTATCAGTGAAGTCGACCGCGTCTATAGAAACGAGTTTTCTGTATAACGAATTTTTTTTGCGAATTTAGCGCTTTCGTTATAGGGAAGCTCCACTGTATTTAATCCTTAAAATATCATCTAAGGTGGATGATTCAGATATTTTAAAATAATGGAGTCAAAACCTCGATTCTCTCATCCTCCCCAATCCAATCAACCTCGATGCTTCAGAAGATACGACATCTCGTCAAACACGCATCCAACACACCTCCTGCCTTCGCTCGGGCAGGTGGTCCCGTATCGGAATCGAAGAGGAGGCCACGGACGACGGTCACTTGTCTATCCGGCTGTCAAAGCGCGGCCGAAGCCTTCTTTCTGATCGCGGTTGGCCGGCAATTACAACGGCCTACTCCGATACACTTAATTACGATGGTAGATCGGACCGGTTAAACGGTTTTTAATTGGTTGTCAACTTGTTACGCGATACGGACAACAATAAGAGGTTGTTCTGTGGTCGACTTTTCTTGTTTTTACCTGGACGGTCGATGTGGAAAAGGCGTACGGGGTTTGGGATCTTTTCGATCGAATGCAAGTGATTTTGATTATATTCTTTCACGAATTTTTGGGAATGAATATAGTACCTATTAGGTCCGAGAGTAACCTTAACTACCCTTCACCTCAGAGGCGCCAATATATTCGAGAAGCTCAAGTAAACTCAATATCTATTCGATTTAAAAACAATAACTGAAAACAATATCCAAATTATTGTTCATGGACGATTCTAAGGAAGAAATTGAAGACTACACTACTATTTGCACAAATAAACAACTGATCGTCTGTTTGTTGTTCTAGCTGAGGAGGATTCAAATTTCAATCAACAGAAGGCGTATCGCTTGGCACATGTTACCAATAGGTAAATTTCAAAACGTCCTTGGACCATCAAGAAACAAATATTTTCACTTTTTACCTCGATCTCACAAAAGAAACTGTGCAACAAAATGCAGCAGAATATATCCCAATATTGTCCGCATTCGTAGGATGCCCTGCCCTCAATGAACACACTACGCGTATTCGAATTACCGGAATATTATACGATTCTGGAATCAACGATATAAGCTTCAAGAACGTATTGAAATTATTAAAATTCACTATGAAAATGGCGAAAATTTGGCAGAGACGGTTCGTAAAACGTTTTTGCACGTCACTCAAGAACAACAGAGAATATCGCTGCTATAGCCGAAAGTGTTGAAGAAAACCCAGGTTTGCCCAGTCCTCGTCGTTCTTTGGAATTGAGCATTCCGCAAACGTCATTACACCGTACTTTACATAAAGATTTGGGTCTTGAGGCTTATGAAGTTCAGTTAACACAAAAACTCGAGCCGTCCGATCATCGAGAACGTCGTGTCTTTGCTGATTGGGTCGTTGAAATGCATGAAAATGACCCGGAATTCCATCGAAAAATCATCTTAAGTGATGAGGCCCATTTCCACCTTCGTTCGTGGCAAGATTTTCGCATCTGGGGCTCGGAATTGATCTAGACAACGTTTACAAACAACACAACCACTGATCTTTTGCAGGAAAAGTTTCCGGACCGTGCTATCTCTTGGAGAGGTGATCACCATTTGCCACCGAGATCTTGTGTTTTAACACCTTGCAACTTCTTCTTTTGGGGCCACGTAAAAGAGAAGGTCTACGCTAATAGCACAGCGTCGATTTTAGACCACAAAGATGGAATTCGTCAGGCTATCGAGTCCATAGAGCAGCCACTTTACGATTTGGTTATGGAAAATTTCTTTGAAAGGATATAGTCCTGTAAGCGTGGTCGTGATGGTCATTTGCCTGATGTTATTTTCCATTATTAACGGCATAGCTTCTTCATAATGAAATGAACATCCGATCATTTATAGTGAAAAGTGGCATTTTTTTTAATATCAAAATAACACCTCTTATTAGAAAACCCTTTAGAGTGGAACTGATTATTTTGGCTAGTTCTATGATATTCTATTTTATTAGACGAGCAAAAACTGTGAAAATTTTCACGGTCTCTTTCTAGGTTTTACAGGCGAATTTCAATATCTCCTTAGATTCCCAAGAACCAAATATTTTCACTTACGATCTAGGTAGACCTCGATGTCGCAAAAGAAACAACCGTGCAACAAAATTCAGCATAGTAAAACCCAATATTGTCCGCATTCGTAGGATGCCTTCAATAAACACACTACGCGTATTCAAATTACCGGAATATTATACGATTCCGGGGTCCAGCGGGGACATTTTACCATTTTTTATCAACTGACCGTCCGGCTCTATTGCATTCCTTTCGATGTCCTTTCGGATATATTGAAATACCACATTGACATCATGACGCAAGTTTGGAAAATTCATTTCGTTTGGAATTTTCCCGGATGACGATTACTTCATTCGTGGGCGTTGGTCGGAAATGTATTAATTTAGTGTTGGATGTCATACAGAGTGTTTAATATTGGTTAATTTAATATCATTGATACTATTCTCCACTTTAAAAAAACGTGTCCAACGGTGTTAAATCGGAACTATTTGGTGGCCATAAAATGGATGCGCCATTACCAATCCAAAGATCAAATTAGCCACTTCACGAACTTTCAAAACGCTATGACAGGTGGTTATTGAAATTTGAAACTCTGTGGTGCTCAGAATAAGATAGATAGACCAACATATGTTACATATTCGAAATCAGAGAAAAAAAGCAAACCAAATATGAAAAAATACATAGATTGATCCATTTGAAAAAATGAAGTTGCCATCAATATGTTGGTCACCCTGTATATATTTCAGTTTCTAGACTCATCAAAAAACCTCAGTTGATTTCGTGAAACTTTTATACGAAACATTTGTTTGAACCTCCTTCAGTAACAAAGTTAAAGGGGGGGGGGGTCAAATTATAGTGAAAAACCCAGTACAAACTTTGACTTATCAGCATTTTCAAGTCGAGCTAGTTTTAATATTTTTTTTCCGAAAATTTAGGCGACGTTAGTTAATAGCGGTGCATTGTAATAGACCAATAGGGTGAGATGAAAAGCAAAGTACTGCCGAACTGTGGTGGAGTAAAAATAGGTTAGATTTCCATTTCTACTATTTCTGAATATAATACGAGTAAAACATTTTCTTAGTTCTGTCTTAGCTATAATTACCGAAATACTTTTAAGCAACAATAAATTAATGAAAAATTCTCGTTTGTGAACGTCAAATCGAAACGAAAATGTAAACACGATGCATCAAATAATTAAAGAGTAACAGAACGATGTTGTCAAACTGATAGAATGGTCTTAGCAGACTCTAGCTGCTAGTACTATTGCAGGGGAGCCTTAGACCAATTATCCCAATACGGAATAAAGATACAGCACAAGTTCGCAACGCTGAATGTTGTTCGCGTTCATAAACAGATTCTACTTGGCTGCGTTAACTAATACCTGAAGGCATCTGTAGGTTTACTTTTTCCCCCGAGAAATACACCCTCTAACCTCCCCTACTCCTTATGACGTTTGGTTCTTAACCATTCAACAACGTCACTCCTTTATCAATCCAAAATTATTCCTCATTCGAGAACAACACCATATGCAAGTTGAAAATTGAAAGGTCCTAGGGGCAAACAGACTGGATATCATATATCAACGCCGACTAGGATCAAGATGAATCAAAACCCATTCCCCGCATGACTCACAAGTCGAAGAATTATCATCCAATCGTAGGTGTACTTTTAATCGGTCCATTCTCATATGCTGCTCTGACACAGGATGTCATTAACTGCGTTAATACAGACAGACGGACCGATTGTTCGGCCCAGGTCTTGGCGTGTTGGTTTTATTCAAAATATTAACCAGAAGCATTGTACGGAAAACAATGGCGAAGTACGAGGGTGGTTCAAATAAAGGGTGTACCCTTCTGTGGTATAGGTAATGTACCTAAAAGACGGAGTTTCTGGAGAAGGAGAAAGCCGAAAGGAAAAAACTCTGGGGGAATCTCCCAGGGATGTATCATTCCACTAAGTTCCTTCGGAACTTTGGAACAGCAAGATCCAAAAGATATCTGGATCTCAGTAAGAAACAATTACATCTCCTCACCGGCTTTCTTATAGGACACTATCGCCTCAGGAAGCACCTGTTGAGGAAGGGATGGTCAGACACTCAAGACACTGAGTCTGAGGTTCTGAGAGGAGAAAGGAAGAAATCCCCATTCACATAGTCAAGGAATGCTTTGCATTGCGAGCCTAAGGAGAGAATACCATGGGCGAGTAACTTGTGAGAGTGAGGAGCTAGCCTCGTTTAAGCCTTCACAGATATTGGATTTCATTAGATCTCTGGAACTTGAGAACGAGATGTAAAGGGTGTGGTCAGAACGGCTCTGTAAGGGGGCACAATAGACGTTGAGGTTGCAGTGAACTGTAACCTCTTTTTAAATTTTCACCTGTATTAGTCTTTTCCGAGCCCACATAAAGGTTCAGGTCCAGTAGATTTTATTGTTAAAATTTTTGCAAGTTCTGCTTTTTCATTTCTTTTAACACCAAAAGGCCCTGGCATTCATATCAGAGTCACTTTATTGCCTCTAGCCAGTTGCTTTATGGTGTGGAGTGTGATGGACAATATCTTGAAGACCTGTAAAATTTTTCAGCTGTGTATCTTGATGATAACATTTTTATAGCGAAATTTTGGTTTATGAAGGATGCCATTAAAAATTTCAATAGAACAGTGGAAGTCTGTAGAGCTGCAAGAGGGGGCCATTTGGCAGATATTATTTTCGTACATAAATGTCATAAATAATAACTTCAAAAACCGACAAAAAGTTCTTGAAAAAAAAATATGCGAATTGTGTAGAAAAAAGTTCTCAATAGTTGCTTATTGGTGGAGCAATGAAGCTATTACCTCAAAATTGAATAGAACTTGATATTGATAGTAAATAATATATAAAAATAAATGCAAAATCTCAGCACGATCGGAATAATATTCTGGCAATTATCCAAACACTGAGATATTATGTTAAAACTTGACAATTAAAAAAATTAAATTTTATTGTTTTAGTGAGGCGATCTACTTGAAATTTTGCAGAAACATTCAGTATATAAATCTTCATTCATAAAATGAATAAATTTCACTTGACTCGGATATCTTGTTATCCATATTGATATTATAAATGCGAAAGTAACTCTGTCTGTCTGTTACTGTTTCACGCCTAAACGGCTGAACGGATTCTGATGAAATTTGGTATGGTGATAGATGATAACCTAGAAATGGTCATAGGCCATAAATAATCACGCCATCGTTCTTAGGGGGTAGGCAGTAGGCAGAAAACTTAATTGAGTTAGTTTTTTATGTCGTTTTTGTTGGGACTTTTGCTCTTTTACGTCTAAACGGCTGAACAGATTTTGATGAAACTTTGGTAATAGATGGTTACCTAAAAACGAATATAAGATCAAAATGATAACGTGGTCGTACTTAGGGGGTAGGAAGTAGGCAGAAAACTGAATTGAGTTTTGATTTTTTATGGTTTTTGCTGGGAGTTTTGCTCTATCATACCTAAACGGCTGAACGGATTTTGATGAAATTTGGTTAGGCGATAGATAGTAACCTAGAAAAGGATATGGGCTTTTAATATTCATGCTATCGTACTTAAGGCGTAGGCAGTAGGCAGAAAACTAATTAAGTTAGTAATTTTTAATAGTTTGTTCTAAAAGTTTACCTCATTCACGCCTTAACGTCTGAACGGATTTTTATAAGACTTGGTTAATATGAAGATAGGATCTTAGGCACGGACACAGGCTACTTTTTACGGCAGGAAAATACCTCATTCGCGCGGAAATCTAGCGTGATCGTGTCAAGAAGAGCATGACGCCATAGCTACTGAAATGATTTTGATTTTTTTTTAACTGAGTGTTACTAAGATTTCAAGTTAGTATTTGATCACTTTCCTAACTTAGAGGGTCGGTAGTCGCCATAATTTAGGTAATTTATGATAAAATTTTGACGTTACTGTCTTTATTTAACAGTTTTACTTGGATCGAAACCTAGCGACGTTCCATCACACTACTTAACTTATAGGGTAGGAAGGTACCATAATTCAGACTACTTTTTACTTCAGGAAAATATCTCATTCCCACAGGAACCTATACACAGCAACCTATCTACATCAACATTAAAACTCTGTCTAGAATCACACTACGACAAAACTATTGATTTGTATACGGTTTTTTCAACTGACTGTTACATAACACACATATAAAATCTAATTACTTACACCACAGAATTAATATAGTACTACATAACTAGCTACGCTTTAAACTTGAGGAGGTAATTATATTGACTACTAAGGAAACATTCGGAGCTATCCATTATGTAGCTTAGGTTGCTTTTGAATAAATTTTGATGTGAAGTTTAGGACTGGAACATAATAGTGGGACATTGTTGCAGGGGGACTTACTGCCGGGAAAAAACAAAAAAACTTATGCGGACGAAGCCCCTGGTAAAAGCTAGTGAAAATATATAATTTCTTCTTTTCAATATTCCAATTGACTTTTCTATCTTTCTGTTCGCACTTTCGCCACAAAATTTTGCATGAGGCTTATAATGATCATCTTGCATTTGTCAGCAAAATTTCATTTCGATTGGTGTCGTTTTGTCTGAAATATTGAGGAAGAATTGTCTCTAGGATAATTCCTTCGACAGTTATCGTGCTTACGGACGAATTCGTCATCAGTGAGTCGAACCCTATCGTTTAACACCATTTTCGGCTCAAAATTCGAAAATTACAAACATTTGAGCAAAACAATACAGCACTCGTTTAGATAGAACAACCTGTCTGAAATTCCGGTTTAAATTTGAACCACCCTCGTATTAACCAGAAGCATCGTACGGAAAACAATGGCCAAGTATTGTGGACTTCTTTATGTCCGTTCTGTCATTTCTTTCAGCTCCTACGCTTCGATCCTGCGTTGTACTGTTTTGAAAAGGTACCACCGGGGTCAATTTGGAATACAATGAAGGGTGCAACTGACCATTGTTAAAACGCGAGATTTATCGATTCACGTTTCGTATTTGTATGGTGATTCGGGAAGATTGATATTGAAAGGGATGGTGATTTTATCTGAGGTGTCTGATTGTTGATGGTGTACTATTTTTAATTTTTAATTTTATAATGCCAGTTGGCAGGCCTTAGATCGATTTCGTTGAATTTTGGTTACTAAGATTGAATTACCGAATTACGTTGGTACAAATGTAATTATCAGATTTATTGATTACTGGTGCATAACTATTAGGAACTGTAATCTGCGAAGATAATTAAGGGTTTTCCAATAAAAGGTGTTATTTTGAATAGCCCACTATTTCGTTAGATGTCACGTTTGAAGCTGTCATTTTTTGACATTTGACAAGTAGAAAATACGCCATTAATAAAAATTTAACGATACACGCATTGAAATTATTAAAATTTACTATAAAAATGGTGAAAATTTGCCTGAGACGGTTCGGAACATTTTTGGGTCACGTGAAACACCTTGTCGGACCGCAATAAAGAAATTGTTGGGAAAATTCGACCTGTTGGGACAAGTGAGTGATGTGAAGAATAAAACCCGTGCACGTCGCTCAAGAACAGCCGAGAATTATGCTGCTGTAGCCGAAAGTGTTGAAGAAAACCCAGGTTTGTCCATTTCTCGTCGTCCTTTGGAATTAGGCATTCCACAAAGGTCATTACACCATATTTTGCATAAATATTTAGGTCTTAAGGCTTATAAAGTTCAGTTAACACAATAACTCAAGCCGGCCGATCATCTTTCTCGGGAAAATTTTCCGAACCGTGTCTACGCCAATAGCCCAACGTCGATTCAATACGTTGTTCATCCCCAGTATTTAATTTAGAACGAAATTGCCTTTTACATCATTCAATTATGATGAATACAGCAAAAGATATGGCAGGTTGAAGATGAAATCGCACCAAAATGCGTCTCCGAAATGTGAGAGGGGGGCATGCATATCTATGTGGCCGCGTGGATCAGATTTCAGACATACATCCTTGAAATAATAAAAATTATATGTTGCCCTTTCTCGATTTGCCTCTCCTCAAAACATCAGAGAGACTAACTGGTAAAGAACAGCTAGAGGTAGAGAGAGTGTAAAAGAAGAAGAGAGGCCTATATCCAGTAGTGGATTTTGAGGGGCTGATTGAGAAGAAGAAATGTAAAAATTCAAAAAAGTTTCATAGGCAAAATAAATGTTTTACATCTGCTCTTCGTTGATCGCAAAATGTTAAACAAATTTCTACCCAAGCGAAGCTGGGGCGGGTTTCTAGTTTCATTATAAAGAAGAAGCTATGCCGTTGATAGTGAAAAATAAAAACAGGCCAATGACCACCACGACGACGCTTACAGGACCATATCCTTTTAATGAAATGCAATGTGGCTGCCCTATGTCCTCGATAGCCTCACGAATTTCATCTTTGATGTCTTGAATCGACGCTGGGCTATTGGCGTAGACCTTCTCTTTCACGTGGCCCCAAAGGAAGAAGTCACAAGGTGTTAAATCACAAAGTCTGGTTGGCCAATTGTGATCACCTCTTCGAGAGATAACACGGCCCGGAAACTTTTCTCGCAAAAGATGATCGGCCGGCTTGATTTCTCGTGTTAACTGAACTTTATAAGCCTCAAGACCCAAATCTTTATGCAAAATACAGTGTAATGACATTTGTGGAATGCCTTATTCCGAAGAACGACGAGAAATGGACAAACCTGGGTTTTCTTCAACACTTTCGGCTACAGCAGCAATATTCTTGGCTGTTCTTGAGCTACGTGCACAGGTTTTATTCTTCACATCACTTACTTGTCCCAACAGCTAGAATTTTTCCACCAATTTCTTTATTGCGCTCCGACAAATTTCTTCACGACGACCCAAAAATGTTCGAGTTTCACGAACCGTCTCTGCCAAATTTTCAACATTTTTATAGTGAATTTCAATAAATTCAATTGAGTTTTTGGAGTGTGTATCGTTCCATTTCAATTATTGGTGTAGTTTCTACTTGTCAAATGTCAAAAAATGACAGATTCAAACGTGACATCTATCGAAATAGCAGGCTATTCAAAATAACACCTCTTATTGGAAAAACCTTTATCTACTTGCTCCAATTTCCCCATTGATCATCACGAATCGTAAAAGAATCCATCGGGATGGAAACAACGAAATCCCACTGACATCAATATAACGACAAGACAGCGGAAAATCCCCGGCGTTATTACCGTCGTCGAACATCAAATAATAATTTTCCCGATCGCAATCGAAAATTTGCTAATCTCGCCATTCATTCCAGGCGGACAGAATTGTATCTTAATTCGAATCAAACGAAGCGGACTCGACGAATAACGTTATTAAATTTTCAATACTGATTTTGATGGTCCCCTCCCCCCTTTTCCGAAGGGATGATTCCGGGAAATTATCGGTTCGAATATGAGGAATCACTCTGTTTCTGCACAAGATATGATTTTCATTTCCTGAGAAGTTGTTGTAGGAGAAAATTGAAGTGGATTTGGGAATTCTGAATTTGTGAAAAACAATAATATCGATAATATGAGAAAACTGTATAGTTAACATCGGCGTTTATTGTCAGTTTGGTGAAATCTCAACTTGATTATATTCTCGACATTATTCAAAGAATGAAATATGAAAGGATCAATAATCAAAAAAAGTTAATTCTATAGTTCTGATGATGTGATCCTCTTGAAATTTCTTATGAACATTCAGTACATCAATTATCATTCACTCGAATCGGATATCTTGTTATGAAAATATGAAGATTTTTTTTCCATATTCCAATCCAAATTTTTTTTATTACTAGTTTTTACCCGCGACTTCGTCCGCATAAGTTTTTTTGTTTTCTCCCGGCTGTAAGTCCCCCTGCAACAATGTCACACTATCGTGTTCCAGTCCTCAACTTCGCATCAAAATTTGTTCAAAAGCAACCTAAGCTACATAATGGATAGCTCCGAATGTTTCCTTAGTAAATATAAAAAGTAAATAATGTAAACCGGTTTAAAATACTACTAACTACCTACCTGCCAACCCCCGATGTTAGACATTGTGACATCCGCAACATCGTCTGCGTAGGAAGTAGGTACTAAATTATAGCGCCTACCGACCCTCTAAGTTAGAAAAGTGATCAAATATTATCTTGAAGTCTTAGTCACACTCAGTTAAAAAAAACATCAAAATCATTTCAGTAGCTATGGCGTCATGCGCTTCTTGACACGATAATGCGGCGTTCCCACGAGGCGTTATTCACGACAGTAAACCACGCTTTCGTGAAATACACTTCTGTGTGAACGCATAGTTTTTAAACTTGCTTTCGTGAGGAATGCGTTCACACAGAAGTGTATTTCACGAAAGCGTGGTTCACTGTCGTGAATAACGCCTTGTGGGAACGCCGCATAACGCTAGATTTCCGCGGGAATTAGGTATTTTCCCGCCGAAAAAAGTAGCCTGCGTCCGTGCCTAGGATCCTATCTTTATACTAACCAAGTCTTATAAGAATCCGTTCAGACGTTAAGGCGAGAATGAGTTAAACTTTTAAAACAAACGACTAAAAATCACTAAGTCAATTTAGTTATCTGCCTATTGCCTACCCCCTAAGAACGATGGCGTGATTATTTATAGCCTATGACCATTTCTAGGTTATCATCTATCACCCAACTAAATTTCATCAAAATCCGTTCAGCCGTTTAGGCATGATAGAGCAAAACTCCCAGCAAAAACCATAAAAAATCACTAACTCAATTCAGTTTTCTGCCTACTTCCTACCTCCTAAGTACGATGACGTGATCATTTTGATCTTATATCCGTTTTTAGGTAACCATCTATTACCTTACTAAATTTCATCAAAATCTGTTCAGCCGTTTAGACGCGAAAGAGCAAAAGTCCCAACAAAAACGACTAAAAATCACTAACTCAATTTAGTTATCTGTCTACTGCCTACCCCCTAAGAACGATGGCGTGATTATTTATAGCCTATGACCATTTCTAGGTTATCATCTATCACCATACCAAATTTCATCAAAATCCGTTCAGCCGTTTAGGCGTGAAAGAGTAACAGACAGACAGACAGACAGAGTTACTTTCGCATTTATAATATTAGTATGGATTAGCATCTTACATCTTGCCGCAAAATTTCATTTCAATTGGTTCCGTTTTGTCTGTGATATTGAGGAACAAAAATTTTGAATGGCCATATTTTATGGAACACCCTGTACGATTTGGCTGGTTAACGGACTTAACTGCGACATTTGAGATCCGAACTACATTAGGTATTGCAATCGGACAACTGGATTCAGTCATTTACGTAGCACGTAAATCCCTCGAATATAGTGGCATTGTTCAGCTGAACGGCTAAATTCTCTCTCTGATGCATTGAATTTCGTATGTTTCTGATGTGGATTTCCAAACCTGTATATCTCAGAAGAGATTTGGTCCTTAAAAGGAATATACAGGTTGACTATTTGAATCCAATTTGAAAGCCAATTATGTAGCGACAAGAATGTTTTCAGGAAAAATACCGGAACCGGTAAATTTTAATTCGGTAGGGATATATTTTGAGCAGAATTGTAAGCCGAAATCATCTTAACCTGAGGTGTAGAGGCTATCACCACTAAATTCTCAATAGGGAATAGAGGGAGAGATTTACCCCGATTGAAATATCACTTGTTCCTCTAGATGAATGAAACTGAAAAATTGGCAGACCAATTATGTCCTGAGAAGGATGTTTTCAAATGAAAGGCCGGAACAGGTCAATTTTCAAAGTGACGGGGGCAAATTTTGAGCAAAATTGTAAGCCGAGATCTACTCAAACCTAGGTTATATACCGTAAATCAACTCGGTTGGTTTGGTTGGTATTTTTCTGTTCCGTAAATATGATATTCTCGGTTAGTTTCTGCTTAACAGTTCCTTTGCGAAACCCGGTTATAGAAAAAAGCGGTAATATTTTGGTTTATTTTTTTTTCGGTTTTTTGATTTGTTATTGTTTTTGTCTTCTGGGATTTACGTTATTTTACACTCAAATCGTTGTGCTAGCTGCGATATTTCATGTTCTGTGCTGTGATTTGTGTTGCTGAATTGGACTGAATATTTTTTTCATTTTAGGTCGTGTCGATTCATTTTCTGATTGTTTTGTTTCATTCAATGTCGATTTAAAGTATTCGACATTTTGTCCGATTTATTTTTGCTGAGAACATGTACCCTTCCGAAGAAATATTGACCTGTTCCGGCATTTTCTCTGAAAATATCCTTGTAGCGGCGTTATTGGCCTGGCAAATTTTTGAATCGTTTTCCTGTATGGTTTTTTCATTGAAGATTTATTTCTGACCCTTACACAGCGGATTTCTCCATTGGTATCAGAGTCTAAGTTTAAGAGTATATAAATTATATAACAATTCTTAGCAAAATACAAAAGTAAAACATTTTCAACGATAAATAGGTAAATTCCCATGTTTCTTCCTTCAAGTGATGGTAGAGTGTGTATGTACATAGTCCTTCAATTTTCGGCAGAGCTTCTCTGATGTTCTGGCATCAGTAATAGTTTTAGGAATATTGTTATACGTCTGTACACTTGCGTATAGGGGTGAGTTTTGAGCCTTCAGAGTCCTGGAATATTCATGTCTTAAGTTGGAAGCATTTCAAACACTGTAGTTGTGATATTTATTTACTCTCCTCACTGTCAGACTTGATTTTATAAGTTTGTTCTTCATATTGTAACTAAATTTAGACTGTTCAAATATTTTAATTTTTTCAATGTTCCAAAATTGAGTTTCCTGGTAGATAATCGATCTCATATTTTATTTTAATTGCTTTATTTTTGACCCTTTGCAATCTTTCCAATATATATTTACAAGGTATGAGATAATTAAAATGTGGTGCCATAAATGCATTATACACTACGTTCTGCATTTTTTGTTTAAATATTCCGCACATCTTCTCAATGCACCAATATTCTGGAATACAGAGAAACTTCCCTATAACGAACGACTGTATAACAAATTTCGTACAAGACATTGCACCTTGAATCCAAATTCCATGTTAATTAAAAACACCCTCTAAAACGAAGTAAATTCTGTCTATAACGAAATATACAACGAAAATCTCTCTTTGAATGGGTATTGGTAAGAAGGCATAAGGGTGGGTTTTTTCTGAAATTTTTCCGGACGTACGTAATGAACCTTAAAATAAATCATTACGGCGGTCAGAGAGATCCTCCTGAAACAGTTTTAAATACACCCCTGGCTGTTTGGTTTCAATCTAATCATTACGCTAGTGTGAAAGTTGTGCGAAAATGTCTAAGAGGAAGTGCTTAACTTTGAATGATGAACTTAAATTTATCAGTGAAGTCGACCGCGACATTGCCGACTATACAAACAAATTTTCTGTATAACGAAATTTCTTTATAACGAATTTTTTGTGCGGATTTAGCGCTTTCGTTATAGGGACGTTCCACTGTAGTTGAATTCAGCATTCATTGTTTCCACCGTGTTCATATCTTCATCCTCCAAAAACCTTATCCGCAAACGAAGTCATCCCCTCCAAACACGTATCGGCATGAATCGGTTCTGATGACACGACACTGAGCTACATCAGAACAATGAAATTTAATGAGCAGATTGGAAGGAAAATATTTTCGACGTGAAAAGGCAGCAATTCGCGCTTCCCCGATACGCCGCCAGACCCTCGAGGGCGCTGCGATCGCTCTTCACCTTCCATTGAAAAGAAAATAAATCAGATATAGGTGGAGGAGGAGGAATTTGCAGAACATCACAGGGTATGCAGGTATTTCAATAACAGCTCGACGACGTTACCGATGTTCGAACCGGGTCTTGGAGGGCCCTTAACCTTTTCGAATATGCTGAACGCAACCGCTAGGGTTATTGGAGGAGATATTTGCGTTATGGGGGTATAATATACATTCTGAGGGGTTTTTGGGGGTCGATATGAATTGGAGACAGATATATACGTATCTGTTTGGATAATTGAGGTTATGTCCTTCAGATTGGTCGGTTTCGGTATCGAGCTTGAGGGTGCTCTCTTGGTGCTTTGTGCGAGCGAGTTTGATGGAAAAGTGTGAAGTGGAGGAAACAAATGAGCAGGGATGAGATATATTCGTTTTTATTGAAAATACTGTGTTATGAATTTCGAAGTACTAAGTGGATTTTAATTGGTAAAATAAAAATCTTGAGAATTGGAAAACGCAAAGTATATTCAATAATCATAGAGCATTCTTTTGCTGTTTTAGCTACGTTCCCAAAGATTCAATGTAAGTTTTAGGATATTTAGTATTGTGGAAGTTTGAGTGAAATATTTTGACCCGAGACATCAGTTTCAATTTTCTTTTTAAACGAGTGCTATATCGTTTTGCCCAAATGTCTGTAATTTTCGAACTTTTAGACGAAAATGATCTCAAACGTTAGGGTTAGAGAGAATTTTCAGGCTGAGCTCGGTTCCCAAATGGCTCGGTTAAGTTCGTTAACCGGCAAAATTGTACAGGGTGTTCCATAAAATATGGCCATTCAAAATTGTTGTTCCTCAATATCTCAAACAAAACTAAACCCATCGAAATGAAATGTTGCGGCCATATGCAAGATGTTCATAATAAGCTTCATGCATAATTTTGTGGCCATAGTGTAAACAAAACTATAGAAAATCTGTGAAGGCTTCAACGAGGCTAGTTCCTTACTCTTAAAAGTTTCTCGCTCTAGGCATTCTCTCCTAAAGCTTGCAATGCCAAAGCATTCCGTGACTAGGTGAATGGGGGTTTCTTCCTCCTCCCCACAGAACCTACACACGTCAGTCCGATAATTTCGTCTTCAACAGGTGCTTCCTGAGGCGACAGTGTCCCGTAAGAAAGCCAGTGAGTAGGTTTAATTATTTCTTTCTAATGGGGCCCACTCACTAGGAAGGAAGAATGCGCAGTTAAGTCTCTGCATGTTTGCTGTAACGCAAACGTGTGCATTCATATTGCCCACACACATACACTTTTGCGTGTTGGTTTGGATGTGCGACAAGCGTGAGATGACGTCGAAAAAAGATCTGATGTTAATGGCAGTGGCGTGTGTTGTTATTTAGGAAAAAATTTCTAAGGTATAAATATCGAACCCGACACTGTGTTGCTAAACATATGAAACGTGCAGAGACTTGTTGCCCATACATGGTCGTTTTTGGTCATTCTTCCACGTACGGAGAAGAATGCACACGCCACACGAGGGAGATGAATGCGCATTCCAAATTTACGCCATACACACACACTTTTAACTGTACCACGTACAACGCGCATTCAAGTCTTCACGCTTCCCTCTTAGTGAGTGGGCCCTTTAAGATCTATGTATCTTTGGGATCTTGCTGTTTCAAAGTTCCGAAGGAAGTTAGTGGAATAATCCATCCCTGGGAGATTCAGCCAGAGCTTCTCCTTATCGGCTTTCTCCTTCTCCAGAACCTCCTTCTTATATAGGGTTTTTTTAAATGATTGTAACAGCGTAGTTGGCTTTGCATTACTTTGCCGCTACAAAATACCAATCTCTAACCAATCAGAGCAAAGCATGATCACAGAATTCTGTGGTTTGCATAGGAAGCGGCAGAATGAGAATAATCCAAAGCCAACTGCGCTGTTACAATCATTTATAGAGACCCTGTAGTTACATTTACCTATACCACAGAAGGGTTCTGGGCCAATGAGTGACATTCGTGCGCCCTTTTTGGCAAGTCTATTGGCCTCTTCGTATCCTTTGATTCCAGAATGGTTGGGACTCAAATTGAAAAGACCTTATTTTTTTGCCTATATCATTAAGTTTGTTCCGGCACTCCCAGATCATCTTTGAGTCGATGACGTAGGAGCTCAGTGTTTTAATAGCAGCTTGACTATCTGAGTGTATGGCTATATCGCACTTCTGATAGTTTCTTTCTAGATTTATATCTAGACATCTTTCAATAGCTAAGATTTCCGCTTGGAAGACGCTCATACAGGAGCCTAGCGACAGTGCACACTTGGTACTTGGCCCGTATATCCCAGCGCCAGCTCCTGCAGAGGTTTTGGTACCATCTGTAAACCATTTTACGGTATTTTTCTGTTATAGTCGGTGTATTCCCGTTCCCATTCCTCTCCAAAAGTGACCACATTTATATTCATATCAATATAGTGAAAGCAGAGAATAATATTAATTTATTGAAATCAACCAATATTAAACTCATACTTCGGAGCTTATCTCGTCCTCGTTCAAGATAAAATGCAAGAAAGTAGTATCAAACAGAGCACCTATGGATGGCCATTTCGTCCTTGGACTCATCAGCACAGGATAGCCCTGAATTATAAAAAGTATTTCTTGGAATGCGACAAATGGTAAAACATCTCGCTACTTCGTTCAAGGCTCATGCTGTGGAAGAAGGTTATGGATTCAGAGATGGCGTCTTCGGTATATTTATACCTTAAAGAAGATGCCATTTCGCTGTAAGTTCCAAGAAATACCTTGTATCATTCAGAGCTATCCTGTGCTGATGAGTCCTAATAAGGACGAAATGGCCATCCACAGGTGTTCTGTTTGATACTACTTCCTTGCATTTTGTCTTGAACGAGGACGAGATTAGCTCCGAAGTATGAGTTTAATATTGGTTGATTTCAATCGATTAATATTATTCTCTGCTTTCACTATATTGATATTCATGGCGATGTTACGCGTTAAACCTCTTCTTATTATATTGATATCTTTAGTGAGTGGCAAACACATTCCTAACCTAACTTGGCGCATTGTTCGAATTTTTCAGCATTCGCTCATGATGACCGTTCTTCACCTCCTCATAGCAAATAGAATTAACACCAACGAAGTCAGTAATCAACGTATTACAATGAGGACTCCACCCCGACGACCCCTAGCGAGCACCCTGCGAAAAAAGAGCGCGAAATAAATAATTGAGTTGCCAAGAAGGAGGAGGAGGCAATTTATGAAGACGTTCCTTTAATTGGAGTATCTACAAATTGGGAAAAAACTTCTGAAGCATTGAGACCGAATGTCACTACAAGAAAAAAGTAATTAACTCTTCTTGAATAATTAAAGGAAGAAAAGAATAATTCAGCCCTGTCTTATTACAAATTGGGAACGATAGATGGCTGTCTAATATTACGGACCCTCACTCCTGTCACTTTTTTTCCTCTTTATATCTCCCGTGCCGTTTTATGTCTTGAATTAATTGGTTTTGCCGTGAAAGAAACCATTGTTTATTGTGCGGAGAGTCCAGTGTTCTCCTATTGGGGAATATTCGGATCTGAAGTGTTTGTTTCCGGTGGAAATCGAGGATGAAATTATTGGCGAATTGGGTTACCAAGTGGAAATGGGTATTTTCAGTGTTTTCCAGAAAAAAAATTTTCGGAAATAATGGACCCTCAGAAAATCGTAGCGCTTATCCGTTTTTCGTTTCGTAATCAGGTTTTCGAGAAAAAATTTGAGAAAAGCCTTGAGCAGGAACTTTTGAGCACTCGTTCTATGGTGGAGCAATAGGACTATTACCTCAAAATTTTATATGAGATTTGGAATTGATACGAAATATATAAATGCAGAATCTCAGCACAATCGGAATTAAATTCTGAAAATTATTCAAAAAATGAAATATGTGAAAAATGAAAAATTACAAAAATTAACTTCTATGGTTCTGATGATGTCCCCTTGAAATTTTGCATGAACATTCAGTGTGGTAGTTTCCATTCTCGAAATAAATTTAACTCGAATCGGATATTCTGTTATGGAAATATAGAGATTCTTCTTTCAATATTGCAGTTGAATTTTCTATTTTACAATGGCCACAAAATTTTGCATGAAGATTGAGTATTTCAATCTTTATTCACAGAAAAAAATTTCACTCTAATCAGATATCCTGTTATAGAAATATAAAAATTTTTCTTTTCCATATTCCAATTGAATTTTCTATGGTTCTGTTGAAACTATGTCCACGAAATTTCGGACGAGTATTCAGAATATCGATCTTCATTCACGAAAAAAATTCTACTCGAATCGGATATCTTTTTATGGAAATATTGAGTTTGTTTTTTTCAATATTCCAATTGATTATTCTCTGGTTCTGTTCACACTATGGCCACAAAATTTTCCATGAGGCTTGTAATCAGCATTATGCAGTTGCCGTAACATTTCATTTCGATTGGTTCCGTATTTTCTGAGATATTGAGGAACAAAAATTTTTAATGGCCATATTTTATGGAACCACCTGTACGATTTGGCTGGTTAACGAACTCAACCAGAGCATTTGGAAACCAAACTCATCCTGATAATCTCAAGTTTCTGAGATAATCCCTTCGAAAGTTGTCGTGCTAGGGCTGGCCTGCTCCATGGACTGAATTTGATTTGACCACGTATTCGTCATCAGGGAGTCGAATCCTATCATTTGAGATCATTTGGGGCTCAAAATTCGAGAAAAACAGATATTTGGACAAAACGACAAGCGCTCATTCTACTTAAACGAGCGCTTGCACAGAATAAATTGCATTTGAAATAAAAACTGGACGGCTGCGAGGGTTTTCTTGTAATTTTGTACAAAAATTATCGTCCAGTTACAAATACTTTTTTGGTACGCTGTATTATTGTACGATTAACGAATTAAATAAAAGTATATTATATTATAAGGATTGAAAGTGCATCTTTTTTTTACGAGCAATATTTGCAGTTGCGAGGCGTAGCCGAGCGAATGCAAAATTGCGAGTTAAAATAGGCACTTTTAATCCGAATAATATATACTATTTTTTCTCCAACCAAGTCAAAATTACAATAAAATTGGTTTTAGTGAAAAATCGTTTATAATTTGGTTATGAATTTGAACACAGAATCATGACAGTGATTGTCAAGTAGACTTCAAATGCATTTACTTTTAATCCAAGGATTAAAAGTAGCGTTTTTAATCCTAGGATTAAAAGTGTTGCTAAGCAACGAGCAAATTTTTGTACGGTAAGAGAATTTATGACTTTTGCACCTGAAAATAGTACAGAAAAGTCAACATTTTTTGATGGTTGGAGAAAAAAATATATACTGATTTTTGATTAAAGAAAACAAATGAACAAATTGTCAACACTTTAATGAATTTTTGAACTGATATCTCTTGACAAATAATTCTTCAATTGCAATCTCGACAATACCAAATTTACTATTCAAAAACTGCAAAACACTCCTTGAGAATGCAACAATATCTCTAGATATCTATATTATAAAGGAGTCAATAAATCAAATCATTCCCTCTCAAATGGTCCCAAATAAATCGTCTCAAGTATCCCTTCTGCGGAAAAGCTCAAGATGATTTCGAGTTTATTTTTTCGATTTTTCCGATCTTTTCACGACCCCAAGGATATAAATTTTCTCGGTTCAAGGGTTAAACTGGAGGGTCCTCATAGTTTCCTCCTTCATCGATAAGGTCGTAAATTTTGACCGAGCGTTTTTTGTTCCCGTTGTCTCCTGACAGTGTTTGAGGCACCGATATGTGGTCCAAAGGATGCAGTTAGAAAGAAGGATATTCATCATTTAATGGATAAGGAATGTGGCATTTTCGAGAAAATTTTTCTGTTCGCATGAATAGTTTTCATTTGATAATAATAATAATATACAGAACAAAGATTTAATAACTGATCCCTCGAATAAAGTTCCTGGATTTGATCTTCCAAGGAAAATATGGACTGTTCTTAATCGTATAAAAACAGGTCATGGACGTTGCAATAGTATGCTTTTCAGATGGAATTCAGTTGAGAGTCCTAGTTGCGAAGGCGGAGAAGCAGAGGAGACAATTGAACACCTGATAAATAACATATATAAATTTCAGGATGGCTTGAGAGCTATACATAAAATTACCGAGTCGTTTTTTAATTGGGTTATTAATTTTAAATCGATTTAATAGAGTTTCAATCATTTTATTTTTCTATTCCTTTTTACTGCTTTGATTTTTTTCGTTTCAGAATTCCGAAGGCGTCCTGGAGAGGGTTATCGTTTGGACTGAATAAAGAAGGAATCCTTCAATATTCTAATAGTTTTTAAGTGTTATTTTTGTTGAAACGGCGAGACAGGGTTTTTTCTAATGGGGTTTTTCCCTGAGCTCTGGTATCATACGAAAAAATAGTATGGTACCCCGTTTTGCACCAACCTCAGTTAGGGATTTTTATTTTTGTTTTATGTATTGTATTATGTTAGCTCTTGATTTCAAAAGAATATATATATATTTGATAATAATCATTGAAACAGAACTATTCCACTCTATATGACGAAAACGAGTTCAATTTTAAACTAAAATACCCAATTTCATTTTCAATGAGTTGAATTTATAACTGAATTTGGAAGCTCTGTGTCATCTTGGTGAATTACAGCTGAATATACAGTGTGTTCGGTGATTTGGTCATGACTTAGCGATAATTTGAGGGCATCAAATCTAACTAATTTTAGCGACAAAAACATCCACATTGGGGAGTTTACCCCCTCGGTTTTGGAGTGGCCCCCATTTTAAATTTACTTTCATTTTAGTTGATCCTTCTAAATAATATAGATTTCTTTGGACATAAAGGTCCTACAGATGTGAAAAACATGTTTTTCGAAAGATGATACTACCACCTTTTATTAAAGTGGAACAATATGAAAACATTTAACGTAGAAATGTCATAAAAAAATTCATAAAAAAAATTTTAGTGAAAAAATGTACTGATTTTTTAGTATATCCGCAATAGTACAAGAACTAGCACATTGAAGTATAATTTTCTTTCAATGATCTAATACGTAAGAATATTAGCTACAAAACGATACCAACATAATTTCTGTATGTTACATAATCAGAAAGTAATTGCTGTTCGAACATGACCCTTATGAAAATTGATAAAATAAAATAAATCTCAGTACTGTACTTTAGATAATTTTTAAAGATCAAACAAACAAATTAATCATAAAAATTGCTCAAAATGGTCGCCTCTGCCTTGTAGACTGGCAGTGGTCCTCATGACGACCTGTAGCAAAAAAAAAATTTGGGGCGCTCGCGTAGTGGTCATGTTCGAACAGCAATAACTTTCTAATTATGTAACTTACAGGAATGATGTAGGTGTTGTTTTGTAGCTAATATCCTTGCGTGTTAAATCATTAAAAAAATATACTTTAATGTGCTTGTTCTTGTACTATTGCGGATTTACTACAAAAATCAGTAAATTTTTTCTAATAAAATTTTTTTAAAGGATATTTTTATGGCATTTTCAAGTTGAATGTTTTTATATTGTTCTACTTTAATGAAAGGTTGTAGTATCATATTTCAAAAAACATTTTTTCCTTATCTGTAGGACCTTTATGTCCAAAGAAATCCATATTATTTGGAAGGGTCAACGAAAATGAAAAAGTAAATTTAAAATGGGGGCTACTTCAAAACTGAGGGGATAAACTTCCCAGTGTGGGTGTTTTTGTCGATAATTTTAGGTATATTTGATGCCCTTGAATTATCGCTAAGTCATGACCAAACACACTGTATATTAACATCTTGTTTATAACCAATCTAGATATTTTTCTATTCTCCCTATCAGCACCAAAACCATTTCCAACCCAATTCTCCTGCGTTCCGCAACTTCCCGAAAAAAAGTGTCATCCGTCGAACCGATAGACGCACATCTCCTTACCGTCCCGACGCCGACGACGACGCTCGTATACGTCTCCCGCTCGTACGCGTCTAATCAAAACGATTGATTCCAATTAACGGCCTAATTGAATCGGGGACACAGGAGGCCGTGAAATGGGAAGAGACAGATCGAAGCGGGCCGAGATTGACATGTGACAGTCCCGGAGCGTTACGCAGCCAACTTAAATTGGATTTGTATTTCCTTGGACGAGCCGGAAGGAGGCAAATGGGATTCCGATCGGTAGGGTTTATCGCGTTCGAGAAATCGACGGGGGTTGAAGGGGAGGGTGCTTGTGGAGTTAGGGATGTGTCGCAGTGATTCATCCGTAATGTGAATAGTTTTTGCCAAGTTGTTCTAGGGAATTTGTCTTGAAGAGGTTAGAATGTTAACAAGGTTACTTCGTTATCCTTAGGGTTGTTTTTTCCTTATGTCCCATCTGGAGGGTTTAATGAAGGAATTGTATTTTACGAGGTTATAGGACCTCTATTGAAACCACTTGGTGGCTCCTTATACTTAGTGAAGTAGACGAAGCTTTGACCTCAATCAAAACGAGAGGTGGAAAATCCTTGTACAGTTAGAGATGTGTCATCGATAGTACAGAGGCTTGGCTGTGTGTCCATCACTGAAGCTATGAGAACGTGCCCAACTAGGGCACTTGAGGTCATTACAGATCTCACACCTCTACAACTCGTATTTGATAGGGTAGCCCATGAGGCTACCCTATCTAAGCTAAGGAAAGTAGAGGTAATGAGTGAATAAAGAATCAGAGAGTCTGGTCCTCTCTGAACAACTACATCTCATCTGTGAACCGCTCTAGTGATGTAATGATCAAGAAAGTGAGCACTGAGAAGAACTTCAAGTAAAAGAGAGGAATAGGAACGGAAATACACCGACTATAACCTCAAAGGATATACCGTAAAATGGTATACAGATGGTTTCAAATCCTAGCTGTCGAAAGATGTCTATAGATGTAAATCTGTGACGGAACAAATTCCATGAGGTAGGTAAGAAAAGTTAGGTCTTTTTAATCTGGGTTCCCTACCATTCGAGAATCAAAGGAAACGATAAGGGCATTACACTTGCAAAAAAGGGCGCACGAATATCACTAATTGGTCCAGAACCTTTCTGTGGTATAGGTAAATGTATATATAAGAAGGAGTTTCTAGAGAGGAAGACTGCCGAGAGAGAAAAACTCTGGCCGAATCTCCCAGGGATGGATCATTCCACTAAATTCCTTCGGAACTTTGAAACAGCGGGATCCGAAAGATATCTGGATCTTAGTAAGAAACAATTACACCTCCTCATTGGCTTTCTTGCAGGACACTGTCCCCTCAGGAAGCACCTAATGGGGATGGGATTGTCGGACACTGACGAGTGTAGGTTCTGGGAGAAGAAGAAAGAAACCCCATTTACCTAGTCACGGAATACGTTGGCATTGCGAGCCTAAGGAGAGAATGCCTTGGGCGAGAAACTTGTAAGAGTGAGGAACTAGCCTCGTTAAAGCCTTCACAGTGACTGGATTTTATCAGATCACTGAAACTGGAAGGCGAGCTGTGAGTGTGTGGTCCGAACAGCTCTGTAAGGGGGCACAATATACTTTAAGGTAACAGTGAACTCTAACCCCTTTTCGTGCAGTAAAAATCTGGTGGCGTTTGAGACTCTTATATTGAACATTCAGGAAAAGATCTGAGAAGGTACTATTGTGTGTTCGTTTATTGGCGGAGCTATGAGGCTATTTCTTCAAATTTTTTAATAGGAAATGAGATTTATACTGAATGTATAAACGCAAAATCCCATTTCGAGCGGAATAATATTCTGGATGAATTCAAAAACTGAAATATGTGAAACTCGACAATGAAAAAAAATTATTTTCATGGTTCAGATGATGCGATTTTCTCGAAATTCTGCATGAACATTCAGTATACCAATCTTCGATAACAAAATAAATTTCACTCGAATCAGATATTATCTCGTTACGGAAATATAAAGATTCTTCTTTTAGATATTCCAATTGAATTTTCTATGGTTCTGTAAACACTACGAAAAAAATGCGTGAGGCTTAAGGTGACCTTACATGACGTAGCAAAATTTCATGACATTCGGGTAAAACGATATAGCACTCGTTTAAGTTGAACGAGAGCTCAAAAATCACAGATATTTCGGTGGATTTATAACATGATAACTGGTGCAAAAAACTCCTAATAATACCTAAAAATGCAGACACCCGGATGAAATTATGGCTGAACGCATAAATCACGTGTTTCTCAAATTATATTTTTTCGAATAATGTTGATAAATGTGGAAATCCTAATCTGATTATGTGTCAAAGAATTGGGATCAAACCGATATTGTCCACGGATTATGCTCTCTTTATCGACAATTCAGTCGATGACATTTCTGAATACCATAAAATATCGACTTGGACCCCATTCAGTGGTCGGACAATCCAGGTGGGCAACAACTCCATAAAAAACGGATGTGGGGTTGAATTGAATCACTTTCTGTGATCTTGAACCATTGTACCTACTTCGATTGTCCCGTCTAAACGACTGATTTTCAACACTCTTTTAATTTCAGTGGTTGAAAGGTGAGAGAAGAATAGATTGAAATATTTCATGGTCACTGAAAAATGTCAATCTTCATATTGAAAGGTTTTTTTTGAGAGCTTGTTCAATTTGAATGAGTGCTATATCGTTTTGCTCAAATTTCTGTATTTCGAATTTTGAGCAGAAAATGTATAAATGTAGCCAAATCGTACAGGGTGTTCCATAAAATATGGCCATTCAAAATGAAATATCTCTGACAAAACAGAACCTGATGCAAAATTTTGTGGCCATAGTGTAAAAAGAACCATAGAAAATTCAATTGGAATATTGTAAAGAAGAAACTGCATATTTCCATGAAAAATATCCGATTCAAATGAAATATCTCAGACAAAACGCAACCAATGAAAATGAATTTTTTTGGCCACATGCATGATGTTCATAATAAGCCTTATGCAAAATTTTATGGCCATACTGTTAATACAATCATAGAAAATTCAATTGAACAGAACCATAGAAAAGACGAAACTTCATACTTCCATAAAGAGATATCCGATTCGAGTGAAGTTTATTTTATGAATGGAAATTTTCAGGGTGAGTTCGGTACCCACATGTCGCATAAAATTTTTTTTCCGCCGACCTCGAAATGAAAAGTGATTTTAATGTGTACGGAATTGAGCATTAATGACCCATTTTAATGCTCAATTTTTTAGCCATTTTAATGTGCAATCCTCATAACAACCGTACACAAAGTATTCAGAAGCACTACGAGAAATGTCAAAACTCTACTGGAACATAGAAACATATAAATTCCATATTATCAAATATATGTCTTGTGCAAAATGAGAAGGTATTTCAATCAAGAATTTATACACCATTCATATTGAGATCGTTGGAAAAATCTTGTAATCAACTCGGTTATTAATGGAGCGACTAACGGTCTCGAACTATTAACGCTTTCGCTCCGCTCACGCATCATTAAAATATCTTGACCATAAGTCGCTGTCTTTAATAACCTAGTTGATTAAATAACTATTAATATATAATTAATATAAAAGAAAGGGTTCCTTCAAATATCCGTAAAAGACAAATTAAACGACTTTTCCGGCCATCTCAGAATAAAAGGTGACTTCACTGTGTACGAAATTGATCAATAATGACCCATTTCAATGCTCAATTTATGCTATTTTAATGTGCAATCCTCATGGTAACCGTTACATAGAAAATTTATTATGACAAATGTAAGTCTTGTGCAAAATAAAAATGTATTTCCGTCAAGAATTCATACACAATTCATATTGAGATCGTCGGAAAAATCTTGTAATCAACTCAGTTATTAATCGAGCGACTAATTGTCTCGAACTATCAACGCGTTCGCTTCGCTCACGCTTTAAAATATCTTGACCATTAGACGCTGTCTTCAATGACCTAGTTGACTAATAGTTATTTAATCAACTAGGTTATTAAAAACAGCGACAAATGGTCGAAATATTTTAACGCGAGAGCGGTGCAAACACGTTAATAGTTCGAGACCATTAGTCGCTGCTTGATAACCGAGTTGATTACATGATTTTTCCGACGACCTAAATATGAATTCCGTATAAATTCTTGATTGACATACATTCTTATTTTGCACAAGAGATACATTCGACATTATATGAATTTCTATCTTTGTATTGATATTGAAATCGTCGGAAAAATCTTGTAATCAATTAGGTTATTAATCGAGCCACTAATGGTCCCGAACTATCTTGACCATTAGTCGTTCTCTTCAATAACATAGTTGATTAAATAACTATCAGTCAAGGAATCTAGCGGCTGCTTTCATTAACGTAGCTTTAAAATCGATACTGAGTCCGATACTATTTCTTTAAATTGTGTAGCATTGCACATAAGATATTAAGAAAAACACTTACTTATTTGAATGTTTTGCTCTTCAGAGAACAAAGTCTGAGAAAAATCATTCCGTATTTTCCTTCAATTACGAATTCGACAACGAAGATACTGAATTGTTAATTATCATTCGAGATTGTGTTATTTCAACGAAAAGGCAATTAAAAAATTTGCCATCACCGTGTCCCCTGGCCATATAACAAAAAGAAAGGTCGAACAACGAAGTGACGATTTGAAAAACAAGAATAAAAGAAAGGGTTCCTTCAAATGACCGAAAAAGACAAATTAAAAGACTTTCAATCAAGAAATCTCGCGGCCGCTTTCCACGACGAGGCGCGTTTTCCTTCCCTTTTCCACCGACAGCCCGCGGAAATGTAGCCGGTCGTCGTGGAGGAAATTCCCGGAAAAATCTTCGCTGCCATCGCATGTTTAAATAAAAATCAAGTCAAAACGGGTAATTAACGTTTGTTTTGGACGGCACAGGACGGCGCATTTCTTGCTCGGAAAATCTCTCTCGGAAAATTTGAATATGAAAAAGTCTAGCGCGCGGGTAAAGTGAGGAAAAACGTCCGCGTCTGTACCGGAAAAATAAATATATGAAAATTAACATTCAATTCATCCAGCAACAAATGGCGGGATTCAATTAGATTTTTAAATTAGATCTGCGATTCTAGCGGAGGCCGGGACGGGCGGGGGTAAATGAAAATTGCGATGAAATTCAATACAAGTCGGCGTTTGGGAGGAAAAATCAGGAGCACAATTTTCTAGGTTTCTGTTGAAAGTCCTTTTGAAATCGATTTTGTGGGCAACCGTCCTTTTGAAGAAGTTGCATTTTCCGGTCTAGTCCCAGACTAGGCCGAGAAAAGAGTCTCATTTTGATAAATCCAGTTAAACATTAGCATAGCAACGAAATAAAGGGTTTTTCAATAAAAGGTGTTATTTTGATGTTCAAAGAAAAATACCATTTTTCAATATCAATGATTGGATGTTTATTTCATTATAAAGAAGAAGCTATGCCGTTAATAGTGGAAAATAACATCAGGAAAATGACCACGCTCACTAGACCATATCCTTTTAATAAAATTTTCTATAACCAAATCGCAAAGTGGCTGCGTTATGTCCTCGATAGCCTCACGAATTCCATCTTTAAGGTCTTCAATCGACGCTGGGCTATTGGCGTAGACCTTCTCTTTCACGTGGCCCCAAAGGAAGAAGTCGCAAGGTGTTAAATCACAAGATCTCGGTGGCCTATTTTGATCACCTCTTCGAAAGGTAACACGGTCCGGAAACTTTTCCCGCAAAAGATCAATGATTTCGTTGCTTATGTGTTATAAGATCGAATTTTTCCACCAATTTCTTTATTGCGGTCCGACAAGGTGCTTCACGACGACCCAAAAATGTTCGAGTTTTACGAACCGTCTCTGCCAAATTTTCACCATTTTTATAGTGAATTTTAATAATTTCAATGCGTTCTTGAAGCGTGTATCGTTCTATTTTTATTAATGGCGTATTTTCTACTTGTCGAATGTCTAAAAATGACATCTTCAAACGTGACATCTTCCGAAATAGCAGACTATTCAAAATAACACCTCTTATTGGAAAACCCTTCTTTCATATTAAATTGCTTGTCGAGAGTTTGTATGTTTTCTATCGCAAATATCAATGATTCATTAATTCGATAGTATTTCTTCCGGTTTACCGAAAAAATGGTGTACAGGGTGATTCACTTATCTGGGTAACCTAATTTTTCTCGAGAAGGGATGAATCTTTTTTTATTCTGTTAAGGGTATTTGATACAAGTCAATGTTGATTTGACTTGAGATGTGCATAAAAGTCGGGAAAAATAATTAAGACGACAGGCGTCGCGAAGCTATAATTTTTTTTTCCGAAAATATGCCTTTTTTTATTGTGTCATTCGAAAGATAATTGAATTATGAATTTTTCTTCTCACTACCATTTTTTTCTATTTTTCACCGTCAGCGACCTACAGCGTGTTTTATGTTAATTCTATTCCCTTCATTTTTTTCTGCATTCTGACCATATGCCTCAATTCAGAGACATAAATATTTTTTAAAATAAAGAAGTATTTGTAACAAACTATTTCTCAATCATTTAATTCATCATATATTATATTTTATAACAGAAAACATTTTTTTAATACGATGACAGTGAAAAATAGAAAAAACAATGTTATTCAGAAGAAAAATTCAGAATTTAATAATCTTTCGAATCACAAAATACAAAAGATATGTTTCTGAAAAAAATTGAAAGTGCCACGAAGCCTAGCGCCTCAATTATTTTTTCCGACTTTTATGCAAATCTCAAGTCAACATGGACTTGTTCCGAATACCGTCAACAGAATAATAAAATATTCATCCTTTTTCGAGTAGAGTTAGGTTACCAAGATAAGTGAATCACCCTGTACGTAACACAACCGGAATAGTATATATCTATCTATACTAATATTATGAAGGGGAAAGATTTGTATGTTTGTGTGTTTGATACGAGTTAACTCATAAGCTACAAGACCGATTTCAAGAATTCTTTCACCCTTAGAATGCTACACTATCCTTGAGTAACATAGGCTATACTTTTCACCCGAAAAAATTGAGGAAACCTACTATAGCTTCAATGATAATAAATATGAGTACCAAAATCAGCTATTTTCAGGTGCGCTGCGAAAATCGTAAGACGTACATGGAAACAATGTATGACGGAAATGTACCTATTTAATAGTTCTACAAAAAAGTCCGCGATAGCATACATCTTTCTTTCAAGGTTCTCTCGGTATCACCTTTTAAGGGTATCCGAATGTTTCTCAAAATTATGCATTATTTGGGAGTATTTCTTTATGAATACGCTATTGATCTTTATCCAATGAAATACGTCGTTCATACCCAGTATTTAATTTAGAACGGAATTGCCTTTTACATCATTCAATTATGATGAATACATCAAAAGATATGGCAGGTTGAAGATGAAATCGCACCAAAATGCGTCTCCGAGGTAGGCACTAGGCGGGTAGGAGAAGGTACCGAAGTGTGAGGGATGTATGGATGTATTTCTGAGTAAAATTTATATGGAATATTACAATACTAGTGTAAAAATAAAATGTAGAAACACATAAAATTCTGAATATTCAATTATGAAATCTACATGAAAAATCATGTATTTTCAAATGGAAAATTCAGGCTTTTGGTGTAATTTTACAATGGAATGAAGAGAGGGCGCAAATTCGTAATCGACAGACGCAGAACTTCAAACCAGAAAAGTATTTTTCACAAATAATGAGAATTAATGGAAAAACGAGCGGATAATGATAGCTATTATTCACGAGGTGAAGTTGAGGGCACGAGACGTAGGCGAGTGGCTCAAGTCACCTAGTGGTCTAGTGAATAATAGCCATTATAAACGAGTAGCATACTATACTTTTTCCACGACTAATGAAAATATTTCTTGAATATTTCAACATTTGGCGACCGTGACAAGACCCTTCTATGACAAGCGTGGAAAAGTTGACACATGAGGAATTTTTGGAAAGGGCATTGTATTTTTTGTAATAAAATTATTTCAATTGATGTCTTAAAAGTAGATTTGACCAACGATTGACAAGGTACATATTTGTACTAATTCAAAGAATATTATATCAAAGCTGAATCTATGAAGCATCTTACAGCAGTGATTAATATCTCATTAATCACTTGTGATTAATGGATATTATTTTGGCCGAGCACACAGACGTGAAATGGCTAGATTATATTGCATTCGTGGATAAAAGTATAATTTGAATGCCAAGAGAAAAAATACCACACGAATCGGTCAAGCTCTCCAAGAAATCCATAACCCATTGTCCCGAAAGTAAATATGGCACACCTGCCTCGCTACCCTTTCTTCGCCGCCCGCATCCCTTAAACCGAGGGGTGGTAAATCAGGAACAGCCAGAATAAATCCGTTAGTGCAGTGTTTGTCTAGCTGGGGGCTTAAGAACACTAATTATCAAAGTTAGAAACTGTATTAAGATTATATGCTTGCGCGCCAAGGTGAGGCCTTAAATATTGTCAATTTAGCAATTTAGCAACTTATGCTCTCGCGATTTTGTCTGTTATTATAGATAATGGTATGCTAAATTGGTTGACTTTAACCCCCTCCCCCCTTCGCCCTTCCGCGCGGGCCGCATAAGAAGTTTACTTTGGAAGAGAGGTTATATTTGACAGGTGACGGGTTTGCGGATCTGGCAATTTCGAACATTTGATCTGCATGTTAAGTGTCTGGTTGGTTAGTTGGGGTGAGTGAGGGCAAGGAAAGGTGAGATGAAATGGGAAAATCGATTTGAATTTTCTACTGAAACAACAAAATCGGATTTTGTGAGGAAATATTGGATGAAGATGTATGGACTGTATGGTGTCCTTCCTTATTTCTCACACATCGCCAAAACTCTTATCCATATCCCGTCTTTCCCGAAAATTTCAACAAAATGGTTTTCAGTATAGGTGGCCAGAATTGGTGATCCCTGAACTACAACTTTTTAACCCTATGAGATAGAGAAAAATGAATGGCACATTACGTTTTTCGAAAATCTTATTTTGCCGTCAACCGCATTGCTTTATCGTCTTTTGTTTTCGAGTTATAAGCAAAAATTGACATTTAGGAAATTTCTAACTTGGACAAAATTGGAACGTAAACTGTCCTAAAAAACACTGAGTTATAAAACTATACATAATATGATTCATTAAGTAGATGTTACTGCCACAGTTTTTTTTATCCCATAACTTCATTATTAGGGATTGAAAATAACAACCCCTTATGATTTTCCTTCAAAAATTGTTTTCGTGGGATAGATTTTCGAAAAATAAAATTCTCTTATGGTTTCCCATTCAATTCTGAAGAAAAAACTCCTTGTAAAATTTCGATATAGTCGATACTTATCTCGGAAAAAATAAAAACTTACAAGCAGTTTTGATCACTGCTCATTCAATTCATCGTATGTTCCATAGAATGGATATTCTAAGATATTGTTTATGCTCAAAATTGGTTTTGTCAATTATGCTCATCAATCGAAAAAAAAGTTGTGTTTGTGAAATAAGAATATTACGGATTCAATTTTCTTCCGGAACTTAGTAATTAAACCTTCGGAAAGATTTATAGAACAATATCCCCGAATATGCATTCCATGATATTAAACACTTATAGGATGAAATGGAATGAAGAGTAATCATAACTGCTTTGTAAGTTTTTATTTTTTTCGAGAAAAGTACCTATCGACCTGATCGAAATTTTGCAGAATACTTTTTTCTACAGAATTGAATGGGAAACCATAAGAGAATGTTATTTTTCGAAAATCTATTCCACGAAACCAATGTTTGAAGGAAAATCATAGGGGGTTGTTATTTTAACCCCTAATAATATAGTTATGAGATATAAAAAAGTTGTGTGAGTATCATCCACTAAGTGCTTTATATTATTTAAAGTTTTATGACACTTGCCATGGCCTTCCGGAGGCTTTATCTTGGAAGGGGGGTCGATTTCGAAAAAAGTTTAAATGAACTACCCCTACTAATTTTTATTGAGGAATCATCTCCCAAAGTATCTTGCATTTGTTTACAGAGACCCTGTATACAATTTGATTTCTTGATTAGTTCTCTGATTTTTTTGTGTGTCATCATTATTTCTGCATACCTTCAGTATATTTTCGGAGTTTCTATCTCCCAAAAAATTATATCGCCAAGCCAGGCTTGATAACTAAGTATATTATAGGTACTCCAACTCTCCAAATTTTAAGAATGATAATGTGGTCAAATTAAACACATGTCGGCGCCGTGGCTTAGTTGGTTAAAGCGCCTGTCTAGTAAACAGGAGATCGAGGGTTCGAATCCCTCCGGGGCCTACCTTAGCGGAATAATTTTTGTGGAGATTGAAATTCCGAAAATATACGTTGCGCAAAAACTACGATGACACAAATTGTAATGAGAGAGTTCTTTGTTCGGACATATTGGGAATTAGAGATATACATGCTGTTTCTATCTAAATAAGTGTATCAACGGCCAACTGTAGATTCCTTATGGGAGAATAATATTTTTTTCCTTTCCATTTTTTCCTCTGGATCTTCGTCTCAGCGATACAGGGAGTCAGGAATTTATATTTTTTCAGGTTTTTGTTCATATTTCAGAAAACATTCGAATTACAAAGTTTTTGTATACACATCTTCACTAATATTAGCTACTCTCTTGCACTTTACCCGGTTTTATTAGAAGTGCCAGTGGCGGAGATATTGAATTTGCACAAAGTTTTCACTCCCCAACTTTCACACCACTGGACAAATTTGCATTCACACAGCTAATCCGGGTGCAACTACTATGTGTTTACATAAAAAAGGTAATCTTGATTAATTGTTGTTTTTTTTTTAAACTAACATTTTATGATCAAAAACAGGCGTAATTTCGAGCAATTCTTGTAATCTTGTTAACCATGGTCGCTGAAAATAATGAAAAATAACTTTGCAATTGGAACTTAAAAACTTAGTTGTCAAGTTCCGATGAAATTGAGAAACTTGTTAATTATTACTACTCATTTTTCCAATAACAAGAAATTAAAAATGCGTTATTTAGTTGCTTTTGGTCATAAAATGTTAGTTTTCTCAAAAACGGTTCAATTTAGAACAATAAACCAAGAGTACCTTTTTATGTAGAACACACTTCCGCACCCTGCTGTGTAAATGCAAACTCCAGTGTCCAGTGGTGTAATAACTGGGAAAAAACTTATATGCAAATTCAATATCTGCACCACTGGCACTTCTAATGAAACCGCGTGAAAGGAAAGAATGTTGATTTTATTAGTGAAAATGTGTACATGTATACAAAAACTCAATTCCGTAATTCGAATGATTCCTGAGATATTAACAAAAAACTGAAAAAATATAGATTTTTGACACCCTGTATCGCTGAAACAGAGACCCGGAAGAAAATATGGAAAAAAAAGAAAATGTTATTTTATCATGAGGAATCTACAGTTGACCGATACACTTATTTAGGAACACCCTGAATATCTAGAAAATTAAATAAAACGTAGGAAAAGCTGAACAAACTTCTGAATTCAATATTTAGTGTGAAACCCATGAACTTCGATATTATAGGAATTCAATGACCATACCTACATGAACAAGCATTACATTGCATATCGCCTCACAAAAATAAAAATGCAATAAGTCACTCACCTCCGCTGCCTTCGCTAGGATAAACCTGAAAGAAAAATAAATGAATGAATAGAATCTAACGAATACTCATATTAGAATATTGTAATTTTAGTTATTCTTCATTGTATATAAAAATCCGGACAATGTTTACTGATATGTTTGCGTCCACCACATTGAAATTTAAGAAAGGCATGACAAGGTGCTTCTGAGCGGTCGTTCATTGGTGAAACAATGAAGCTTTTACCTCAAAATTATGTATACAACTTGAGATTGATACTAAAATATTGATCAGAATTATATTCTGGAAATTATCCAAAAAATAATAAATCTAAAAATTACAAATATAAAAAAATTAATTCTATGCTTCAGATGATGCGATCCTGTTGAAATTTAGCATGAATATTCAGTATACCAATGTTCATCCAAAAAATGAATTTCACTCGAATCGGATATCTTATCAAAAAAATATAATGATTTTTTTTCATAGTTTCAATTGAATTTTCTCTGGTTCTGTAAATATGATTTCCAAAAAATTTGGCATGAGACTTACTCCGAGATATTGAAGAACAAAAATTTTGAATGGCCATATTTTATGGAACACTCTGTATGAGTTAGCTGCTCACCCAGAAAATCTCAAGTCTCTAGGACCATTCTTTGTTATTGTTATCGTGCTCACGGCCGTCTAAGTAGAACGAGCGTTCAAAACACACTTTAAGACAAAGTAATAATAACTTATGAAAACTTCCTTAAAAGCTGCATCTAAGAATTTTTTGACACCTTAAAACCAAACGATGAAATTGTAACAATTCTACTCACATTGATTATTCCGTCCTGAAACACAAAAAAGGTTCTTTTTTCAACAATTCACAAACACAAAAAAAACACTAGAACAAGTCATAATTTTACGTAATCTAATAGAAATTTAAAAAAGTACATTTCGTTTTGTCTTTTGATCGAATTTATCCACAAAAATTTCGAGAAATATCCGACTTGATGCGAATTAACGCGAAAATGAAAGTCTTTAAACGAATTGAAAACGCATTATTCTCGTCTTATCAGCACTGATTAGTCATGCCTAGCAACATGTGGAAACTCGAACACGTTCATCTTTTTCTTCACTTTTTTACAATATCCTTGGTTTATTCGAACACTTCGAATGAAAAATTACGATTTGAAGGTACGGGAACTGATCCAAATTGACGAAGCCTAATTTAAATCTGCGGTTTTCTTTTATTTTTCAGTAGAGTGCAAAGGAAATAGGTTTAAAATTTAGAGTTTCATGCTTAGCTGACATCAGTTTGTATTATTATTTGTTGACGTTTTATTCAAATTAATTCAAGTTTATGTGGTTTGATTTTCTATATTTGTACCTCGAGATTTTTCATAAAATTTGGATATTCAATTTTCCGCGATTGTTCGTGGAGTGATAGCAAGGGCGTATATAGGGGGGGGGGCAGGGGGCCCGGGAATAACCATAAAAAATTCAATTTGAATATTGAAAAGAAGAATCTTTATATTTCTATAACAAAATATCCGATTCATTTGAAATTTTTTTTGTGAATGAAGACTGTTATACTGAATTTTTATGCAAAATTTTGTGGCCATGGTCTTAACAGAACCATAAAAAATTCAATTGAAATATTGAAAAGGAGAATCTTTATATTTCCATAACAGTATATCCGATTCATTTGAAATTTTTCTTGTGAATGAAGACTGTTATACTGAATTTTCATGCAAAATTTTGTGGCCATAGTACCAACAGAACCATTGAAAATTCAATTGGAATATTGAAAAGAAGAATCTCTATATTTCCATACCAGAATAACCGATTCAAGTGAGATTATTTTTCTGAGTCAAGAGTGATGTACTGAATGTTTACGCAAAATTCCGAAAGGATCGCATCATCAGAACCAAAGAATTAATCTTGTTTATTTTTTTTTATATTTCAGTGTTTAAATAATCTACAGAATATAGTTCCGATCATGCTGAGATTTTGGATTCATATATTTGGTATCAATCTCAAATCCTATATAATATCAGAGATAGTAGTTTTATTGCTCCGGCAAAAAACGAGTGATCAAAAGCTTCTGCTCAGGGCTTTCTTGAAATTTTTTATCCGAACATCACTAGATAGGTTTTCTGATGAGATTTACATATTTTTGTTTGTCAGACTTAACAATTTTACGCCACTGCCTGTAAAACATCTCAATGTTCATAGAAAAAAAATTTTAAAAGCCCTGAGCAGGAGCCATTAAGCGCTCGTTCATCGGTGGCGCAATAAGACTATTACCTCAAATTTTTATGTTGTACTTAAGATTGATACCAAATATGTAAATGCAAAATCCATCACAATCGAAATTATATTCCAGAAATAATTCAGAAAATTATAAAATTTGAAAAAATAATAGTTGAGAAAATTGAATTCTATGGTTTTGATGATGCGATCCGCTTGAAATTTTTCATGGACATTCAGTACATTAGTAATATTCTGTTATATAATATATAGATTTTTTTTAATATCCCAATTGAATTTTCTTTGTTACTGTAAACACTAAAGCCACAAAATTTTGCATGAAAATTCATTATATAAATTTTATATCACAAAAAAATCAACAGCTTAAATCTGTCAATTGACAGAATTTTATTTCATCGCAGTGGCACTAATACACCGTCGTAGTATCGAATTATCGATACATCTCTATAACCCTACAAAAACAGGAAATCTCCCCTAGAATAAAAAACCAAATAAGACGTATCCGTATCAGTCACGAACCGTTCGAACAGGCAGTAATGGGATATCTCCCATAAGTGTTCAGATCGCCAGATCTACATACGAAAACACATCGTTTTCCATCTGATAAAGACGAGGAGCGCGTTCCCCTTCAGTCGAGGAGCGAAGCGGGAAAAACGGCGTCTATCCAATTTCCACGCAGTCCGGGAAACATAAATCAGGGACACTTAAAAAGAGATCCGGGAAATCGACAGGACTCGTCTTTTCAACAGACGTTTCCACTTTGGCCGTCGATAAATATACCGGGGACGGCGTTGTTGCGGAGGACCGTTTGACATGTGGAGGGCGTATATAAAATGAAGAGGACGTCGATCGGTCTATTTTTGGGACTGAGAGGGTGTGTATTTGGGCTTGTTTTATTTCCGCACATGATGGACCACGTGGATAAAAAGTCTTTGGAAATTTTTTCTCAGTTATTGTTTTAGATGAGTTATACAGAGTGTCTGTTAACAAATGGGAGGGACTTCGGGAGATGATTCCTCGATGAAAATAAGCAGGGGTATTTCATATAATTTTTTTTTCGAAATCGACCACCCTTTCAAGATACAGCCTTTGGAAGGCAAAGACGAGTCTACGGTTTTTATTTTTTTACGACTTCTTGAAAACACTGAATCATAAAACTATACATATTATTAAGCACTATAAGTAGATGTTTCTCACACAATTTTTTTAGATCTCATAACTTTATTATTAGGGGTTGGAAATGACACTCCCCCATGGATTTCGTTCAAAAATTGTTTTTGTGGAATAGATTTTCGAAAAATGAAATTCTCTTATGTTTTCTGCATACAGACTCTCTCATCTTCTAGCAAATAGTAGCTCATAATAAGCTTCATGCAAAATTTTGTGGCCATAGTGTAAAGAAAACCATAGCAAATTCAATTTTAATATTGAAAAGAAGCAACTTCTTATTTTCTTAAAAAAATAACCAATTCGAATGAAATTTATTTTTCGAATAAGGATGAATACACTGAATATTCATGCAGAATTTTGTGGCCACAGTCTTAACAGAATCATAGAAAATTCAATTTAAATATTGAAAAGAAGAACTTTATATTTTCATAACAGGATATCCGATTCAAGGGATTTTTTTTGTGAATGAAGACTGTTTTACTGAATTTTCAAGCGAAATTTTGTGGCCATAGTGTTAACAGAACCATAGAATTCAATTTTTGTAATTATTTATTTTTTACATATTTCAGCCCCAAATTGAAAACGTACAGCCAATTTGGCGAATCAATGGCACGAACTCAATCTAAAAACAAGAGGACAAAATAGTTATTTACTATACAACGGAAAAAAGTATTAGAATTTAGCTCGAGGTTATGTTGTCAGCGGAGGGAGACAAAAAACCGAGAGCTAAAATCTAATATTTTTCCCATGTAGGTATAATACACTATTTTTTTCTGTGACAGAAAAAAACGACCATTTCATAGTGAAAGAAATATAACTGTTTACGAAATTACTTTTTTTCCCGGCTACAAAGAGAATAAGCTTTTTGACAGGACGAAAGCAATTTCGTAAAAAGTCATATTTTATGACCTGTCAATGGATATAAAATGTCACATTTTTTCCCGTTACAGAAAAAAATATAACTTTCCACGAAATTCCTTTTTACCCGGGAAAAAGTGAGTACTTTTTCCTGGATTCATAGACTCCCACTTGTTTGACAGGAAAAAAGTAATTTCGTAAAATAGTATATTATATTATAAGGATAAAAAGTGCATCTTTTTTTACGAGCAATATTTGCAGTTGCGAGGCGTAGCCGAGCGAATGCAAAATTGCGATTTAAAATAGGCACTTTTAGTCCGAATAATATATACTATTTTTTCTCCAACCAAGTCAAAATTACAATAAAATTGGTTTTAGTGAAAAATCGTTCATAATTTGGTTATGAATTTGAACACAGAATTATGACAGTGATTGTCAAGTTGACTTCAAATGCATTTACTTTTAATCCAAGGATTAAAAGTAGCGTTTTTAATCCTAGGATTAAAAGTGTTGCTAAGTTACGAGTGATTTTTGTACGGTAAGGAAATTTATGACTTTTGCACCTGAAAATAGTACAAAAATGTCAACATTTTTTGATGGTTGGAGAAAAAGTTATATTTTGTGACCTGTCAGAAGATATAAAATGTCAAATTTTTTTTTCCGTCACCGAAAAAATCATTTTTAAAATACTCAAAATACCCATCCTCAAAGTCTTCACGTCCAAACCCCGCACTCAAATCTAGTCATTCTTCCCTGTCCTAATCAACGACAATCAGGCCATTGTTCTCGCCGATAACGGCAAACTTTGAATAAAGTTCCCGTTTTGGATCGAATATTTCGCGAAGACAATCAAGTCTGAAGGGAATCAATTATTGCGGCGGCGAGGAAAAGCCGCATTGAAAACAACAAATATTAATTAATTGAAAACTTAAATATTGAGAGATTCGCGCTCGTTCATCCGCCCCGCCGCCCCCCTCGACTGGCGCCCGCGAAGGAACGCGTCGAATTTGCGTTGAAAAGTTGGTGGAATACGGCGTTCGCTGATAATGACTTAATGAATTCAGCGGTTTGGGTGGTGAATTCTAGGGTATGAACATTTGGTGTTTTAATTCCGGAAGGTTTTTCGAATTACTGATTCGAACCATAGACAAACTAAAAAATTAGATGAGCCACTCGTATATTCCGCGCCATCTGTCGGAGGAGGAGACTAATACACAAAAAAATTATTTTCAATTTGATAGTTAGATGTCGTTGCATTCATGGAAATCCTATCGAGAAAATAGTAAGTATGTAAATCATTATTATCAAAAAACCTTTGAATTGTCAACTGACACGTTCTTTTTGAAATATAAATAAATTTCGATATGCCTGCAAGAGTGAAGACTGCTGTATTATTGGATGTGAAAATCGAGATGCCAGAAGGTAATTATAAAATTTATATGTATATTCTGTTACCTATAAGAATTAAGATACTCGTAGTTTTCAAAAAAGTTTTTCATGTATTGAATAAGTTTAGTAGGTAAATACTCATATTTTGTATTATTGAATTCATTATTGTTAGTTTTTGAAAACGTTTTCAATGCAATTATTAGTTTATTGATTAGATATTTATGAAATAAATCTGTATTTTCAATTGGTGATACCTATTTCAGTTAATAAATTTTTATTCTATCCAGAATTTGATTATTGATCCTCATTTCTCGATTCCAAAAGAAAATCAGATGAATGTTCGTTGCAGGTATTATTTTCATGAAAATAAATGTCCTCACTCTTGATAACTTGCACTACAGAATTCCTTTTGAGGCAGCTTTACGATACAGATTCCTTTTTCAATTGAGCTTTTTTCACGAATCAGTAATGTTGTACAAAAACAGATGGCGTTTAATCTTGTTCTACTAGTGTCTCATCTATTCTCCGTTTAGTTAGTCTATGATTTGAACTACAGTGGAAATTCCCTATAGCGAACGTCGGTATAACGAATTTCTCTGTATAACGAATTTCGTTCAAGACACGTTGAATTCAAATTCCATGTTGAAAACGCTCCCTAAAACGAAGGAAATTCTCTCTATAACGAAATATTCCAAGAACATCACTCTTTGAATGGGTATTGGTAAGCAGGTATAAGGGTGGGTTTCTTCCGAAATTTTTCCGGACGTACGTAATAAATTCCGACCTTAAACTAAATCATCACGGTGGACAGAGAGATCCTATTGAAACAGTTTTAAATACACCCCTGGCTGTTTGATTTCAATCTAACCATTACGCTAGTGTGAAAGGTTGTGCGAAAATGTCTAAATGCAAGTGCTTAAGTTTGAATGTTAAACTTAAATTCATCAGTGAAGTCGACCACGACATTACCGAATATAGAAACAAATGTTCTATAAAACGAAATTTCTTTATAACGAATTTTTTTCGCAGGTTTAGCGCTGTTGTTATAGGGAAGTTCCACTGTATAGTGTATGTGGATATAAGGAGTATGCAATAGCGTAGCGCAGTATTAACATGAACCTGAAATGCCTTCTTGAAAAATATACAACCTATTCAGGGATGAACAAAATTATCACAAAGGTGATAATGCAAGTGATTTGCAACAAAAAATGGTATTCAACACATGGTCGAAATGTTGACTGTTATTCTTCATTTTAACTTTTTTTAATTTCACGAAATATTTCCAGTTTCCTCTCTAAAAGGATCATTATTTAGTTTTCGTTGTAGTCTCATGATATTTGATCACATATTCGGAAAGGGCAATAAATTTGAATTATTATTATTATTATTATTATTCATTATTCTTTTGAATATTCCAATTGAATTTTCTGTGGTTTTGTTGACATATTGGCAACAAAATTATACATGAACATTCAGTGAATCTATCTCTATCTACAAAATAAATTTCATTCAAATCGGATATTTTTTTATGGAAATATGGTGGAAACGTTGACGGATATTCCTCAATTTAACCTTTTTTTGATTTCACGAATTATTTTCACCTTTTTCCCTAAAATGCTCATTATGCAATTTTCCTTGATCACATATTCGTAAAGGACTATAAATTTGCTAAAAGATGAGACAGTCTGTATGCAGAAAAAATAAGAGAAATAAATTTTTCGAAAATGAATTCCACAAAAAAAATTTTTGAAAGAAAATTATAGGGTAACGATTCAAGTCCAAACGATACAGTAAAAAGAAGGAATGCTGTTTGTTTATACTGAAGAATTTTATGAAGTGGGATTACATTTAGAATTCGCTCTTTATTGAGAATGATATTTGTTAAAGATAAGACAGAATTTTCTTAGAAATATTGGTCTCTGCTCAAAACAATATTCGCTGTTTGAATCTTTGATCTTTTGATCCTAGCTTGAAAATGTCGAGAGGTCAAGTAATTCATCGCAGAGGATATCATCGTTGGAATTTAAGCAAAAAAGCATCAATGCGACAATTATCTTTTAGGATATTCTAATTTTAAACATAAAAAATCGCATAAACTTCCTTTTCTAATGATGGTATTCGGCTTTCATCTGTAAGCCAATCTGTAACTTTAGCTTACAGAAATCGTTAAATATTCACGAGTACTCGGAAGCATTATCGAATGACATATTGTGAGGTTACATTGAATGGTTTGTTTATTTTAGGACGAACACCAACGTCTTAATATAAGAAATTCATGACGAATGGTTTTGATCATTGAATTTTCATCGGAAGAAAAATCATAACAGGTAAAACATTGTTCAACAATATACATGACCGGAAAATCATTCTTTTTCAAAGTAGGAACTTTATGGCAATTGGAAGGAAAAGGTTTCGTGATCAAATAAATCCATTTGAAATGCTGGATGCCCAGAAAATGTTCAGATTGAAGAACAGCCGAATGCCCAGTTTCTGAACATGTTCAGATTGAAGAACCAGTGTACTGTAAACTTTATAAATGCTCTACAGCAATTTTAACCAAGAATTTTTTCTCTTCCATTTATTCAATTTGTTAGATGAAAGAAACAAACGCAAACTACATTCAGGTAAGTGTATTTCCAAATTTCATAATACCTAAAGTTCCATGATCAAATCTTACGATCGAGGGTTATGTTTTTCGATGAGAAGTTCGAAAGTGACACTGTAAATAAGAAAGTTAGAGGAACCATTCCAGAATTGCATTGTTTGCGAATCGGTAAGTCGGCCAGTTACAAATCAATCGTACGCTACAGTATCGTAGCTTACAGATGAAAACCAGAATACCACCATTAGACAAATCATACCCACCAATTCCCTGAACAAAAATCAACATAATATTCAATCCACCTCCCTAGAAATCCAGTACCAATCCAGCATTCCTTCAATCACCTCCTAGATACCCATAATTAACTCAAGAGCGAGTCAACTCGTCCAAGAACAAGAAACCCTCCAAGTGAACAAACATCATCGCCCAGACATCCTTTAGCAAAGGGGAGGGCAACTAATAAATATGTATTAAACATTAAATCGAGAAGAAACACAACATTTGCCTGGTTAATAACACGTTTCCAATATATAACGTGTCACTCAAACTCATATTGATACCAACGTTCAAAAAACAAAAAAAAACAACAGTCGGAGAGCAGCATGTCAGATACCACTGCCAAAGGGAAGACGCGCTTGAAGGATTCGTTTTAATATTTCGTTTATTGACGGAGAGGAAAAAACCGGGTTGGCGTGGGTTCATTTCACTTTTTTTTCGGTTTCTGTTGGATGAAATGAAGCGCGAAGAGCGAGCTTATGGCAGGAGAATGAGTGACTGACAAGTATCCAGCCCACCACGTCAAAAATCTCGATTTGATGTTGTATCGGATTTGATATGGATGGTGTGAATATATAAATCCCTATTGAACAGAATGGGAAAATTTCAATTGAATTTCTCTGATTCTGCAAGCTATTCAAAAAATGAAATATGTTAAAAATGAAGGATTACAAAAATTAAATTCTATGTGTATCAGAATTTTCGTCCATGCTATCAGAAATAAAAACAATTTTTTCAGGAATTTGGACTTTAATGTTTTTGGTTGAATTTCTTTAAATTTTCACCAACGAATACTCCAACCATACTCCAACCTAACTTTTTGTTCAACACACACACCAGAGCTGTGCCGAGCACTGAAGAAAAGTGCTTCGAGCACAAAGCACTAAGCCTTATTTTTTAAGGAATGCTCGCGATTACTAAGCACTTTTGGAAAGTAATTCGTTTACACGAGCACCGAGCACTGAGCACTTTTCAAAATGAACCTTTGTATTTTCCATCCAAATGTCTCTTAGTTTGAAATTTTGATTTTGATGTCTTGATTTTTTCTTTCGAGTGATATCGTGTTTTGAAATGGGTATAATTGAAATCGACAATAGTTTTCTCTCAGCAAGTCCAACATTGTAGTTCACAGACAAATATAAAATTACCATGACGTTATATAAAAAAATTGAAAGAGAAGCATGTGGTCTCGAAACAGAAAATTAAATTCCAAATTAAATTAGACGGAAATTTTTTTTTGGCGAAGCTAGAAAAAAATGCTGTCTGCAATGAAAAAACGTCTTCTGAGCTCTTTATATCATTCATTAAGTGAACAGACTGTAACATGAATATTCGCCAATAAATAACTTGAAAGAATGATTATAAAATTTTGCATAGTATATCAAAAAAAGGTCGTATCGCTCCATAGAATTTCCAAAAAAAAATTCGCCATACAACATTACATTTGTTCTCCGAGTCATAATAATGAGAACATGACTTGTTTCAGTTCATAACATACAGCGAGAACGTTTTTTTAACACCAGAGTTATAATAAAGGAAAAACTTAACAACTTGGATATCCATAGAGGTGGACCGAAAAAAAATTATATTTTCAGTTCTTTGTCTATTCCAATCAGGCGAAAATCCGTCATTTTCAAGTTCCGACGATTCCATAAAGCTTAGTGCTTGGTAATCTCTGAAAGTGCTTGAGAGCACTGCGGTGCTTAGGAGCACTTTTTCCAATTACTAAGCACTAAGCCCTTTCAAAAAACTCTACTACTAAACACTGGTTCAATCTAGTGCTCGCGAGCACAGTGCTTACGAGCACAAAAGTGCTTCGAGTGCTTTCACGAACACTAAGAACAAGACTTCGGCACAGCTCTGACACACACTCGTACTTCTAAAAGAAAAGAATTTCCTTGTAGCGTCAGAAACTTAAAAACATAAAGAAAATTAATACACAGTTCACAGTTAGAAGAACACCTTCAAAAATGATAGATCTTAAAAGATGTTTGTTAGATGGAGATAATTTCGAGGTGGGTACCTGTTCTGGCTCGCCAGGGCGAACTCTGCAATTTTAAACTGTACTTTGTCACTTTTTCAGCCTTAATAAAGGATCTATGATTCTGATGAAGTGATCCCCATGAAATTTTGCATGAATATTCAGTAGAGTAGTTTTCATTCTCAAAATGAATTTCTCTCGAATCGAATATCCTGTTATGGAAATATAAAAAAAAATTTTACTCGAATCGGATATCTTTTTATGGAAATATAAAGTTAGTTTTTTCAATATTCCAATTGAGTTTTCTATGGTTCTGTTCACACTATAGTCACAAAATTCTGCATGAAGCTTGTTTTAAGCATCTCGCATTTGGCCGTAACATTTCATTCCGATTGGTTTTGTATTTCCTGAGATATCGAGGAACAAACATTTTGAATGGCCATATTTTATGGAACATCCTGTACGTTTTGGCTGGTTAACGAACTGAAAATTTCAAGTCGCTAGGACAGTTCCTTCGAAAGTTATTGTGCTTACGGTCAAACGGACGGCCCCACGGACAGAATTGAATTTGACCATTAGGGACCTATCGTTTGAGAAAATTTTCGACTATAAATTCGAAAATTACAGGCATTTGGGCAAAACGATACAGTAGTCGTTTAAGTAGAACGAGCTCTCAAAAAACCCTGATTGCTTTAAAAATTCATTTATTTATGATTTAAATTTCTGTTTAATCATAAAAATATGTTTGTAATAACAAATTTTCAGTATGCAAGTAGCTACCTTTGTCTTATAACCATAGCAGATGTAATGATTTTGATTGATATAATCTCACGTTATGAAACAATCATTTGGTATTTATAATAATAATAATAATAATAATGGTCTTTATTATTGTGCATAAATGTTACACAAAATATCGCTTAAGGCGAAGTTTAGCAGAGCTATTCCTACTTAACCTATTATTAACAATGTAAATGACAAATAAAAAAAACAATACAATTTCAGTGACTCCTTATGGTAGCTTCGAGGTCATTCAAGGTTATCGAAAAAGAGGAAAAAAACAAGAATAGAAAAAAACAGGTAATGACCACAGGCATAAAAAACAAAAAAAAACAAAAAAATAAATAAATTTCAGTATTGACCATTTAAACATTTATGCCGACTATCAGTTGAGCTATGAGATCGGAACGAACAGCAAGACGGTAAACACGCAAATGACAACACAATTAGTGGTAACCAGAACTAAGATAACTCAATCTGATAACATTATACCTACCAGATAACCATGTTCCAACAATTCGAACAAAGATATTTATCACAACTAGCAAACCCGGCGAACTCCGTTTCGCCACCAGATGGCTTCGTTTTCTGTAACATTTCGTTTGGTGATAAAAAATGAAGAAATTTTTTTTTTTTATATTTGAAAAGGAACAACAGTAATAAATTCATTTCGATTACAAAAATGAAGTGTTACTTAGTTAAACTTCTCTAAGTAAATGAAAGAGAATCCAAAGTAAATACTGAATCGAAGCGTTATACGTTTCCGCAAACTATCCGTTTTTTTGAAATGCTCTTTGGTAAACCATATTTTTGTTTTTTGGCCTGACGTAAACACAAACAAAGCGGATGGTTTTCCAACTCGTGAACACGTATAAAGTATAACTGCCATGTAAAAACAATGATTTTCTAGTCAGGCCAGTAGATCTACCTTTTTAAGTAGATTTGTGAAACCGGTAGATCTACCTTTCTAAGTAGGATAATTTAACCGGTAGATCAATTGAACCGATAGATCAGATGAACAGTAGGTCTTTCGAACCGTTTTGTATACCTCGATAGATCATCATTGGTTATTGATGTTCATAGATATTTGATATATTCCTTGGTATCTGTCTGACTACACTACACACCCTGTATATACTCAGAGCGTCTATTGAACATTTATGGGAAAAGTAATACAAATTTTCGTGTTAGGAAGTAGAAAATTACAATATTTGGCATTTTTATGAAGAGACCCTGTATAAATCAAACCACCATCGATAGTAAATCATTTGAAATTCAAAAACTTCTTCGTTTCTGTGGAAATGTCCCTGTGATAATGCAGAAATTCAAAATATTCGACATGTTTATAGGAGCACCCCGTATGAATCCGAAGCATAGTATCTATATTTAAAATTCCACCTCCTATAACGAATCACTCGAAATTCAGAAGCCCCTTCAATTTCATTGAAAGCTTTCTGTTATAACGTAGAAATGTGAAATAATTGATAGATTTATAGAAACACCCTGTATATATCTAAAACGTACCTGTATAAAACATGCACATGAAAATTTTGAATTATTTTCATCAGCTTTCTTTGAACCTGGAAAAATAATTTTTATCCAGAATAAACAGAACATGCCACCATGGGGTTTCGAAACGGTACACTACCAGGTCCACACACCTAGACGTTAGTCGTTACACCACTTGCCTTGTTACACGTGAAGACTGTTTATCTCAGACTTCAACGGGTTTTAACATGTAAACATATCAGGAAATCGAAAAAATATATTGAAATATCGATAATTATCATAATACATACAGTTTGATATCATTTCCTGGCGTATTTTTTCCTAAAATACGAATAATCCCCGAATTTTGTTCTCATTACGTTATTTGTCAGTGAAAAGGGAAATTCGGTTTATTAAAGCCTCAAATATCACTGCGACCTGAAATGATGCTTTTGATTGCTGAAATGTTAGGAATTCGTTGAATGAACGTTGAAGTTGATGATTTCATATGGACTTACCTATTCAAATAACGTTTTCCACTAAAACGAACAAATGTTCACATGAGACGTACCTATGTCAAAATATTTTCTTCTTCCTGGTTATTTCAGAATTCTTGCAACGGATATCTTCGTTAATTAACGTTATAGAACTACTCGAAAACGATATTCGTATCTTTTTTGATTCGGATCTGGCCTTTTTCTTCTGAAATGAGGAAATTGTTGGAAGCACTTCCCTCTCGAAAGGAGACTTGACAGTTGTCATTGAATTCGATGTCATAAATAATGAAATTTTTGGAAATGTACCAATTTCCTACGTTCTTCTCGATATCTTGAAATTTTTCCTGAATTTTCTTTGCTACAAACCTCGCGGAGCCCGAGACCTTTCCAACGAATGCAAAACCGTTGAAATCGGTTCGTGCGTTCTGGAGTTAAAGCGTCAGGAAGGAAAACCCGACTTATTTTATATAGTAGATTTCGACTCAAAATTAGGAGTAATATAGAAAAACTAGTGAAAGCCTAGCTATGCCAAAATAATAATAAACAATACAACAAACGTATGGAATTTGTATTGCCCGACACCGTCCACTGGTAGTCGAATGTTACTCTTGAGGTAGTGCCCAACAGGGGATCGGTTATGATATAGGTAAAGTGTCTATCTACCTGCCACAATAAGAAATAGATCGGAATTCAAATTATTATATGATGGGTTTCCAACTTCAAGGATATGTACTGAAATCGAAAAGAAATCGAGAAACATTGACGTAGAGATTTTGCACGATCTCTTACATTTGTATGTCAACACAGAGTCTCAAAATATTCAGTTTAATCGAGGGAACAAATATATACATTTTCAAAGAGGAGAAGCAGCTCATTTTTTTTCAAATACAAAACAAAATTTGGTATATTGTACATGGCTGAGATAAAGTATGGAAACAAGTAAATAAAAATTTATGAAATTTTGCAGGTAAATGCAGTTGCGCACAATGAATCTAATGTAATTTTTCCAATGATTGTCCTAGAGACGTGAGATTTTCAGGATGAATTCAGTTCCCAAATGACGAAGTTATGTTCGTTAATCAGTCAAATCGTACAGGGGTTTCCATGAAAAATGGCCATTCAAAATATTTGTTCTTCAATAACTCTGACAGAAGAGATCCAATCGAAATGAAATTATGCGGCCACATGCAAGATGCTAATGTAACCCTCATGCAATTTTGTGGCCATAGTGTAAAAAGAACCATAGAAAATTCAATTGGAATATTGAAAAGAAGAATCTTTATACACAGCATAAAAAAATTAACGCACATTCTGAAAATCTCAATATTCTTGACTCTACATTGACATTATAACTATTTTTATGTTCTCTCGGGAAGGTTTTGAACGAAACAAGACACATTAACTGGAAGAAAATTCAGGATTTCACCCTATGTTATGTGAAAGAAGAGAAATAAACAGTTTTCAAAATACTGGAATGCTGATTAGTGATTTAATACTTGGTATTTCCACCCTTTGCGTTAATTACAGCTCGGCAACGACGGTTCATACTCTAAATGCTTGATTTTTAAATGTTCTGATATAATCCTTCCCAGATTCCTCTGAGTTGGAATTCTAAGTCATTAAGAGTAGCTGGATGATTTTCTGTACTTCTCAGCCTTCTATTGAGGTTGTCCCAAACCTGCTCAATCGGATTGCAATATGGACTTCTTGCTGGTCATTCCATTCGAGAGATTTCAACCTCTTCAAGGTATTCCTGAACGATGCGCGCACGATGGGGTCTGGTATTATCGTCCATAAAAATGAAATTTTCACCAATGTATGGGGCAAATGTCACTACATGCTCTTCAAGAATGTTCCTTATTTACCTATCAGTATTCATAGCTCCATTATCAACGACCACTAGGTCTGTGCGAGCAGTCAAAGAGATTCCAACCCATACCATAATCGATCCTCTCCCGAAACCAGTAGTATTCAAGAAATTGATTGAAATATATTCTGGGAGGATTCTGCATTTCTTAGGAACTTTATAGGAGCACTTCACCTTAATCAAACATTTTTTAATTATTTATGTTTCAGAGACTGGGAGTGAAAACCTATAAAGTTCCTAAGAAATTCAAGAAATTGCACTGAGCACATCTTTCATGTGGATGTCTGTATACAAGGGAACGTCTTTCCAATGGTAGAGGCAGAATCTAGACTCATCTGTGAAGAGCCTCTTCCCAATAGATATGCTCTCTCGCAAAATCCAAACGCGCCCTTCGATGGGCTGGAGTAAGAGCTAGGCCTCTTGCCGAGACACGAGGCCTTAAATCATATTTTTTGAGGCGATTTCTTATTGTCTGAGCGCTCATATGCACCCCATGAGTTTGCTCAAGCTGATTTTGAAGGAGGCGAGCGGTTGCAAATCGTTGTCTCAACGAAGAAACTCTCAAATAATATTCTTGAATGGCAGTTGTTACCCGTGGTGTACTCTGTCCTGGTTTTCGGACATTCATACCTGTCTCCTTGAATCGCTGCAACATTCTGGACACACTTGTATGGGAAATTCCAAACCTTTCTGCAATTCTTGTGTATGTCCACCCTTCTTCTCCAAAACTACCGCTTGGGCACATTCCTTTTGGGTCAAATTGCGTGTTTCGTGTTGCATAGCGATCGAGTGTAGAAAATCAAACGAAAGAAAAACTGTTGATCACTAGAAATAATCGAGAACAACTGATTTCAGAATGGAGCCAATACATTCAAAATCTGATAATCTCATCTTTTTTTTATTCCGGCTGGGAAAAAACCTGTATTGAAGAAAAACGTTGAAAGTGAATAACATATGCATGCATAATTCTGTTAAAAATAATTATCATTGAGAACACCTTTAGTTGTAGAACAAATTTGAGATTTCCATAATGTGCGTTAATTTTTTTTACGCAGCATATTTCAGTTTTTGAATAATTTCCAGAATATTATTCCGATCGTGCTGAAATTCTGCATTCATATACTATATTCCTTAAATAAACTGCATAATCCAACTATTATCATCCCAAATCCCCTTCCTAATTACAACACCATAAACATCTACAAACAACCGCGGCCGATCTCAAAAAGATTCCTCAATAGACAAGCCAACCCCTTATCTCCCCCCTCCCGCACCCCAATGCAGACTAAGACGTCTGAAATTAAGTGGAAGATTTTGATTAGGAATAGGAAACCGGAAACAATGGTCCCGGATCTCTCCCGGAATCATACACACGGAACAGACATGCATTATGGAGGTATTGAACGTGGCAGCCGCTAAATCTAAACTAACGTCGAGTGTGCTTTGAAGATGACAATCCAATTGTTCGACGGGCGAAGGAGGAATGTTTGGAGGATGTGCACCGTATGGAGGACTGATATGCGGTAGTCGATTTCGTCGGATTCAATAATCGGCGAATTAGGACTAATTGTTTTGGTGGGATTGATGGCAGATGATGTTTTAAATAATAATAAGAAGAATATCAATATAGTGAGAGCAGAGAATAATATTAATTATTGATATCAACCAATTTTAAACTTATACTTCGGAGCTAATATCGTCCTCGTTCAAGACAAAATGCAAGGAAGTGGTATCAAACAGAGCACCTGGGCCCGTATTCTCGACAAGTGATGTTCGAAAACGTATACGAACTTCATTGCGCGAGACCCTGTTTTACCTGCAAAATGCACACCGCGCAATGAAGTTCGTATACGTTTTCGAATATCACTTGTCGAGAATACGGCACCTGAGCGCACTGCGTTGTGGACTGAAGACGTAATATTGCGATATGCAAGAACGCTTCAGTCAATGCAACAAATGGTGAACATTTCGCTACTACGTTCTAGGTTCATGCTATGGAAGAAGGTTTTCGTATGGAACTAGAGATGGAGTTTTCGGTATTTATAATACCTTAAACAAGATGCCATTTCGCTGTAAACGAAATGGCCATCCATAGGTGCTCTGTTTGATACCACTTCCTTGCATTTCGTCTTGACCGAGGACGAAATTAGCTCCGAAGTATAAGTTTGATATTGGTTGATATCACTCGGTAAATTATTCTCTGCTCTCACTATATTAATAATAATAATAATGTTTATTAATGCATTCAGACAGACACTGGTGCATGAGATATGTTAGAAAGAAAAAAAAATTAAGACAAATTTAATCGAAATAGTATCACTGAAAAATTCCGCTACATTATAATAAGCCTTATCCACTAACGGAGATCTCAACCTAGACCTGAACATAGAAAAACCAAGCAGCCTCATTGCAACAGGTAAGTGGTTGAACATTCTGATATCTTGGAAATGGAACATTTTTTTGTTATATTTGAAGTCACCAGAAATCTTGGGAATATAGTTAATATCCTCTTTCATATAAACTAGACATTTGTATATGTAGAGGCATAAGTCATAATCTTGTTCATAATGAATATTGGTTTACACGATAGCTGAGGATGCAACCAAAAACGTGGGGGTAGAAAAAAATGTTTTCTTGTATTTTCGAAAGTCGATTTATGCGCTGACTGAAATCTCAATTCAGTGAGATCCTGTGAACTTGAGCGTTACACTTAGTTAATAGTAGGGTTTAACGGTATAATAAGGCCTAACCGTAACCTATTTGTTAACCTAACCCGAATGTCCAACCCGTTTTCGGAAAGTACGTTGCTATTAACGTGATCACTGACCCAGGTTGATTTATCGTAACCCTACACAAGGGCACGGCCGTAGAGTCACCGCATGCGCACTGCAGTTTAATTTTGTATTGAAAAAGGCAGAAATAAGTCTTCTACTCTTTTCCTAGTAATTCTATATATTTTGTTCCTAAAAAGAGAATTTTCTCAATGTAAAATTTGTGGTTGTATGAGTCAAGAAAATAATGTAAAACAGTTTCTTTGTACTTGTATGCAGATCTATCTTCTGTCAGTTTGACAGTATCGTTCTGTACTGTTTAGTTATTCGATGCGTCGCGATGTTCACATCTCCGTTTCGATTTGACGTTTATAAACTGAATTATTTTACTGATTTTTTGGCAGTTTATTGTTGCTTAAAATTATTCCGGTAATTATAGGTATGACAAAATTACGAAATGTTTACTTCTTACTCTGAGTGTGGGTCGAATCAGAAATATATCTGCTGAAAATTGTCGTACTTCGTAAGTCCTTACTGATAAACTCGCCCGTTTGCTTTACACCAGAATTTTCAATCTATCCCTTCATCTTCAAGCATTCGTGTCGTGTTTTTATTTCACGTTTCAAATTATCCCCATATTAGTTACACCAGAAAATACCAACAATCTCAAAAAGAAAATAACCGTATTCACGATACCTTAATAGAAAAACCCTTTCACGTCAAGCCGTAGGTAGCCCCGACGCGCATGCAACACGCTGCAACAACCACTACGTTACCTCAATTTACAGCGTAAATACCAATACCTACCCCGATAACCGCCCTTCAGACACGAAATATCGTAAGCTGCCTGGCCAAGGGTTACGCGATCTTCGCAAAATCAACAAGTAAGGCCCAGTTATGTAATTATGGCCGGTTAATTGGGTACAGGTGTTCTATAAATTAACCCCTTCGGGTTATTATTGTTAATCATGTAGGTATTATTGCCCCTTCTTGCTAACCCGTTTTCCGATTGCCTCCTTCAATCGACCGTTTTCCTTCGGCGGTTTTCGAAGGAGGAGGGTAATTAGTGGGGGTGTTCTCTGACCCCCCCCCCCGGAAAGGAGATTCATTGTTGAGGTTAAGGTTGCTTGAAGGGATTGATGCGAAATGGTATCAGTTTGTCTTGGGGAAGTCCTTCGATTATACAGAGTGTTTCCAAAAAAGGTGATCGCCTCTCTAGGATAGTTGGAAAACCGAAAAATATATCTAGGGGTGGTTCAGTAAAAAATTTCGTAGCGCCATTCGTATTCAAAACGTTGTTTACACGGTTCGTACCAACTAGTATTGAACATAACTTTTTGAATATTAGATTTATTGAGCAAAATCTCAAGTGAACTTAAAAATCATTTAATTTTACACCAGAAAGGTACTCTTGAAAAAACTCGATAATTTGTATCGTTTCCGAAATATTTTGATTTGAAAATTATGAAGTAAAACCCGGGTTGTATAAAAATATTTCGCAACGGTAGGTAGGTACACATTACGAGTTTTTTCAAGAGTACCTTTTTGGTGTAATTAAATGATTTTTAAGTTCACTTGAGATTTTCTTCAATAAATCTAACATTTAAAAAGTTATGTTCAATACTAGTTGGTAGGAACCGTGCAAATAGCGCCCTCTATCTTGAATATGGATGGCGCTACGAAAATTTTTTACTGAACAAAACCCCAATTATTTTTCGGTTTTCTATCTACCCTAGAGAGGATCACCTTTTATTGGAACACCTATATTCTACAGACCTCAGAGTAAGAAGTAAACATAGAGATGCCCCTACGCGTGAATTGCATTGTAATCAACCAAGCTCTAGAGTGAAATAAGGCGTTTTCGGATACTTATTAAAGGTTACTAACTCGATCCATTGGGTCATGTGACGGATCTACTCGGATCACGGACCCGGGTTCCAAGTTTACGAACACATCAGGTTAGGATTTGAAATGACAGTCGTATCAATAATATAACCAAATATTTTATTGATTTACTTCTTCAGTCCCAAATATTTCGGATTGTTCCAGGGGCGTATCCAGAGAGCAAGTCTGGGGGGTAGTGGTAAGTTTAGCGAGTGTTCTTCTAGGAGGGGTATTGCAAATTTTTTTTGGGGGGGGTGGTAGTGGTAAGAGTTAGCGAGTGTTTCTAGGAGCGGTATCGCAAAATTTTGTTCTGGGGGGGTGATTACCCCCAGTACCCCTCCCGTAAATACGCCCATGATTGTCTCTAGCTTTGCTTGCATTTATTGGCTTTCGTGAATATTTCTTATAATTTGTGGTGTGCCCCTCCATGTTTAATGTTATTTTCGAGTACCTATGTTAAAGAAGCAGAGATTTTATTTTTCAGTTCCAATTTGGATACTGAATGTCTCTAGCTTGGCTTGGATTTATTGGCTTCTGTAAAATCTTTCTCATAATTTCTGGTGTGCCCTCGCATGTTCAAATTATATTTGAATACCTATATTAAGGAAGTAGAAGGCTTCAGCTTCAACGCAGAAAGATCTGCTTACAAAGTTATAAGGGGTTGTTTCACATTATTTTTCGGCTCATAGCACCACACATTTTATACTGAGCTAAATTCTCTTCTCTTTCCATAGTTTTTAGGAATAGAATATATGAAATTACTATAAAAGAGTAGAAGACTTATTCCCGACTTCTTCAAATACAAAATTGAACTGCAGTACGCATGCGGTGACTCTACGACCCTGCTGTCTTGTAGGGTTACGATAAATCAACCTGGTTCAGTGATAGAATTAACAGTACCTTACTTACGAATACGGGTTGGATGTTCGCGTTAGGTAAAACGAACGCGAAGGTTGGGGGATCGAGTTAACCCGAGTATTTCGAAAAGGCCTTAAATACGGCATAAGTTAGCAACGTCGAATGTTCGTGTTCATAAACATATTCTACTTGGCTGTATCAACAAATGCCTTAAAGCATCTCTGGGTTTACTTTTACGTTGTGGCCGAAATCCCTTTTACAAATAAACAACAAATAGTACAAAAACAAGCTCAACTAGGCAATTACAGGGCCACACGAACCTCTCGTTGTCCTATCTAAGCAAAAGAGACACTCAAAACAGATCTTACGAGTTCAACAATCCCTCAAGTTAATGTAATGGATTAGATTAAGTGTTATCTCAATATCAGTTCTATCAAACTGAGACACGTTTCCAAGACGACGATGACATAAAGTTATCCAGACCTTTGGGTTATGTATGAAAATTATACAGTCTGTTGGCACTTTTACATACTACACCCATCTTACAGAACCCAAAACAAGCTCAACAGGTAGAAATTGACGAAAACACAGGGTATACAGAGATCACTGTCCTATCTAAACAAAAGAGACAACACTCGAAACACATCTTACGAGTTCAACAATCCCTCAAGTCGAGATTCAATGGATCGGTGTCAATACATCCGGTCCATATCCCTCTTAAGGAAACCAACATTATAGGAAATCCAGCGGACCGAGGAGAGAAATCTAGTTATCCCTGGTTTCCCCCGAAGTCGATATGAAAGGGAAGAAGAGAAAGAGCCTACTTGTATGTTTTCTTATGAACTGCTGCGGCGGTTATGGGATAGGCGCGACCTTAAGACAGATCTAGTGATCTTTGATTCGATATATCGGATTAAAGAAGCCTCTCGCGTCCCTTTCGAAGAGGAAATGCATTATTCTTTGTGCGGTTCTACGTCAACGCGCAGGGGATACCGGATGACAGTTTGATGGCACTTTTTTCATTCGATTATGTCGTACATGTAAGATGTAGGAAAATACAGTAGTTTACTCTTTATCTGAAATGATAATATTTTAGTGTCGGTTGGTATGTGCTGTCGTTACACAGGATATTCCAATGAAAAAGAGCGACGTCTGATACATATAGTAATAATGTGTTAATGTCTAGACCAGGGACTGACCAGATTTCGACTGTTTAGCACCACAACTCAACCTAGTAGCTATAGAAACCTAATCTAACCTAACCTAATCTAGTAGCAATAGCAAAAAAGGGGCAAAATGAAAATTTTTCCAACGTGCTGGATATTATGACAGAATTTCGAACTGGTAACGAAGAATAAAAACAAGACACAACAATGAAACAATTATTTATCATAGGTGTAGTTGTCGTTCAAATTGTTCGGTTATGTTATACTGATCAATTCTGCGTATAGTCCATTGGCCAGCGCCTGTTTTATGATGATACCTAACAATCTGAAATTTGTGAGTACCTATATTTTGACGAGACGCCAGAATTTTTCTCTACCAAATTTCATTACTCCTCAAATAAAGGGTACTACAGCTTGGAGTCGTCAAAAGTGTTGAATGGGTGAATGTTCAAATTTTATTACTAACAGCTACTTTATAAATTAAATCTTCAAACAATTTCATTACAAATTGAAAACAATAATTTACTCCAAAAATGATCATTCTAGCAGAGTGTCCCCCACTCCCAATATATATCAACAACTAGGTCCAAAAAAATATTACTAACTGGCTGATTTTTTTCATTGTTGCTTAGCAAATATTTCCTTCATGAACTAGTCACATTGTCCTAAAAATTGAGTGGTACTTTTTCCAGTCCTACCTCAGAAATTGCACCTAGAAACCCACAATTAAAAATGATTACTAAAATTGACAATTTTCGAGCGTAGGACTGGAAAAACGTACCGCTCAATTTGTAGGACAATTTGACCAGTTCATAAAGGAAATATTTGCTTAGCAAAAGTGAAAAATCAGCCAGTTAGTACTAATATTTTTAGACTAGTTGTTGATATATGTGGGAGTGGGGGACATGATTGAATCATCTTTTGTGTAGGACAATTATTTTCTTCAATTTGTAATGAAACTGTTTCAAGATTTAATCAATAAAGTAGCTGTTAGTAAAAAGATTTGAACATTCAACCATTTTACACTTTTGACTCCATACTGTATTAGCCCTCACTATGAACAATGAGAATTTTCGTAGAGGAAAAAGTTGAGCGACTCGTCAAAATGAAGCTATTCACAAATATTCAGATTGTTAGTAATCATTATAAAAAACAGGCGCTTTGATAATATTCATTTTGAAAGATATCATATTCGACATATTTCACTTAACCATTCCCCCGAACTCCACGTCTGCTCTGAATATACCCTGTCACGCCTAAAATCAACATCCAAACGGTCACCGGAACTACGTCGCTGCCATTGTAGATTTGTAGCGATTTATTATTTGGTCAGTATTGTTGCAAAGTGTCGACTTAGGCCATTGAATTTGGCCGGACTTTGATATGTGACCGGTGGACTTTAGGGGGCCCCGCTTTCAAACGCTTCTCTTTCTCTCTCGATAACTTATCCTCGAAAGGGTATCATTCAATTAATGATATCGTTTCTCCAAGCTACCCCTTCCTCCCCAACCCCCTGGCAGATTCATTGTTTCACTCGAGAGCAGTGGCAACTCGTATCTTGTTGAAGAGAGCTACAGAGTGTATAATTCAAAAATTATGGAACAAATTCGTTTTCTCAAAAAAAATATATGGCAACAAGAACCTGAAACAGGTCAATTTTTGTTTCACTTTTACAAATTTTCATGCATTTTGAGGGATTTTGTTGCTCACTGTGCCACCCCATCAACCCCTATAAATTTTTTGAATAGGTAAACTGGGTTATATAGTCCTTTTTTGGCAAGGTTTATGTATCTTCTTCATACGTAAGAGGAAGTTTTCAAGAAAATATTTTTTTAATATTTGTTCCAAAATTTTCAGTATGTGCACTTTGTCATGGTTCATTTACTATAAGACCACAAAATTTGAATCCTTTGTAAGTTGATAATAAGTATGCATCAGAATTTTAGGTTCTAACTGGGAATTTGGCAAAATCGTTGATAAAACTCGGAAAACTTCCTATCTATCTAGAAAAGAACATGGAATCAAATAATAGAAACCGTAGGTTTATTGAAGGTTTGTCAGAACCAATAGAAACAGAGAAAAAAGGAATAAGTGATTTTGATTCAACTTATTTATATGAGCCTGAGGTTTATAATTGTAACAATGTAATGTGCCACCCAACAAACAAAGTGGTGAGAGAAAGCCAGAAAGATTCGGTTTCGCTTAGGCAATTTTCATTATATATTAGATTTTGGTGATGGGTTGTTACAGTAAAATTGATTACTCATTTTTAGTGTATTAGTGGAAAATTTGTGAAGTTGAGTAATCTTTTTGAAAAAAGGAAAAATGTCATATATGAGTTATTATTTGTAATAAAAACGTATTGTTAACAAGCTGCCTATGGTGATTGTCAGTTTGCTACTGCATTCTGACAAATCGAGAAATTCAGTCTCCATCCTGATCTCTGTTGTTTCACTTCTATCAATAATAATGTGAAATAGATGGCACCTGATGAAATTTGTAATCGATGAAAATGGACCATTAGAGTTTTGTTCATTGCAAATGACTGTGTTTTTTTTTCCAAATTCAACATAAGACTGTTTTCAAAACACAAATGATTTGAAATCCATTCTAACTAGAACAAAACCAATGAATGAGACACAAAAATCAAAAATTGGTTTACAATATTACCTGTTATGTGGAAAATCTTATACAGGGGAGACATCAAAGATTACAAATTGCTGATCATATATGTTCAAATAGCGTAGATCATGTGATGAACTGGAACCACACAAAGATCCCCATGACGGAACTTGAAATTATAAAAAAGAAAAATTAAGGAATCTACATGTATTTTGTTAGATGAAGTAAATAATTTGGCCAATTGTTCTGTTGGAATAGATCGTATTTGGATTGATTTATTGAGGAAGGAAGTGACATCAGGAAATTTCAAAACCAAATAAATCAACATCTCTATAGATGGACAACTATCAATGTCAATCAGATTACAAATAACAATTCCTGAAGATTTTTAGAGTTTGTCTGAAGAAGGTGTCTGATATACACCGAAACGTTACAATATCCTTTTAAATAGTTTCATGTTCAGGTTTACTGTTAGGCAACAAATTTTTTTCAAGACCAATTTGCTCCTGACAAATAAGTGCAAAGATTTTCGCAGGAGCACTTCACCTTAATCAAACATTTTTTATTATTTATGTTCAGAGACTGGGAGTGAAAACCTATAAAGTTTAAAGAAATGCAGAATCCTCCCAGAATATATTTCAATCGATATGGTTTTTCCTGTCCGGAAACAGGTGCTACAGCTCTGCAGCTCTTATACATCTAGTTAGCTTAGACCAGTTCCGCACATAATAAAATATTGCGATACCATAGCAACGAACAATAACTTATTAGAAGTGTCAGTGTAAGGTTTGACGTCAAGAAAGTATACCAGAGTTACACAATAAATAAGAAGAGAAAAATGTCCACAAAAATTGTAAAAATCGAAAAATTCGAGTATCGAGCATTATTTATTGTACCTGTACTTAAATAAAGGGGTTGAGAGGTAAGCAGATTTACCAAGATGTGCTCAAGCTCAATACATTGGTGGTCAATGCACTCGTATGCGACCGTAAAAAAGTGGACTGCAAGTTCGAAATAGGTAAATTCTCTATTGAAGATGATGACCCATCGCGGGGAAGGCCAGTTTTGTGTCGGCCCTTAATATATCGATGCAGTTCATGACGTCGAATTGGGCTGAAACGGATATCTGAAACACTGAATATACGAACGCCATCATAATAAAGTTCACTTCAATTTGGACATAAGAAACGTTTCTGCACAATGGATCTCCAAATGTTTGAAAGTTGACCAAAAGCGGATAAGGGTAGAAGCATCGCGTTCGATCTGTCCTCGATTTCAACAATATAGCTTCTTAAACCGAGTTTTTACTACGGATGAGACATGAAACATTTCCACGATCAACCTAAGACCTAAGAATTTTCGGTTCCAAAAATCTGCTGGAAAAGTGCTTGCTTCAGTTTTTGGGATTGCCATGGAGTTATCACGATCGATTTTTTCGGATAAGGGTAAAACAATAACTTTGGATTACGATTAGATATTACTGTCTACGCGAAAAAGTTCAAGTGAAAAGACGCGGAAAGCTATCCAAACAGTTTCTGCAAAACAACGCCCCAGCCAATAAATATCATTTTTCCATGCAAAAAATTCGTGATTTAGAGTAAGAAATATACTGATGGACAAATTAGCGCACCACCTAAAATTTCGTTAAATTTTAACAATTGATATCTTCCAAAACTTTAGTCGGATTTAACGTTTTGTTCTTTCAATTGTAGCTCTGTTATTGTCGAATTTCCTCCATCAAACAGAAGTCCAAAAAATAAAATCTTCATGTTTTACAGGGCGTTTAAATAATGTCATGTTTTATAGTCAAATTTTAACTTCTTCTGTGGGCAATGCCAGATTGCTGAGGTATATAAAAACAATAAAGCGTTGTAGCCTAGTGTCTCTTTGAGTATTTTGTTTTTTTAAACCATTTATCTTGAAATCGTCCAGAGATATTCAACATTTTATCAACTCTTGTATTTATGCATTAGCCAGGAATATCTTCGCAACCATTTGTCCGATTTGAATGTTTTTTTTAGTTATAGCTTTTTATTGGCGAATATCATACTACAATGAGATGTTCAAAAAAAGAATGCATGATGATGTACAGGGCGTTTAAATTTTCGGGTTTTTTTTCATTACAGTTTAAAGCCTCTTCTGTGTTTGGGCACAATAGACCTTAAGGTCGCAGTGAACTGTAACCCCTCTTTAAACTATCAACTATCAACGCCTTCTGTGGGCAATACCAGATACCTGAGGCTTCTCTACTATACTATACTAACTATACAGTGATGTAGATCGATGTTTCCTGAGTATTTTGCTTTTTTAAAAAGCAATTTAACTTGTACCCTTCCAGAGATATTCACATTATTATAACATCTTGCATTCATACATAAAACACAAAAATAAACGAAAAAATAAATCAAGAAAAACAGAAAAATGCAAGATGTTATAAAAAAGTGAATATCTCTGGAATGGTACAAGTTAAATTGCTTTTTAAAAAGCAAAATACTCAGAAAACATCAGGCTACATCACTGTATAGTTTTTAGAAGCCTCATATATCTGGTATTGCCCACAGAAAAACCGAAAATTAAACGCCCTGTACAGCATGATGCATTTTTTTTGAACATCTCATTGTAGTATGATATTTGCCAATAAAAGAGCTACAACTAAAAAAAAAACATTCAAATCGGACAAATGGTTGCGAAGATATTCTGGCTAAGCATAAAATACAAGAGTCGATAAAAAGTTGAATATCTCCTGACGACTTCAAGATAAATTGTTTTTGAAAAAAACAAAATACTCAAGAGATACTAGGCTACGCTTTAATGTTTTATATGCCGCAGCAATCTGGCATTGCCCACAGAAGACGTTAAAATTTGACTATAAAACATGACATTATTTAAACGCCTGTACAACATAAAGATTTTATTTTTTGGACTTCTGTTTAATGGAGGGAATTCGACAATAACAGAGCTACTATTGAAAGAAAAAAAAGTGTTGAAATCCGACTAAAGATTGCGATGATATCAATTGTTAAAATTTAACGAAATTTTGGTGGTGCGCTTATTTTGTCCATCAGTATACTAGAACACCCCTCTTAACCAGATTTGGCTACATCCGACTATCATACCTTACTAAACTGAGAAAAAGTTCAAAAGGTTGTAAATTTTCTTCCAACGATAAGATAATGAAAGCTGTGGAGGTCTGGTTTGCAGAGCTGCAGAGCAAAAAGATAATTTTTTCAAAGAGAGCTAGAAACGTTGCCTCCGCCGTAATAAATGTATCCAATTAAGATGAGAAAATGTTGAGTAATAAAAAATTTCGAAATTGAAATTTTGTTGGGTTCTATAGTACGCTAAGAATTTTTCAAAATCTCGTCACCAGCCGCCACTGTCCCAACCCCCCGGCAGATTCATTGTTTCACTCGAGAGCCGCTGGACGGTGGTCGAACTAATGGAGATCGGTTATATAGTGGTAAGTTGTTTTAGTAAAATTGAATGGAGGAAGTCGAGGTCCGGTTCGTTTTTGTGGGGTTTTGGGGCTGTTGTTTCGGAGGGTGATGTATTGGGAATTGAATGGAGGCAGAGAGAGATTCGTGCTTGAGGAAGTGCTCGAGATGGGGTAGAAAGAGTTGCGAGGATTGATAGATTGTTTTCGTTTTAAGGAGTGAAGGTGGTTGAATGGAGGTGATGAATTGAATTGAAAATTCGACCATTGAGATTGTGGGGTTCTTTGTGAGAATATAACGTACAGGTGGGGGCAAAATTGGTGCTACTGAACTAAAATTTTTTATTTGTTCTCATTTGTAAACGTCAGTTTCAAAAACACAATATTAATCAAGAAAGTTTATTTTATCAAGTCACTAACTTGTAAACTGATAGTTAACTTGTAAAATTTTTACAAGTTAGTAGTATTATTCACATTGAGATTTGTCAAGTACTTGCTTCTAATTTCATTCATCCTTGTAATTTTAGAGTTCCTGGAACAAATATATTTCTCAATAAACGTTCTCGAACTATTCGAAAACGATATTCGTACCTTGTTTATTCGTATCTATATTTTTCCTTCTCAGAATTGCAAATATCCTAGAGGTTTTTTTACCCTTAAACTCACTGACAGTTCACGTACTCGCTTCTAATTTCATTTATTCGTCTAATTTCATCGTTCCGGGACCAATATTTTAGTAAATAACGTTATAAAGTATTTTAAAACGATATTCATGCCTTGTTTTCATTTGGATCTGGCCTTTTTCATCAGAAATGAGCGAATATTCTCGAAGGACTTCCCTCTCGTAAAGCCACTGACAGTTGTCATAATTTTCCTATGTCATAAATAATGCAACTTACGACATTTGCGACAATTCTTGAGATTATTTTGGAATTTATCTAACCTTTTTAAAATGAGAAACAAATGAAATATAAAACAATACACGCAAGGTAACGGGTTTACTGGCTCAAGGAGGTAACTGACTCGCCTGCAGCTCGTCAATTATATCCTCCATCGCCCGTAAAACCCTCTTACCTTGCTAGTAATGTTATATACTATAACCCGAGGAGATAGGAAAAATGAATGAAGTCTTACATTCTTTTTTTTTCGAGAAACTGATAATGTCATCAAATGCATTCCTTAATTTTCTTTCGTTTTCCAGTTATAGGTCAAAATTTGAATTCGGGCAATTTCAACTTTGTTCATTAACTCTGCTTCTCTTTATGCTAGGATGCACTTTTCTGATAGCAATCCAGTGACGCACTCTGATTTTTTCTAAGAAGTTTATTTGCTGAGTTATAAGGAAAGAAATGAAAAACAAAACTTTTGGGTATAACTCAGCAAATAAACCACTCAGAAAAATCAGAGTACGCTACTGGATTTATTCGGAATTGGAGATTGATACCAAATATATGAATCTCAGTACAGTCGGTTTTATATTCTGGAAATTATTCGAAAAAATTAAATGTGTAAAAAATAAACAATCCATAAAATTAAATTCTATGGTTCTGATGATGTGATTTTCTTGGAATTTTGCATAAACGTTCAGTAGGTCACAAAATAAATTTAAGTCAAATCGGTTTTTCTGTTATGGAAATATTGACATTCTTCTTTTCAATAGTTCACTTGAATTTTCTATGGTTCTCTGGACAATATGGCCACAAAATTTTGCATGAAAATTCAGTGTAAGAGTCTTCATTCACAAAAAAAATTCCACTTGAATCGGATATCCTGTTATGGAAATATATATTCTTCTTTTCAATATTCCAATTGAATTTTTTACAATTCTGCTATTTCTATGGCCACAAAATTTTGCATGAACCTTCAATGTAACAATCTTCATTTATAAGATAAACTTCATTCGAATCAAATATTTTTTATGGAAATATTGAGTTTTTTCTTTTCAAAATTCCAATTGAATTGTTACTGTTGAAACTATAACCACAAAATTTTGCATGGGGCTTACTATGCGCATCTTGCATGTGTCCGTAACATTTCATTTCGATGGGTTTCGTTTTGTTTGTGATATGGAGGAACAAAAATTTTGAATAGTCATGTTTTATGGAACACCCTGTACGATGACAAAATTCAAAATCACAGACATTTGGGCGAAACGATATAGCACTCGTTTAATAAATTCGATATTCAGTAATAAATACCACTATTTAAATCTATGGGAGAAGATTACCCTTCAATAGGGTCCTGTAGCGGTCTCAGAAGAACAGGAGATTCGTAAAATCATCACTTGGAAGTATGTATTTTGTATCTAAATATTGAAGGTATTTATTCAAATGATTTTTTAAGTTTCAATTTTGTAAAAACGGCGAGACAGAATTTTTTCCACTGAGGTTTTTCCCTGTGCTCTGGTATCATACACATAATAGTATGGTACCACGTTTTGCAGCAATTTCAGCTAGGGACTTTTTTGTTTCATGTATTGTATTTCGTGAGCTCTCAATTCAGTAGAATAAATAAATAAATAAAAAGTAGAACGTGAGCTCAAAAACAGATGGGCGTGTTAACAGGGCTCATTTACGCGCAACATAATCCTAAGAGGTAAGAAATAAAAGGAATCAACGAAGAAGATTTGAAGAAAAATGAGGACACAGATTAGTATTCGACAGACGAAAACATCAAACCAGAAAAGTAGAAAAGTGTTTTCTACAGATAAATTAGATTAATAGCAAACAACGTCAGCCGGACCAGCTAGTTTCAATTAAAAATTTCTCCAATAATAAAATCCATCTGATTAAGATCATTGGTCCCCATAAATCACCTACAGACTTCGACTTGTCGTTCGATCACCGTCTAATAGACCGAACCAGTCCGAAAATCGGGTAGTGGCCACCTCCGTAACCCGATCTGAACCCCGCGGGGGGGCCGAACCTCCCAAGTGGATAAACAGTAGCAGTGACAATGGCCCCCATTTGTATACGCCACGGTAAAATATGTAATTGTGTCCTCGGTCAAGACAACGCTATTTGTCATCTTTACATAGTTACTCCCTATTTCTCATTTCTCTTACTTGGATAGGTATCTCATTTTCGTTTTTTCTTTATAGTTATCCTCGGTTCGACAGGTCCGTAGGGTTCCTCGGTGGTATTTTTCCATATTAATCGGTCTTGTGCAGGTTATGGACTATCGGAAATTTCTTTGTGTGGAATTAATCGGTTTGGATGTTATCCGTGGAATTCAAGATTTATAGGGCTAGGTAATTTTTGAGCGCTCCTTCTCCTGAAACGACTGCTATATGGTGTTGTCCAAATGTCGGTAATTTTCGAATTTTGAGTTGAAAGTGTTCTCAAACTATAGGGCTGTACTCCCTGATGACGAGTTCGTTGTCAAATTCAATTCTGTCCGTGGGGCCGTCCGTCCGGCCGTTAGCACAATAACTTTCGAAGGGATTGTCCTAGAGTCTTGAAATTTTCAGGGTGAGTTCGGTTCCCAACGGCTCGAAGTTCGTTAACCGGCCAAATCGTACAGGGTGTTCCATAAAGTATGTCCATTAAAAATTTTTGCTCCTCAATATCTCAGACGAAACAAAACCCATCTGTATGAAATGTTGAGGCCATGTACAAGATGCTCATAGTGAGCTTCATGCAAAATTTTGTGGCTATAGTGTAAACAGAACCATAGAAAATTGAATTGGAATATTGAAAAAAACAAACTTCATATTAAATAAAAAACATAAAAACGATTCGAATGAAATTTATTTTATAAATAAACATTGATACACTGAATGTTCATGCAGAATTTTGTGGCCATAGTGTTAACATAATCATGAAAATTCAATCGGAATATTGAAAAGAAGAATCTCTATATTTCTATAACAGGATAACCGATTCGAGTGAAATTTATTTCTTCAATCAAGACTGATTTACTGAAAGTTCATGCAAACTTTCAAGAGGATCGCATCAGAACCGTAGAATATAATTTTTGTGATTATTTATTTTTTATTAATTTTATTTTTTGAATAATTTCCAGAAAAAAGTTCCGATTGTGCTGAGATTGGTATCAAAGTCGAATCCCATATATAATTTTGATATCATAGTCATATTGCTCCACCAAAGAACGAGCGCTCAAAAGATCCTGCTCAGTCATAAACAATTTCAACAATTTAGGACCATACTGCGAATGTTTCACCAGCCTTTGAAACATACGAAGCAATGTTTGCTTTTTCCCCTTTTTCTGTTGTAACAGATTCTGCAAAATTCTATATGCGCCTATCAAATTTTCCTTGCCCCGTCCCAATAAAAATCAACAACATTTCCTTTTTCAAAAAACGTCCAAACTTTTATTGTATACTAGTTCGCTAAAAATTACGCCAACTGTCGCCCATAACTCCGAACCCTGGCTCCAAAAACCCCTCAAACTCAAAACGGCGTTCCCTGAATGCCCCTCCTGCCCCTCGATAAATATAAATGTTCATCAAACTTTAATTTCTAGATGTCGTTTTATCAGATTCCTATAAGAAGAACATAAGGTTGGGAGGTAATCCTTAATAAAATTGATATCTTTCGAATCAGTGACTGCAAAAAGCTGAAACATTCAAATTGAAATCATTCGTTGGTAATAAAATGAAATATTTTTGTTAAGCCCCTCAGCTGTAAACCCCACCTAACTTCAACTACAATCATATTATGTTGTATGTAGGCTCGTTGAAAAGCTCGTGACAGATGAAATCTTAGGAAACTATTTTTTATTTTACTTATGTGGTAATATGAAAATGAGAAAAAACGCCCCAATAAAAATCAACAAAATCGCCTCTTTCACAAAACCTCCAAACTTTTAATGATCCACTAGTTCGCTAAAAATCCCGCCAACGGTCGTCGGTAACTCCTCAACACTCCCGAATCCTGGCTCCAAAAACCCACAAACTTAAAACGGCGTTCCGTAAGTGCCCCCCTACGCCCCCCTGCCCCCTCGATAAATATAAATCTTTATCAAACTTTCTGGCCGTATCGGCATGAATGGAACAACACGACGAAAACAAAACCGTCAAAAGGGACAACTTCGTTCCTATTCATAGAAGTTTTTTCCTATTTATCTTTGAACCTATACACAGGGGCCTTTTGAACTACGAGTAGATGAAAGGGCCCATTCTTCGTCTTTTTGTCCCGGGCCGGTGGCTTTATCCGGACGATCCGTAGATATATTCAAATCGAACGATTCGGATGACGGCCATTTGAATATGAATGAATGGACGTCGAAATTGGTATTGACGAATTTGATGCAGGTGTAGGATTTGGTTCCTTTTGAACTGGGGAGGTGAATATTGATACGAAGGAGAGATAGGGTTACGTACAGATGCATGTACTTACTTGGTCGATTAAGATTGGGTTTGATTCGGAGATTTGAATTGAAATTGTTCGGTAATTCATTCTGTAAAATCGAGACTCGAAACTCTGGTCCTCTCTGAATGAGTACAAATCACCAGAGAACCTTGCCAGAGTTGCTATGATCAAAAATGTATGCATACAGAAGAATACTTACCGATGCGTTGGGAGAAGGAAGAATGAAAAAAGAAATACACTTTCCAAAACTATAAAATTAATACCGTCAAATGGTATACGATAGGTGCAAGCGTTGGAGTTACGAGCCAAAAAGCAAGTGTATTTGTAAATTATCCCAATGCAGTTAGTTTTACAGATTACAGGGTGTCAAGGAAAACGGAAGGTACCATGCAAAGAACAACGCGATAGAGGGCCATAAAATATGAAAAAAAGGTCCCATGACTATATGTCCGAAACTGATTCCTTTAATGAATACAGGGTCTTGAAGTTTAAGAATCGATAATTGCAATCAAGCACACGGCCAGCAATTCGAACTTCTTCTTAAAACTTAATGTTTTTCTGTTAATTAATCAGTCTTTTACTGTTGTTATTAATAGTTATTTAATAAACTAGGTTATTAAAGACAGCGACTAATGGTCAAATATTTTAATGCGTGAGCGGAGCGAACGCGTTAATAGTTCGAGACCATTAGTCGCTTGATTAATAACCGAGTTTATTACAAGATTTTTCCGACGATCTCATCATGAATAGGGTATAAATTCTTGATTAAAATACATTCTGAATTCGCACAAGACATACATTGACGTAATGGAATTTCTATGTTTCTATGTTCCAGTAGAGTTTTGACATTTCTCGTAGTGCTTCTGAATACTTTGTGTACGGTTGCCATGAGGATTGCAAATTAAAATGGCTAAAAAATTGAGCATTAAAATGGGTCATTAATGTTCAATTTCGTACACATTAAAAGCACCTCTTACTTCGAGGTCAGCGGAAAAATTTAATTATCGAAGTGTTTTGTCCTCGTTATTGTAAGTAGGTACTTTAGCGCTTCTGGACAATTTGAGTGCATCATAACTTTTCGATGGCTTTTTACTGGAAACCGTTGGTCCTAGTGCCTTCAACAAAGTATACCTTTTCGAAGGGAAAAAAATGAAGGAATCGCTTTTTTTAGTCCAGAATGATATACAGTGTAAGGCAAAAAAGTAAGGGTTGATTGAAATGTTCGGGAATCAGGTGTGTGGCGCCCTCTATTAGTAATCCAAAAACTAATAGGATATTTGAATTCTGATACATACAAAACCCCCGCATATCACATTTTGTTCCATTCTTATTTCTCTGTTCAAAGTTATTAAAACAATTCGAGAAAATTCCTGAGCAGGAGCTTTTGAGCGCTCGTTCTTTGGTGGAGAAATAAGACTTACCTCACCTTTATATGGGATTTGAGAATGATACTAAATATATTAATGCAGAATCTCAGCACAATCGGAACTATATTCTAGAAAAATCTTCTTATAATGGAATATAAAAAAATTTGAAAATTACAAAATTTAATTTCTATGGTTCTGATGATGCCATCCTCTTGAAATTTTGCATGAATATTCAATATATCAATTCACATTCAAAAAAGAAATTTCATTCGAATCGGATATCCTATTATGGAAATATAAAGATTTTTCTTTTCAATAGTCTAATTGAATTTTCTATGATTTTGTTAATACTATGGCCACGAAATTCTGAATGAACATTCAGTGTATCGATCTTCATTCACAAAATAAATTTAACTCGAATCGGATATCTTCTCATGGAAATATGAAGTTTCTTCTTTTTAATATTCCAATTGAATTTTCTATGGTTCTGTTCACACCATGGCGACAAAATTTTGTATGAGGCTTGTTATGAGCATCTTGCATTTGGCCGTAACATTTCATTCCGATTGGTTCAGTTTTTTCTGAGATATTGAGGAACAAAATTTTTGAAAGGCCATATTTTATGAAACATCCTCTACGATTTGGCTGCTCAACAAACTGCACCGAGCCATTTGGGAACCGAAATAACATTGAAAATTTCAAGTCTCTAGGACAATTCCTTCGAAAGTTATAGTGCTAACGGACGGTCCCACGGACAGAATTGAATTTGACCACGTATTCATCATCAGGGAATCGAACCCTATCATTTGAGACCATTTTCAGCTCAAAATTCGGAAATTACAGACATTTGCGATATAGAACTCGTTCAAGTAGAACGAGAGCTCAAAAAGCGGTTCCGCTATGCTTAAGTGTCAATTCTTCTATTTCTGATCACATATTTCATTCCCATCTGCGAATATATCCAACAACTGATTACGTTTACTGAAATATGATGTTATCCAAGCGAGTAATTCCATAGCTTTCCAGATTGTTCAAGAGCTCATCAATATCGAGGCAATCATAAGCCTTCGACAGACCCAGAAATAGTACCAGGGATAAATCTCAATTTTCAAAAACACCCGTCATTTTCTTCACAAAGTTGAAAATCTCCGTTTGAATTGATTTTTCTTTCAAATAACCATTTATTACGGAATACGATCAAGATTTTTACACGTACTAAGTCACCTACCTATTCTTAAAGGCAAAATACTGTTCAGATTATGTCAATGTTTGAAGGTTTTTTTTAATTAAATTTTTTTCTCATGAGTCCAGTTGTGGGTTATGATAGTCAGGTGATTCCCATTACCCTCAAGTGACCCCTGTTGCCCCAAGTATGCATGTAGGATAACGTTTTTTTTTGCAATCCAAGATTGTGATACAGCTACCAGTACATCAACTCTTAGTACAATGAAGTTCACCCACCAATTCCTAGCACTTCGAAACGAATTGATTCACCAGTTCTGAGAACTAACTGCTTCTGATTCTGAACCAGATACTTTAACACTAGTTCCTGACAAGTGACAAGCAAGACGAAATAATTTCTACACTGAATAATTCTAAATTACCAGAGAAAATACTGGTTAGGTATACAAACGAGGGTGAAATAAGCTACCTGAACTCCGGTTAAGGAAACCTTCAGATAAAAAAAATGAACAAATCAAGAAAAACGTAGGTAGGGAAAAAGGAAAGAGATGTAAAGGTCAGGGAAAAATGACTAAAGTACCAAAGAAGGCAAAGCACCAAGTACCTACTTCAAGAACCCAATGAAACTTCTGTGTCAGATGTTGGCCTGACGAATTATACCAAAATGATGAGAATGATGACGTAGAAGATGCTGAAGAAGAATGTCTTGTATGCCACGACTTCGGCATCAATAACGGGATGTGGTAAGGATGCATCTCATGTGGGCTCTGGGCATACACGAAGTGCTCTTGGTGGGACTCAGCTGAGGGTTATGTGTGCGATATATGCTAGGCTTTCTTTGACTCCGATTGCCCCCCGGAGTGATCCCCATTACCCACATATTGGTGTAATGGAAGTCAAATCTCTTTTTTTGGAACTTTTATAATTTTCAAAATTGATTACCAAAGAGATCTCTACTGTTAGTTGATTGAGTATATTATGTTTAAAGGTTGTTGAAATAAATATTTTGTTCATAATGAAAATTGCATTGCAGTTCCCGCTTAAGTGACTCCCATTACCCCCTTCTCTCCTAAACATTCTTTCATTTACAATTTCTTTCCACCAAATCCGAACCTCCATTTTCCGCCACCCCATTCTTTTCCACCCCGCGAAAAAACGTCCCAAACTCCCGGAGCAACCTCTCTCGGACCGGCCGGCCAGCACGAAGCATGACGGGACTTGCGACCGAGATTGTTCAGGGCACGTGAAGCGTGTTCGAACAGGAACCGATTCAAATTAGGGCCCTTATTCACCGGACTAAGGCGACTCGAAGTGACCGCACCACCGATATATATATACTATAGGTGTACATACCGGGGACCGGACCCAGTAATTGTGTGCATGTCCAGCGACCGTTTCTTGAGTTATACGGTTTTCAAGACGGTCTATGAGACGTGTCTGATATACGACGATAGGGGGGGCATGAGGGGGGCTTTGTTCCGGTTTCGTCGTGTTCCGGTTTGGGAATTCGGGAGTTTTGATTGCGAGTTTGGTTTGTGGAAGGGTTGAAGAGTTTGAGGGATGTGTTGTTTCTTTATGCAAACCCTCTTTTCTGATCGAAAGATGTTGATGTGTGTGAAGTTGACCCAGCACTATTTGATTTTCGAAAAAATTTTTGTTGTGCCGAATTGTGGTAGGTTGTGCTGCTTTGTGCCGCTGAAATTCTTGTTTCATTTAATTCGGTTTTTGAGATATTCGAAGAAATGTTAAGTACGAATCCAGTCCACAATCTGTTCCAGCTGTCGAAAATCAATTTTTCGGAAAATGCTTGTTAGGTTCGTACAAATATTTCGTTGAATATTTCGAAAACCGAATGAAATAAAAGAAATTTCAGCGATACAAAGCTGCACAAAGCTAGCACAATTCAGCATAACAAAATTTTTGCGAAAATCAAAAAGAAAACTTCACACACACCGTTGCCAGGTATACTGGTTTTTCCTCCTACCTACTGATTTTTCTTATTTTCCCCCAGATAAGAAGGAAACTGATGATTTTTCTGAATCTTCAACCAGCACAAATTGGCACAAATAAAGTACAATCATATAAAACAATTCTCGTCGAAAAAAAAATGAAAGTGCTGGGCTAACTTTGTTTAATTTCTTTATTTTTTGGGGGAATTAGCCGAATATTTGTGAAAATAGTTAGACTAGATATGTATGGATCGAATTATTGCGAATAACGGGCTTTTTTGAATGAGAAATATAACGTTAACATTTCATAACTGAAAATTGGAATGAAAAAAAATTATTGGACATTTCTATTTCTAGGGATGTAAAACTAAGGTAGGCCTTCCCCGAAGAACCGCCACTGATGAAATAATAACTAATATCAGTACTTATAGGTATAGTGATGGGTATTGGATATGTTCGAATTTTGATTGAGTTAATTTTTATTTTTTTTATAGTTTGGCAACATTTTGGAAATTCGATCTGAAAAAACAAAGACGCAAACAAGAAAGAATAATAATTAATATTGAAATCAACTTGAAGCCTCAAACTACTGTTGAGCGCGTCTCTTCAATTTTATAATGAAGTGCAAACCCCCCCCCCTCCCCCTTCAACAAGGAGGAATATCAAAACGAGTCTGGTTTTTCAAGTGATGATTTTTCAGAATTTCAGATGAGGAGAGACCTGAAATAGCATAAAAAAATTTTAATGAGTTTAGATCAAAAAGAAAATCCTGAGACAACCTAAGTACTGAAGAGTTTTCCAATTAGAGGTGTTATTTTGAATAGCTGTCACGTTTGAAGCTAACATTTTTTGACATTTGACTAGTGGAAACTACGCCATTGATGAAAATGGAACGAAACAAGCTCCAACAACGCAACAAAATTACTAAAATTCACTATAAAAATTGTGAAAATTTGGCAGAGACGGTTCGTAAAACTCGAACATTTTTGGGTCTTCGTGAAGCACCTTGTCAGACTGCAATGAAGAAATTGATGGAAAAATTCGAGCTGTTGGGACAAGTTAGTGATGTGAATAATAAAACCCGTGCATGTCGCTCAAGAACAGCCGAGATTGTATCTGCTGTAGCCGAAAATGTTGAAGAAAACCCAGGTTTGTCCATTTCTCGTCGTTCTTTTGAATTAGGCATTCCACAAACGTCATTACATTACTGGACAACGTTTACTTTCAACAAGACGGCGCTACGTGCCTCACAAGCAACAAAACCATTGATCTTTTGCGGGAAAAGTTTCCGTACCAAGAGGTGATCACAATTGGCTACCAAGATCTTGTGATTTAACAGCTTGCGACTTCTTCCTTTGGGGCCACGTGAAAGGGAAGGTCTACGCCAATAGCCCAGCATCGATTCAAGACCTCAAAGATGGAATTCTTGAGGCTATCGAGGACATAGGGCAGCCACTTTGCGATTTGGTTATGGAAAATTTCATTAAAAGGATATAGCTCTGTAAGCGTGGTCGTGATGGTAATTTGCCCGATGTTATTTTCCACTATTAACGGCATAGCTTCTTCTTTATAATGAAATAAACATCCGATCATTCATATTGAAAAAAGGCATTTTTCTTTGAATATCAAAATAACACCTCTTATTGGAAAACACTTTATTTTCGACATCACCAAAATGACCCCAACATAAGTCCACCCAGCTCAATTTTCCCATACTGCTCACTATTTCCCGCGCCATGATCACTCTTAAGATAGTAATCGTATATCCTCATTAAGGCTACCTTCCACGACATACACGACCAACAGCCGGTAGCGTGGCGTGACTCTATGCCCACCGCGAGCACAGAAGAAGCCATTACCGGTCCGCCTCGACTATCGATATAAATTCCAGCGCCATAGAACATTCGTCTCACGTATCGCAACGAATAAAACCACGGAATAATATCAAACTTCGCGATCTATCTATAAAACTCATATTCAGTCTCCAGGCAGGCGTACGTGATTCCGAAGAGCTATCGCGAGCGACATCTAGCGTCATCTCGGTGACATATGACCGAAGCCGGTCACATATTTGCAATTTTTCCGAGCGTATTCATTCGCGAGGGGCACATGCCGTAATGTTCTACAATTTGTAGACCGCCACCGAGGAGTCATAAACTTATTACTTGAAGGTCTGTTGGAAGAATCGCGTGCAAGAATTGGATTTGGTGATATATTCCTGAGGTGACGGCTGCCAAGATGGGTGCAGTCGTGTTCAATTAGGAAAGGTGACAGAATCGAAAAAATGGAGAGGTTATCAGATAGTTCATGGTTTGTGTTCCCAAAGGTTTTCCTATAAGAGGTGTTATTTTGATATTCAAAGAAAAATGCAATTTTTCAATATAAATGATCGTATGCTTATTTCATTATAAAGAAGAAGCTTTGCAATTAATAGTGAAGAATAACATCAGGCAAATGACCGCCACGACCACGCTAACAGGACCATATCCTTTCAATGAAATTCTCCTAACCAAATCGCGAAGTGGCTGCCCTATGTCCCAGATAGCCTCACGAATTCTATCTTTGAGGTCTTGAATCGACGCTGGGCTATTGGCGTAGACCTTCTCTTTCACGTGGCCCCAAGGGAAGAAGTCGCAAGGTGTTAAATCACAAGATCTCGGTGGTCAATTGTGATCACTTCTTCGAGAGATAACACGGTCCGGAAACTTTTCCCGCATCTCTACGACCTAATCAGCAAAGACACGACGTTGTTGATGATCGGCCGGCTTGAGTTCTTGTGTTAACTGAACTTGATAAGCCTTAAGACTCCGATGAGTGTGAATTATTTAGAGAAGTGAAGAATACTGAGGATCAACTTAAAAAGGCAGTGCCTCACCATTGGTCAACAATCAAGAGTGCCGCGAGGGGCACATGCCGTAATGTTCTACAATTTGTAGACCGCCACCAAGGAGTCATAAACTTATTACTTGAAGGTCTGTTGGTTGGAGCAATCGCGTGCAAGAATTGGATTTGGTGATATATTCCTGAGGTGACGGCTGCCAAGATGGGTATGCAGTCGTGTTCAATTAGGAAAGGTGGCAGAATCGAAAAAATGAAGAGGGTATCAAATAGATTATGGTTTGTGTTCTATGAAGATTAGCCCGAGTAGCCAACTGGAAAAAGACCACCAGGACGTCCCTTCAAAAGATGGCGAGACAGTTGGCAGTCCACATCACAAATACGGCTGCAGAACTAAACGGAGGGATGAAGATGTCGTGAAGAACAGGCCTAGGGCCTAATATGAGAAGAAGGAGAAGTTCTATCATGCTAACCAGAAGGTTTTGTGTGAAGCAGTTTTAGCCCGCAGACCTCCCAACTAGCAAAACTAATTCCATAAAGGCTGTGAGAAATGCTATACAGCATATCTTATAGCATCGTCCCTTTGGTATAGACCCCAGGACACTCAAAGATCAGAAGAAACGAGCAATCACATCAAAGGGGCCTTCAACTGCCTTTGTAAACCAAGTTTCCTCTATAATATTATTATAATATATAATATATTATAATAGCATATAGGGCAGATTACATCTAAGAAAGATTACTTGGCAAAAATGAAATAAGAAAGGAATGTATCGTGACAGAGCCTCTCTTGCCTGTAAAAAAGGGATTTTAAAGCTGACAAATCAAGAATAATATTGAAGCTCAGCAAGATCAGGCTGTATATTATACTAACAGGCTCAGGGTACAAAGTACACCTAGAGATGTCTTCGCGCATTTGTTATGCAGCCAAGTAGAATCTAGCCCTATTCTGATACTAACGGCTTGCGTCTGTTGAAGACAATTCTGGCAGTTTGGCAACATCCTATGTTAGTGTTCAGTTTCTGGATGCGATGTGTTTACATTTTCATTTCAATTCATTGTTGCTTAAGGCTATTCTGGTAGTTATAGTTGAGGCAAAATTACGAAAATGTTGTATTATATTCGGGAATTGTTGAAATGCAAATCTAATAACCGATTATTTACTTCATCCCAGTGCGACAGTGAAATGCTTTCCATCTAACTCTTAAGGTGGATAAACAAGTTCACGTGACGTGTCATACAGTAGAGTGACATTCAGTGAAAAAATATATCGAAGAAAACAAGTATCTGTTTGAAGCAAAGGAAAAAGACAAACAGGTCCGATGCAGTAATTTACCGGCGATCACGGTGCACGGCTGTTATGGGAATATTTCAATTTGGACAAATGTCAAATGGGATGCTTCCAGTCTCTTGTTTTCTTTTCTTCTTCTTCGTCCAAAAGCAAGATATTCAGAGCAGCAACTCATTTCGCAATATATAACATTCATATCACATACCATATCCAAACTGAAAAAGCCCATAGAGCGGACCCAGCAATTTCGGAAAAACACTGACACGGACGACGCCGTACGTTGCTGTGTGGATGGAGAAAAATTCATAACGAGTTTCACTGAAGGGTGTGCAGCACTGACAGCAACGTTGCCGTCTCGTCACGGAAATGTGTGGATCGACCTTAATTAATGCTTGGTTGATTACAATTTACAATGCAGTACCTATTATTCACGCCTAGAGGATGTTTGTTACCGAATTATCAGGAAAAGGAAATAAATAACAACAAATAGTCAATGGAAAGGCATGCACAGCTTATTTGGAGGACAATGATAACCATTCTCCATCGAAAATGAAATTTCAAATCTGTCTGCTGCTTATATACTTGTGAAATTCCATGATCTACCAAGCCCGGCTAGCTCAGTCGGTAGAGCATGAGACTCTTAATCTCAGGGTCGTGGGTTCGAGCCCCACGTTGGGCGGAAAATTTTTAAGAGTCTGAAGAAATTATTATCTGGACTGTTTTGAATGTTATTACTAAAATAAAGCTATTTGGCCTTTGATTTCCACCACTTCTTTAAGAACTGGTGCCGTATTCTCGACAAGTGATCGTTCAAAGCGCGGTGTGCATTTTTGCAGGTAAAAGAGGGTATCGCGCAATGAAGTTCGTATATGCATTAAAAGATCACTTATCCAGAATACGAGGCTTGATACAATGAGATCGAATAAAAGAGGTTCATTCTTATATTTTCTTTGAATATCGAAATAACACCTCAAGGAAGAGAAAAACTTCATGACATTGCTAAGTAAAATAGATGATTGGAAATGGGAATACACCGACTATAATCTCAAAGAAAATACCGTAAAATGGTATACAGATGGTGTCAAAACCTCTACAGAAGCAGGCGCTGGGATATACGGGCAAAGCACCAAGTGTTCACTGTCGCTAGGCGTCTTTCAAGCGGAAATCTTAGCTTTTGAAAGATGTCTAGATATAAATCTAGAAAAAAACTATCAGAATTGTGATATAGCCATACACTCAGATAGTCAAGCTGCTATTAGAGCACTAAGCTCCTACGTCATCGACTCTAAAATGACCTGGGAGAGCCGCAACAAACTCAATGAGATAGGCAAGAAAAATAAGGCCTTTTTAATCTGGGTTCCCGGGCACTCGGGAATCAAAGGAAACGAAGAGGCCAATGCACTTGCCAATGTAACTCATTGGCCCAGAACCCTTCTGTGGTATATCTAAATGTACCTTTAAGAAGGAGTTTCTGGAGAAGAACAAAGCCGAGAGGGAAAAACTCTGGCGAAATCTTTCAGGAATGGATAATTCTACTGAGTTCCTTCGGAACTTCGAGACAGCGGGATCCAAAAGATATCTGGATCTTGGTAAGCACAAATTACACCTCCTCACTGGCTTTCTTACAGGACATTGTCGCCTCAGGAAGCACCTGTTGAGAATGGGATTATCGGACACTGACGAGTGTAGGTTTTGTGGAGAGGACGAAGAAACCCCCATTCACCTAGTCACGGAACGCCTTGGCATTGCGAGCCTGAGGAAGGAATGCCTTGTATTGTAAGAGTGAAGAACTGGCCTCGTTGAAGCCTGCACAGTTATTAGATTTCATTAAATCTCTGGAACTGGAAGGCGAGCTATGAAGGTTTTGGCCAGAACAGCTCTGTAAGGGCGCACAATAGACCTTAAGGTCGCAGTGAACTGTAACCTCTCTTTAAACTAAAACTAAAAAAACACCTCTTATTGGAAAACCTTTTACTTCGCAAATTCGTCCAGAACGATTTAATCGCACATTTTCATAATAAAACCGAAAGTGAACTTTTCCATCTCCCATCCCCAAGGAGAACTATTAGAGTGGTAGAATAGAAGACAACTATTCGATCCAGGGGGTCGTCAATTCGAATTGCGTATACGCATAAAACGACCGATAATAGTTCCCATCGACCTGAAGGGGCATCTCCCTGCTCCCAATAGTCCGTTTGACCGTTGGTATTTTCCGTACGGCATACTTAAGAGACGGACAAATCTATGCGGTCTGGAGGAGGCATTCCGGGTTCCGGTTTTAGGATTGCTGTTAATTCGGAAACGAACAAATGTATCTGCGGAAGGTCGCCATGTTAAAGGGGGTTTAGGCGTTATTAATGGGGTTGTAATGGGGTGGGCGATGTTTGGGATGCTGAAATAGGCGTATCTGGAAGATTTTATACGTGGTCGAATGTGATAGTCTACTTTGATCTAGCGAATGACAAACTATTTGAGAATAGAAATACCCGCGCGTTCAATATATAGTGAGTTTTGCAAAAGTTGAAGCCACAAAATAAAAACCGAATTTATCTCATTTGTCATCCTTCAAAAATTAACTCTCTAAGTTTGAGCCAAATCGATAAATAATTTTGTAATTCTGAATGTGTAAAGCGAACCACCTCAGTGAACGTCTTCTCATTTCTCATCATTGTTTGGACCATTTAAACCGTGATCGGACTGATTTTATGCGTCGAATAGGAACTATTGATGAAACATGGATCCACCAATACATACCAGAATCAAAATATCAGCAAAATAATGAGTAGGACTGTGGGGAATCGCTCCTAAGAGTGCAAAGAATTAACCATCGGCCCGAAACGTTGTGATGTCTGTTTTTTGGGATTCTAAGGGATTATTGTTCATCGACTATTTCGGGAAGAAGCAATCTATAGCGTTTGAAACTGTGCATACCGATTGAAATCCACAATGAAAAAAACCGCAACATTCATAGAAGAGAAATTCTGTTTTTGCAAGACAATGCACCAGTTCACGAATCAATGAAAAAGATGGCAAAAAACCCTTAACTACATCTCGTATTGCTTCCTCGTCCCTTGTATTGTCCAGATTTAGCTACAAGCGATTATAATCTGTTTCCAAACATGACGGGATGGCTCCAATGGAATCGACGCTGGGCTATTCGCGTAGACCTTCTCTTTTACGTGTCCTCAAAGAAAGAAGTCGCAAAGCGTTAAATCACAAGATCTCGGTGGCCAATTGTGATCACCTCTTCGAGAGATAACACGGTCCGGAAACTTTTTCTGCAAAAGATCAATGGGTTTGTTGCTGGTGTAGCACGTAGCGCCGTCTTGTTGAAAGTAAACGTTGTCCAGATCAATACTATCCAATTTCGGCCCTAAAAACTCATTAATCATCTCTCGATAGCGCAATCCATTCACCGAAACTGTTGCTCCAGCCTCATTTTCGAAAAAGTAAGGTCCAATGACTCCGCCGGACCATAAACCGCACCAAACAGTCACACGTTGAGGATTGAGAGGCTTTTCAATAATAACCTTCGTATTTTCCGAGCCCCAGATGCGACAATTTTGCTTGCTGACGAAGCCACTCAGATGGAAATGGGCCTCATCACTCAAGATGAGATCATTTTCATGCATTTCAACGACCCATTCACCAAGGACACGACGTTCTTGATGATCGGCCGGCTTGAGGTATTGTTTTAACTGAACTTTATAAGCCTTAAGACCCAAATTTTTATGCAAAATACGATGTAATGACGTTTGTGGAATGCCTAATTCCAAAGAACGACGAGGAATGGACAAACCTGGGTTTTCTTCAACACTTTCGGCTACAGCAGCAATATTCTCGGCTGTTCTTGAGCGACGTGCACGGGTTTTATTGTTCCAACAGCTCGAATTTTCCACCAATTTCTTTATTGCGGTCCGACAAGGTGCTTGACGACTACCCAAAAATGTTCGAGTTTTACGAACCGTCTCTGCCAAATTTTCACCATTTTTACAGTGAATTTTAATAATTTCAATGCGTTCTTGAAGAATGTATCGTTCCATTTTTTTAATGGCGTAGTTTTCACTTGTCAAATGTCAAAAAATAACAGCTTCAAACGTAGCATATACCGAAAGAGGCGGCTATTCAAAATAACCTCTCTTATGTGTAATTCACCTCAATAATCTTTCATACCCAGATCCAATATCTCCCTTGCACCCCTAACATCCCTCCTCCTCATCCCTAAACACCCTCCCAGACCTCCGAAGTAAAATATCCCACACTTACTCAGGTCCAAGAATATATGTCTGTTTATTCCGGCTGCAGACGTTTCCGGATTCGAGAGCATTTAGTCAGTTTCCGGACCTGCAGGAAATACCACCGGAGCCGGTGTGGTCTCGGCCCGGATTCGAACTCTAAAGATATCTCTCCGGTCCGCACACACATACAATTCGGCTGTGCTCTATCCCTAATGCACTATTAAGAGGCGCTTCCACTTAATTTACGATTATAATTATTATATCAAAGTGGAGGGACTCAGGGAGGTTGCTTGGGGTACAGGCTGTTTACTGAGATAAGAATATACAGGTTTGGAAATTCACATCCGAAACATACGATATACAATGCATCAGACAGAGAATTCTTCCGTCTAGTTGCACAGATGAATAGTCGAGATAATCAAGTGATGTAACTGAATGAATTCTGTTGTCTTATTGCAATAATCTAGTCTTGTCTCTCTCTTATCGCAGTATGATAGGGAACCTGCAGTACACGTATAGAATTATTCAGGCTGTCCGTAATAATCGATTCAAGTATTTACTGTTGCCTACCATACTAAATGAATTACGCTTCTCTGAACGATAAGAGAGAGACAAGACTAAAATATTTCAAGAAGACAACGGAATTCAGTGTGTTACAGCACGTGGTTGTCTCGACTATTAATCTGTGCAACTGGACGGATAGATTAGATTAGATAGTGGTCGATCGGCACGTTGATTACCCTTCTGCACTGCGACCAATAAGGTCTTTTGTGCGTGGACGGAAGAATTCTCTGTCTGATGCATTGTATATCATATGTTTCAGATGTGAATTTCCAAACCTGTAGATCTGCGATTGACAATAAGTAGACAAGTTCTTGAAGATAACCATAACTTCAATATTCATAGAACCGTGCCAAAAAGTAACGTTATTCTTGTACGAAGAGCTATTAGGCAAAATATTCTAGTATTCACCCCCTCGATTTTTAATTAAAAAAAAATTATCCTCAGGGAAGTTGCTTGGGGTAAAGGCTGTTCACTGAGATAAGAAAATAGATCTGCCATTGACAATAAGTAGATGAGTTCTTAAAGAGAACCATTCTTATTGATTGTGAATATTTACTATCTCAAATAAAACTGAATGCCAATAATTTAGTTTTAAGGCATAAATCATAGATTTCATCCCTACTAGTTACGATCTCGATAATCCCATACTTAGAGCGATAAGAGAGGCAAATTCGATATAGAGGTTGACTTATTCCAAATATCTATTTTTAGTCTTCATAGGTATTTCGACTCACTTTGAATGTTAATTTTACAATTTAGTTCGACATTTGCTTCATAGACAAACCAATAAATTAGATGAGCCACTCGTATATTCCGCGCCATCTGTCGGAGGAAGAGACTAATACACGAAAAAATTATTTTCAATTTGTTAGTTAGATGTCGAGAAAATAGTAAGTATGTAAAATCATTATTATCAAAAAACCTTTGAATTGTCAACTGGCACAAGGAGTGGTTTGACACGTTCTTTTTGAAATATAATGAATTTCGATATGCCTGCAAAAGTGAAGACGTGCTGTGTTATTGGATGTGAAAATCGAGATGCAAGAAGGTAATTATAAAATTTATATGTATTTTCTGTTACCTATAAGAATTAAGATACTCGTAGTTTTCAAAAAAGTTTTTCATGTATTGAATAAGTTTAGTCGGTAAATACTCATATTTTGTATTATTGAATTCATTATTGTTAGTTTTTGAAAATGTTTTCTATGAAATTATTAGTTTATTGATTAGATATTTATGAAATAAATCTGTATTTTCAATTGGTGATACCTATTTCAGTTAATAAATTTTTATTCTATCCAGAATTTGATTATTGATCCTCATTTCTCGGTTCCAAAAGAAAATCAGATGAAAGTTCGTTGCAGGTATTATTTTCATGAAAATAAATTTCCTCACTCATCGATAACTTGCACGAATCCATTTCTGATTTCCTTTTGGAAATTGAATTTCAAAAAACTTTTGCCTCTTGCATATGGGTGTACCAACCTATTCAAAAGGTGAACTACAGAATTCTTTTTGAGGCAACTTTACGACACAGATTCCTTTTTCAATTGAGCTTTTTTCACGAATTAGTAATGTTGTACAAAAACAGATGGCGTTGAAGCTTGTTCTACTAGTGTCTCATCTATTCTCCGTTTAGTTAGTCTATGATTTGCTTATTTTTTTTTTGTTGAGGTTAAGAATTTTTGGTTGTTTTCCTGTTTTATGTCAAATGTATAAAATGTCTGTCCTGACATTCCAGGTAACTCAATAAAATATTGAAAGAAAAGCGTAACATATACTTTCTTTACATTCAGTTACAGTTTTTCCTTTCGTTTATGAAATTCACCCTTCTCTCGTCACTGTCGCCGTCTTCAAACGTGCCAATTTTCCATCGTCTCCTCACCCTATCAAAATTTCCACCCCATCAACCCCCCAATATCCATATCGACCAATTTCTAATAAAGACGGCATCCGCGATGTTACCCCCCATAATATGGTCTCAGGAGCGTTATGAATAACCCAAAAATTGGCAATAAAATTATACAGTCCGGGCGGGAAGAGTTCATATCGACCGAATATTTAGCACTGAAAATAAGACAATAAATTCTGACTCAGTCGGTAAATTGGAATATTTGACCCCCATAAACACCGTAATGCTCAGGGTGGAATGCTGAAAATTGACACGGCAAAGCGCCGAAGGGACTGCTCTGCTGCTGCGAAAGTGTTGATAATAAATAGTTCGACTGTTTGTTGACTGGATGAGGAGGAGGAGGCCGATTTAGGGATGCATATAAAGAGTTGTGTGTCTTGGGGATGATGAAAAAGTTCGAGAGAAATTGATGGTATATCAGCAACTCATGGGCACTTGCCTGTAGTTTATATTTAAAAAAAGGGGTTACACTTCACTGCGACCTCAAGGTCTATTGCGCCCCCTTACAGAGATGTTCTGATCACACCCTTTACAGCTCGAGAGATCTGATGAAATCCAATATCTGTGAAGACTTTAACGAGGCTAGTTCCTCATTCTTACAAGTTTCTCGCCCAAAGCATTCTTTCCTTAGGCTCGCAATGGTAAAGCATTTCGTGACTAGAAGAATGGGGGTTTCTTTCTCTTCCCCACAGAACCTATACTCGTCAGTGATCGATAATCCCATCCTCAACAGGTGCTTTCTGAGGCGACAGTGTCCTGTAAGAAAGCCAGTGAGGAGTGTATTTGTTGCTTACCAAGATCCAGATATCTTTTTGATCTTGCTGTTTCAGAAGGAACTAAATGGAATGATCCATCCCTGGGAGATTCCGCCAGAGTTTTTCCCTGTCGGCTTTCTCCTTCTACAGAAACTCCTTCTTTTAGGTACATTTACTTATACCATAAAAGGTTTCTGGGCTAATGAGTGACATTTGTGCGGCCTCTTTGGCAAGTGTATTGGCCTCTTCGTTTACCTTGATTCCCGAATGGCCGGAAACCCAGATCTAAAAGACCTTATTTTTCTTGTCTACCTCATTGAGTTTGTTCCGGCACTCCCACGTAGGAGCTCAGCGCTTTAATAGCAGCTTGACTATCTGAGTGTATGGTTATATAGCACTTCTGATAGTTTCTTCCCAAATTTACATCTAGACATCTTTCAACAGCTAAGATTTCCGCTTGAAAGACGCTCATACAGGAGCCTAGTGACAGTGGTACTTGGCCCGAATATCTCAGCGCCAGCTCCTGTAGAGGTTTTGAAGCCATCTGTATACCATTTAACGGTATTTTTTTTGAGGTTATAGTCGGTGTATTCCCGTTCCCATTCCTCTCTTTTTGTAAGTTTTTCTCAGTGCTTACTTTCCTGATCACTTCATCACTAAGGAGGTTCGCAGATGAGATGTAGTAGCACTTGCTAATTGGCATGAACACAAATGGGAATTTGCAGAATAATTAATATTGGTCAATTGTACAATGAATGGATCAATCTATTTTACAATTGCCTACAAATTTTAATCCCTTTAAGATCCGGCAAGTTTCCTGGCCTTTCATAACATTATACATCTATACCTCGTACGCAAACAAAACGTAATGCGTTAATAATTCTTTCACGGAGAATTTTTAGGAAAATTCTTCGCACCTGCTTATTTTTGATTTCAAAAGCAATTTATCCTATGATTTTTTAAATTTAATATCTTTCATCCCCTACTTTATGGGTAAACTGCTGAAGATTTTAGATTTTGACAATACAAGCTCTCGAAAATATAAATAGAACTCATAGTCGTCTTATAACACCGTTTAGGCCATCTGCAACAAGCCCGGCTAGCTCAGTCGGTAGAGCATGAGACTCTTAATCTCAGGGTCGTGGGTTCGAGCCCCACGTTGGGCGCAAAATTTTTTCTATATATTTTATATTTGAAAAATTTGAAATCAATTATTCCCAGATAGTTCATAAAGTTCATCGATTATTTTGCAGAATAAATTATCGGCGAGCTGTTAAAAATAACTGAAGCGCACGAGAATAATTCATATTTCTTCACATTCATATTGATCTCAAACGAAATGGAGAAATTCCAACAGTTTTTCCTTTTTCATCCGATGCTTTGATAAACCCGAAATCGAGAAGCGATCGTCGATCTGCGAATCCATTAGTCAAATTAAAAACGCAGACATCTGAAAGGACGCGTCTGTCAAAGACCATTCTATCGAGATGAAGTTTCATATTTTTCGATTGTCTTTCGAGTCTACCGCATAAAAAACTCTTCGGGGGAAAGGAATATTCGGTATCATTCCATATCGATTCTTAGGGAAGTGATGGAACGGTATACTTATTCATCTTTTGGATTGAATGAACAAAGACAGAAAGCTGAATATTGGGAAAATGGGCTGAAAATTTTAGTCCTCGTTTTCAGTTGTTACCGATCAATATTTGGAGCTATTCTTCAAACGTCCTTATCACGACAAGTATCTCAAAAAATATCAAAATTGATCAATAGTCCATTCACGAAATTTTGAGCACATAGTAGGCGTTTGTTTATTTATCTGAAATTGGCAGTATTTACTGTCATAACGTAGAATAAAGTCAACGTTGCCGAATGTACCCGGCCTCGTTCTACGAGCTTGCGAATTATCAGAGAACCTAATGCAATATTGACAACATTGCGTATCAATCTGATGAGAAATTAAACAACTCAACCTAAAATTTTAATATACAGTGGAATATGCCAAATTGTCATGGCCAACTGACGGCTCAACCTTTCGTTAACAGACTATAGTTTGACTTGGTGAGGTCGAACAATGAAAAATATTCATCACACAGGTAGTTTTGTATTATTAATTAATAGTGATTCTGAAAAAATTGATAATATCTATCGGTACTAGATTTCATTCGATGCCAGCATCAAACATTTATCTTCAAAATTCATGGTAAACGTTAAATTGAATAATAATAACGATTCACTCACCATATAATTGACGCTCCGTTGCAAAATTTGATTGCTGCTACTACGTTTTATTGTCTTGTGTTCTGTAAATAAAGATTATTACTATATTGTATATATTTATATATTATAGAGAAGGTTATATACTTTAATTAGTTTGCTTCGTATGACATCAATTAAGGATAATTTATACATTATTTCTTTGATTTTGTTGTCATTCTACTGTTATCATAAATCTCAAGTGTATTCGAAACTCTGTGGTTCTCAGAATAAAAGAGACAGGCCAACATATGTTACATATTTGAAATCAGGGGAAAAAGAGCTAGCCAAACTAAGTTGTCATCAATATGTTGGCCACACTGTATATATAACAGTTTCTGGACTTATATCAAAAAACTTCAATTGATTTCGTGAAACTTTTATACGAAGCATTTTTTGTATCTCCTTAGTAACAAAGTTAAAGGGGGGGTCAAATTATAGTGAAAAACCCGGTACATACATTCATAATACAAGTGTATTCGAATTAAATTAAATTTGAGTGAATAACGAGACTTGTTATACAGTGTGGAACAGCCAAATGGAATAAATTCGACAACGAATAAATGAAAGCGTGTTGGGAAAAACGCTTGGACACCTCAATTTGTATTTCAAGATGCGCATTTAAAAAATAACTATATAGGGTGTCATGTAACAGAGGCCGAAACCAATGTTTTCATTTTAAATACAACCCCTGTATATTATTAGTTTCTTGGATTCTTCAGAAAATTCTAGACATAATTCATGTACAATGTACCATACCTATCTTCAACTGTTTCGGAAATATAAAAAGTTTTCGGATGTATCACAAGAATTAACATTAAAAAAAGAAAATTATTTTATTTCACAAAACGTTCGCGGCGAACATTTTGAATATATTTTACATTGAAATTAATGTTTTTTATTTTTTTACATTATTTGTAAAATAGAATAATTTTTTTTAATGTTAATTTATGTAATACATCTGAAAACACGCTCTCATTTATTTGTTATCGAATTCATTCCATTTGGCTATTCCACACTGAATAGAGAACCCAGTCAACACAAAGACAATTTCAATAAAGTCAACACTTTTCTCGGAAAAATTAAAACTTACAAGCAGTTATGATCACAGTTTATTCCGTCGAAACCAATTTTGAGCATAAACAATATCTTGGAATATTCATACTATGGAACACTCATAGGATGAAATGGAATGAACAGTTATCATAACTGCTTGTAAGTTATAATTTCTTCCGAGTAAAGTATCGACTGTATCGAAATTTTGCAAGAGACTTTTTTTCTCCAGAATTGAATGGGAAACTATAAAGGAATTTTATTTTTCGAAAATCTATCCCACGAAAACAATTTTGAAGGAATTTCAACCCTCAATAATGAAGTTATGAGATCAAAAAAAATTGTTTGAGTAACACCTACTTTATGAGTCATATTTTGTATAGTCTTATGACTCAGTGCTGTTTAGGACTCATAAAAAAAAATAAAAACTGTCAACTCGACTTCCAAAGGCTGTATCTTGGAAGGGAGGTCGATTTCGAAATAGTTATTTTCCTAACAAGTGCGGAAAGTGATATTTTCCCGCACGAAACTGCCGTTACCCAAACGACGCGAAGCGGAGTTTGGCTGAGCAGTTGAGTGCGGGAAAACACTTTCCGCACGAGTTAGGAACAATATTTTTTCTACAAGCGCTTATACGAGATCGATTTCAACACACAGATCAAATGTGAATTGATCATTCTAAATACACATGAATGACCAAAGTCTCTGACAAGTCGTTATTCTTTAGAAAAAGCGTGCGAGAAAAACCCTTGCTAATCCATTACCACACGCATTTGCGTTATTCTTTAGAAAAAGCGTGCGAGAAAAACCCTTGCTAATCCATTACCACACGCATTTGCGTTATTCTTTAGAAAAAGCGTGCGAGAAAAACCCTTGCTAATCCATTACCACACGCATTTGCGTGCGGTAATGGAATAGCAGGGGGTTGTCCCACACTGTTTGGCAATGTGACTCTTTACGAATTGAAATACTTGCGGGAAAGAGAATGAAAGTGCACGCTTGTAGAAAATAGTTATTTTCCTAACAAGTGCGGAAAGTGATATTTTCCCGCACGAAACTGCCGTTACCCAAACGACGCGAAGCGGAGTTTGGGTAAGCAGTTGAGTGCGGGAAAAACACTTTCCGCACGAGTTAGGAACAATATTTTTTCTACAAGCGCTTATACGAGATCGATTTCAACACACAGATCAAATGTGAATTGATCATCCAATACACATGAATGACAAAAGTCTCTGACAAGTCGTTCACATGCCGTTTCCATAGTAACGTCGTCGGTGGCATAGAGATATATCATTATTCAGTTTATTCTTTAGAAAAAGCGTGCGAGAAAAACCCTTGCTAATCCATTACCACACGCATTTGCGTGCGGTAATGGAATAGCAGGGGTTTTTCCCACACTGTTTGGCAATGTGACTCTTTACGAATTGAAATACGTGCGGGAAAGAGAATGAAAGTGCACGCTTGTAGAAAAAAAATTTATATGAACTATCCCTGCTTGTTTTCATCGTGGAGTCATCTTCCTAAGTCCCTCGCATTTGTGTACAGACATCCTGTATAGGAAAGTTACAGAAAATATGTAGCTCTATAGCTAACCGACTCTATTTGAAAACTTTCAAATTTTTTTAGAAGAAAAGGACACACCTTCGAAAATAACTTCGAGGCTGAAGCTGCAAAAAAAAACGTACACATATATTCTATGGCACGCGGGGAACGCCGGCCGTCGAAACATTAATATCCGATCTATGCGTCCGTAAAATATTCCCCATATTTCCTATTAATTGCCATCATAATTTCCAAACTTTTATAGTTATTATTTCTCGAAACTCCAGGCCTTCTCGATCCGATCAGTGAGCCTTAACGACCACAGATGTAGAGATGGTCGAGTGGCCATCTTCCTTTCGTCAGTTGTTTCGACGTTCGTTTGTTTTTTTTCCGCCGAGCAGCGAACCGCTCGGCCTGTGCATATTTCAGATTGTATCTATGATATTGCTACTGTTTCTTAAATAATAAAATAGTCGGTTTTATAAGCCTCTAAATTTGACGTTTTATCGCTTTATATATGTGAGGTTGTTAACGTTGCTTGGTTTCAACGGGGTGTTTGAATATTTTCAACTCGAAAGAGTTATGATGCGTTATACACGAATTCATCATGGCGGCGGCTTCATTCGCAAGAATTGTGTATAATTTTTTATGGGGTTTCGGTACTATTGACAAGATGTAGTAAAATTTTTAGAGGTACCTCATCAATCTATATGATGCATAAGAAATTCACAGAAGGTTAACTTGTCCAAGTACTGATGTTCTCAAACCATGGAAGAGCACCTCGTTATTCGAAGAATCTATTGGCATTCGAACTGAAATTAACATGAATTGAGGGTTGACAACTCTCAGCTAATGAATACCTGTCGGAAGAATGAAAAATTAAAATGAATCTGGAGTTTTGGAGGATATTAATAGAAATATGTATGCAGAATTTCTTTGAGCAGCTGAGTTGCATAAAATGATCAAATTGGTAGTAAGGGGTTTTTCAATAAGAGGTGTTATTTTGATATCCAAAGAAAAATGCCATTTTTCATTATAAATTAAATAAAGAAGAAGCTATGCCGTTAATAGTGGAAAATAACATCAGGCAAATGACCACCACGACCACGCTTACAGGACCATTATCCTTTCAATGAAATTTTCTAGAACCAAATCGCAAAATGGCTGCCCTATGTCCTCGATAGTATCAGGAATTCCATCTTTGAGGTCTTGAATCGATGCTGGGCTAATGGCGTAGACCTTCTTTTTCAGGTGGCCACAAAGGAAGAAGTCGCAAGGTTAAATCACAAGATCTCGGTAGCCAATTGTGATCACCTCTTCGAGAGATACCACGGTCCGGATCATTTTCATGCATTTCAACGAGCCAATCAGCAAAGAAACGACGTTGTTGATGATCGGCCGGCTTAAGTTCTTGTGTTAACTGAAATTTATAAGCCTTTAGACCCAAATCTTTATGCAAAATACGGTGTAATGACGTTTTTGAAATGCCTAATTCCAAAGAATGACGAGGAATGGACAAACCTGGGTTTTCCTCAACACTCAACACTTTCTGCTAAAGCAGCAATTTTCTTCGTTGTTGTTGAGCGACGTGCATGGGGTTTATTCTTCACATCACTAACTTGTCTCAACAGCTCGAATTTTTTCACCAATTTCTTTATTGCGGTCCGATAAAGTGCTTCACGACGACCCAAATATGTTCGAGTTTTGCGAACCGTCTTTGCCAAATAATTTTCACCATATTTATAGTGAATTTTAATAATTTCAATGCGTTCTTGAAGCGTGTATCGTTTCATATTCATTGATGGCATACTTTCCGCAATTTCAGTTGTTTTCAAAATTCCGGAATCTGATATACAGGGCGAAATACCGCTCTTCAAATCTATGGAAGATGATGTTATGGGCTTAAAGACAGTTCCTTGAACATCTGAAGTTCTGAAAGACTATCACGTAGACGTGTTTGATAAACCCTACTTGTTGTTCAATCACTATACTCAAACTGAGAAACCAAAAAATATTTCAAATAAAGTTAAGCATGTACCGGGTGTCCTAAATTTGTTGTCTAGTGAGGGATCTCAGAAACCCGATTAAATAGAACAAAATGATTGACACATTTTTGGGCTCGATTTTCGAGAGAATTCATTTGGTGGAAACCGCAACCTTCTAAGTCGAACCGTTTTCGAGCTTTTTGAGAAAATTGGAAAATGACGTCAAATGAAAAGTTCTCCTAACTTCTTTATTACTGGAGTTATAAACATGAAACTAAAACATTATACAGGCACTTTTTTCAGTAGAATTCATTGAAGTTATCAATTTCTCTTCAATACATTTTGTTCGAGCTCATCAGGTTTCTGAGATTCCCTCACTAGACAACGAATTTAGGACACCCTTTCTTTCTTTTTGTGCGCTCGTTCTCCTTTATCGTTTAGCGCAAATGTCTGTAATTTTTTAATTATGAGACGAAAATAGTCTCAAACGATAAGGTGACGAATTCATGGTCAAATTCAATTCTGTGCGTATCGAAGGGATTGTCCCAGAGACTTGAAATTTTCAGTGTGATTTCAGTTCCCAAATAGCTCGATTAAGTTCGTTAACTAGCCAAATCGTACAGGGTGTTCCATAAAATATGGCTATTCAAAATTTTTGTTCCTCAATATCTCCGACAAATCGGAACCCATCGGAATGAAATGTTGCTGCCATATGAAAGATGTCCATAGTAAGCTGCATGCAAAATTTTGTGGCCATAGTGTAAACACAACCATAAAAATTCAATTGGAATATTGAAAAGAACAAACTTCATATTTCGATAAAAAAATATCCGATTCCAATGAAATTTATTTTATAGATAAAGATTGATACACTGAATATTCATGCAAAATTTTGTGGCCATAGTGACAGAATCATGAAAAATTCAATTGGAATATTGAAAATAAGCATCTCTATATTTCCATAACAGAAAAACCGATTCAAGTGAAATTTATTTTGTGAACCAAGACTGACATACTGAATATTCAAGCACAGTTTCATGAGGATCGCATCATCAGAACCATAGAATTCAATTTTAATCATCAGAACCGTAAAATTTAACACCTGGCATTTGATGGACTTATTCGAATACATTTCAGTAAAATGTATCTGACGTTGAATTTCGAACTTGAATTATAAATGGTCAACAAATATCAGCGAAAAAATTGTAAACCCACCTTTTCTTCCACATACCACAACCAGCAAATATTCGAAAAGAATCAACTGCCACATCTCTTCCATCAATTCCTCAAAATCATCCTTCCGAGAAAAGTGCCATCCCACGACAACCATCCCTGATCACTCCTTGCAGCACCCCCTTCTCGCCCTTCCAAGCACCCCGTAACTCCCTTGTATCTGACACTGACAGATATACAAACGAGACTTGATATTCAACCCTCTATAGATATTCCCTATTTGAGATATTGCTCCATACTTTTCAATAATATCTAATGGAAATGATGCTCTCTCTCGCCATTGTTCCACGGGCTGTATCAATGGCCCTCTCGCTTTCTGCTACTAAGCCAGCAGCGGGAAAGCTCGATTTCGTTCCCAACTTTACAATTAGAAGCTGATGAGGCCTGCTGCTATTAATTGCGATTTCACTTTCAGTTTTCGCCCGGTCTCTCTGAGTTAATCCTTTCTGAAAATCTCGGATTGATCGGGCTTGGAATCATCTTCAGGGAGTTTGTCGTCCTCGTTATTAATTATGGCAGTCGATATAGGTTGAAGTTGGAAGGTTGGTTCAGGGAAGGAATGGAAATACCTGTTTGAATGTTTGGGTCGTGGTGATATTTTGCGTATAAGAGACTTTTTGATTCGATTAAAAACTTTATAACTTGCATGTTTCTTCACTAGATAAACATGATCAAAGGACATGCTTTTTCTTGTCAGAAAACCAATCTTCTATACTGGGTGTCAACGAAGGAACTCCGATTCAAAAGAGAAATGAAACAAAAACTATCAAGTCAATTTAAACTTTTTATCCACAAATAATACTCAGCACTTTGGGAATTCATTTCTTAAAATAACGCTGTCCAAATGTCCACCGTTTTTCTGCTGGCACTTTTCGAGTCGAACCCTCAAATTTAGAAAAGCATGTCGCAAGGTTTCTAGACTGATGGCTTGAATTACCTTCAACGCAATAAGAGTGCGATGATTGTTGCGGTAGACTACACTTTCGAGGTATCCCCATAAGTAAGGGTCGCAAGGTGTCAAGTCCGGGCTTCTGGGGGACCATGGAAGGTAAAGACCGATTTGAAGTGTGACAAGTAGCCCCGTATTGCTGAAACCAAATATCCCGACTGTATTCATCAAAGTCTTAAAGGGATGGTCCAAAAAAATTTTTAACATATTCACATAACGATCAGAATCCACTGTTACCGATCGGCCGCGTTCTTCTTCGAAAATGTACGGCCCTATAATGCCCCAAACTGTAACCTTCAGACTATGCAATTGAGTTTCATATTTCTCTTTGGGGTTTTCTGAAGACCGGAAATTTTGTTGGTTTACATAGCCGTTGAGATGAAAATGGGCTTCAGCAGAGAACAGAATGTTGGTTTTGGTAATAAGCGTGCAAACAAAACGAACGCCTTCACCCGTTCAGCGAACCATGGGGACTGAAATTCCATGAACCCCTCCTTTATTTAAGACCAACCCCATTTCTCTATTCCAACTCAAAACCATTTAAGAGCGCTTTTAAATCGAATTCCTTAGTTGACCACCTAGTATCTCCATGAAAATTGTTTTTTGGAAGTCATTTGATACTATCAATTTAATAGGATAAGATGTGTTGCCAGGAAAATTTGGTATTGAAGGAAATGAAAAAGACGAGAACCAACAAAAACTGTATCAAGGTTAACACCTGCCAGAACTGAGCCCGTTTGTGGGTTTGGAAGAGACCAATATAGGGCAGCGGTCCAGTAATGGAAACTGAATAACAATATAATTCTCTGAAGAAGCAGCTCTGGACGTTCAAAAAATTTGTGATGGTTTCCCCTACCTATACCAAAAAGCTCATAAAGCATAAAAAAAGTACTACTCACTCAATTTGTAGAACAATGTGACCAGTTCATAAAGGAGATATTTGTTAAGCAACAGTGAAAAAATCAGCCGGTTAGTAATAATTTTTTTAGACCTAGTTGGTGTTATATTTGGGAGTGGGGGACACTTTGATAGAATCATCATTTTTGTAGGACAATTATTGTGTTCAACTTGTAATAAAATTGTTTCAAGATTCAATTTATAAAATAGCTGTTAGTAATAAAATTTGAACATTAGCCTATTTAACACTTTTGACGTCTCCATACTGTATTAGCCCTCACTATCAAGAATTTTCGTAGAGGAAAAAGTTGGGCGTCTCGTCCAAATGAAGCTACTCACAAATATTCAGATTGTTAGTAATCATTATAAAAAACAGGCGCTGGACCATGAACTAAAATATAAGTTCGGGCCAAATCTATCTGCATTTTGCTATTTCCTGCAATAATACCAATCCAAGAACCATCTCACACACAAGAAGACCCTTATCGCAATTCTCATAGAAAAACCCAATAAAGACAACGATCACAGACGGTGGTCAATTCCACCAGACATATCTTAACTGCACTGAAGCCATAAAACACCAATCGGAACCACCTAATCACCATCCCTCCTAATTGAAACACAGGCCCATAACCTAACCGTATCGGTTCGGCCGGCTAGTTTCCCCAGGGTCGTTTCGGACAGGCTCGTGAAAGGGCAGTAAAAATATCCCGTTTTCTTCCCGGTTTCGCGTTAAGGAATCGAAGGACCCCTAGGGGTTGATTGCCGATTTTGCCAATAGAGGTCCGATGAGCGTTTTCTGAAGCGTGCACCGACGGCTTACTGTTACGATCGCCAATTAAGGTTATGGGCTTCTTTGATGACGATTTCTTCGTTAACGTCCGGTGTTCTATATCGTTAAGTTGCGGTGTAACTATTTGGAGTAGATTGCGACGGTTCGTTAAGTGTATCGATGGGTGAGGGGGTGGTGGATGGTCTTTGAGGGTTGGCGGTGGTTTGTGTAAGGGACGATATGGAGGTCGTCAGCATAGACAAATGAACTCTCTGGATGCCCAACTAGCCGATTTTTCTGGTTTCATATATTCAGTTCATGCATCTAACCGCTAGAGTAAAAATTTTGAGTATTGCTTTCATTGGAAATGTCAACATTGTCAACATGGCCGTAGAAGAAAGGTAAACATGTAAACAAGAGAAGTTTGAGCTGGTTATTTGTGAAAATCCATTGAATATCTGTCCGAAAAATTGAAGAATCGAATCAATTATTGATTATTGAAGGTACTAGAAATTTACTGCTCTAGCCAGAAAGAAATATCGAAATACCATCTTCATATTAGGTATATTGTTGAAAAGATTGAATGTTTTCAATTATAATTTGTATCTCATAATTCATAATTATATAATCTGATTATTCATAAAAATAGAATAATCTAATATATTATTATTTAACTTCAGCTGAAGAAACAACAGCAGAAACATCGTCCAATGCCACAGCTCTATAGAAACTAATGCTGAAACAGCTCGGAGAAAAGGCTGAGATATCCTAGTGATGCATTAGCCTTATATTTCAGCAACATCGTTAAAATTTGTGGAACAAAAGGGTAAATCAGAGACATTCCTGGTAGATTTGCATCATATATTAGAAATTGCCCCCACAGAATTCTAGATTACACAAACAAATAATTGAAGGTATAAAAAAAATAAAACCGGTGCATATCGCTCAAGAACGGCCGAGAATATTGCTGCTGTAGCCGAAAGTGTTGGAGCAACAGTTACGGTGGATGGATTGCGCTATCGAGAGATAAGAATTATTTTTATGGCCGAAATTGGATAGTATTGATCTGAATTACGTTTACTTTCAACAGGATGGCGCTACGTGCCACGCAAGTAACGAAACCATTGATCTTTTGCGGGAAAAGTTCCGGACAGTGTTATCTCTCGAAGAGGTGATCACATTTGGTCACCGAGATCTTGTGATTTAAAACCTTGTGACTTCTTCATTTGGGACCACGTGAAAGGTATACTCCAATAACCCAGCGTCGATTCAAGACCTCAAAGATGGAATTCGTGAGGCTATCGAGGACATAGGGCAGTCACTTTGCGATTTAGTTATGGAAAATTATATTATTATAAGGATATGGTCCTGTAAGCGTGGTCGTGGTGGTCATTTGCCTGATGTTATTATCCATTATTAACGGAATAGTTTCTTCTTTATAATGAAATAAACATCCGATCATTTGTATTTAAAAATGGCATTTTTCTTTGAATATCAAAATAACACCTCTTATTGGAAAACCCTTAAGTTCCTTAAATTCTGATTGCTTTGTTTCTTAGTGATCGATTTTAATATTAACAGACTGTTGCAATGCTAGGTCATGACATTTAATCCAGTCCTCGCTTTCCTTCACTGCGAATAACATCTTAATTTTGCCCAGGGAAAATATCATACAGCACAGCACAATAACCATTTAATCCTAAAATAACCACCAAATTTCCCTATCCCAACTATCAGCAGATCTCATTGTCCACAACATAAAAACATAACAATTTTCCTCAACTTTCCATATCACCAGCGCGGTTTCAATAAAACGTCACAAGTGAAAAACGACCCTTACGAAATCCCTTCATACGCAGTCGAAGCAATCCCCAAAAACCGCATAACAGTCAATCGAAAAACCCCAAAACTAGAAGACGTATGGAAATGAAACATCCCCATAAAACATCCGAAGAACTTCAATCCGTCCGAAAGCGGAATCTATTGTTGTTTTCCATTTTCCGAACAAGCAAACAGTGGCCCTATTCAAATTTTATGACAGGCTAAACGTCCGAATAAGGGCGGAAGACTCTCCAAATCGAATAACTTCTTCGTGGGGGCTCCAGGGGTTGAAACATTGTAAAACATAGCGGGCCGTGACGTCGGTCATGGCCTGCCGAGATCGAGGGGGCGTCCGGTCGTTTCTTATATTGATATCTGTCCATTTATCTCATCCAATAAGGCTACCCAGATTTCTCCGATTTTATTAGGGGCTTAAAGAAGCTACCAAACTGGATAAATGATTCAAAGGTCTGCGGAATATAAAATGAGGGATTATTTTTCCGAGGTCCGAACCGAGCTTGAGGAGGGCGATTTCGTCAAATTGGCGGAAACGGGGTTGATTTTTTTTGTTGGCTTGACGTATTGCTCCGTTCAATTTATGGATTTTGAGAAGGGTCGACTTGGGGTTTCGATACGGGGTTTTGGGGATGACGAGAGGTTTACTGGGTGGTTGTACATACATAAAGAGCAAATTTCAATTTTATATTTTGATCTTTGGGAAGGGTGGCATCTGATGTCATTTACTATTTTTGAGCGCTCGTTCTACTTAAACGAGTGCTTTATCGTTTTGCCCAAATGTCTATTATTCTCGGGCCGAAAATGGTTTCGAACGATAGGGTTCGACTTCCTGATGACGAATTCGTGGTCAAATTAAATTCTGTCCGTGGAGTCGTCCGTTAGCACAATGACTTTCGAGGGGATTGTCCTATAGACTTGACATTTTTAGGATGAGTTCCTGTCCCAAATGTCTCGGTTAAGTTCCTTAACCAGTCAAGTCGTACAGAGTGTTCCATAAAATATGGCCATTCAAATTTTTTTTCCTCAATATATCAGAAAATACGTAACCAATCGGAATGAAATATGTTACGGCAAAAAGCAAGATGCTAATAATAAGCCTCATGCAAAATTTGTGGCAATAGTGTGAAAAGATCCATAGAAAATTCAATTGGAATATTGAAAAACAAAAACTTCAAATTTCCATAAAAAGATATCCGACATTCGAGTGAAATTTTTTGTTAATGGAGATCGATATTCTGAGTGTTCGTGGCCATAGTTTTAAAAGAACCATGGAAAATTCAATTGGAATATTGAAAGAAGGATCTTTATCCATACTAATATTATAAATGCGAAAGTAACTCTGTCTGTCTGTTACTCTTTCACGCCTAAACGGCTGAACGTATTTTAATGAAATTTGGTATGGTGATAGATGATAACCTAGAAATGGTCATAGGATTTAATAATCACGCCATCGTTCTTAGGGGGTAGGCAGTAGGCAGATAACTAAATTGAGTTAGTGATTTTTAGTCGTTTTTGTTGGGACTTTTGCTCTTTCACGTCTAAACGGCTGAACAGATTTTGATGAAATTTAGTAAGGTAATATGGTTACCTAAAAACGGATATAAGATCAAAATGATCACGTTATCGTACTTAGGGGGTAGAAAGTAGGCAGAAAACTGAATTGAGTTAGTGATTTTTTTATGGTTTTTTCTGGGAGTTTTGCTCTATCATGCCTAAACGGCTGAACGGATTTTGATGAAATTTAGTTAGGTGATAGATACTAACCTAGAAAAAGATATGGGCTATCGTACTTAAGGCGTAGGCAGTAGGCAGAAAACTAATTAAGTTAGTGATTTTTAATCGTTTGTTTTGAAAGTTTACCTCATTCACGCCTTAACGTCTGAACGGATTTTTATAAGACTTGGTTAATATAAAGATAGGATCCTAGGCACGGACACAGGCTACTTTTTACGGCGGGAAAATACCTCATTCCCGCGGAAATCTAGCGTGATCGTGTCAAGAAGCGCATGACGCCATAGCTACTGAAATGATTTTGATGTTTTTTTTAACTGAGTGTTACTAAGACTTCAAGTTAGTATTTGATCACTTCACTTTTCTAACTTAGAGGGTCGGTAGGCGCCAAAATTTAGGGAATCACTACATAGTAGTATGATATTCGCCAATAAAAGAGCTACAACTAAAAAAAAACATTCAAATCAGACAAATGGTTGCGAAGATATTCATGGCTAATGCATAAAATACAAGAGTTTATAAAAAGTTGAATATCTCTGGACGACTTCAAGATAAATTGTTTTTTTAAAAAAACAAAATACTCAAGAGATACTAGGCTACAAAGCTTCATTATTTTTATTTGCCTCAGCAACCTGGCATTGCCCACTGAAGACGTTAAATTTGACTATAAAACATGACATTATTTAAAACGCCCTGTACAACATGAAGGTTTTATTTTTTGGACTTCTGTTCAATAGAGGTAATTTGACAATAACAGAGCTACTATTGAAAGAAAAAAACGTTGAAATCCGACTAAAGATTGGAAAGATATCAATTTTAAAAATTTAACGAAATTTTAGGTGGTGCGCTAATTTTGTCCATCAGTATAGATCTATATGGCCCTTTACACTGTATGATTTAAGTGAATATTTTCGAAGATATTACAGATTTAAAAATTGCGGGACGTAGCGTTTGCGGCCGTACCGTGCGAAGCCGGGGCGGGTCGCTAGTATTCCATAAAGGAATATCCGATTCGGGTGAAATTTATTCAGCAAATGAAAACAACTAATGTTCATGCAAATTTCAAGGGATCGCATTATCAGAACCATAGAATTGAATTTTTGTAATTATTTATTTTTCACATATTTCATTTTTTGAATAATTTTCAGAATATAATTCAGATTGTGCTGAGATTCTGCATTTATATATTTGGTATCAACCTCAAAAATAAGATTTTGAGAAAATAGTCCTATTGCTCCATCAAAGAACAAGCGCTCAATAGCTCCTGCTCAGGGCTTTCCTTAAATTTTTTGTTTTCTTTTTGTTTTTTGTTCCCTGAAAAGGAGAGAATTCATATTTCCATAACCAGATATCCGATTCGAGTGAAATTAATTATGTAAGGGAAGACTCACATACTTAACTTTCATGCATAATTTCAATAAGATCGAATCATCTGAACCATAAATATTCAATTAAATTATCCGATTCGGGTGAGATTCCTTTTGTGATATACTGAATGCTCATGCAATATTTCAAGAGGTTCGCATCATCAGAACGATACAATTTTATTATTTGTAATTGTATTGTTTTCACATATTTCAGTTTTCGAATAATTTCCAGAATATAGTTCCAATCATGCTGACATTCTGCATACATATATTTAGTATCAATCTCAAGTTATACACGAAATTTTGAGGTAATAGCCTCATTGCTCCACCAATGAACGGGCGCTAAAAAGCACCTGCTCAGAGATTTCTTAATTTTTTTATAATGGTTCTGTTTCAAGTTTATAGCCCAAACAGAAACGGAGATAATGACTAAATTGAAATTGCCTAAATGTCAATTTTGGCTAATAACTCGAAAACCAAAGAAGTGTGAATGAACTTAATCACCTTGAATTATTATAGTGAAAAGAATCCTTCGCCAGTCCATAAAAATTTGAGGATCTGTCAAATTTAAATCCGTAAATCACGATCATCAATTCCATCATTCTTCCCGAAACAAAACCATAAAACTGTTAATGCGAGAATTATGCAGTTATCTCCTAAAAAATCGACAAGAAGTCCAGAACTAAAATCACGAAATTACAATAATAGAACGTCGCAGTCATAACGTGATCTTATAAATAAATAACGTTTTCATTAAATCAGAACCATATGGCTCTTAAACTACTGTCCATAAATTCAGATATATAATGAGAATTTATGTGTATGTTAAACTGTTCCCGTCTTTTTTCTTCTTCTGAATGCCATCCACAATGGCCGAGAGCTCGAAATAATAAAACCAACAAAGCTTGTCAACATACAAGAGATGAATTTCTTGCGGGAAAATTGAGTGTAGTGGACCAGTTCGGTTTTGATGGGTCCAAGTAGCACGATGAAGGAAGTAATTAATTTTCTATGAGAGATTATTGACTTGAACAGGTATATCCATTATTGTTCAATGGAAGTCTATGCTCCATCATATTCTTTTTTCCAAACAATAATTGTGACATTATTGATAACAATTTTTCCGTTGACAATATTTGAAAAAAAAATTAAGAAAATCCCTGAGCAGGAGCTTTCAAGCGCTCGTTCTTTGCTGGAGCAATGAGACTATTACCTCGAAATTTTATATGGGATTTGAGATTGATATCAAATAAATAAATGCAGAATCTCAGCGCAATCAACTTATATTCTGAAAATTATTCAAAAAATGAAATTGGTATGTAAAAAATATATAATTACAAAAATTGAATTTTATGGTTCTGATGATCCGATACCCCTGAAATTTTGCATGAATATTCAGTATAGTAGTTTTGAATTTCAAAATAAATTTCATTCGAATCGGATATTCTGTTATGGAAATATAAAAATTCTTCTTTCAATATTTCAATTAAATTTTCTATGGTTCTCTTGACACTATGGCCATACAATTCTACTAATATTAATATTAATCTTCATTCACAAAATGAATTTTACTCGAAACGGATATCCTGTTATGGAAATATAAGGTAATTACCCCCATTACCCCCCACCCCGTAAATCCGCCCTTGCTTTATTTCATTCGAGTGATCGAATCATACAGGGTGTCCGGGGAATAACTGTACATACTCATAGCAGAGATAGAGTTGGACTAGTTGATTACGAATTGACTATAAAAAATTAATTTCTGGATTTCCTTAGAAAGCTACAGGGTGATTTTCTACCTTCATGGAAATAATACTAACATCATCATAAATCCAAACTGATTGACGGATATTATTGAAACTTGGGAGGTTATTGGCACATACTAAGGTCGAGTCAGAAAGATATCAATTATTTCATCATTCCAGGGCCGGACTCATTAATCTTCATTTAAAATGTTCAGGTTAAAAAAAACATTTTGTATTTCGAATTACAAATAATTGATTCGCTTTTTAGGAAGAAGCTAAATTATGCTTCAATTTGTGATATCGCTTACGAATAACGAATGAAATGAAGGATATCGAATAACTCGAAAAAGCACCTCTCTGAAAAGCTCACAAAACGGGGAAGTTCTCCTTGCATTAGTATAGGTACCAAGTTTGAAAATTTTGAATAATGAAATTTAGATAAACTTTCACTTTTCAATGAACTCAATCAGTTTATTAATTGAGTCTTCGCTTTCAACTAATCACTTCTTTTCTTTGGGACATATAATATTTACTCCTTTTATGGTACAAATATTTTTGTCATTATTAGGTCTTTTTGAGCACTCGTTATACTCAAACGAGTACAAAATGCTGCTGTTCTTTCACCAGCCAAATCGTACAGGGTGTTCCATAAAAAATGACCATTAAAAATTTGTAATCCTCAATATCTCAGACAAGACGGGACCAATCGAAATGAATATTTGCGGCCACATAAAAGATGCTCATAATAAGTCTCATGCGAAGTTTTGTAGCCATAGTGTCAACAGAACCATAAAAAATTCAATTGAAATATCAAAAAAGAATTTATATTCCCATAAAAAGATATTCGATTCGAGAGAAATTAATTTTGCAAATGAGGATTGATTTATACTGAATGTTCATGCAAAATTTCAAGAGGATGGAATTTGAAAAGAAGAATCTTTATATTTCCATAACAAGATATACGATTCGAGTGGAATTTATTTTGTTAATGAAGATTGATATACTGGATGTTTATGCGAAATTTCAAGAGAATCGCATCGTCAAAACCTTAGAAAGTTTAATAGAAATATTGATAGGAAGAATCTTTATATTTCCATCATAAGACATCCGATTCGAATGAAATTTATTTTGTGAATGAAGATGCATATACTGAATGTTCATGAAACATTTCAATAGGATCGCATCGCCAGAACAGAACCTTAGAAATTAATTTTTTTCAATTGTCAAGCTTTTACAAATTTCAGTTTTGAAAAATTTCCAGAAAATTATTCCGATCGTGCTGAGATTTTGCATTTATATATTTCGTGTCAATCTCAAGTCCTATACAAAATTTTGAGGTAATAGCCATATTGTTCCACCACTGAACGAGCGCTCGAAGGCATCTGCTCAATGCTTTCTCAATATAGTGTTGTAGAACTTTCGAAAAATGTATTTTTGATCGAGAAATTCAAGATCATTATCTCTTCTGAAATACAGGCTCAAATTTGATGATACTAATAATTAACATATTTCCTAAAATAAAAACACTCGAGTCATTCATTGAGAAATATTTTTTTGTTATTATTTGGTCTTTTTCATTCTTTCCTCGTTATTCATTGTATACCATTGTGAGATAAGATTCCACGCCCATATTTGACATTCACCTGCTTAATATCCACCAATTCCACTGAATATGGTCCACTGTCTTAAGGCAGACACAGTTCGTCATATTTGTCCAGAGATATAAATCATAATAGTCCCGAGTTTACGTAGTTACGATAAAAGAGCGAACAGGTAACAAGATTTTATTTTATAGCCTAATATTAAATCGTTATTTTATTAATTTATGTAGATGTGCCTACGTAACAATGTGACTTTATCGTTTCTTTGTGTTTGTTTGAATTGTTCGAATTCGTTACTCTGGGTATGTACCAAATTATGTTTCTTGGTTTCAGGGCCGAAGCGATGAATGAGATAGTTTTGGACCATGCCAGTTGCAGTGAAGACATTCTAATTCACGAGAAAAGAAATCTGTAATATAGGTACTCGTAGAAGAAAAAATTTAAGAAGAGCCCTAAACAGGTGCTTTGGAGTGCTAGTTCATTGATGAAGTAATAATGCTATTACCTCAAAATTTTGTATTGGACTTGATATTCATGCTAATTATACGAAAGCAAAATCTCAGTACGATCGGAATTATATTCTAGAAATTATTCCGACGATGAAATATGTGAAAATTAATAATTAAAAAAAACGAAATTCTACGGTTCAGATAATGCGATTTTGTTGAAATTTCGCATGGACTTTCAGTATATTATGCGGCAAACAAAATGAATTTCACTCAAATCACACATTATGGAAATATTAAAATTCTCCATTTAAATATTTCAATTGAATTTTTATGGTTCTGTTAACACCATAGCAACAAAATTCTGCATGAGGCTTAGTATGATCATCTTGCATATGGCCGCAAAATTTTATTTCGATTGGTTCCGTTTTATCTGAGATATTGAGGAATAAGAACTTTGAATGGCTATAGTTTATGAAATACCCTGTACGATTTGGCTACTTAACAAACTCGACCGCGGCATTTGGGAACTGAACTCACCCTGAAAATATCAAGTCAATCCCTTCGAAAGTTATCGTACTTACGGTCAACCGGACGGCCCCCACATTCAGAATTGGATTTGACCACGGATTCGTCATCAGGGAGACGAACCCTATCGTTTGAGATCACTCTCGGCTCAAAACTCGAAAATAACCGACATTTGAGCAGAACGATATAGCACTCGTTCAAGTAGAACGAGCGTTCAAGAACAATTATTTGTGATAATATTTTGGTGTGATATTTCACTTAAATGTGATGATGTGTGATTTTTATTTCGGCAAAACTCATTGAATACTCAAATAATTCACACCATTTATATAGGGTGAACCACATTAACGTGATTCAGAAATTTAATTAAATAAAACCTTGTGCAAGATATTTAAGTAAAGCTATTTAATCATAATTAAATTATCTTCTTGGTATTTCAAGAAAATATTGAATTGAAATTATATTTTCCGTCGATCTCAAAATAAAAGGTGATTTTAATGTGCACCAAATTTATCATTAATGACCCATTTTAATGCTCAATTTCTGCTATTTTAATATGCAATCCTCATGGCAACCGTACACGAAGTATTCATATGCACTACGAGAAATGTCAAAACTCTAATGGAACATAGATAGGTACATAGAATTTTTTTTTGTCAAATGTAAGTCTTGTGCAAAATGGGAATGTATTTCAATCAAGAATTCATACACAATTCATATTCAGATCGTCGGAAAAATCTCGTAATCAACTCGGTTATTAATCGAGCGACTAATGGTCTCGAACTATTAACGCGTGAGCGGAGCAAAATATCTTAACCCATTAGTCGCTGTCTTCAATAACCTAATTGATAAAATAACTATTATCACTACTCTCAAAGCTATCGCATGAAAAAAAACATTTAAGTATACTGCATATGCAGATTTTTCGTTGGGGTATCAAAATTTCAAAGCGAAATATCATCTTTTTGAATATTTTCAAATCAAAAACACTAATTGAATTTATTTGGTTACAAGAGATTTCAATTGACTCAGCAACCTGGAAAGTTCAAAGCAGTGAATGCGTGAAGACGAAACTCATCGTTTGAAAGTTTTTTCCCAGATTCTATACAGGGTGTCCCAAAACTCGACGTCAACCCGGAACCGGGTGAAAAGGCAAGTAATGCTGGTTATCAGAAAAATATGAAAAAAATCTAAGTTGCATGATTTTAAAATAATAGGCATTTGAAAAAACACGCAAAATTCCACACCCTGTGGCAGTCTTTTCACTCCTGTTGCCACAAATATCAACTTTTTCCAACTATTTTTTTTGCTGTGTAACCCTGAATAATGCTTGTCTGAACTGTAATCAAAATTTTGATACCAGCTACTCCAATGGATTCAAGTCCGGTGAACGGGCTGGCCACGAGATTGGACCCGAACGTCCGATCCATCTTCCGGGAAAAAAATGTTTCGAAAAAAATATTTTCCGGAGAAATTTCTCCGAAAAATTTTTCTGCAAAAATTATTTTCTCTGGAAAATTTTTTTTCTGGAAACATTTTTCGAAACGTGTTTTTTCAAATGCCTATTATTTTAAAATCATGCAACTTAGATTTTTTTTATATTCTTCTTACAACCAGCATTACTTGCCTTTTCACCCGGTTCCGGGTTGACGTCGAGTTTTGGGACACCCTGTATACAAATAGAATAGAATTCAAGTCTCACAATAAACGTTTTCATCACAAATCGAAAATTCAATGATCTTGACCTAACCCGGCCCTGTAAATTCCGTCCCGTACAAATTATTATTGCACGTTCATCGCTCTGAAAAAATCAACATTATAAACTGGGCAGGAAAAGATGTTTATCACTTTTATATATTATTTATCAAGATCCCTGTCATGCTTTATTATTTTAGTTATCCGTTTTATTTATTGTATTTCATTCAGGAAAGTATACGATCTTCCATAAAACACAAAACGCTCATTATTAAATGGAACAAGGCGAAACGATTTCAAGAATAGGAAATTGTTGGCCAATGACAAATATATGTTCATCTCGTAGGTTAATAAAACCATTAGAATGAATGAGAGGGTCTAGAAAAAGCTTCGACTGCGGTACCTTGGAAATTTATTCTTCATGTTGATTTTCACGGAAATTATTGAAAAGAAGTTTTGAATATCATCCGCTGGTTGACCCAATAATAGTTATTTAATCAACTAGGTTATTAAATACAGAGACTAATGGTCAATAGTTCGAGACCATTAGTCGCTCGATTAATAACCGAGTTGATTACAAGATTTTTCCGACGATCTCAATATGAATTGTGTATGAATTCTTGATTGAAATACATTTTCATTTTGCACAAGACATACATTTGTCATAATGAAATTTCTATGCATCTATGTTCCAGTAGAGTTTTGACATTTCTCTCGTAGTGATTCTGAATACTTTGTGAACGGTTGCCATGAGGATTGCACATTAAAATAGCCAAAAAATTGAGCATTAAAATGGGTCATTAATGATCAATTTTGTACACATTAAAAGCACCTTTTATTTCGAGGTCGGCGGAAAAACTAATTTATTATTCGAGTGCAGAACATTTGCATATTCTTCAACGAGTTTTTGAATCAACGATTGAAATCATGAAACTTTTATACGTTTATTATGAAGGGTTTTCCAATAAGAGGTGTCATTTTAATATTCAAAGAAAAATGTCATTTTTCAATATAAATGATCGGATGTTTATTTCATTATAAAGAAGAAGCTATGTCGTTAATAGTGGAAAATAACATCAGGCAAATGACCACCACGACCACGCTTACAGGACCATATCCTTTTAACGAAAGTTTCCATTACCAAATTTCTAAGTGGCTGGCCTATGTCTTCGATAGCCTTACGAATTCCATCTTTGAGGTCTTGAATCGACGCTGGGCTATTGGCGTAGACCTTTTTTTTACGTGGATCCAAAAGAAGAAGTCGCAAGGTGTTGAATCATAAGATCTCGGTGGTCAATTGTGATCACTTCTTCGAGATATAACACGATCCGGAAACTTCTTCCGCAAAAGATCAATGGTTTCGTTGCTTGTGTCTTGTTGAAAGTAAACGTTGTCCAGATTAATACTATCCAATTTCGGCCATAAAAAACGTTTTTGGAATGCCTGATTTCAAAAGAACGACAAGAAATGGACAAACCTGAATTTTCTTCAACACTTTCGGCTACAGCAGCAATATTCTAGGCTGTTCTTGAGTGACGTGCACGGGTTTTATTCTTCACATCACTAACTTGTCCCGACAACTCGAATTTTTCCACCAATTTCTTTATTGCGGTCCGCCAAGGTGCTTCACGACGACCCAAAAATGTTCGAGTTTTACGTACCGTCGCTGCCAAATTTTCACCATTTTTATGGTGAATTTTAATAATTTCAATGCGTTCTTGAAGCGTGTGTCGTTTCTACTTGTCAAATGTCAAAAAATGACAACTTGAAACGCAACATCTACCGAAATAGCAGGCTATTCTTAATAAAACCTCTTATTGGAAAACCCTTTACATTATTTTTCGCAATTCATAAAATTTTTATATAACTTCATCTAGCATGAAAAAGTTGATTTTTTTTTTGTTTTTTTTTGTTCGTTGGCGCAACTGTTTTCTGTATCAATTAAACACAAATTGTAAAAAGTCTTGGCCACCCTATCGACTCTCAACTTCACTATCTGATCATTCGAATGAAAACAATGGACCAGCAAAAATGTTCCTTGTTCGCGAGAATACAAGTTTATTCGAAGTTGATCAGTTTTCAGAGAATACTCAAAGTTGAAATATTGAAAATATTCTCGGAAAATACCCGGGCATCGAATTTCTCAGTTTGACCGGACAAAATAGTAGCACGACATCGACAAAATTCGAACATTTCGAAATTGAGAACGTTTGAACATTCCACAGCCGTAAGGAGTATAGTGGTCTCTTTTTCTGGAAACCGGCAGCGTTGCCCTGAGACCAGCGCCTGGTCGAACTATTTCCTTCGTCTCAATTTCCACCACTCAGAAACGCGCAATTTCGAATAGCTAATGGTTTCTAGATGTAAAAACTGTTTTTAAGCAGCTGTCAGTAGTTTTTTAGAGTTAACTCGCAGCAAAACTGACTGTTGTCAAATAAATACCCATACATAATGCAGGATAAATAGTCTGTTACACATGAAATAGTCTCATCGAATGGCATTCAGAAATCGAGATATAATAGAGAAGAGACGCTATGACATACAATTGAGTAAGGAAAAATAGTACCACTGGACAGGGCTAAGTCGGGGACCAATATAGCGGAAAGTTCAGGGTTGAATTAAGTTGAAAGTTTTTTCTGTACACGAATTTCACCGAAAACATACGACATGTTGGGTCCTTAGAAATCCTGTTCAAATAAGGTAAATTGAATATAAAATAAACAATTTTTTTTCAGTCGATAATATACACATATAAAAAGATATCAGATTACCAAGACAGACTCGCAAAAATTTCGAATGCGGATCTGTTCAGTATTCATCCCTAACTGTGATATATGTTTCCTCTAATTTTCTTCTTATCTATCTTTTCTCTGCTTGAAGAAAACCTTACAATACACGATACTATTTCATTGTATATTATTGAGCAGAAAAAATCACAATTTAACTAGAAAAAGGCGCAAGAATCACAATTCCTCTAGAAAATTCAACGATTGTCAAATTAGTGGTAGTAATATGGCAGATCTAATACCACGTTTATTTCAATGATGGCAACTATAGTCCGTTCACGAAAGGTTGAGCACATAGTAGGCGTTTCTTTATTAATCTCAAGTTGGCAGTATTTACTGTCATAAAATAAAATAAAGTCAACGTTGGCGAATGTACCCGGTCTCGTCCGACGAGCTTGTGAGTTATCAGAAAACTCTATGCAATATTGACAACATTGCGTATCAATCTGACAAGAAAATAAAGAACATAACCTAAAATTTCAATATACACAGTGGAATATGCCAAATTTCCATGGCCAACCTACGGCTCAACCTTTCGTGAACGGAGTATATATACTATCACAGAACTTCTGTGATACTATCCTATCTCTATGCATTCAGGCATCTAGTATTTCTTGTTAAGAAAATCGAAAAAAACAAAACTTGGGTCTGTGTATCAATTAAGAAGTTCAATCCTAAAAAGATGAAATTTCAGCAAACAAATCTCTAAACTGTCACACTACTCCAACTGTATAAAACAACTCCTTCGTCATTTGGTGTTATGATCACCTTTAAAGATTGCATCACCGCACCGCCTACACGAGTTGCATGTAACTATCCTTGTCCCAATCAGAACTATTGCAATAAAAATCACTCACTACCATTCTGATTCTTCTGACATACCTGAACGGCTCGCACCTTACATTTCAATGAGGCGGTATTTCTCTGTTAAGACCGATGGATCTGTTTTAGATGCTACCCAAGTAGCCATGTTGATGACTTTATTTTATTACAAGGTCCGATTTTTCTGTGGGAAATGATTGACTGGATAGTATTAGTCACAAGGATGTCGGAAATATTGCGAGGTTGAGTTGTACAGGCTGATTAGAAGTGAAAGTTCGAAAGAATAACTTTTTCTAATGAATAATACATATTTGAGATAGGGATTTTTGGAGCTATTTTATAACTAAAACTCTCCGTGACAATACTCAACATATGTGTACACACATACTCTAAAGTCTCGACCTCCCCTAAGTTTCTCAAGAAATAGACAATATACAGGGTGTCCGGCGAATAACTGTACATACTCTTACCAGAGATAGAGTGGCACTAGCTGACTAGTGATTGACTATAAAAAATTAATTTCTGGATTTCCCTAGAAAACTACAGGGTGTTTTTCCAACTTCATGGAAATACTTAGACCATCATAAAATACAAACTTATTGACGGATATTATTGAAACTTGGGGCGTTATTGGCACATGCTAAGATCCAGTCAGAAATACATCAAATATTTCATTATTCCAGGGCCGGACTCATTAATCTTCATTCAAAGTGTTCAGGGTAAAAAAAACACTTTGTATTTCGAATTACGAATAATTGATTCACTTTTTAGAAAGAAGCTAAATTATGCTTCAATTTGTGGTATCGCTCAAAGTTGTCACATCAACAATTATTTTTTTATGAATTTTTGAATTTGGAAAAAGTTCGAAAAATTGAATTTATTTATCTGAACAGGACTTAGTCACCTTGTGGAGGTCGAAAATAAATAATAAATTTTCTTTAAAAAGTCACTGAAGGTGAGGAAGACTATAATAATTTGTTGATATACTGAGTGGCCACCCTAGACGCGGATCTCATTGCGATGAAGTGAATGAAGGTATATTGCGAAAAAAAAAATTATCGACACGTATAGGGTATACATAAACATATTTCAAAATTATTCGTATGTATACCGGGTGTTCATTGGAAGAAGTGTCACTTTGATCTATATCTTTGTTGTCGAACACCCGGTATACATACGAATAATTTTGAAATATGCTTATGTATACCCTATACATGTCGCCAATAATTTTTTTTCGCAATATACCGTTATTCACTTCATCGCAATGAGATCCGCGTCTAGGGTGGCCACCCAGTATATCAACAAATTATTATAGTCTTTCTCACTTTCAGTGACTTTTTAAAGAAAATTCATTTATTTTCGACCTAAACAAGGTGACTAAGTCCTGTTCAGGTAAATAACTTAAATTTTTCGAACTTTTTCCAAATTCAAAAATTCATAAAAAAATAATTGTTGATGTGACAACTTTAAGCGATACCACAAATTAATGCATAATTTAGCTTCTTTCTAAAAAGTGAATCAATTATTCGTAATTCGAAATACAAAGTGTTTTTTTTACCCTGAACACTTTAAATGAAGATTAATGAGTCCGGCCCTGGAATAATGAAATAATTGATGTATTTCTGATTCGACCTTAGCATGTGCCAATAATCCCCCAAGTTTCAATAATATCCGTCAATAAGTTTGGATTTTATGATGGTCTAAGTATTTCCATGAAGTTGGAAAAACACCCTGTAGTTTTCTAGGGAAACCCAGAAATTAATTTTTTATAGTCAATCAGTAGTCAGCTAGTGCAACTCTATCTCTGGTAAGAGTATGTATAGTTATTCCCCGGACACCCTGTATAAGTACTTTGGAAATGCGAAAATTATTTTCCTCCTTTTCAACTGCAATATACAGGGTGTCCGGTAAACGTTGTACAATATTGAAACTGGTGATAGACCAGGTCATGACTGTTCAGAATATCAGAATTTCAGTAAAAATATCGACATTTTCGGGATAATGGGCATTTTCTAAATATCTAGAAAATCACTACCTCACCTCCGTTTTTTGAGTGCTATGTCTACAAATTGAGACTAATTCAAATATCTTTGTTGCTGAAGATTAATGATGAGTGATGCTTTCAGACGTACAAAACAGTTTTTCAGAACTTGATACATTTTTCAAGAAATAGAGGTAAAATGCCAGATTTGAATCCCACCAATTTGTATTAACAAAAGTTAATTATCTCGAAAATGGTGATATTTTTACTGAGGTGAAATTCTGATATTCTGAACAGTCATGACCTGGTCTATCACCAGTTTCAATATTGTACAAGGTTTACCGGACACCCTGTATATACAGTGTGTTTGGTCATGACTTAGCGATAATTTAAGGTCATCAAATATACCTAATATTATCGACAAAAACACCCAAACTTGGAAGTTTACCGCCTTAGTTTTGGAGTAGCCCCCATTTTAAATTTACTTTTTTATTTTCGTTGACCCTTCCAAATAATATCGATTTCTTTGGACATAAAGGTCCTACAGATGTGAAAAAAATGTTTTTTGAAAAATGATACTACCACCTTTCATTGAAGTATCACAATATAAAACATTTAACTTGAAAATGCCATAAAAAATTCTTGAAAAAAGTTTTAGTAAAATATGTACATACTGATTTTCTTAGTAAATCCGCAATAGTACAAGAACTAGCACATTGAAGTATAATTTTTTTCAACGATTTAATACGCAAGTATATTAGCTACAAACAACACTTACATCATTTCTGTAAGTTACATAATTTGAGAGTTATTGCTGTTCGAACATGATCACTACGCGAGCAAAGGACACAGGACAGGTCGTCATGAAGGCAACTGCCTGTCTACATAGCAGAGGCGGCCATTTTTAGCAATTTTTATGATTAATTTGTTTGTTTGATCATTGAAAATTATCGAAAGTACAGTAGTGAGGTATCTCGACAAAGCAATTTTCACGTTAGGAGGTTGAAAGTTGTGCATGAAAAAAACTGTAATGGTCATTCGGTGACAAATTATTTCATCAGGAACCATCGTCTCAAAGTAAATGAGCCATGATAAAGTGCACATACTGAAAACCTCTTTGAACTTACCCATTAAAAAAAAAAATTCTCGAAAATTTCTGCACGCCTGTAAAGAAGATACAAAGACCTGGTCGAAAAAGTACCACATCACCCACTTTGCCTAATTCAAAAATTTAGAGGGTTGATAGGGATGGTACAGGATGCAACAAAAATTCTTCAAAAATACATAAAAGTTCGGTAAGAGTGAAACAAAAATTGACATGTTTTAGGATTTTTTTGCCAAATATTTTTTCTGAGAAATGAATTTGTTCCATAATTTTGATGCGTACATTTTATTTAATTCGATATCGAAAGCCGAAGACGATATATCTAATAAAATATTTTTGTTCCCCAACAGTTTTGTAAATGCATTGTATAAATAATTCCGAAGACATACTCATAGGACAGTTTTATAATGATTATATTGATTATCTTATAACGGTTGTATAGTTTCCTAAAGAATTGTCCTAAAAGAACTGATCTGTTGTATAAACTGGGGCCCTTTTTGGTTGTAAAGACATTGTACAATGGTTTTCAGCCACATAATAAGATTTTCACGTTTTTATAAGATATGCTGTACCTATAGCATTTTTCACAGCCTTTATGAAATTAGTTTTGCTAGTTGGGATTCAGGCATTCAGTTTTACACGTTGAGAAAACCGAAAAAACAAAAAAAAATTCTGCACGCCTGTAAAGAAGATACAAAGACCTTGCCAAAAAAGTACTTCATGAACCACTTTGCCCATTCAAAATATTTAGAAGGTTGATTGGGATGGTACAGGGTCTAGCAAAAAATCTTCAAAAATACATTAAAGTTGATATGTTGCAGGATTTTTTCGCCGAATATTTTTTTCTGAGAATAGGAATTGGTTTCATATTTTAATGAGCACTGTTTATTAAATTTGGTATCGAAAGCCAAAGACCCATTTTCGCGACACATAATCAGATAGACGCGAGATACACATCCCCATTTAAAGTTGTTGCTCCAGGGTATAAATTTCCAGGATATCAAACATCGAATCCCGAACATCCTTGCAACTCCTTTAATAATCCTCCAACTTCTAGATTCAAAAGACTCCCCGTATATCCTTCAACTAAATTCTATGAACTCATCTGTCATATTCAATTGAATTGAAATTTCCAAATATCAAAGCAAACTAAGACGACTAACGCGAGTCGACGGAATACTGGAAAACGCTCGAACAAATAAAGGCGGTATACATATCAAGATCTGCCGAGGGGATCTGCTCCAGTCGATCTTCTTGCTCTTCTGCGAGAAGCAATAAGTTGAAATCCTTATTACTTTGAGGAATAGGACGTTTTCGATTGATAAACATCTTCTCTATTCGTCGTTCGAATATGGAAAGGCATAAAAGACGCGGTGTTCATGAATACGACTTAGATAATTGATTTGTAATTTGATAAGGTTTACGTATAAACTGGTTAGAAGTCTACTGATTGGATGAAGGATTAGGAACTCGGAAGTCAAGATGTTTGAAGGAAGTATTAGACGGTCTCCTTTTGATACATTGATAACGGAAATCCAAGTCAGTGTGTACTTTCGACTTTTGATGATATAAACGAGCAGAAGGAATAGTGAAGGGTTTTCCAATAAGAGGTGGTATTTCGATATTCAAAGAAAAATACCATTTTTAAAAATGAATGATCGCATGTTTATTTCATTATAAAATAGAAGCTATGCCGTTGACAGTGGAAAATAACATCAGACAAATGACCACCACGACCACGCTTACAGGACCATATCCTTGTGATGAAATTTTCCATGACCAAATCGCAAAGTGGCTGCCGTCCCCGATAGCATCAGGAATTCCATTTTTGAGGTCTTGAATCGACGCTGGGCTATTGGCGTGAACCTTCTCTTTCACGTGGCCCCAAAGGAAGAAGTCGCAAGATGTTAAATCATAAGATCTCGGTGGCCAATTGTAATCACATCTTGGAGAGATAACACGGTCCGGAAACTTTTCCCGCGAAAGATCAATGGTTTCGTTGCCTGTGTGGCACGTTGCACAGTCTTGTTGAAAGTAAACGTTGTCCAGATCAATACTATCAAATTTCGGCCATAAAAAATCATTAATCATCTCTCGATAGCTCCATCCATTCACCGTAACTGTTGCTTCAGCCTCATTTTCGAAAAAGTAAGGTCCAATGACTCTGCTAGACCATAAACCGCACCAAACAGTCACACATTGAGGAGAGAGACTTTTCAACAATTAATAACTCTTGGGTTTTCCGAGTTCCAGATGCGACAATTTTGCTTGTTGACAAAGCCACCGAGGTGAAAATAGGCCTCATCACTCAAGATGATTTTTCGATGGAATTCCGGATCATTTTCATGCATTTCAACGACACAATCAGTTGTTGATGATCGGCCGGCTTGATTTCTCGTGTTAACTGAATTTTATAAGCCTTAAGACCCAAATCTTTATGCAAAATAAGGTGTATATAATGACGTTTGTGGAATGCCTAATTCCAAAGAACGACGAGGAATGGAAAAACCTTGGTTTCTTTTCTTGAGCAACGTACACGGGTTTTATCCTTCACATCAGTAACTTGTCATAACAGATCGAATTTTTTCACCAATTTTTTTGCGTTGCGACAAGGTGCTTCACGACGACCCAAAAATGTTCGAGTTTTACGAACCGTCTCTGCCAAATTTTCACCATTTTCATAGTGAATTTTAATTTAAACAAGGTGGTGAGACCTGAAGCTTGTTCTTAATGCACCTCCCTGACGTAGACGGGACATTCTTCTCTGCCCATTTTACCTGGAGGGGGATTATTTGACATTGTCAGGCGTATTTATTCATGAAAAAACATTTAAAAGGCATATTAAACTCAATGGCAAAGAAGAACAAAAGTAGATTGTGGTTTCGCACATTTTTAACAAAGAGCAAAAATGTGACCTTGATTTAGAGATCTAGCGACCGTCCCATTTTCAGATATAAAGAGAAATAATAGCAAATCTTGCAGGAAATTTTATCTACTTCAATTTTGTACTGAATGTTCCTTTTGATAAAATGCTGTGTTTAAGGGTTATAAGCAGCAAACTGTAAAATGTCCGAAATTTTCGAGAGGTTTTGCATTTCCTGAAGTTAGCTCACCTCTGGCGAGGGGGAAATCTTCAAATCAAAAAACATATAGGACATATAGGTCATATTGCAAAAAGAACAAATTTAATTTGAATATCCTGAGAACTATTGGATCCCTATTGATTTTTTAAGCTTTCCTGATGCAATCATAATATAATATAATAATCAATTTGAAGCTTAATGAAGTTGTCATGTTGAAAGTCGACTGACTTTGTTGCCTCTTGCCAGCTGTTTCAAGATATTTCAGCATTGACCAGGGAATGCCGTTACACCACAAGACAACTGGCAGGAGCCAAAAAAGTGACTCTAGTAAGGGTGCCAGGGCATTGTGGCGATGAAGGTAATGAAAAAGCCGATGAACTTGCAAAAAGTTCATCGAAGTGAACACGCCTGCTGGCCCTGAGTCTTTCTGTGGGATTGGAAAAGACCGATATAAGGCAGCGGTCCGGCAATGGGAGTTGAAATACTGGATAATCCTCTGGAGAAACAGCCCTGGACATACTCAGTCCAACTCAATGAGGTAGGCAAAAAAATTAGTTCTTTTTAATCTGGATTCCTGGCAATTCGGAAATCAAAGGAACCGAGGAGGCCAATACCCTTGCCAGAGAGGGCGCACAAATGTCACTCATTGGCCCAGACGCTTCTGTGGTATAAGTAAATGTACCACTGACGAGTGTAGGTTCTGTGAGGAGGAGGAAGAAATTCCCATTAATCTAGTCATGGAATTCTTTTGCATCGCGAGCCTATGCACTTGGTGAGCAAGAGTCCAGAGATAGCCGGCCTAAGAATAATGCATAAGGGGAAATCGGTCCTTGACACCCAAAAAGTAACGGTTAATAATCCTTTTAATGTTGTCTTTTTATCGATATTCTTGACGACGTTCTTGTGTTTTCCTGAAAATAGTAGAGAACGAAAGACCTGTATTATCGCAGTTCCGGAAAGGCTAAACTTGCCATAACGACCCCAGTTTTAATAATAAAATAAGAGTTGAATTCGTGAAAGAATGGAATGACATCAAGAGTTCTCAGTATTTTGAAAGTTTATCTACTTATTTTTCAATATTTCTAGCTTCACTATTGAACACATCATCCTAAAGTTCCCTAATCATCTCCATCGATAAATTCAGCCAAATTGACAGGATCAAGAGGATGCCAAGCACCCTAATTCAGTTGATTGTAAATTGCAGATGAAAGAACTGCTCGGATGGAGAAGACAGCCCGATGTCTTCGTCGAGCAGCAATTACTGATTGGCCTTATAGAACGTCTATCAGAATGACCCTATAAATAATGGCTAATCTTGGGAGTCAAAGGGTCCCGTGTTCGGGCCGTCCTCTTTTAATCTCATAATTTCACGGCTCCCGAGGGATTATTTGTAATCAGACGGACTTTGACTTACTCCACGGGACCGTCATCCACTTCGATTCCCGTGTACGATGGTGGAATTGATTTCTGGCCGGGTTTAATTGGGATCTTGGATGTTTTCCCAGTTATGATTTGATGGGGTTTTTAAGCGCTTGTTCCTATGGGAACAGCGTGCTGAAGATATGCTCTTATGTCGAATTTTGAATCAAGTGTACTCTTATTGGAAGGCTTTGTAGTCAATTGAATATTTTTAGTATTTTTAGTAATAGTATATTGTTTACCGGGTAGAAAAAGCTTAACATTCCTGGACGACTGTGAAGATGCTAAGTCGAGGCGCAAGCCGAGACTTAGCAACACAGAGTCCAGGAATGTAGCTTTTCCTACGAGGTAAACATACTATTTTTCCGAAAATCGTTTAAAATTCGACAGATATTGAACATTTTAAAAAAAAATTCCCGAATTTTTGACATTTCCTAAATTGCATCATTTTTTGATGTCATTCTCATCGGAAAATTAATGAGAACTGTCAGATGTGTTTACGTGAGGAAAGTGCCTGAAAATTTTGGTTCATTGTGAACGAAATAGGGCAGATCCAAATGAAACAAGGTATAAATATCATTTTTTAATCCTTTTATAATGTTTATTACTAAAGGTTTTGTTCCAGAAACGGTTAAATTGAAATTATGAATGGAATAAGATCGGAGTAAGTGACATTTGTCAAGCGAGTTTACAGGTCAAAAAACCTCTAGGATATTTGCAATTTTATGGAGGAAACCCAACAGATTCGAATGAAACAAGGTACGAATATCCTTTTTGGATAGTTCTATTGCGTTTATTGATAAAATTAATTCCTTATAAGCAATGTGTTTTCTATCATTTATGTAGAACACTAACAACTGTACGGAAATATCATTTCCTTACAGTAAGGAAGTCCTGAAGTCCTGACTTTTTCTTCAAGAAATTTTGACAAGAATGTCAAAATTTCCTGGCGATTTGCGGAAAATTAAATATTTAACATTGTTTCCGAATTAGTGCTTCCAACTTTTCGCTGACTTAACAGAGCACATATACGTCAACCAATCGATTCCTGACGAGCGAAAACAGTAATCGGAATAGAGTCTTTTGAATTGCCAAATTTGATCTGTCAATTGACAGATTTGAAGGTGTCAATTTACAAATTCAAGAGTGTCAATTGACAGAATCATTTTGCCAATTGACAAATAAGAGTGTTTTTCGTCGATCTCAAAATAAAAGATGGTTTTAATGTGTGCGGAATTGATCATTAATGACCCATTTTAATGTTTAATTTATGCTATTTTATTTCATAAGAAATGCACCTCACCGTGCACGAAGTATTCAGAAGCACTACGATAAATGTCAGAACTCTACTAGAACATAGATACATAGATATTTCATTATGTCAAATGTAACCCTGGTGCAAAATAAGAATGTATTTCAATCAAGAATTCATACACAATTCATATTGAGATCGTCGGAAAAATCTTGTAATCAACTCGGTTATTGATCGAGCGACTAATGGCCTAAAATATCTTGACCATAAGTCGCTGTCTAACCTAGTTTATTGAATAATTATTTCCGCCGACCTCCCAATAAAAGTGATTTTAATGTGTACGAAGTTGAACATTAATGACTCATTTTAATGCTCAACAAAGTATTCAGAAGCACTACGAGAACTGTCAAAACTCTACTGGAACATAGCAACAAAAAAATTTCATTATTTCAATTGTAGGTCCTGTGCAAAATGAGAATGTATTTCAATCACGGGAAATGCCAAAAAATTATTGAAAGGACCTGTAGGATATTTAACAATCGTTATTCACATTTAGCACGAATGACTGGAAAGAAATTCCGAAAACTGCTTACGCTTTCTGTAATCCTGGCCCTATGTTCATGACCTCAACAATAGGATTCATTCCGATAATTCACTTTATAATCACACAACATTATGTCCATTGAACATGACTATAAATACTGAAAAATTTCAGTATTTTTCATCTCATTTGAAAACTGTCCAGAATAAACATCTCATTTGAAAACTGTCCAAAATAAATAATTAGTGAACATAAGGCCAGGATTACAGAAAGCCTAAACAATTTTCGGAATTTCTTGTCATTCATGCTAAATGTGAATAACGATTGTTAAAGGTCCTACAGGTCCCTTCAATAATTTTTTGGCATTTCTCGTGAATTGTGAAACAACCCGAATCGTGTTTGAATAATACGGGTAAACTTTTTTCTAAGACATCCATGATCATCGAATACTTTTTATGATTTCAACCATAGAATCTACTTCAATAATTCACGCCATAATCATAGAACCATTTCATCGTAAACACGACCATTGATCATGAACTATAAATACTGAAAAATTTCAGTATTTTCAATCTCATTCGAAAACTATCCAAAATAAATATTAGTGTAAAAGGAGACTGCCGTTCATTTTTCATTTCCAATTGAATGCTGTAAAATAAATATGGGGTTGCCATTTGAAAATCTCGAAATATTTCAATTTGAGTTTCACTCGGAGCACTATCTTCGAAAAACCTTACGATGTATCAAAATACTGAATACACCACATGAATGCATGGAATCTTTACTATGAAACTGCTGAGTTTGGTTCCGTTCGCATAAAAAATAATCGAGATATTGCATTTCCAAACTGGCAATGCAAACGTCAAAAGTTTCAGGAATTTGTGGATAACTTGGCAACAGTGCATAGCAGAGAAATTTTTTTTAGTGGGTTATACTGCGAATTTGGTATTGAATCGATACATAAATAAAAATATAGGTAGTTCCAGTTGAAATAAGAAAGTAGATATGTTTGAGATAGACGTGGCAACACTGTCGACTTGAAAATATTTTAGGCAAAGAGTTCCTTTACCCTCAAGGCTGCACCTAAAATTTCAGAACAAAATATTCACTAGTTCCCCTAAAACGTCTAATAGGCCAACTTAAAAGAAAAACCCTGTATATTATGTTGTCCTGTGGAAAAATTAAATGCACTGGGGATATTACCCCTGAAAATTTTGTTAACTTGAGTGAATATCGACTTCCTAACCTAATACACAACAGCAAAATTTCCGATAAATCTCCTTTGAGCAGCATCACTCTCACATTACCTACTTTCCGAACGAAGTTACCAACTTCACCAAACTAACCTCTCAAACCCTCCCCTATATAAACCGAATCGTGCATTAATGGCGTCATTAACCCTGCAGTGTATCTTACCGATTAAGACGTCGAAGAAGCGATATAGAAAACATAAATAACTGATGTCGCGGGCATCGGACGTCGTAAAGCATCTTAAAAGTTTCGTTCAAAGTTACGGCTTTATCGGCGTCGCGAACGCGTAACTTAAGGGCACTTCCGGGACATAATTATATCCGGAAGATGGGCTAGCCGAGGTTTTTTTAAGTTTCAATATTTGGTGGATTCTACAGATTTGAGAGAGGCGTATGGAATTGGGGAGAAATGTATGAGGGGTTCTGTGTTCGTACAGGATGGTCAGGTTTTCATTCGGAAAATTATTCAAAAAATGAAATATGTAGAAACTTGGCAACTAAAAAAATTAAATTCTGTGGTTCTGATGATGCGATCCTCTTGAAATTTTGCACGACCATTCTGTTTATCAAACTTCACACACAAAATGAATTTTACCCGAATCGGATATCTTCTTATGGAAATATGATGGAAATTCTGCTTTTCAATAATTTAATTCAATTCTCCATTGTTCAGATGAAGCGATCTTTTTGAACTTTTTCATGAATCTGAAGTTTTTTCTTTTCAATATTCCAATGGAATTTTTTATGGTCTTGTTCACACTATGGCCACAAAATGTCGCATGAAGCTTATTATGAGCATCTTGCATGCGGCCGAAAATTTTATTTCGATTGTTTTCGTTTTGTCTGAGATATTGAGGAACAAAAATTTTGAATGGTCATATTTTATGGATCATCCTGAATGATTTGGCTGGCTAACGAACTTAACTAAGGCGTTCGACCCTGAAATTCTGAAGTCTTCAGGACAATCCCTTCGATTTCATCATCAGAGAATCGAGTCCTATCGTTTGAGATCATTTTTGGTTCAAAATTCGAAAATTACTGACCTATGGGAGCTATACTCGCTTAACTAGAACGAGCGATCAAAATCAATAATTAAACAAAACATTAAATTATATGGTTCTGAAAATGCGATCCTCTTGAAATTTTGAATTATTATTCAGTACAGCAATCCTCAGTCACAAAATAAGTTTTACTCGAATCAGATAATATCTTTTTACGGAAATATAAAATTCTTCTTTTCAATATTCTATGGTTCTGATGATGGGATCCTCTCGAAATTTTGCATGAACATTCAGTACCTATATCAATCTTCATTCACTCGAATCGAATGTCTTGATATGTAAATATAAAGATTGCGGCCTCAAAATTTCTGGTCAGTTCATTCTCCGAATAAAGGGTTTTCCAGTAGATGACACATTTGAAGCTGTCATTTTTTGACATTTGGCAAGTAGAAACTACACCATTTATAAAAATGAAACGATACACACTTCAAGAACGCATTGAAATTATTAAAATTCGCTATAAGAAAGGAGAAAATTTGGCAGAGACGAAACTATAACTCTTACTATTTTGGGTCGTCGTGAAGCTCCTTGTCAGACCGCAAAGAAGGAATTGGTGAAACAATTCGGGTTGTTGGGATAAGTTAGTGATGTGAAGAATAAAACCCGTGCATGTCGCTCAAGAACAGCCGAGAATATTGCTGCTGTAGCCGAAAGTATTGATGAAAACCCAGGTTTGTCCACTCCTCGTCGTTCTTTGGAATTGGGCATTCCACAAACGTCATAACACCGTATTTTGCATGAAGACTTGGATCTTAAGGCTTATAAAGTTCAGTTAACACAAGAACTCTAGCCGGCCAGTCATCAACAACAAAAATCTTTTGTGGAAAAAGTTTCCGGACCGTGTTATCTCTCGTGATCACAATCGACCACCGAGATCTTGTGATTCAACACCTCGCGACTTCTTCCTTTGGGGCCACGTGAAAGAGAAGGTCTACGCCAATAGCCCAGCGTCGATTCAAGACCTCAAAGATGGAATTCGTGAGGCTATCGAGGACATAGGGCAGCCACTTTGCGATTTGGTTATGGAAAATTCGATTAGAAGAATATGGTCCTGTAAGCTTGGTCGTGGTGGTCATTTGCCTGATGTTATTTTCCACTATTAACGGCGTAGCTCCTTCTTTATAATAAAATAAACATCCGATTATTTATATTGAAAAATGACATTTTTCTTTGAATATCAAAATAACACCTCTTATTGTAAAACCCTTTATTATTATCTTGAAGAATATGTTAAACAGAACACAACTGATTTTCTTAACTCGCTCAATAGCTTCTTAAGGGCTTCAAGAAAACCTAAGATTTATCAGAATAATCATAATCACAACTGTATTTTCATGTTTTTTGAAATCTGCAGATTTGACACAAATTAATCCTGCAATCCTCTGAACATTTTCATATAGCAGGTTTCAGTATAAGCAGCTGGCCTTTCTAATAGACTGAGAGCTGGCTACGGAGGGGTAAGGGTCACTAGGTGCAAGGGTAATTTTATCGTTCACAGGTTCGATTGTTACCGACATAGCGTAAGGCGGGCAGCCAGAAGGCACACTGGAAGAATAACGGAAGGGTAGGGGGTTAAACATGCAATTTTTTACGAAAAAAAAGTCATAAGGTGCAAAGATGGCAATTTGTAGAATAAGAGAAGGTGGTATGAGTAAGCAGGAAAAAACATTGCCAGAAGGCTGAGTGGAAGAATTACGCGAAGGGAGGGGGTTAAACATGCATATTTTTTTCGAAAAAAAAGTCATAAGGTGCAAAGATGGCAATTTGTAGGATAATAGGAGGTATTATGAGTAAGTAGAAAAAAACATTGCCAGAAGGCTAAGTGGAAGAATAACGCGAGGGGAGGGGGTTGAACATGCAATTTGTACGAAAAAAAATCATGAGGTGCAAAGATGGCAATTTGTAGAATAAGAGAAGGTGGTATGAGTAAGCAGGAAAAAACATTGCCAGAAGACCAAGTGGAAGAATAACGCGAGGGGAGGGGGTTAAACATGCAATTTTTTTACGAAAAAAAAGTCATAAGGTGCAAAGATGGCAATTTGTAGAATAAGAGAAGGTGGTATGAGTAAGCAGGAAAAAACATTGCCAGAAGGCTGAGTGGAAGAATAACGCGAAGGGAGGGGGTTAAACATGCATATTTTTTTCGAAAAAAAAGTCATAAGGTGCAAAGATGGCAATTTGTAGAATAATAGGGGATAGTATGAGAAAGCAGGAAAAAAATTGCCAGGAGGCTAAGTGGAAGAATAACGCGAAGGCAGGGGGTTAAACAAGCAACTTTTTAACGAAAAAAAGGCATAAGATGCAAAGCTGACAATTTGTAGAATGATCGAAGGTAGTATGAGTAAGTTGGAAAAAAAATTCAAAAAGGCTAAATGGAAGTATAACGAGAGGCATTTATCCAAAGGACCAAAGGTGACATGAAATATCTCAAAATATGTAAACGAAGTGCCAGATTCTTTCAATAAAATGAAAGATCGAGAAGGCTACCGATGCTCTTTGTATCGCTGATATCTTTGTCATGCTTCCACTTAGCCTTCTGACAATTTTCTTCCTTCTCCTACTTGTACTATCTCCGTTTATTACATTTTGCACTTTATGACTATTTTTTTCAAAAGAAAGATGCTGGTTTAACTCCTTTCTACTTACTTATACTATCTCCGATTAGAATAATCGGAGATAATTTTGTAGATTCAAAATGCTATCTTTCCAACTTTTGACTTTTTTTCGAAAAATTAGATGCATGTTCAACCCCCTTCCTTCACGTTATTCTTCCACTTAGCCTTCTGACAATGTTTTTCCTACTTACACATACTACCCCCTTTTATTTTACGAATAGCCAGCTTTGCACCACACGCCTTTTTTTCGTTAAAAAGTTGCTTGTTTAACCCCCTCCCTTCGCGTTATTCTTCCACTCAGCCTTCTGGCAATGTTTTTTCCTGCTTACTCATACTACCTTCGATTATTCTACAAATTGCCATCTTTGCACCTTATGACTTTTTTTTTCGTAAAAAAATTGCATGTTTAACCCCCTCCCCTCGCGTTATTCTTTCACTTGGTCTTCTGGCAATGTTTTTTCCGACTTACCCATACTACCCCCTATTATTCTACAAATTGCCATCTTTGCACCTCATGATTTTTTTTCGTACAAATTGCATGTTCAACCCCCTCCCTTCGCGTTACTCTTCCACTTAGCCTTCTGGCAATGTTTTTTTCTACTTACTCATACCACCTCCTATTATTCTACAAATTGCCATCTTTGCACCTTATGACTTTTTTTTCGAAAAAAATATGCATGTTTAACCCCCTCCCTTCGCGTAATTCTTCCACTCAGCCTTCTGGCAATGTTTTTTCCTGCTTACTCATACCACCTTCTCTTATTCTACAAATTGCCATCTTTGCACCTTATGACTTTTTTTTCGTAAAAAAATTGCATGTTTAACCCCCTCCCCTCGCGTTATTCTTTCACTTGGTCTTCTGGCAATGTTTTTTCCGACTTACCCATACTACCCCCTATTATTCTACAAATTGCCATCTTTGCACCTCATGATTTTTTTTCGTACAAATTGCATGTTCAACCCCCTCCCTTCGCAGTACTCTTCCACTTAGCCTTCTGGCAATGTTTTTTTCTACTTACTCATACCACCTCCTATTATTCTACAAATTGCCATCTTTGCACCTTATGACTTTTTTTCGAAAAAAATATGCATGTTTAACCCCCTCCCTTCGCGTAATTCTTCCACTCAGCCTTCTGGCAATGTTTTTTCCTGCTTACTCATACCACCTTCTCTTATTCTACAAATTGCCATCTTTGCACCTTATGACTTTTTTTTCGTAAAAAAATTGCATGTTTAACCCCCTACCCTTCCGTTATTCTTCCAGTGTGCCTTCTGGCTGCCCGCCTTACGCTATCTCGGTAACAATCGAACCTGTGAACGATAAAATTACCCTTGCACCTAGTGACCCTTACCCCTCCGTAGCCAGCTCTTAGACTATAAGTACACATCCATATTTATACCGATGCAAATCGGAAACGGTCGCTAATATTCCTTCAGGAAGCGGAAAGTACGTTGCAACAATCAAGGCATACAATCGTCCAATATTCAAATCGGCAATCGTCCTCTCATTCGAAGATAGTCGATATTCAAATGAGGTATTGTAAAGACAAAAACAGGTATGCACGATCCATATACCTGTATATAGGTAAAGGGAAATATTAATTTATTTATTGCCGGTTTGAAACAATAGATTGATATTATTAGATCGAAATCGAACTGCGCCATTTGCATATAACATGGAAGGCGAATTATAATATTAATAGATATCGCAGCAATATATTGGTGCTGTCGGACTGCATTCATGAAGATCCACATGAAGATCTTTCTGGAATTGTATCTGGTATTGGCGTATCTGATTGGGTCATTGCTGAGGCCAGTTGTATTGTCGATGGAAAAGGTTATGTGTGCTGGAAATTTTGATATATTTCATTTCACAACAGAACCTGCTTAGGTTTCATTAGATACCCTGAAAAAATTGAAGAGTCAGAACTGTTGAACCTTCAGGGAAATACGTTTATATTTATGTCCAAACACAGTGGAACTTCCATATAACGAACGTTTGTATAACGAATTTCGTACAAGAAATTGCACCTTGAAGCGAAATTCTATGTTAAAACACACTCCAAAACAAAATAAGGTTTCTCTTTAACGAAATATTCAATGAATATCACTATTTGAATGAGTATTGGTAAGAAAGGATAAGGGTGGGTTATTTCCGAAATTTTTCCGGACGTACGTAATAATTCCAGACCTCAAACTGAATCATTCTGAAACAGTTTTAAATATACCCCTGGCTGTTTGGTTTCAATCTCACCTTTACGCTAGTGTGAAAAGTTGTGCGAAATTTTTTATAATACATTTTTTTTTGCAGATTTGGCGCTTTCGTTATAGGGAATTTCCAGTGTATTCATAAGTTTTCAATTTATAACATGGTTTCAATATCTCATATAAAAAACATTATGAAGGGTGCTTCAAATGGCGCGTTTTTTTGATGAATAAATGAAATATAGATAGCGCTCAGAATTCGTCTGGGTTTTTGACATCTAAGAAGTGTGATGAATGACATTTATGAAAATGGTTTCGTGACAAAGCAACAACGAGTTCAAATAGTTGAATTATTTCATAAAAATCAGCGTCCTGTGAAAGGTATTTTCAGAACATTACGTGAATTTTATGGTTTACAAAATAGTTCATCTGAAAACACTATTGGTCGAATTTTTGACAAATTTCGAGAGACCGGTTCGGTAGAACATCAAAAAATTTAAGAAAAGCCCTGAGCAGAAGCTTTTGAGCTCTCGTTCATTGGTGGAGCAATAAAACTATTACCTCGAATTTTTTATGGGACTTGAGATTGATACCAAATATGTGAAAAAATGCAGAATTTTAGCACAATCGTACTTATATTCTGTGAATTATTCAGAATATAAAATATGTAAAAATGAATCATTTAGAAATATTAAGTCCCATGGTTCTGATGATGCGATTCTTTTGAAATTTTGCATGAGCATTCAGTATAACAGTCTTCATTCATACAAAATGAATTTCACTCGAATCGGATATCCTGTTATGGAAATATATAGATGCTTCTTTTCAATATTCCAATAGAATTTTCCATGGTTTTGTTCATAATAATGAAACGAAATTGTTATGGAAAAATGCAGTTTCTTCTTTTCAATATTTCAAGAGAAGATGGCATCTTTGGTATTTTTGTACAGGGTCTTCATAAATGGTTGTGACATCATAGGTTGCTTTGGAAATTTTTTATCTTATCGTATCTTATGCAAAGTCTACAAATTTATAATTCCAGTTACATTATTCAATTTCTTTCGGAATGCCCACAATAGCTCTATCACATTCGACCAAGTGACCTCTCTTTCTCATGCGGGGTCCATTCTTATTAGGTCTATGTACAACGCCAACTGAGATGATACAATCATTTATAGAGACCTTGAACTTGAAAAGATGGGCCATTTTGTTTTAAGTTCCAATAATACCTTGTATCATTCAGAGTTATCCTGTGCTGAGGAGTCCTAAAAAGGACGAAATGGCCCTCCATAGGTGCTTTGTTTGATACCACTTCCTTGTATTTTGCTTTGAACGAAGTCGAGAATAGCTCCGAGGTAAGTGTTTAATATTGGTTTATTTCAATCGATTAATATTATTCTCTGCTTGAATTCATGGCGATGCTACACTTAAAACTTTGACTCTACGAACAATCGCGCAAAATAGAATATCCAAATTTTTTGAAAAATTTGGAGATACAAATATAGAAAATCAGACCACGTAAACTGTACCTAATTAATTGGAACGAAGTGTCAGCGAAAAATAATACAAACTTTGATGTCTGCTACTCATGAAACTGTAAATTTTAAAACTATTTCCTTCTTTCCGATATTCCAACTGAATTTTCTATGGTTTTGGTAACACTATGGGCACAAAATTGTGCATGAACATTCACTGAATCAATCTTTTGTTATAAGACAAATTTCATTTGAATCGGATATTTTTTATGGAAAATTTTGCATGAGGCTTATTATGTTCATCTTGCAAGTGGTTGCAACATTTCATTTCGATTAGTGTCGTTTTGTCTGAGATATTGAGAAACACAAATTTTGAACGCCCATATTTTATGGAAGACCCTGTACGATTTATTTATTTATTTATTTATTTATTTACTTCCACACATACACCACAAGAAGGTAATTACATATGCAGAACAACACAAAATCACTATCACTACTTAACCTAGGAGAACAATCTTCTCACATTTCCCAAATTAGTATTGAACATATCTAATTCAGATTTCTCAATCAACTCATTACATATGGTCAACGATCACAATACGCATTTGGGACACGAATCCATCCTGAAAATCTCAAGTCTCTAGGACAATACCTTCAAAAGTAATCGTGCTCACGGCAGTGAAAAATTTTGAGCTGCTCGATTACGACACGAAGGCTTGTGCAGAATTTCGTCGAATATTCGCAGAAAAGAAAATGGTTTTTTTCTTAAAAATTCCACATATCAAAAAGCGAATACGCTGAAATTTTGACTGTGTATAAAATGAGTCCACCAAATCAGATGAATAAAAATTCCAAGTTATCCTAAGAAGAAATATCTGAACAAAGGTTTTCAGACAATAACTTGTCTATTTTTCTTCCTTCATATCGTGGGAAAAATACCAATAGCAATCCGACAAATCCTTCCAGAGCTAAAGCGTGAATAAAATGCATATTTCATAGGTTTACATTATGTAGCAAATCCATTCGATATCGATTATTTGTACATTAGCTCGCACGTATTGCCTTAATACCCTTCGCGAAGTTTATGGACAGATTTATGGACTGCTCTATTCGACGAAGTCTTCCAGGATTTAGAAACGATGCGAAAAATGATCTCGAAGAAGGACTCTTGGGAATGCCGCAACTGACGATTCGATTCGAGAACAACAAAACGCATGAATTTTAACATTACCTATATGACATAATTTCCCGAAGAAAATTCTCATTTTCCTTTTTTGAAGAAATGATAAACTTCTTTAACCACCTCTGATGGAGTCATAGGAATGGAAAGTTCATCATCTTTTATCAATTTACTTTCGACAACAGTAATCAAATTCAACCCTCATACGTTACCATTGTAATATACATAGTTTATTTACCTTAGTAGGAAAGGCGACATTTCTGGACTCTGCTTTGCTGAGTTTCGACTTGAGCTCAACAATCTTTACGGTTTTTCTACAAGTTTGATGCTTTGATTTCGTATGAAGAAAGTAATGAAGGGTTTTCCAATAAGAGGTGTTATTTTGAATAGCCCGCTATTTCGGTAGATGTCACGTTTGAAGCTGTCTTTTTTTGAAATTTGACAAGTAGAAACTAGGCCATTGATAAAAATGGAACGATACACGCTTCAAGAACGCATTAAAATCATTAAAATTCGCTATAAAAATGGTGAAAATTTAGCAGAGACGGTTCGTAAAACTCGATCATTTTTGAGTCGTCGTGAAGCACCTTGTAGGACCGCAATAAAGAAATTGGTGGAAAATTTCGAGCTGTTGGGACAAGTTAGAATAAGAGCCGTGCATGTCGCAAAAGAACAGTAGAGAATATTGCTGCTGTAGCCGAAAGTGTTGAAGAAAAGCCAGATTAGTTTATTCCTCCTTGTTCTTTGGAATTAGGCATTCCACAAACATCATTACACCGTTTTTTCATAAAGATTTGGTTCTTAAGACTTATAAAGTTCAGTTAACACGAGAATTCAGGCTGGCTGATCATCAACAACGTCGTGTCTTTGCTGATTGGGTCGTTGAAATGCATGAAAATGATCCGGAATTCCATCGAAAAATCATCTTGAGTGATGAGGCTCATTTCCACCTCGGTGGCTTCGTCAACAAGCAAAATTGTCACATCTGGGGCTCGGAAAACCCAAGAGTTATTGTTTAAAAGCCTCTCTATCCTCAACGTGTGACTGTTTGGTGCGGTTTATGATCCGGCGGAGTCATTGGACCTTACTTTTTCGAAAATGAGGCTGGAGCAACAGTTACGGTGAATGGATTGCGCTATCGAGAGATGATTAATGATTTTTTATGGCCGAAATTGGAAAGTATTGATAAGGACGGCACTACGTGCCACACAAGCAACGAAACCATTGATATTTTGCGAGAAAAGTTTCCGGACCGTGTTATCTCTCAAAGAGGTGAATACAATTGGCCACCCAGATCTTGTGAGTTAACACCTTGCGATTTCTTTCTTTGTGACCACGTGAAAGAGAAGGTCCTCGCCAATAGCCCAGCGTCGATTCAAGACCTCAAAGATGGAATTCGTGAGGCTATCGAGGACATGGGGCAGCCACTTTGCGATTTGGTTTTGGAAAATTTCTTTAAAAGGATATGGTCCTGTAAGCGTTGTCGTGGTGGTCGTTTGCCTGATGTTATTTTCCACTAATGACGGCATAGCTTCTTCTTTATAATTAAATGAACATCCGATCATTTATATTGAAAATTGGCATTTTTCTTTGAATATCAAAATAACACTTCTTATTCTTTACTTAGCATGAATCTTAAGTAGTATACAAAATTTCGAGGAAACAGCATTATTGCTCTACCAATAAACGAACGCTCAAAATCACCTACTCAGGGCTTTTGTCAAATTTTTGTCTAGCATTTCTACGGGTACTTTTCACCACGAAAACGCACACATAAGATCTTCCGATACAGCACCCCAATCGGACCACTCGCACGCATTCCGCATATACATACACGTCCGGAATTTCGAATGACAGCATTGTAATTTATTTCGGATCTCGAAATATATTTGAATAGCGTCATTTTGATTTATACGTTTCTGCATCATATAGAGTCGCACAAAAGAAAGCGATCGCATAATATTTCGCGCCCGTAGGAGAAAGAACTAAGTCCTCTACTCTGCGTTGATTTATTTCGATTTGCGGGGGCGGACTCAATGCCGGGATTTGTCAGGGTATATCTTGAAAAATGAGGAAATATCAAATGGTCGTAGGTGAGGGATGTTTGGTAAGCTGTCGAAAATGTTCTAGGTGGGCTCATAAAGTTTAAAACGGGTGCGTATAGAGGTTCGAGTTGACAGCTGATGATATATTCATCATAACATTTTGTAATAAAATAGTCGTCTCTGTATTGAGAACGTTTTCATCTTCAACGATTGTTTACAAAGTATCCCTCAAGACTGCTGGACGTAAATATAGTTTTTCTACAAACGTCAAAAAATGACAAGGTTCGCTCATTGGCAAGAATATGCGAAGTGACCCTTTTTTTCATTTTCCTTTGTTACTATGACACCGTGCGCGAAGTAGTGTGCGAAATACTTACTTCGCACACTGCATGTAAACTATATGGGATTTTTATATGTTAACTAACAAATTTGGGTATACTTGGCAACCGAGAGCAAAATCTACTTTCATTACATCAATTGAAGCAATGTTCATCATTAAATATACAATGACAATTTTTCCAAAAACTTCCCATATGTCAACTTGAGTTTTGTCACAGTTGTAATAGAAGGGTCTTGTCACGATTAAAATCCCCATAATAGTTATTTTTTCATATTGAGCTAAGCTTTTGTAGAAAAAATTTTGTTTGCATCTCATCGAAATACTTTGGTGATCTCGACTATTTTTTTAAATCGGCTGCGCTTCGTAAAAAAAATGAGTTCTCGATCATCAAAGTTCGGTTGAGAGGAAAAAAGGATACCTTCTACTTACACAATTGTTTTAGATCTCATAACTTCATTATTAGAGATTGAAAATAACAACCCCCTATGGTTTTCGTTCAAAAGTTGTTTTCGTGGGATAGATTTCCGAAAAATAAAATTCGCTTATGGTTTTCCACTCAATTCTGGAGGAAATAAGTTCCCTGCAAAATTTCGATACATTCGGTCCTTTTCTCGGAACGAATAAAAACTTACAAGCAGTTATGATCACTGTTTATTTCATTTCATCGAATAAGTGTTCCATAGAATGAATATTCTAAGATATTGTATGTCTATGACGGGAGATGTAGATGTTCTATAAATCTTTCTGAATGTTTAATTACAAATTTCCGGAATAAAATTATATGCGTAATATTTTAATTTCACAAATGGAAATTTCTTTCGATTAATGAGCATAATTGACAAAACTAATTTTGAGCATAAACAATATCTTAGAATATTCAATCTATTGAACATACGATGACATGGAATGAACAGTGATCATAACTGCTTGTAAGTTTTTATTTTTTCCGAGAAAAGTAAAGACTGTATCAAAATTTTGCAGGAGACTTGTTTTCTTCAGAGTAGCAAGGACAACCATAGAATAATTTTATTTCTCGAAAATATATCACACGAAAGCAATTTTTGAAGGAAAATCATACGGGGTTGTCATTTTCAACCCCTAATAATGAAGTTATGGGATCAAAAAAAATTGTGTGAGTAATATCTCTTTAATGAATCATATCATGTATAGTTTTATGACTCAGTGTTTTTAGGTGGCCGTAAAAAATTAAAAACTGTCAACTCGTCATCGCCTTCAAAAGGCTGTATCTTGGAAGGGAGGCCGATTTCGAAAAAAAAATATATGAACTACCCCTGCTTATTTTCATCGTGGAATCATCATCAATTCCCTCGCATTTGTTTACCGTCATCCTGTATATCTTGAAGAGCAAGGAGTATTGTATGGTCATAGGTGAGGGAAATTCTTTAGCTGTATCAAATATTTTAAGTTTTCGTTAACTTCAGAATTCTACCTGTTTGACCAATTAAGCTTTTGGAATCGAAAGGAGTCGCATATTTTTTACTGACCAAGTTCAATTTGTATTGAACAGTTTATGTAGGAAGTAGGTATGAAATTTCTCAAAAACATTATTTCTGTTCCAAGGATTTTGAATTGATTTGATTAATCGTTTCGAAAGGATTCGCAGAATGAATTTCCAAATCTCTATAAATCGAAAAACTTCACCGTTGGGACCTTTGAAATCATATTATTCCAATCGCAACGCTGAATGTTGTTCGTCTTCATAAACATATTTTATATAAAATCACGTAAACCATTTTGGTCCAATAATTTTCTGACTTCGAATAAAAGCAATAAAGCAATTTGGCAATCGGAATGGAACACATGTAATATTCTAAACAAAGATTTAATAACTGATCCCTCCAATAAAGTTCCTGAATTTGATCTTCCAAGGAAAATTTGGACTGTTCTTAATCGTATAAGAACAAAACATGGCCGTTGTAATACCATGCTTTTCAAGTGCATTTCAGTTGAGAGTCCTAATTGCAAATGCGGAGAAGCAGATGAGACTCATGATGAATAATTGTCCAATATTTCAATTTCAGGATGGCTTAAGGGCTATACATGAAGCTAAAGAGTCGTTTTTGAATTGGGTTGTTAATTCTAAACCGATTTAATAGAGTTTCAAACATTTTATTTTTCTGTTCTTTTTTTCTGCTTCGACAGAGGGTTATCGGTTGGACTCAATAAAGAAGAAATCCTTTAATATTCGAATAGTTTTTTAGTGTAATTTTTGTTGTAAGGCGAGACACGGTTTTTTTTACTGGGGTTTTTCGCTGAGCTCTGGTATCATACGAAAAAATAGTATGGTACCCCGTTTTGCACTAACCTCAGTTAGGGATTTTGGTTTTTGTTCTATGTGTTGTATTATGTTAACTCTTGATTTCTAAAGAATATAGGTACAGTGTGTTTGGTCTTGACTTAACGATAATTTAAGGGCATCAAATATACCTAATTTTATCGAAAAAAACACCCATATTATGGAGTTTACCCCCTCAGTTTTGTAGTTCCTCCCATTTTAAGTTTACTATTTTATTTTAGTTGGCTCTTTTAAATAATATCGATTTATTTGGACATAAGGGTCCTACAGATGTGAAAAAAATGTTTTTTGAAAGATGATGCTACCACCTATTATTAAAGTGAAACAATTTAAAAAGATTCAACTCAGAAATGTCATAAAAAATTCTTTAAAAAAGTAAAAAAATGTACTAATTTTCCTAGTAAATCCGCAATAGTACAAGAACTAGCACATTGAAGTATAATTTTTTCTCAATAAGCTAACACGCAATGATATTAGCTACAAAACGATGACGTAGATGTTGTTTTGTAGCTAATATCCTTGTGTGTTGAAGCATTGAAAAATTATACTTCAATATGCTAGTTCTTGTACTACTGCGGATTTACTAAGAAAATCGGTACACTTTTCTACTAAAATTTTGTTGAAGAATTTTTTTATGGCAGTTTCAAGTTAAATGTTTTCATATTGTTCTATTTTGATGAAAGGTTGTAGTATCATCTTTCAAAAACCATTTTTTCACACCTGTAAGACCTTTGTGTCCAAAGAAATCGATATTATTTGGAAGGGTCAACGAAAATAAAAAAGTTAATTTAGAAGGGGTGCTACTCCAAAACTAAGGAGGTAAACTTCCCAATGTGGGTGTTTTTATCGATAATATTGGGTATATTTGATGCCCTCAAATTAAGTCATGACCAAATACACTGTATATACTTAGCTGCGTCAACAAATGCTTGAAGGCATCTCTAGCTTTACTATTCACTCCGAGTAAAAGGCTAACAAAAACAAACTGCTGAACCTACTCTGCTCATAATGAAGCTTCAGTATTCAATACCCAAAGAGATCCAGTCCACCTCTCAGCATATAGATCGCCATCCGACGTCTTCATCACCGGACATCGCAGTCTCCCTGTCAATGGCATTATCAATTCGAATTAGCCTCGTGCATACAGTTACAATATATATGTCACGTGTTATTGCACAATTACATCTCCAATTGCGCAAATTGATTTACAACCCGGTTGTATACACAGTCCGATAACGTAATGGTTATTGATATCTGCCATTCTGCGTTCCCTTCGCCCTTCCTCTACGCCTCCGTCTGTCCGTCCGTCCGCGGACAATACCGCAGGACAATTATACTTGGCCGTCGCATGATTTGTGGGAGATCGTGGACGTCATCCTCTGCCTGTCGTCTACGATCCGATTGTACCGAATTTTGGGTAATGTAGCGACTTGTATTCATGTGGAAAGGGGTATTGTGAGGTCTGAGGGCAATTAGTTAGTCTGTGTGTTTCTGGTAACTGTTAAATGGGTCGTAGGGACGTTTTCTGATGGGGTGGACACCTGGTGGCATCCAGGATATCGGATGAACAAAACTGACTTGTAGAGTTAACCTTCAGTCATAATAGACGTTTTCAATATGTTGTATAAACTTATGCTTAATCTGTGTTTCTTCTATACCACTCTTGTCCAATACATTCGTTACGCAGGTTCTCGTTGGCAAGGCATTCTGTGACTAAGTGAAATGAAGTCTCCTTCTCTGTCTCTCAGAACCTACATTCGTCAGTTTCTGTTCAGACAATTCTCATCATATATGATTCCTGAAGCGATCATGTCCAGTTATAAAGCCAATACCTATACCTATAAGAAGGAGTTTCTGGAGGAGGAGAAAGCCTAGAAGGAAAAACTCTGGAGGAATCTCCCAGGGATGGATCATACCACTAAGTTTTTTCGGAACTTTGAAACAACTATATCCAAAAGTTATCTCGTTCTTGGAAAGGAACAATTATACCTCCTCACTGGCTTTCTTACAGGACATTGTCGCCTCATGAAGCACCTGTTGAGGATGGGATTATCGGGCACTGACGAGTGTAGGTTCTGTGGGGAGGAGGAAGAAACCACCATTCACCTAGTCAAGGAATGCTCTGGCATTAGGAGCCTAAGGAGAAAATGCCTTGGGCGAGAAGCTTGTAAGTGTGAGGAAGTAGCCTCGTTGAAGCATTCACAGATATTAGATTCCATCCGATCTCTGGAACTGGAAGGCGAGCTGTAAAGGTTGTGGTCAGAACAGCTCTGTAAGGGAGTACAAAAGACCTCAAGGTCGCAATGAACTGTAACCCCTTTTTAAATTATAACTAACAAAGTATATATAAATCCAATGAGAAGGTGTAGCTTCTTCTCGTTGAGATCCAAAATCCTATTTGTAAAAAAAAGTTCCAAAAGAACTTTTTGAAAATACTCTTTCCAGGAAGATGTACCCAAAAATCACCTCTTTCAGACTCCTTTTTCCAGAAGAATTCTTATAGGTGCATGCAGATCTTTCTTCATTAAAACTAAAGCCTTCCCTACTTCTTTAACATAGGTATTCAAAGATAACATTGAACATGCGAGGGCACACCAGAAATTATAAGAACGATTTTACAGAAGCCAATAAATCCAAGCAGAACTAGAGACAATTAGTAAATAAACTGGAACTAAAAAATAAATTCTCTACTTCTTCAACATAGGTACTCAAAAATAACATTAAACATGGAAGGGCACACCAGAATTATAAGAAATATTTTACAAATGTCGATAAATGCAAGCAAAGCTAGAGACAATCCGAAAATAAACAAGGATTGAGAAAATAAATCCATAAAGTATTTGGTTATGTTACTGATAACTTCAAATCCTAAACCTGATGTGTTCGTAAACTTAGAACCCGGGTCCGTGATCCGAGTAGATCCGCCACGTGACCCAAGGGATCGAGTTAGTAACCCTGAGTAAGTTTCCGAAAACGCCAAATGTTCTAAATGTTCGAATCTAAGAGCATAAAAAATTAGATCAACTGAAAATTAAAATCTTGCTCAATATGGCTTGAATTAAGTCACATAGTACAGGGTGGGGCAGAAAAACCTATCCGATTTCAAATCCCTTTTTCTCAGAAGAGAGAGCAGGTAGAGTAGTGGGGTAAAAACCGTTAGAAAGCTGTTTTTATGCCATTTGTCAGTAGTCAACATGCCTTGGTCTGGTGAACATCGTGCTTTTGTTATTGAGCGGTTTATCGAATGCGGCGGTTCGATAATTGCCCATTTTCACCTTTGTGGCGCCGTAAACAGGCAGAATTTTCGATATTGGAGTGACGAAAATCCTCGGGAAATCCATCAGGAACCCCTCCATAGCCCAAAAGTGACTGTGTGGTGTGCTCTTTCCCGCCTAGGCGTCTGGGGGCCCTACTTTTTTGAAGAAAATGGGCAAACCGTAACGGTCAACAGCGAGCGCTATTGTTTCATGCTGGAAAATTTTCTTAGACCCAAAATGGAAGAAAATGGCGTGGAAAATGTGTGGTTTCAACAGGATGGTGCAACCGCCCACACATCGCGACGATCAATGGACATTCTCAGGGAACTGTTTCCCGGTCGCCTCATTTCTCTGAGAGGTGATCTTGGCTGGCCGCCGCGCTCACCGGATCTCACTCCATGTGACTTCTTCCTTTGGGGTTACCTCAAATCGAAGGTTTACCAGCATCGACCAAGGACCCTTCTTGCTTTACGAAGGGAAATTGCTCGGGCAATTGAAGAAATTCCTGTGGAAATGACGGTGGAAGTCATGGAAAGCTACCGCGAGCGCCTAAATAAGTGTATCCGCTCCCAAGGACGACATTTGAGTGATGTGCTTTTCAAAACTTAAATTTAAAAATGGCATAAAATTTGCGATATGTTAATAAAAGAAAATTTTTGACAAGCTGAGTAGTTTTAATTTTATAACGTTTTGAAATCGGATAGGTTTTTCTGCCCCACCCTGTATTTTATGGGTTGAAGGTTCTATAATATCAAAAGAAAAAAAGCTGAAACAAAGAAAATCAATAGAATCAGCTGACATGTCAATTACTAAAAATCCACTGTCAAGCGGCTTATGGGTCGATTACATTGAGATACTTCACAAGCTGCTTCTGAGCAAATTTAGAAGCGAGTGAATTAGCTTGTGAGATTGTGATAATTACACACAAAAATGTCTACTCGCTGAGAAGCCAACAATCTAGCGATCCACGTGAGTTTTATGTTCGTATCGTTGTCAAGGATCTAAGATAAATGTTTTCGAAATTTCGAATTTAAGAACCAAGAACCACGGATTAGATGAGAACTCACAGACTGTTTAGTACCAACTGTGATTACACACGGCTTGTTCATATGCAAACAAGCCAAAACGCCAGCGATTTAGCTTGTAAAGGTTTTCAATGTAATTGACTCATTACAAACATATTCAAAAAGTGACGAAAGTTGCTTCTCTGAAGATCGCAAGTTTTGTTTTTCCGACGACTTCTTCCGAATACAGGCCAAAACACTGGAAATAGCCCAAATAAAATTTCAACGAATGTTTCATCTTCAAGAATTTCACGTCAACAATTGGCATTAAACTGTTCGGAAACACTTCCGTCGAATCGAACAAAGTCCGTAGTTAAATTCGAGCAGGAATAGAATCGGCACAGGTTCCGTAATTCGGCATAATCAATTCGATTGCTCCCCAATCTGGAAGCGTTATGTATGCCTCCAGATTGGAATTCTAACCCTAATGGAACCTCGAGTGATTTGTGGTACCCGTGCTTATGTTACTAGAACATCCCAGTGGGCTGGCAGATCGGATAGAACATCCACGTTAATGCAGGAAATCAGCGTATATCGCCATCAAACCGCTAATATACATGTCAATAGGTGGCTGACAGGCGATACGGTCACGTGACGTAGTGTGATGCACTGCCGCCAACTGTCTAACAATTAGTTCGGCCGTTAGCATACCGTGTATTCATTCGAAGAGATAGTTTGACGCGAATATGTCGTTCTCTATGTCCTTGTTTATGGATATCTCTATAGATTCGTGGTCGTCAATCAATTGCTGTATGTCTCGAATGGTTGCAGCTTAATCCTACATAATCAACTGCTGCATTCGTTGGATTGAGAGAAGCAGCTGAAGGAATTTGAAGATAGTTAAATGTGAAATAATGCGCAACTGTATATTCTGTTGAATCCATACATAATACAGGATATTGTATTAGTCCGGTCTATTTAGACATTCGAAGTTACATAAAGTCCCAACAAGCTGAATTTCTGTGAAGTTGTTCAAAACATAATTATAAACAATGTCTAAAAGTTCCTCATCATTCCCCTGTGAGGAAAAAATTTAATTCAAGGTCAAATGTCAAAAAAATGAGTTTTTCGCGATTTTCAGCAAAACGGTAAGTTTTATCATAAAAGTACCCCAGGCAAAAATTGTAGATCATAAAATTATCTGTAAAAAATGTATCAATAATTTTTTTCTTACGAGCCACCCTTTCTGAGATATAACGATTCAAAAAGATATAAAAGTCGTTATCGTCATAATATGCACACGTTTCCACGCCACCTATGAGGTAGTGTACTTAGCGCGTAGTTATAACTTTTTGAATCGTTATATCTCAGAAACGGTGGCTCGTAAGAAAAAAAGTAGTGATACATTTTTTATAGATAATTTTATGATCTACAATTTTTGTCTGAGGTACTTTCATGATAAAACTTACCGTTTTGCTGAAAATCGCAAAAAACTCATTTTTTTGACATTTGACCTCGAATAAAATTTTTTTCTCACAGGGGAATGATGAGGAACTTTTAGACATTGTTTATAATTATGTTTTGAACAACTTCACAGAAATTCAGCTTGTTGGGACTTTATGTAACTTCACTCTCATTTTTTGGTCTAAATAGACCGGACTATATCGGAAGATACGAAAGTAACAGTGCGTGTAATAGCTGAGACCGTAGGCATATCAACTAGGTCGATGGTTTTAATTTAGCATATTACTTTGGGTATGAGAAAGCTAACCGGAAGATGGCTGCCGCGTTTGCTAACAATCGATCAAAAACGTGAACGTGTTCGCACTTTGGACCTTTCAGACAGTAATCACACTGATTTTTTTAGCCGATAAGTAACTACGGACTACTGATGAAACATGGATCCACCACTATACACCAGAATCAAAAAAATTGGCAAAAAAATTTGAAGGACTGGGTGCAATCGTACCAAAGCGAGCAAAGAATCAACCATGGGCCGGAAAGGTTATGGCTTCTGGTTTTTGCGATTCCAGTGGTATACTGCTCATAAACTATTCGGAAAATGGAGAAACAATCAATAGATTCTTTCTGCAGGACAATGCACCAGGTCACGAATCAATAAAAACGATGGCAAAAATCAATTAAATACGCTTTGAAATGCTTCCTCATCCTCCGTATTCTCCAGATTTAAAGGCAAGCGATTATTATCTTTTCACGAAATTAAAGAGATGCTCCAGGGAAAGAAATTTGCGACGGTTTGAAGAGATGCAATGGCATATCTTTGCGACTTCGACAAATCTTACTATTCAAGAGGAATCGCAATGTTGAAAAATCTTTGGACTAGGAGTATTCAGCAGAGGACTATATTGAAGAATAAATAGTAATTTTGACGAAATTCGTTCGTTTTCTTTGTTGGGCTCACTATACATATTGAACGCTCTTATGTCTCGAATGGTTACAACTTAATGCTGCATAATCAACAGCTTAATTCGTGGAATTGGGAAAAGTAGTTGTAAGAATCTGAAGATGTTCAACGGTGAAATGGGGCCCAACAATACAGGGTATTTGGTAATTCGACGTGATCTTTCAGGGGAGGTATACTAGACTTTCTGATAATCCAGGAAAGACCTGTTTTGTTAGCTTTCCAACAAAGTACATACGTCAATAATTTCATCATCCAATTAAAAACGATACCCTTAAATTCACTCGAGATTCGTAAGCGTGTCATGGTTCGAGAAAATGGGATATCTGAATGACTCGAAAAAGTCTGTGGTCTGCTCAGTTTTCCGGGTATAGCTTTGAAAAAAATATTCTTCGAATATTTGCATCAGGTCGTTTTCACAAAATTAATTGTTTTCGATAATAAAGAAGAAAATTTCAAAAAGATTCAATAGCCCCGAGCAGGATTTTGAGCACTCGTTCTTTGGTCGACCAATAAGATTATTACTTCAAAATTTTATATAGGATTTGAGATTGATACCAAATATATAAATGGAGAATCTCAGCACAATCGGAATTATATTCTGAAAATTATTCATAAAATTAAATATATTATGTTGTTTAAACAAAACGAGATGTGTTTCTTATTCTAAAAACAAGAATTATTTATTCAATACTATCAGTAATCTACATATATCTTAACATCCTGAAAACAAGAAACTACATTCAATGTTCGTATTCACAACTTTTGACAAAAACAATGAAATTTCAATTTGACAAATATATAAACGCCGACGACTTTGTTCAAAAATGAAAAACACATTAAGAATGTGTAAGCTTTCTTACATGTATAAAAAATTCATTACAAAAATTAAATTTATTGGTTCTGATGATGCGATCCCTTTGAAATTCTGCATGAACATTCAGTATAGTATTTTTCATTCTAAAAATAAATTTGACTCGAATCGGTAATTGTCTTATGGAAATATAAAGATTCTTTTTTCAATATTCCAATTGAATTTTCTATGGTTCTGTTAACACTATGACCACAAAATTTTGCATGAAGATTCAGTATATCAATTTTTATTCACAGAAAAAAATTTCACTCGAATCAGATATCCTGTTATGGTAATATAAGGGTTTGTCTTTTCAATATTCCAATTAAATTTTTAATGGTTCTGTTAAAACTATGGCCACGAAGTTTTGAATGAACTTTCAGAATATCGATCTCCATTAAAAAAAATTCACTCGAATCGGATATCTTTTCATGGTAATATGAAGATTTTTTTTCAATGGGCAAAACGATATACAACTCGTTGGTGGTACATATCACCAAAAATAGTGTATATTCATTGTGAATACCAAATTTGTAGAAACTATCGAGAACAATAAATCAAGAACTCACGTCAGTGCTCTACCGAATTATCATCAGCAGTCATCGATACTCCTCATCTATGACCATTCCTCAGCCCATAAAACCGTCAACTTATCCGAATCAAACCATCTGGGAGACAAACTACCATCTTTCTATCTCACAATCTAACCGAAATTCACAGAAATTGTACCGTCAGCCCAGGTTCCACGAACTTCTGTGGTCGTAAAAAATAATATTCAAAGAGCCAGATGATATTTTCATGAGTACCAACACGATTCCGAAGAATTACCTATATACAATTTTTTTCTCGTTAATTATGACGTTTGGTATCTGGGCACGTACCATCGCAGAGTGTACCGATGTGGGCTACCTCTTGGTACCATATTCTGGAGATTTTCGAACAGATAGATTAATGTGTAGAATGGTACTCGTCTGGATCTGATGCTAGCGTTTGATTGTTGACGTGGTTTGCATGAATGAGCATTTTCTCTGGGTTATTGTGAATGAGGATTCTGAGAAATTTTTGACCGTCGAGAAGTATTAGAATTTATTTTGTTGTGCCTTTGTTTCAATGGTGCTTAGCGTCCTTTGGAATGTTGTGCCAGACGCTGTTGTGAACGTCTGTGGACTAACGTTATGAACTTAAAGATTGAGGCAAATCGCACGGGTTACGAGCTGTTTTGACAGATAGACAAGACTGGGGGACCAACATCAACCTTTCTTTCTTTATAAAAATCAATTGCTGTTCGTTAGTATCGCTAAAACTCGAGAACGGATAAAAGCATTTATTCTACTTTCATCTGTACGCCAATCTGTAACTCTTCTTAAGCTTACAGAAAAATTGAATACTGGACCTCTTTAAGGGATGTTTAGCTCACAGAAATCGTTAAATATTCACGAGTACTCGACGGGTGATCGGAAGCATAATCGAATGACATATTGTGGGGTTACGTTGAATGGTTTGTTTATTTTAGGACGAACACCAACGTTTTAATATAAGAAATTCATGATGAATAAAAATGATATGGCTTTGCTTATTGGATTGTTATCGGAAGAAAATCATAACAGGTAAAACATTGTTCAATAATATACATAAATTGAAAATCATTTTTTTGAAGTGGGAACTTTATGAGAATTGGAAGGAAAATGTCGCGTGATCAAATCAATCCATTTGAAATGCCGGATGCCCAGAAAATGTTTAGATTGCAGAAATGCCAAACGCCTAGTTTGTGAACATGTTCAGATTGAAGAACCAGGGTACTATGAACGTAATAAATGGTGTACAGCAATTTTAACCAAAATTTTTTTCTTTCCTGTATTCAATTTGTTAGATGAAATAAACGAACGCAACCTACATTCAGATAAATGTATTTTCAAATTAAAATCAAAACCATTTACTCATTAAACATAAAGTTAAATGATCAAATCTTTCGATTGAAGGTTTTGTTTATCGGTAAGTAGTTCAAAAGTGACACTGTAACTAAGTTACAGAAACCATTCCAGAATTGCATTTTTTACGAATCTGTAAGTCGGCCAGTTACAGATCAATCGTAGGCTACAGTATTGTAACTTACAGATGAAAAGCAGAATAGCACCATTAGTCTTGAAATGTTTGTGGAGGTCTGGGGAAGGTTTAACAAGCGAGAAAAATTAATTCCCGGCCACAGAAACCACAACGATGGTTATAAGGAAGTTCACTACGATGAATATCACTTGTATAATTTTGGCGGTTTGAATAACTATTGCCCAGTTTGAAATCTAGAATTTTCCTGAATAAACCAAAGATTAAGTGAAGTTAAGAAGCAACCGTAGATAAAGTTTACTATTGATTTATTAGTTCAGTGAAAATGCCAGCAAGACGCAAAGAGGCAAATTTGAGTGGTAGAACAAACCATTCTAGAGTCTTGCGAAATAAAAGAGGACAAAGAACAGACGCACAAATCCAACAGAAAAATGCAGATGTGTGTGGACACATTGTAACACAATCACAAGGTGAAAGAAATAAAATAAATCAACAAAGTAGATTTGAACAAAGAGAAGGGCACAGATTCATAGTCGACAGACGCAGAACATTAGTAGTATTTTCTACAAATAATGTAGATTAACGGCAAAACAACGATAGCCGGACAGATAGTTCATAATAAAGCTAGGTAAAAATGATCATTATGGTATCTATGTTGAAAACACATTTTACAGATGCGGATCATCAGTTCTTGAAACGAGAACGCTAAAATAAGCGATAGGGAAATCAATTACAATAATCAAAGTACAGTAGAACTTCCCTATAATGAAAGCGCTAAATCTGTAAAAAAAATTCGTTATGAAGAAATTTCGTTATACAGAAAATTTGTTTGTATAGTCGGCAAGTCGCGGTTGACTTCACTGATAAATTTAAGTTTATCGTTCTAACTTAAGCACTAGCGTAATGGTCAGATTGAATCAAACAGCCAGGGGTGTATTTAAAACTGCTTCAGAAGGATCTCTCTGCCCGCTGTCATGATTTAGTTTGAGGTCGGGCTTTATTACGTACGTCCGAAAAAATTTCGGAAAAAAACCCACCCTTATACCTTTTTACCAATACCCATTCGAAGAGTGATGTTCTTTGAATATTTCGTTATAGAGAAAATTTACTTCGAGGTTGTTTTTAACATGGAGTTTGGATTCAAGGTGCAATGCCTTGTACGAAATTCGTTATATAGACGTTCGTTATACGGAAGTTCCACTGTATTCAATTTCTTGGTATGTTATCAATTGTCAGAATGAAATCAAGAAACAAATCAGATAAATCTACCCATAAAAGCGTAACAACTCAACATCATGTTCTATTGAGCAATAAAATGATTCCTGAGTTATTCAGGAATCAACTTGCATTTTTTCTTCATATAATACTCTGCGCAAAAAAATTAAGGCACATTATGGAAATCTCAAATTTATTCTACAATTGAAGGTAGTCTCAATGATAATTCTTTTTATCAGAATTATGCATGCATATGTTATCCACTTTCAATGTTTTTCTTCAATACAGATGTTTTTTCCCAGCAGAAATAAAAAGATAGATCTATAAGGAACATTCTTGAAGAGCATGTATTGCCATTTGCCCCATACATTGGTGAAAATTTCATTTTTATGGACGATAATGCCAGACCCCATCGTGCGCGCATCGTTCAGGAGTACATTGAAGAGGTTGAAGTCTCTCGAATGGAATGGCCAGCAAGAAGTCCAGATCTCAATCCGATTGAGCAGGTTTGGGACAACCTCAATAGAAGGCTGAGAAGTTCAGAAAATCATCCAGCTACTCTTAATGACTTAGGAATCCAACTCAGAGAAATCTGGGAAGGATTAGATCAGAACATTTTAAGATCACTCATTTTGAGTATGAACTGTCGTTGCCGAGCTGTAATTAACGCAAGGGGTGGAAATACCAAGTATTAAATCACTTATCAGCATTCCAGTATTTTGAAAATTGTTCATTTCTTTTCTTTCACATAAGATTCGGTGAAATCCTGAATTTTTCTTCCATTTAATGTGTCTTGTTTCGTTCAAAACCTTCCCGAGAGAACATAAAAAATAAGTTATAAAGTCAATGTAGAGTTAACTTTCATTAAAATTGAGATTTTCAGAATGTGCGTTAATTTTTTTGCGCAGTGTATTATTATTCACTAGCCAAACTACTCCGCTCAGCTACCGACGGACAAAATTATGTTGTCACTGCGCTTCCTTAATAGTCCATTTCAACAACTTTTCAAATATAGCCGGAGCTTCGCTATGGGGTGTCCCTACTTAGTATTTTATAATGCTCATAACTGCTGTTAAATCTACCAAATTATCGGTTTACTGCCTTTTTATGTCGACCATCGATTTTAGCCGTCTTTCTCTATGGCTCTCTCAATTCGATTAGTTCGAATGATCGAATAAATCCTGTTTTCTTGATGGCCATAATAAATATGTCATCAATTGGAGATATTAGAGATATTAATGATACGGGATTGGATGGTTATCATTCAAAAGTTTTACGAGCTATAAATTTTTCAAAGGTTATGTGCGATCCAAACTTTTATTCGATTCAATTTTATGATATAAAAGTTTTTTATGTTTTTTTTTCACTTTTGAAATAGTTTTTCATAATACCAGTGGTGAATACATTGGTATTTTTCGTCTAGTTCAAACTTCAGAAACGAGTCCAGAAGAAGGTAGTTTCTGATATAACGAGCATATTGTTTATGCTCAAAATTAGTTTTGCCAATTTGCTTATTAATTAAAAGGAAGTTCTATTTGTGAAATAAAAATATTACGGATATAATTTTTTTCGGGAAATTAGTATTTAAACCTTCCGAAAGATTCATATAACATCTTTATCTCCTGTCATAGACATACAATATTCATTCTATGAAACACTTATACGATAAAATGGAATGAACAGTGATCATAACTGCTTGTAAGTTTCTATTTTTTCGAGAAAAGTATCGACTGTATCGAAATTTTGCATAGGACTTTTTTCTCCAGAATGAAATGGGAAACCATTAGAGAATTTTATTTTTCTAAAATATATCCCACGAAAACAATTTCTGAAGTCAAATAGAAAGGTTGTTATTTTCAACCCCTAATAATAAAGTTATGAGATCTCAAAAATTTGTGTATTACATTAATTTAACATATAGTTTTATGACTCAGTGTTTTCAAGAAGCCATGAAAAAATTTAAAACTGTCAACTCGCCATCGTCTTCCAAAGACTGTATCTTGGAAGGGGGGTCGATTTCGAAAAAAATATATATTTGAACTACCCCTGCTTATTTTCATCGGAGAATCATCCCCAAAGTCCCTCACATTTATTTACAGACACCCTTTATTATATTGTTAAGAAATTTTTAGATTGAATAATGAAGTTGGTATAGATATGTTTTCTCTATCATTCAATTTATAGACGATAGAATAACCCGTGAAAGAAGAGTTCTCAGTATTGACTTATAATATTTATATATCCTTTCGAATCAAGAGCTAATATTAAACAATAGATAGAACCAAAAAATTCTGCGTATGATACCAGAGTTCATAGAAAAAACCTATGAAGCATGGTCCAAAAATCTATGGTTACGAAGATATGGCAATTTTTCAACTTTTTTGAAATTTTTGCTTCGTTATCGAACATAATTAATTTTGTGAAAACGACTAAACTTCTGACAACCCGAGATATACAGGGTCATAAATATCTGCACCTGTTTTCCTTATAAAATCTCAATAAAAAATTAAGAATTACCCGAAAAAGAATTATGAACTAGGTGTACAAATGTAAAGAAAAACTTCAACTTCAACTTTTCAAAAAGATACATAATGTTAATAATTCCTTCATGCAATCAAAAACGATGGCCAGAAAACCAAGCAGTAATTCTGAATTCTTTAATCAAGATTTTATGAGGAAAACAAGTGCAGCTATTTATGACCCTGTATATCTCGGGTTAACAGGAATTTTAGTGAATACTTTTTCGCAAGAAATGACCACCATCTCCTCAGCTTTAAAAAACCATTCAGTTATTCAACAAAAATGATTATTTTCGATAACGAAGCAGAAAATTTCGAATAGCAGAAAAATCGCTTCCGTAATCATAGATTTTTGGACCATGTTTCACTAGACCCATTTTGCTGCAAATGACGTCTAGTATATCTCCTTCGAAGGATCACGTCGAATTACCAAACACCCTGTATATAAGAACAAAGGTGTCAATGTTACAGATGCAAAAAAAACGTCCAGAATGAACCTTCCAATATACCTAAACCGAACTGAACGTTTTTCTCTATTTTATCTGGATCATCAGTAAGTATGTGAAAGTTTTTTCCGCAGAAATATCTCCAACTCCGAACGCGAAAAACAATTCATCAATGGGACAGGTCGCCTCAAAGGAGAATCTATGAATTATAAGCTTTATTCCTTTCCTGTCGTTGGATATTTTATCGGATAAGTAGGCTCTTTCCGTCTGTCAATAGCTAAGCCCCGAATTTACGGCAGTTTTATACGGGAAGAAGCAAAAACTCGGACTTATAAAAATTGATAGCGTCTACTCTGATCTGCTCTTAAGATCGGATTATTGTTCCGTATCTTGAGGAGTGTGAGGCGATGTGACAAATATAGAAAGAGGAAATCGTTGGATTCGTGTGTCGATAAAAGCTATTCTTCATTTTGAGATGGATTGAGAATACGTGACAGCAATTGATGGTGAAAATCTGATAGATACAGTGGAACTTACCTACAACGAAAGCACTAAATCCGCAGAAAAATTTGTTATAAAGAAATTTCGTTATAAACAAAATTTGTTTCTATAGTCAGCAATGTCGCGGTCGACTTCACTGATAAATTTAAGTTTATCATTCAAACTTAAGCACTCCTTTTTAGACCTTTTTGGCAGAACTTTCACACTAGCGTGATGGTTAGATTGAAACCAAACAGCCAGGGGTGTATTTTAAACTGTTTCAGAAGGATCTCTCTGCCCGCCGTAATGATTTAGTTGAAGGCTGGGATTTATTACATAAGTCCGGAAAACTTTCAGAAAAACCCCACACTTATACCTTCTTACCAATACACATTCAAAGAGTGATGGTCTTTAAATATTTCGTTATAGAGAGAACTAGTTTTGCGAATAGATCTCTCTTTTTAAGCAGATTCGCCTTTTTAAACAGATCAATAAATGCAAATTTCATGTACATACTGTTATTCAAAATTTTTTATTAAGCTGTGCTCGGCGAGGTTATAACTTGGATGGGTGTACGATCATTTGATTTTTAAAGTAATTTACATCGTTCCTGGAACAAAAACCTTTAGTAATAAACGTTATAAAACGATTGAAAAAGGATATTCATACCTTGTTTCATGTAGATCTGGTCTATTTTCTTCTAAAATGAGCATTTTCCTGATAGACTTCCTCCTCTCAAACACACATGACAGTTGTCTAATTTTTTATTAAGCTGTGCTCGGCGAGGTTATAACTTGGATGGGTGTACGATCATTTGATTTTTAAAGTAATTTACATCGTTCCTGGAACAAAAACCTTTAGTAATAAACGTTATAAAACGATTGAAAAAGGATATTCATACCTTGTTTCATTTGGATCGGCCCTATTTCGTTCACAATGAACCAAAATTTGTAGTCACTTCCTTCACGTAAACACATCTGACAGTTCTAATTAATTTTCCTATGAAAATGACATCGAAAAATGAAGCAATTTTAGAAACGTCAAAAAATTCAACATTTTCTCTCGTTCTTTTCGATATCTTGCAGACGGTCTAGAGAGACGATTTTTTCAACGGGAACCCCGGACGTGTTTCGAGAACGCGTCCGTAGCGAAAACGAAGCTCCGCAGGCCCCACGGCGAAATTCCAAGGGGCATTCTGGAAACGCTTTTTCGCAAAATTGACGAAATTGACCGTTTTCGGGAATTTTTTTAAAAATGTTCCCGACGCCGCTTCGCGGCGTCGCGCGTCTCTAAAGAAACTTCCGTCCTTCCTCTTCAAGGCGCGGCCTTCGGCCGCGCAAAAATCCACCCCCGAAACCCACAATAAATCAACAAAAACACCCCTAAAACACCTCAACATTTCTGTGAACCTCGTCTGTGATCCCTTATCCTTTTAGTATAAGTGAACTAGTTTTGCGAATAGATCTCTCTTTTTAAGTAGATTCGCCTTTTTAAACAGATCAATAAATGCAAATTTCATGTACATACTGTTATTCAAAATTTTTTTATTAAGCTGTGCTCGGCGAGGTTATAACTTGGATGGGTGTACGATCTTTTGATTTTTAAAGTAATTTACATCGTTCCTGGAACAAAAACCTTTAGTAATAAACGTTATAAAACGATTGAAAAAGGATATTCATACCTTGTTTCATGTAGATCTGGTCTATTTTCTTCTAAAATGAGCATTTTCCTGATAGACTTCCTCCTCTCAAACACACATGACAGTTGTCTAATTTTTTTATTAAGCTGTGCTCGGCGAGGTTATAACTTGGATGGGTGTACGATCATTTGATTTTTAAAGTAATTTACATCGTTCCTGGAACAAAAACCTTTAGTAATAAACGTTCTCAAACTATTCAAAAAGGATATTCGTACCTTATTTCATTTGGATCGGCCCTATTTCGTTTACAATGAACCAAAATTCTGAGGCACTTTCCTCACGTAAACACATCTGACAGTTCTAATTAATTTTCCTATGAGAATGACATCGAAAAATGAAGCAATTTAAGAAACGTCAAAAAATTCAACATTTTCTTCCGTTCTTTTCGATATCTTGCAGACGGTCTAGAGAGACGATTTTTTCAACGGGAACCCCGGACGTGTTTCGAGAACGCGTCCGTAGCGAAAACGAAGCTCCGCAGGCCCCACGGCGAAATTCCAAGGGGCATTCTGGAAACGCTTTTTCGCAAAATTGACGAAATTGACCGTTTTCGGGAATTTTTTTAAAAATGTTCCCGACGCCGCTTCGCGGCGTCGCGCGTCTCTAAAGAAACTTCCGTCCTTCCTCTTCATGGCGCGACCTTCGGTCGCGCAAAAATCCACCCCCCAAACCCACAATAAATCAACAAAAACACCCCTAAAACACACCAACATTTCTGTGAACCCCGTCTGTGATCCCTTATCCTTTTAGTATAAGTAAACTAGTTTTGCGAATAGATCTCTCTTTTTAAGTAGATTCGCCTTTTTAAACAGATCAATAAATGCAAATTTCATGTACATACTGTTATTCAAAATTTTTTTATTAAGCTGTGCTCGGCGAGGTTATAACTTGGATGGGTGTACGATCATTTGATTTTTAAAGTAATTTACATCGTTCCTGGAACAAAAACCTTTAGTAATAAACGTTATAAAACGATTGAAAAAGGATATTCATACCTTGTTTCATGTAGATCTGGTCTATTTTCTTCTAAAATGAGCATTTTCCTGATAGACTTCCTCCTCTCAAACACACATGACAGTTGTCTAATTTTTTTATTAAGCTGTGCTCGGCGAGGTTATAACTTGGATGGGTGTACGATCATTTGATTTTTAAAGTAATTTACATCGTTCCTGGAACAAAAACCTTTAGTAATAAACGTTATAAAACGATTGAAAAAGGATATTCGTACCTTATTTCATTTGGATCTGCCCTATTTCGTTTACAATGAACCAAAATTCTTAGGCACTTCCTTCACGTAAACACATCTGACAGTTCTAATTAATTTTCCGATGAGAATGACATCGAAAAATGAAGCAATTTAAGAAACGTCAAAAAATTCAACATTTTCTCTCGTTCTTTTCGATATCTTGCAGACGGTCTAGAGAGACGATTTTTTCAACGGGAACCCCGGACGTGTTTCGAGAACGCGTCCGTAGCGAAAACGAAGCTCCGCAGGCCCCACGGCGAAATTCCAAGGGGCATTCTGGAAACGCTTTTTCGCAAAATTGACGAAATTGACCATTTTCGGGAATTTTTTTAAAAATGTTCCCGACGCCGCTTCGCGGCGTCGCGCGTCTCTAAAGAAACTTCCGTCCTTCCTCTTCAAGACTCGGCCTTCGGCCTCGCAAAAATCCACCCCTCGAACCCACAATAAATCAACAAAAACACCCCTAAAACACCACAACATTTCTGTGAACCCCGTCTGTGATCCCTTATCCTTTTAGTATAAGTGAACTAGTTTTGCGAATAGATCTCTCTTTTTAAGTAGATTCGCCTTTTTAAACAGATCAATAAATGCAAATTTCATGTACATACTGTTATTCAAAATTTTTTTATTAAGCTGTGCTCGGCGAGGTTATAACTTGGATGGGTGTACGATCATTTGATTTTTAAAGTAATTTACATCGTTCCTGGAACAAAAACCTTTAGTAATAAACGTTATAAAACGATTGAAAAAGGATATTCATACCTTGTTTCATGTAGATCTGGTCTATTTTCTTCTAAAATGAGCATTTTCCTGATAGACTTCCTCCTCTCAAACACACATGACAGTTGTCTAATTTTTTTATTAAGCTGTGCTCGGCGAGGTTATAACTTGGATGGGTGTACGATCATTTGATTTTTAAAGTAATTTACATCGTTCCTGGAACAAAAACCTTTAGTAATAAACGTTATAAAACGATTGAAAAAGGATATTCATACCTTGTTTCATTTGGATCGGCCCTATTTCGTTCACAATGAACCAAAATTTGTAGTCACTTCCTTCAAGTAAACACATCTGACAGTTCTAATTAATTTTCCTATGAGAATGACATCGAAAAATGAAGCAATTTAAGAAACGTCAAAAAATTCAACATTTTCTCTCGTTCTTTTCGATATCTTGCAGACGGTCTAGAGAGACGATTTTTTCAACGGGAACCCCGGACGTGTTTCGAGAACGCGTCCGTAGCGAAAACGAAGCTCCGCAGGCCCCACGGCGAAATTCCAAGGGGCATTCTGGAAACGCTTTTTCGCAAAATTGACGAAATTGACCGTTTTCGGGAATTTTTTTAAAAATGTTTCCGACGCCGCTTCGCGGCGTCGCGCGTCTCTAAAGAAACTTCCGTCCTTCCTCTTCAAGGCGCGGCCTTCGGCCGCGCAAAAATCCACCCCCAAAACCCACAATAAATCAACAAAAACAACCCTAAAACACCACAACATTTCTGTGAACCCCGTCTGTGATCCCTTATCCTTTTAGTATAAGTGAACTAGTTTTATCGATTGATTTACCTTTCGGGTAGATTCGCCTTTTTAAACAGATCAATAAATGCAAATTTCATGTACATACTGTTATTCAAAATTTTTTTATTAAGCTGTGCTCGGCGCGGTTACTACTTGGATGGGTGTACGATCATTTGATTTTTAAAGTAATTTACATCGTTCCTGGAACAAAAACCTTTAGTAATAAACGTTATAAAACGATTGAAAAAGGATATTCATACCTTGTTTCATTTGGCTAGGCCCTATTTCGTTCACAATGAACCAAAATTTGTAGTCACTTCCTTCACGTAAACACATCTGACAGTTCTAATTAATTTTCCTATGAGAATGACATCGAAAAATGAAGCAATTTTAGAAACGTCAAAAAATTCAACATTTTCTTTCGTTCTTTTCGATATCTTGCAGACGGTCTAGAGAAACGATTTCTTGAGTGGGCGGTACCTACGTTATTCGACATCGGATCGACAGCGACTGCTACCTTGGAGAGGCCCTTGCTTCGGATTACGTGGGGGCCTATGGGGACGCTTTTTCGCAAAATTGACCCTTTTCGGGAATTTTTTTAAAAATGTTCCCGACGCCGCTTCGCGGCGTCGGACGTCTCTAAAGAAACTTCCGTCCTTTCTCTTCAAGCCTCGCCCTTCGGGCTCGGTCAAATCTTTTCGTACCACCCACAATAAATCAACAAAAACACCCCTAAAACACCTCAACATTTCTGTGAACCCCGTCTGTGATCCCTTATCCTTTTAGTATATGTATAGAATTAATTTCGTTTCAGAGGGTGTTTTTAACATGGAATTTGGATTCAAGGTATAAAATTCGTTATACAGAGAAATTCGTTATACAGATGTTCGTTGTAGGGAAGTTCCACTTTAGTTCAATAATGACAACGATTAATGGTCAAAATATTTTAAAAGTTCGAGACCATTCATCGCTTGATTAATGAACGTACCAAATTTGGCCGATACCGGTAGCCAATATTAACTCGCTATTTCAGAATGTCAACATGTTCTGCTCAATAAAAAAATAAATTTAAGAAAAGCCCTGAGCAGGTGCTACAACCTCAAATTTTTGTATAAGACTCGACATTGATACTTAATCTCAGCAAGATCAAAATCATATTCTGAAAATTATTGAAAAAATGAAATATGTGAACAAATTTAAGCCCTGAGCAGGAGCTTTTGAGCGCCCGTTCATTGGTGGAAAAATAAGACTATAACCTAAAAATTTTATATGAGACTAGAGATTGATACCGAATATATAAATGCAGATTCTCAGCACAATCGGAATAATATTCTCAAAATTATTCGGAAAGTAAAATATGATAAAGACAAATAATGAAAAAAAATTAAATTCTATGGTTCTGATGATACTATTTTCTTGAAATTTTGCATGAATATTCTGTACTTATATCAGTCTCCATTCACAAAATAAATTTCACTTGAATCAAATATCTTGTTCAGGAAATATAAAGATCTTTTTTTCAATATTCCAATTGAATTTTCTATGGTTCTGTGTACACTATGACCACAAAATTTTGCATGAGGCTTATTATGAACATCTCGCATGTGGCTGCAACATTTCATTTCGATTGGTTTCGCTTTGTCTGAGATATTGAGGAACAACAATTTTGAATTATCATATAACTTAACCGAGGCATTTGGGTGCCGAAATCACCCTGAAAATCTCAAGTCTCTGAGACAATTTCTTCGAAAGTTATCATGCTAACGGAAATATAAAGATTCTTGTAGTCAATATTCCAATTTAATTTTTTACGGTTCTGTTATCACTATAGCCACAAAATGCATGAGGCTTATTATGAACATGTTGCATGTGGCCGCAAAATTTCATTTTTGATTGGTTACGGTTTTTCTGAGATATTTGAATAACAACACTTTTGAATGGCCGTATTTTATGGAACACCTTGTACGATATGGCTGATTAACGAAGTTAACCTCGAGATTTGGAAACCGAACTCGCCCTGAAAATCGAGGACACTCCTTTTGAAAGCTGTCTTGCTAACGGCCCCACGGACAAAATTGAATTTGACCACGGATTCGTCATCAGGGAGTCGAACCCAATCGTTTGAAACCATTATCGGCTCGAAATTCGAAAATTACAGACATTTGGACAGAACGATATAGCACTTGTATGAGCAGATCGAGCGCTCTACAATTTTGCATTAATATTATAACGATATGGTCATTATATCATGACAATATCAGTGTTCTACTAATGTATCGATTGAAATATATTCTGGGAGGATTCTGCATTTCTTAGAAACTTTATAGGTTTTCACTCCCAGTCTCTGAAACATAAATAATTAAAAAATGTTTGATTAAGATGAAGTGCTCCTGCGAAAATCTTTGCACTTATTTGTCAGGAGCAAATTGGTCTTGAAAAAAATTGTTGCCTAACAGTAAAACTGAAAAATGAAACAAATTAAAAGGATATTGTAACGCTTCGGTGTCTATATCAGACACCTTTTTCAGACAAACTCTAAAATCCTTCAGAATTGTGTATTTTCTCATTTTATGATAGGGCCTTTTTAATTTCATCAACACCTGAAATGAGAAATAATGAAATTTCTTTCATTAAAGAGTTCCTACTAGATAATCAATACCCACCAAATTTTATAGAAGGAACAATTTCAAATTTAGAACGAAAAATATCTAATCGAAATTCTAATGATGATCAGGTACAAACAGAAAACCGTCAAGAACAACCAAATTTGTTGAACGTCATTCCTTATATTCCTGGCCTATCAGAGAAAATAAGAAGAATTGGTTCCAAATTCAACATAAGAACTGTTTTCAAAACACAATGATTTGAGATCCATTCTAACTAGAACAAAACCAATGAATGAGACACAAAATCAAAAAATTGTGTTTACAATATTCCCTGTATATGTGGAAAATCTTATACATGGGAGACATCAAGACCTTTAGAAATAAGAAAACGGGAACATAAGAATAACATCAAAAATAGAGACATCACAAGATCACAAATTGCTGATAATATATGTTCAAATAGCGGAGATCATATGAAGAACTGGGACCACACAAAGATCCTCATGACGGATCCTGATAATTATAAAAGGGAAATTAAGGAATCTACATGTATTTTATTAGATGAAGTAAATAATTTGGCCAATTGTTCTGTTGGAATAGATCGTATTTGGGTTGATTTATTGAGGAAGGAAGTGGCATCAGGAAATTTCAAAATCAAATAAATAACATCTCTATAGATTGACAACTATCAATGTCAATCAGATTACAAATGAGAAAATACACAATTCTGAAGGATTTTAGAGTTTGTCTGAAAAAGGTGTCTGATATAGACAACGAAGCGTTACAATATCCTTTTAATTTGTTTCATTTTTCAGTTTTACTGTTAGGCAACAATTTTTTTCAAGACCAATTTGCTCCTGACAAATAAGTGCAAAGATTTTCGCAGGAGCACTTCACCTTAATCAACATTTTTTAATTATTTATGTTTCAGAGACTGGGAGTGAAAACCTATAAAGTTTCTAAGAAATGCTACTAATGTGTTCTGCTCAGAAAAATAAATCAACAATTAGGAATAATTTTTCTAGTGATACGATGGAAATTTGAAAATTTATTTTTCTAATCAGAGAAAAAATCGCTCTGAAAAAATGTGTGTTTCGAGATATTAAAATAAGAAATGGTTATGTCGGGAGATAGAGAAGCAACCCAAACTAATATATTTTCACTATACAGTGTGATATATGTCAAAAATCCTCCTCTAACCGATCCCATAGAAACCAATGGCGTACATATAAATCCCCATGAAATTTTAGGGATTGATTACCACCAACCTTATCGACTGATTCTAATCGTGGTCGCAATTCAAAAAAGAAAGGTTTACGTAGTGACTTATGTCCGAGCGACACGACACGTGTTCAACAACGTCTTCCAGGTTCTGAAATTGAGAACTTCACGAAACAATTAAGATATCAATCTTGTCCCGACTACCTAAAAACCCGAACATTGTTGACACGAATAATTCTGTGGTTTGAGCTGCACAAGGAAGGCAATTCAGGGGTACAATATAGATTTTTATCGGATTCTTGTGCGTTGGAAGACGTTTTGTCGGTTTGTGTTGGTAGATAATGTGGACTAGCACTTGCTGGGTTATGTTTGAGGTTATGGTTATTGGTGGTATCTATTTTTGAACGCTCAACTCGTGTCGACTTCTGTTTAATCACTACCATAGACTAACTAAACGGAGAATAGATGAGACACTAGTAGAACTCAAGCTTCAACGCCATCTGTTTTGTACAACATTACTAATTCGTGAAAAAAGCTCAATTGAAAAAGGAATCTGTATCGTAAAGCTGCCGCAAAAAAAATTCTGTAGTGCACATTTTGAATAGGTAGGTACTCCCAGCCCAGCACTTTTCGAAAAATGGGATTTAAATGATGATAAAAATTGTGCTACACATGTACTGAGTTGTGCCTTTCGAATTTTCTCGAAAGTCTCTCTGGTGTCCTGAAAAACCGAAATTTAAGAAAAAAGATAGCCCAGCACTTTCGTTTTTTTTCTCACAAAAGAATGTAAAAATTTGTGCTACATTTGTGCTGCTTTGTGCCGTAAATATTTTCACGAAAATCCTTTCTGTTTTCCTGCAAACTACGAAAATGAAAAAAAGTTATTCCAGCACTTTTGGTTTTTTTTAGAAAAAACATGCTCAAAAAATTGTGCTACTCTCAGATAATGTTCTGCTGTTGTTATTTTCACAAATATCCTGCTTATTCACCCAAAAAATAAATAAATTAAAAAAAAGTTTCTGTATCGATATTATCTTATGAAAGTTTAACTCTGGCAACAGTGCTATCGACCCTCTTCGCAGATGGTGGGATAATAAATCATAACATAAAGAATGCAATGTGTTCTGAAGCACAAATATAGCACAAATTTTTACATTCTTTTGTGAGGAAAAAAAACGAAAGTGCTGGGCTATCTTTTTTTTTAAATTTCGATTTTTCAGGAAACGAGAGGGACTTTCGAGAAAATTCGAACGGCACAACTCAGTACATGTGTAGCACAATTTTTATCAATCATTTAAATCCCATTTTTCGAAAAGTGCTGGGCTGGCTTATTTTTTCGGTTTTTGAAATATTTCGAAAACCACTTGGAATTAGAAAAAAAAATTATCAGCACAAAGCAGCACAAACCTAGCACAATTCAGCACAACAATTTTTTTTTCGAAAATCAAAAAGTGCTGGGCCAACTTCACACACATTCTAAATTTCCTTTTTTACTATTCAGGAGAATTCAAAATTTCTAATTCCTAATTTGTCTTTATCAATTTTTATTATTTTATTCTAATTGAATAACAAACCCAAAATTGCAGAGCTGATGGGCACAGATTTTCATTCATTCTCCTTATTGAGTTATCTATGTCAGTTATGAGGAAATCATGGTATAGATTGAGAATCATCCCTGTACAAATAAGAGCAGCAATAAGAAAGTAATCTAACTAATTGACTCATGTACATTAAGAAAAAAGATTGTCCCAAGAACTGACCCCTGCACAATTCTATCCAATACAATATTTTACAGCAGAGGAACCTGCATCGTTCTACTTTACACGCTGAGTACGTCCAGTAAGGTATAACGACTTTTAACCCTTAACTGGTATGGTGCTTTTTATTTACCTTCAGGGTATGGCAGGGTCACTTTTGACCCGGTGTTTTTTTTTTCATATAAAGTTCAGAAGAACATAGTTTTTTTATCTACAAGTTCTCTTCAATAATCAAACTCCACAATGAAAAAGATATTTATTCTTTTTCAAACATGTAACATGAATAAATAATCGGTTTTCCAGAAATGGTGAAAGAATACTATAATATATATTTGAGAAATAACAACTACAACAATTAAAGATTTTAACTAAAATAACGATTTGGCATGAGTTTCTACAAAAAAATATGCAAGTAAAATATAAAAAAGCAAAAAAACGAAAATTCTAACAAACATGTTCTATGGTACTATTTTAGCTCGTATCATCACAATTTTGGCATAGTGTTCTCACCGAACAATGATTCCTGCAAACAATTTTTTTACATTCTCCACATAAATTGGAATGTTTATTATCATTGTAAGGACACAAGTAACACCTTGCTCTCTTTGGGGTCTAACAACATCTTTCGTTGGTTCCACTGACTCCATGTTGCCAACTCGACGGATGGTTTGTCGCAACTCTCTTGGAATATTGGATGATTGCACTCGTCTCTGTAGATGATTCTGTATAAGTTCTCTTCCTAGCTTTACAAGAAATTGATTTCTATCAAGACTGTTATTGACGTTTGCCGAGTTGTGCAATACGTGGGCATTCACAGACGCTATATCCATTATGCGGAACCATATGGCAAGAGGCCATCTACGAGTTCTACGTCCTACCTTGTAAGCAGCACATTTCTGATCTAGCAAGTCTACCCCCACCTTTGTTATATTATAAAACTCGATAATTTCTGGTAGTTTTTTATTTCCATCTGAAATTGACGCATCATGATGCATGGACGAAATCAAGAGAACACTTCTGTTTTTTTTCGGCACATACGATACAAGGGTTTCTTTCATTGTGAATCCAAATAATGAAGATAGTGGTTGCCGTTCTTTATTAGGTTGAAATTCTGGAGGAACATCACGTTTATTTTTTTTCAAGGTACCAACATAAGTCAGCTTCTGCAGACGCAACTCTTGCATGAGCTCCAAAGAAGAGAACCAGTTATCTCCTGTAATATTCCTATTCGTATTTGCAACAGGAGTTATGAGTTGCATTACATTGAGTGTGGGTATAGAGAGTTTCTTAGGATTTGGCTGTGGAATGGTTGCTTTACCCGTATAAACGAAAGCATTCACTAAATAGCTGGTCCGGGAGTCACACATGCACATAATCTTGATGCCATATTTGGCAGGCTTAGATTTCATGAACATTCGAAATCTACATTTTCCTCGAAAAGGAACCAACATTTCGTCAACAGTTATGTACTCTCCGCAACTGTAGTTTGCCTTGCAATTGCCAATGAATCGTTCAAATATCGTGGATATAGCAGCAAGTCGATCACCATTGCAAATTCGTTCTTGCCGGGTCTGAGGATCATCGAAACGCAAGGCCGACAACAAAAACAGGAACCGTTTTTTGGTCATAGTGGCTCGAAAAATATCACGACCTGTGCCATCAGTTGAGAACAGTGAGCTGACATCTTCATTGCTCGACTTGAAAACGCCTGCAAGGTATAACAGACCAAAAAAAGCTCTAATTTCTGTCTCATCAAGGTGGTTCAGAAACTGACAAGATTGAGAGTTATTCCCATACTCAATTTGTAAGTCTGTTATTTTTCATTGGTCCTTTCAATAATAATCCTCAATATTTCATCATCTAATAAAAGATTCAACGCTTCTACAGGAGACTTCGGTTTACTGATTCGAGCTGGCCCAGCAAGCCCAGGTAAATGAGTAATAATATTTTCCCTTCGTACTCTGCTTGACGATGGAGGAGTTTTTGACCATTTTTTTCTATTTTTCCCGTAAAAATATGAACTGCTACGAATATCTTCATCATCAGAATGCAGAATTGGCTCTCTATCAGAATTTTCCACGTGTTCTATTTCCAGAACATCATTTTCGGATTCACTATCACTATAGTTTGTATCCGATTCGTGATCACTTACGATGGTTTCTGCATCAGATAAGTCGTAGTCATCATTCCATATATGCTCTGCAATTTCTTCCAGCTCACTTTGGGTTAAAGGTGCGTCTGATCTCTTTGCCATCGCGAAAATAACTCCTAAGGTCTACAACTCAAAAACACACGTAACTAGTATGGCAGGGTCAAAATCGACCCAAGCACGCTGTGGCGATTATATGCCCGATGCTAGCGATGCAATTACTGGCGTATGTTAGTCACATCCACACACTAGGAGAATAGCTAGAGGGGGGAGAAATAATAATCATTCAGTGTCTAGCTATGGTGCAATATGATTTGGGTTGGGTCGATTTTGACCCTGCCATACCAGTTAAGGGTTTTAAACTCAAATAATTTTCCCATATCTAGGCAGACTGCAAGCGACAAATAAGGGATTTTGTCACGAAACTATGACATATTTAAACTGAAACAACTGAAAATAGCTTGCAGTGTACGTACACGATTATACAGAGTCTCTATAAATGATTGTAACAGCGTAGTTGGCTTTGGATTATTCTCATTTTGCCGCTTTCTATGCGAACCACAGAATTCTGTGATCATGTTATGCTCTGGTTGGTTAAAGACATTCGGCGCTGCGAACTTGAGCCGTATCTTCATTCCGTATTGGGTTGATTGGTATACGGTTCCTCTAAGTCTAAACTTCAACTATGGCACTAACAGCTGAAGTCTGCTACATACAATTCTGTCAATTTTGCAACATCTATTTGTTCCTGTTTAGTTACATGTTAGGTTACGATACGTCTTGTTTACGTTTTCGCTACGATTTGACGTTCATAAACTGAATTATTATACTGATTTGGTAGCAGTTTATTGTTGCTTGAGAGTATTCCGTTAATCAAGGCTATGGCGAAATTACAAAAATTTGTATTATATTCGGAAATTGTAGAGGTGAAAATCTAAGTGGGGGGTTTTCCAAAAATAGGTGTTATTTTGATATACAAAGAAAAATGCCATTTTTCAAAATAAATAATCGGATGTTTATTTCATTATAAAGAAGAAGCTGTGTCGTTAATAGTGGAAAATAACACCAGGCAAATGACCCCCACGACCACGCTCACATGACCATATCCAAAGTGGCTGCCCTATGTCCTCGATAGCCTTCCGAATTCTATCTTCGAGGTTTTGAATCGACGCTGGGCTATTGGCGGTAGACCTTCTCTTTCACGTGGCCCCAAAGGAAGAAGTTGCAAGGTGATCACCTTTTCGAGAGATAACACGGTCCGGAAACTTTTCCCGCAAAAGATCAATGGTTTCGTTGCTTGAGTGGCAGTTCTTGTGTTAAGTTAACTTTATAAGCCTTAAGACCCAAATCTTTATGCAAAATACGATGTACTGGCGTTTATGGAATGCCTAATTCCAAAGAACCACGAGAAATGGACAAAACTGGGTTTTCTGCAACACTTTCGGCAACAGCAGTAAATATTCTCGGCTGTTCTTGAGAGACGTGCACGAGTTTATTCTTCTCATCACTAACTTGTCCCAAAAGTTCGAATTTTTTCACCAATTTCTTTATTGCGGTCCGACAAGATGCTTCACGACGACCCAAAAATGTTCGAGTTTTACGAACCGTCTCTGCCGAATTTTCACCATTTTTATAGTGAATTTTAATGAATTTCAATGCGTTCTTGAAGCGTGTATCGTTCCATTTCCATAAATGGCGTAGTTTCTACTTGTCAAATGTCAACAAATGACAGCTTCAAACGTGACAAATGCCGAAATGGCGGGCTATTCAAAATAACACCTCTTATTGGAAAACCTTTTACTATTCATGCCTAGGGCCATCTTAATGTTAACTTCTTAGTCTGAGGTTGTCATTTTCACCTTCTAGAAACCTTCTTCATTCCAGATATCCCCAACCTTAGTCACACCATTCCGAGTTCATCAAACCTCCTTACACAACCCATAAATCTACCGTGATTTCACGGTTCAACCATCTCCAATCTTTCAAAACCCACGTTCAGGGATGGAAATTTCCCGAATCAAAAACTAATAATGCCACAACAGCATGCAGTTGGGTAGCTCGATAACGTATTTTATATTCTATACGTATATAATGGCCCCACTGGGACAGAGGCCGAAAACGACGTTAGTCCGACGACGTCCTCTGGTGGAGTTCTGGGGGACTCCAAGGAGTTGAGACGTATCAGGGTAGTCATAGAGGTGTAAAATAACCTGTTACGCACCGGTGGTGAAGGTTATAGGATGCGGAAGCCCGAAAATACAGGATTGGGAAATACCGATTTGCGATGGGATGATACTGATATACCTATACACGGCCGTTCAATGAATAGGCGACGAGCAATTCTGACAGTTGTATATGGCTGAGGCGATACTGAAGGACCAGAATTATTCAATTCAATTCAATTTATTCATCATAAAAAGTACATATATATTTGAAAGTAAAATTTAACGAATTGAGTTGCAGAGCATGCAGTTTAAGCAAGCTTGTATACTATCATACTCTGCAAAAACCGATGATGAACACTTTCCGATTAAACCAAATAATAGAAAGAACAAGTTTTGAAATAAGCATTGTCAGGAAACCAGAAATTATACTACATATATAAAAAACAACCAAATAAAGATTATGCATAAAGAATAGCCTCGAATCTACTCGAGTTAAACATTGAGTATGTACGGAGTCTATTTCTGTATATCTTACTTTTGAATTGAATGATGCTCTCAATTCTCTGGAGAAAAGATTATAAAATTTGGAACCATAATAAAAAAACCACCCTGAATACGTTTTTTATGGAACCTACAATGATTTGATTATTGCAATCTGAGAGCGATTTATTGACCAATTTTGTGGTGTTTCGATACTTGGAACTTATTTTTCATTGAATTATACGAATAAATATAATTTCACCTCAATTCTCTTCAAAAGCAGATCAAATTTACAGTTAAATATGCCAACTTTTTGTATTATAGTGGGCTGCGAGAGCAAAGAGGAACTAAAAATCAAACAAATTTAAATTTCTTCGGGGAAAATAAAATATGGAATTTGAATTACAACAATGAAGAATATTGTTAATACGAATTTATGCAGTTCAACCTTAACCTTTGATGCAGAAGTTTTGGTATTTTCATTTCAATACTGTAGATGAACTCTGCTTTTCATGTTGAAAGTGAGGAAATGTTAGTCTGCTATTGGATTTGAAAAGAATATCATATGTTTAAAGGATCGTTATTGAGACTTCGAGTTCTTGAATATAAGACATGAAAAATGTAATGAGGAGAAGTCAGAAAAGAAGACTTCGGATGAAGCAAGAACTTGCAAGTACTTGAAAAAGGAATATTTCCGAATAATTGGCGATGTTGTTATTAACTTTACATACATAAAATATTCAATATCCATTTCAAGTGCATTAGTGATTATGTTTATGCACTCCGTTAGATACCTACTGCCTCAGTTGTGGATGATAAGTTGAAAGAAATTATAAATTTAATTTTTCAGTTGTCAGTCACAAGGCAAATAATTAAAAGATTGTGTTCACACTTCTCAGTATTGTCTAGACCTTTCAAACCGTAATCGCACTGATTTTTATGCCGATTAGTAATAAACATTTGTAAAGTAAAACTTAAATCTATCTACTATATAAAAATAAGTCGGGTTTTCCTCCCTGACGCTATAACTCCAGAACGCACGAACGGATTTCCACGGTTTGCATTCGTTGGAAGGTCTCGGGCTTCGCAAGGTTTGTAGCAAAAAAAAATTCAGGAAAAATTACAAGATATCGAGAAGAAGTAAGAAATTGGTAAATTTCTGACATTTCTGAAAATTTCATGATTTATGACATCGAATTCAATGATAACTGTCAAGTCTCCTTACGAGAGGGAAGTGCTTCCAAAAATTTCCTCATTTCAGAAGAAAAAGGCCGGATCCAAATGAAACAAGGTATCAATATCGGTTTTTAATCCGTCTATAACATCTATTACTAAAATATTTGTTCCAGGGACTATGAAATTAGAAGGAAGTAAGTTACAACTGTCGAGTCAGTTCACAGGTCAGGAATGCTTCAGGAAATTTTGCAATTTTGTGAATGAAAACAAACAGATCTGAATAAAACAAGGTACGAATATCGTTTTTGAATAGTTTGAGAACGTTTATCTATTAATGAATATACCTATTTGTTCCAGGAACTCTGAAATTAGAAGAAAGTAGATACGTGACAACTGTCAAGTCAGTTTAAAGGTCAAAAAAGCTTATGATAATTATCGATATTTCAATATATTTTTTCGATTTCCTGCTATGTTTACATGTGTTTTAATTCCTAATAAAACCCGTTGAAGTCTGCGATGAACAGTCGTCGCGTGTAACAAGGCAAGTGGTGTAAAGACTTAGGTGTGTGGACCCGGTATCCGGTATATTTAATTTTCTTAATAATTTCCAGAATATAATTTCTTTATTTTATCGTAGTGGCACTAATACAGCGTCGTACAATATTGCAACATTTTCATACGAATCTCCAGCCGACTTCCTGAACATTGTTGATTAACATTCGAAAAGCCAGAAGCAAAGCACTAAAACCTCATGCCGTAAACGTCATTTCGAAGGAAACGGACCACCCTCCCTCAATATCGAAAAATTTATACCGTCATAAAATAATGAGTAATAATAAAGTCGTAAAAGGATAATTAATAAGAACTATTAATTATCGAACGAAGGGGAAAAATATTAACTGCAATGTACGATTTTGAGCGTTTTTTATGACGGAATTATAAAGGAGGGTTCAGACGGACGGAGTATGGTTTTATGCCACGCGATTTTACGAGGTTTTGTTTCACGGAAAGAACTGAATGTGAGCGAATGTCTCGGCTGACGAATCGGTTGAAAAATAAAGGCTGATTAATATTATAACAATACTCGATCGGAATTATATTCTGGAAATCATTTAAAAAATTAAATATTGTATAAAAATAAATTTGAAAAAAATTCAATTCTATGGTTCTGATGATGATCCTCAAGAATTCTTGCATGAACATTCAGTATATCAGTCTTGACTCAAAAAATTGATTTCACTTGAATCGGATATCCTGTTACGAAAATTTTAAGATTCTTCTTATCAATATTCTATTTGAATTTTCTATGATTCTGTTAACACTATGGCCACAAAATTCTGCATGGGCATTCAGTGTTTTGATCTTTATTAATTAAATAAATTTCATTCGCATCGGATATTTTTTATGGAAATATGGAGGTTCTTCTTTACAATACTCCAATTGAATTTTCTATGGTTTCGTTTACACAATGGCCAGAAAATTTTGTATGAGGCTCATTAGGAGCATCTTGCATATGGCCGCAACATTTTATTTTGATGGGTTTCGTTTTCAAACAAAAATTTTAAATGGCCATATTTTATGGAACAGCCTGTACGATTTGGCTGGTATATTTTTATGTATTTATGTTTAGTTTTAAAAAACCGTAAAAAAATTAAAAACTGTCAACTCGTCATTGCCTTCCAAAGGCCGTATCTCGAAAGGATTCGATTTCGATAAAAAATTATAAGAACTACTCCTGCTTATTTTCATCGAGGAATCATCTTCCAAAAGTCCCTCGCCTTTGTTTACAGACACCCTGTCCTGTATATAAATATCAATTGCTGTTCGTTAGTCTCGCTGAAACTGCAGAACGGTTGAACAGATTTATATTATACTAGCGACCCGCCCCGGCTTCGCACGGTAATTCGATCCAAGTAAAACTGTTAAATAAAGACAGTTGCATCAAAATTTTATCATAAATTCCCTGAATTATGGCGCCTTCCGACCCTCTAAGTTAGAAAAGTGATCAAATACTAACTTGAAGTCTTAGTAACACTCAGTTACTAAACTAAACATCAAAATCATTTCAGTAGCTATGGCGTCATGCGCTTCTTGACACGATCACGCTAGATTTCCGCGGGAATGAGGTACTTTCTTGCCGTTAAATGTAGCCTGTGTCCGTGCCTAGGATCCTATCTTTATTTTAACCAAGTCTTATAAAATCCGTTCAGACGTTAAAGCGTGAATGAGGTAAACTTTCAAAACAATCGATTAAAAATCACTAACTTAATTAGTTTTCTGCCTACTGCCTACGCCTTGAGTACGATAGCATGAATATTAATAGTCCATATCCTTTTCTAGGTAACTATCTATCACCTAATCAAATTTCATCAAAATCCGTTAAGCCGTTTAGGCATGATAGAGCAAAACTCCCAGCAAAAACCATAAAAAAATCACTAACTCAATTCAGTTTTCTGCCTACTTCCTACCCCCTAAGTACGATGACGTGATCATTTTGAACTTATATCAGTTTTTAGGTAACCGTCTATTACCTTACTAAATTCCATCAAAATCTGTTCAGCCGTTTAGACGTGAAAGAGCAAAAGTCCCAACAAAAACGACTAAAAATCACTAACTCAATTTAGTTATCTGCCTACTGCCTACCCCCTAAGAACGATGGCGTGATTATTTATAGCCTATGACTATTTCTAGGTTATCATCTATCACCATACCAAATTTCATCAAAATCCGTTCAGCCGTTTAGGCGTGAAAGAGTAACAGACAGACAGACAGAGTTACTTTCGCATTTATAATATTAGTATGGATTGTTCTTGTAATATCCCTGGAGGAATAGGAAGTTTAAAAGTTCATTCTTGGCCGCAGAAACCCCACCGTTGGACATAACAGAGTGCACTACGATAAATATCACTTTAATAATTTTTATGGTTTGAACAACTATTGTCGAATTTATATTTAGAATTCTGCCGAATAAACCGTAGATAAAGTAAAGTATAGAAGCAATCGTAGATGAAGTTTATTATTGATTTATTAGTATAGGTAATCGAAATGCCATTAAGACGCATAGGGGCGAATTAGAATAGAAGAACTTTCAGAGTCTTGCGAGATAGAAGAACCCAAAGATCAGGCGAACAAATTCAACAGAAAAATGCAGATGTGCTAATTAACATGGGGTAGTAATGTGCAACCCAAAAGCAAGATGTTAGAAATGAAAAGAATGAACGAAGAAGACTACCAAGAGAAGAGCGCAGATTCGTAGTCAACAAACGCAGAACAACAAATCAGAAAAGAAGAGAGGTAATTTCTACAAATAATAAAGACTAAAAGCAAAGCAACGTTAGCCGGGCCAGCTTTTTTCGATATTAATCATCAAATTCAATCGAAATCAATAATTCATTGCCCATGTCAAACTGAAACTCTTCATTAATAGTCGCAACACTCCCATTAATATCGAAAATCTTCATTCCTTCGTATGGCTAATGGTGGTATTTTGCTTTAACTGTAAGACATTTTTAACTTTTCATAAGCTTACAGGAAAATTGCAATTCTGGACCTCTTTAAGGGGTCTGTATCTTACAGAAATCGTTAAATATATACTTACGAGTACTCGACGGGTGATCGGAAGCATTATCGAATCACATATTGTGAGGTTACGTTCAATAGTTTGTTTATTTTAGGACGAACACCAACGTTTTAATATAAAAAATTCATTATGAATAAAAATAATATGGCTTTGTTTATTGGATTGGTATCGGAAGAAAATCATAATAGGTAAAATATTGTTCAATAATATACATGACCTTAAAATCATTTTTTTTAAGTAGGAACTTTATAAGAATTGGAAGGAAAAGGTTGCGTGATCGAATGAATCCATTTGAAAGGCCGGATGCCCAGAAAATATTCAGATTGAAGAAATGCCGAATGCCTTTTTGTGAACATGTTCAGATTGAAGAACCAGTGTACCTACTATAAACTTGATAAATGCTCTACAGTGATTTTAACCAAGAAATTTTTTTCTTTCCTGTTTTCAATTTATTAAATGAAAGAAACAAACGCAAACTACATTCAGATTAATGTATTTTCAAATCCAAATCAAAACCATTTACTCATAATATATAAAGTTCCATGATCAAATCTCACGATTTAAGGTTATGTTTTTCGATAAGTAGTTCAAAAGTGGCACTTTAAATAAGAAAGTTACTGGAACCATTTCAGAATTGCATTATTTACGAATCTGTAAGTGGACCAGTTCCAGATCAGTCTTTCGCTACAGTATCGTAACTTACCTACTGATGAAAAGCAGAATACCACCTTATAAACTTATCCATACTAATATTATAAATGCGAAAGTAACTCTGTCTGTCTGTCTGTTACTCTTTCACGCCTAAACGACTGAACGGATTTTGATGTAATCTGGTATGGTGATAGATGATAACCTAAAAATGGTCATAGGCTATAAATAATCACGCCATCGTTCTTAGGGGGTAGGCAGTAGGCAGATAACTAAATTGAGTTAGTGATTTTTAGTCGTTTTTGTTGGGACTTTTGCCCTTTCATGTCTAAACGGCTGAACAGATTTTGATGAAATTTAGTAAGGTAATAGATGGTTACCTAAAAACGGATATAAGATCAAAATGATCACGTCATCGTACTTAGGGGGTAGGAAGTAGGCAGAAAACTGAATTGAGTTAGTGATTTTTTATGGTTTTTACTGGGAGTTTTGCTCTATCATGCCTGAACGGCTGAACGGATTTTGATGAAATTTAGTTAGGTGATAGATAGTAACCTAGAAAAGGATATGGGCTATTAATATTCATGCTATCGTACTTAAGGCGTAGGCAGTAGGCAGAAAACTAATTAAGTTAGTGATTTTTAATCGTTTGTTTTAAAAGTTTACCTCATTCACGTCTGAACGGATTGTTATAAGACTTGGTTAATATAAAGATAGGATCCTAGGCACAGACACAGGCTACTTTTTACGGCGGGAAAATACCTCATTCCCGCGGAAATCTAGCGTGATCGTGTCAAGAAGCGCATGACGCCATAGCTACTGAAATGATTTTGATGTTTTTTTCAACTGGGTGTTACTAAGACTTCAAATTAGTATTTGATCACTTTTCTAACTTAGAGGGTCGGTAGGCGCCATAATTTAGGGAATTTATGATAAATTTTGATGCAACTGTCTTTATTTAACAGTTTTACTTGGATCGAAACATCACACTACTTGACTTATAGGGTAGGAAGGTACCAAAATTCAGACTGTTCAGACGTATGATTTAAGTGAATATTTTCGAAGATATTACCGTGCGAAGCCGGGGCGGGTCGCTAGTACCAGTTATAAACATAGGGAGAAACGCCAGAAATAACTGACTCATCATCTGCGTCCATAATAGAGCCCAAAACGAACTAAAAACCCAGTCCCAATTAGCACACTCATTAGCACATCTATTCTGGTCCTTTTCAAAGACGTCCCCGCCACATGTACCATCGATATTTTCGAACCGCTGAATTCTGCACAAGAAATAACGGTGAACATAAATTCGTCTCAACATTTACAACTTCATATCGCGTAAATCACGGATTATTAATATTTTAACCGTGGTCCTTTGAACCAGACTGTAAATTATTCGACGAATGATGGTTTTATTAGGTTCGGTATGCATTTGTCAAATTCGGGTATGTCTTTAATTGCCGCGAATTAAACGTAACAACCAGAAGGGTTCTTGGTTTCATGTTCGCGATGCATGCAGTGCTATACTTGAAAGTCGTATGTGATATTGGAATCATAAGAGAGAATCTGGAGACCGTTTTTTGTGTCAAATTATATACAGGGTGTCCCACGAGTTAGTTTTCATACTCCTACTTGTATCATCAGCATCAAGAAAAGACTACTATGAAATCTCTTCCATATTTTCCCATATACAGGGTTCTCCTTTTAAGTTGACCTATTAGACGTTTTTGGAATTGGAGAAGTAGTGAATATTCGTTCTGAAATTTAAGGTGAAGATTTGAGGATGAAGGAACTCTTCGCCTAAAATATTTTCAAGTCGACAGTGTTGCCACGTCTACCTCAAACACATACCTTCTTTCTTATTTTGAATGGAACTACCTATATTTTTATTTTGTTATCGATTCAATACCAAATTCGCAGTATAACAAATCCTTGAAATGTTTGACATCTGCATTGCCAGTTTGGAAATGCGATATCTCGATTATTTTCTATGCGAACGGTACCAAACTCAGAAGTCTCATAGTAGAGAATCCACGCATTTATGTGGTACATTTAGTATTTTGATACATCGTAAGGTTTTTCGAAGACTTCGTTCGGAAAATGTAGAACTTATAATTGATATTTCGAGATTTTGAAATGGCAACCCCATATTCATTTTAGAGCATTCTATTCGAAATAAAAATGAATGGCAGTCTCTTTTCACACCAATTATTTATTTTGGATAGTCGAATGAGATGAAAAATGCTGAAATGTATTATAGTAATGACCTATGGACATAATGCTGTGTGATAAGGTGAATTATCCGAATGGATTATATGGTTGATGCCATGAACATTTGGCCAGGATTACAGAAAGCCAAAACAGTTTTCGGAATTTCTTTCCAGTCAATATTGCTAAAAGTGATCGATACAGTATATAGTATCACCAAACTACATTTTTCAAAAAAACAAAAAAAAATTTTGCTGGAGTTGTTTAGATCGAATTAGATTATTTTTACGCCAAATTTCATATCAATTCTTTTGTATAAAAGCAAACTTCAGAAAAGTTCTTCAAAAATGTTGATAGGCTTTTTATGCTGGCTGAAAAGAAACCATGTATTGGTGGCCTAACTATGGCTACTTTTAACCCTTTATTAATATGCAGTCAATATTTTTGTGAGTTTTTTCTGAAGTTTGTTCTGATGTCAAGAAATTTATTCACAATTTGACTCAGCAATAATTCAAATCAGTGAAAAATTATCAAAGTCTTTGGACATCAAACTCAAACTGATAGTTTTGAGTCACATGATAATAAGACAAAAATTGGAGAGGTCGAAAGTTGCTCAACACAAACATAAATTGAAAAGGTAAAAAATTGCTCAACACAAACTGCCGAAAAAATTTCGCAATGCACACTTAGGAAACAACAAATCGAGAAGATAATCGAAGGTAGATTGAACATGAAATCACTGAGAAAATATTTCCTAACATTCAATTTATTTTCGGTCAAAAAAATAAACAATTAAAATTAAGTTCTACGAAGCGCAAACTCGAAAATTACTTCGAATAATTGGATTCCTCCCATATAATATCTAAGATGATTTTAAAAATGCTTGTGATGCCTACTCGCCAAGCAAATTTGGAATTATGGTAAAAATAATCAGTGACGTGAAGGACAAACCTCAAAAGTTCAGAAGATACTCGATGTAACTCAAGCAACAAGCTCTTTCATTCTATTATTCTGATCCAAAAGCCAATAGAAAGATGGCTTCAGTATTTCATTTACTATCAGTGAGAATTACTCAGAACATTCCGATGCAGACTGGTTTGAATGATTTTACCTTCAAGAATCTCGAATGAAAATTGAGATGAAAAAGAAAAAGTGTGCATTTTATCGATGAACGAAGTATCACTGAAAGTCACTGAAAGCAAAGTAGCAGTATATATCGAAGAATGATGAAATTATGGGATTTCATGATGTTGGTGTGTTTTATAATCCTTATATTTTTTCATGTTGTGAAAATTTGGCTGCCTTAGCAACGAAAAAGGATTTGACGTTAGAGGACTTGTATCTGACATGGGCTCTAAATTTGTTTTACTATCCACTCCATATTTTAATTTTTTCATGGCTTATACGTGTTGATTCGACAACAAAGTTGTGAGATCTTCAAGAATTATATAAAATGAAGGGATGGTCCAAATCAAGAACTGATTCACAATGAAGATATATCCATAATCCATATCTACTCCTATTCGAACCAATTATGTACTTTTTTCATCACACCGAACGCAATCAAAGCATACCCATAAGATAACATTAGGAACAAAAACAATTCGAGAATGATACCAGAACGCGAGGAGTCAAGCCTGAAGAGAATGGAAATACTTGCTGATCACTGATCTCTCAACACCATCACAATTTTTTCGTTTTCACATAGCCAGCAATGGGTGAATCCATTTCCTGCGTTTGTCGAACACAAAAAGGATGTATAGAATATCTCCTTGAGTAAATCAATCTCAATATACAATATATCCCTAGCATGCTCGGCCAGCTTGACAAGAAAGTAACCGTATATTTTTTGCCCGAGCAGACCTGGCACAAAGGAGAACGCACACAAGCGTTGTATAGTAACACACCACTAGGGTATCGCTATTGGATATCATCTGTTAATTTATACTGTGCAAATGCGGATTGTATTGTTTTACCGACTGTTTAATGCATATTACTGCAGATATGACGTTGATAATTGATGTAATGTTATAATGCTCTCGGTCGAAGTGTGCCTTGAGTTGCGAGAAATTGATCTGTGGGTGGACGTTGCGAATTTGTACATGAAAGTTTATATAAACTGATTTTTGTTGCGAACTTTATTAACTATGATTTGTGCCGGCAACATTTGGGATCTTCAAGATGAGTTGTTAGTCATTCAATTCTGAATGAGACATCGATTAATGAATTTATCGATGACTAGCTGGTCCGGCTAACGTTGTTTTGACCATAAGCTACATTATTTATGGAAATACGGGGTCTTCAAAAATGATCATGACATCGTTGGCTGCTTTGGAAAATTTTTATCTCATCTTTTCTTACAAATTCTCTATAAATTTTTGATTCCTGTCACATTAATTAACTTCTGTCGAGATTACCAGCCTAAAGTCACAGTATCATTTGTTTCAATTGAAGCTTACATCAGGTTATAAATATTTATAATAGTCCAACGCCAACTACGCTGTTATAACAGGGGCGTTCGGCATCGACATCGGACGTGTCGGATCGATCTGAACCGTTCGTTTATTACATCCGGATTGAGGGGAATACACATCTGCACCGTTCGTCATAAAAATCTGAGCAATCGGACGTCGATCTTTTCGCTCGGTCTATTTCGACGGAGCAAAGCGATTTTATCCATAGAGTTTTATGTTTTTTATATTTTTTTTGTTTTATGTTGAGTTTCCTGATCCGACAACCGATAGATTGAAAAATTCTAACAGTTTTATTCTTCTGTTTTCATTTATTCATGAAAAACTCAATTTATTCATTAAAATTTTTCAATATAGCTATCGCAGTTATAAATGGGCAGGAGGAGATATTGCTTTCCCGTTTCTTTTTCGTGTAATTAATCAATTAATTGATCAGGATCTTTCGGTACAACTATCGCCAACAACGACCAGAAGGGGATATTGCATTACTCGTTTCTTTTGCATTCAGTGCCTTCGCACCTAATTATTTAATTGAGATTTTATGGAAGAGCTACTAAAAGGGTGAAAGTATCGTTAAAAGATGAGCATATTTCCCAAAATAGTGATCTTTGAAATCTCATAATCTATAAAAGTAGAACAGAGCAGTATGTTCTGTGGCAGATGCTCTGTACCGTTCGTTTATTCCCAGATATTTCAGATTTATCTGTACGATCTGTGGTCACGTGACTAAAAAATCCGTCCGCTCGCGGAGGTCAATGCCGAACGCCCCTAATCATTTATAGAGACTCTGTAGGTACTTTTCTACTTTTCTGTAGACTACGAATATGCACCCTTCTCTCGGTTCAAATCTTCTTCGTTGATTCCTTTCATTTTTTACCTCTTGCGTTGCATGTAACTTCGCCATGTTAACGCACACATCTGCATTTTTCTGTTGTATTTGTTCGCCTTATCTCGTAAGGCTCAAGAATGGTTTGTTCTACGAATCAAACTTGCCCGTCTACGTCTTGTAGGCATTTTGACTAATAATAATTCAATACTAAGCTTTATCTTCGATTGCTTCTATTTTTCATTTTATCTACGATTTCTTCAGGAGAATTGATCGTAGCGCACACTATTATATACAACGTTGTGGTTTCTGTGGCAAAGAATGAAAAAATATTTCAAGACCATGATAAGATAAATCGGTTCAGCCGTTTACGAGTTTTAGCGAGACTAACGAACGGCAAATGATTTTTATATATTTATGGAGATTATGACCGTCAAACATGGTGCTCGCTTCAAATCTTTAGCTATTATTGAAACACCCTTTATGTTTCATTGCGAGATCAGTAATAGTTTAAAAACCACATAATTGACCATATTTCTTTTCCATATAAGCCGTACAGCAATAATAAATGCGTATTTCCCCCTAAACAGTCTCACATTTCATCGTCCGATAAACCGTTCGAAAACTGCCCATCTAGGTTATAGTTATAGTTTGAAAAAGGGTTACAGTTCATTGTGACCTCAAGGTCTATTGTGCCTCCTTACAGAGCTGTTCTCACCACGCCCTTTACAGCTCGTCTATCAGTTCCAGAGATCTGATGAAATCCAATATCTGTGAAGGCTTCAACGAGGCTAGTTCCTCACTCTTACCAGTTTCTCTTCCTCCTCCCTACAGAACCTACACTCGTCAGTGTCCGCTAATCCCATTCACAGCAGGAGGTGTAATTGTTTCTTATCAAGATCCAGATATCTTTTGGATCTTGTGGTTTCAAAGTTCCGAAGGAACTTGGTGGAATGATCTATCCCTGAGAGATGCCGCTAGAGTCAGTGATCGAGTTAAAAGCACCGTACTTTCCGAACTCGCACTCTAAAAAAAATCCCGGTGTAAATGCTAATACTAAACTATCAAGCACATTATTGATGTATTTTTCCCTTTTTATGTCACAATTTTATCATTTTTATCGAAATTATGAGAATATAGTGTTATTTGGTGTGATTCATGAAACACGTTATCACAAACAGAAACAAAATCAAGAATGAATTGAAAAATATTTGAAAACACACTGTGTTTATCAAGCTATAACACCAATCTAACAAACAAATTGCTCCATAAATCAGAAACTCATCTCTTGGGTGAAAATATACACTGCATGTTTGAAGTTTCAAATGATTATTTCACAGAAATGATCAGGTGTTACTTCTGAAGCTTGTAGAAACAAAAAATGCACCTGGGAGTGTTTTTCGGCCAAATCGAGTATCAAAATTTACACCAACTGAATTAAAATACGCACCAAAAATATGAAAAACCCATACGTTTACATAAGTTTGTCTTCAGTTTTTACATGGTTGCCAGATATTGCCAAATTATGAGCGGTCACACAGTTAGAACCATGGTGTCTGATGAACTGATTATTCCTATCGAATAACTTTGGCAACAATGTTAATAGCAATAGTTCCAATTACTGGCGGCTCTACAAAAAGTCCTCGGCATAGTCAAAACAGGACTTGCGAATGGTTTCACCTTCTTATCTATCTCTGTTTCTTGAATGTGCCTTTATGATGATGAATCGAAAGTGTGAAATTAATTGAGGTGAAGAAAGTGAAATGCGTGAGAATTTGTTTTGGATACAGAGAAAAGTTCATTTTGGCTGATGATTAGAGGACAAAATCAATACTGTTTGAAAGTATGATAAGTACTACGAATTTGAACTTAAACTGATTCAGGTAACTTCTTTCAGTTTCACAAGGGTTGAAACATTCTTTTTGTATAATATATCTGAATAGGTTATACGGTGAAAATATTTCATGTGACTTCATTTGAGATTATCTACTCATATATTGCTAGCTAGTTGAAGTGTTTTTGGAAGTTACCTCTACTGTCAATCCCTCACTTGGTCTACCATCAGGTACATAGGTATCTATCTATTCATTATGTATTTATCAGTGTAAAAAAATATATTTTATCGAGAGGAAAATGTTTTTTGATTTGGCAACAAATATTGTTGTAATCTTTCATTGTGAATAAATTCAAATGAATTGAATGGTTTTAAAAACCTGCACAGCAGAAGAACACACTAAAAGACTTTCAAGGAATAACAATTGCAGAACATAAATAATAAACAAAAGATTAACATAGGGAGCAAGTACCTGGCTAAATAATAATTAATAATTTATGGTTCATGATGCATTATTTTAGCATTGAATGAACCTGTGTATCGAATATCTGATATTCAAATTGCTGAATTGCATTTTTTAATTTCAGATATAAATTTGTCATTTCTCATCTCAACTATGTCAGTGCTAAATAACACCGAACAGGGTATTGCAACCTGACTAAGCTGGTGCAAATTAAGACTGAAACGGTGCGATTCCACACCGAAACCGATCTAACTCGTATAGTATTTCACACTAATAAATTGTGAAAAATAACTAAGTCAGTGTCAAACACACTGGATGATCAATTGAAATCACACCGCTCTAGTGTGATTTAACACCAAACAAGTGCAAAGTCGCAAAGAACCGAATGAAAATCACACTCGCTTCAGTGTCAAAGTTGATTTATTTATATGAAAAAAGCAACTCCTTTGATATCATGAAAAACACCAGAAAATTATTTTACGTCGTTGTTAGTTTAGAAGATGCGAAATAACACCAAAATATCAGGACCTCTGAGGAAATACGGCTGGTGTCAGCGGGTGTTGGCTGGTGTTCGAAAATTTCTTAGAGTGCGGGTTGGATGTTCGGGTTAGGTAAATGAACGCGAAGGTAAAGGATCGAGTCAACCCGGGTAAGTATCTGATAACGCCTCATAAGAAAGACTTTCTGGAGAAGAAAGAAACCGATAAAGAAGCACTCCTGAAGAATCTCCCGGGAATGGATAATTCCAAAAAATTCCTTTGGAACATTAAAACTGCAAGGTCCAAAAAGTATTTGGATACCAACAAGAATTAATTAAGCCTCCTCAATGGCTTTCTAACAGGACATTGTTGCCATAATTATGTGAATTGGCATAACAGAAGCTACCGAGTGTAGATTCTGTTGAGAAGAGGAGAAAATTACTGTAAACTTAGTTAAAGTATGTTCTCCCATTGCAAGCCTTCACGTAGAACATCTCGAAAAGGAGAGTTACATGGTATCTTCAATAAACAATGCTTCATTCGATTGATACAGAAATGATTGGTGTTTTTCAATTATTTCTGATGATTTAAAAATTGAACCCGCAACAATCGCAACAACCAGAAGCTCCAGACGAAACTTCTTTCGACAAACCAACTCCAGAACCTCACTTTCCACCCTGTTATCGCTCAAACCACCTCCAAAATAGCTCCACATACACGCAAACCTACAACCCCTAATTCTCCTCGACCAAACCTCCCCCAAACACCGATATCGACTAGTCATCCCCCCAAAACCCCCAAGCGTTCAATCTGACCAACGATATCACCAGCTCTGGCCGGTGATTGTATGTACACGTTGTGTCTCGGCCACATACACACACAGACGGACGGACGGGTCCTTTCCGCAAAACAAACTTCACGGCTTTAATGTGTTTATTACCTAACGGTAACCTGCTAAATGTTTGTACTTCCGTCGGGAATCCGGAAACCGCCGTTTTGCGGTCCTCCAATACTGATAGATGTGTTCGGTTTACGGTCAAGTGTGCAATCGATGCAGCGCGATTTCGAAGGCAAAGGTTTAATGCGAATGGAGGGTTGTCGGTAACCTGGATTGGCAGTTTTCGAAAGGTTTATCCTGCTGTATCGGGCGATGAAATGTGGGATGGATTTGAGGTGCATTCGGATTTATGATCGCTCTAATGCTTATGTAACATATGATAGTCGTAACAATTGTAATCAAAAGTCTTGAACATCAACTCAAATGTATGGAATCTTAACAATCTTATCACTTGAATGAAAACAATAATCGAGCAAAAAAAGTTTCTTGTATGTTTTGGGGTCGTGCAATACTGATAGATGTTTTCGGTTTACGGTCAAGTGTGCAATCGATGGTGTACACTGTCACTATGCTCCTTGTATGAGCGTCTTTCAAGCGGAAATCTTCGGGAATCAAAGGAAAGGCAGAGGCCAATACACTTGCCAAAGAGGGCGCACGAATGTTAATCATTGGCCCAGAACCCTTCTGTGGTATAGGTTAATGTACCTATAAAAAGGAGATTCTGGAGAAGGAGAAAGCCTTTCACGAGAGCAGGGTCGTAGAGTGACCGCCTGTGAAGTGCAGTTCAATTTTGTATTTGAAAAATGCGGGATTAAGTCTTCTACTCTTTTCTTAGTAATTTCACATATCCTATTCGTAAAAATTTTGGAAAGAGAAGAAAATAGGGCTCAGCGTAAAATGTGTGTTTCCATCAGCCAAGAAAATGATGTGAAACAACTTCTTCATAACTTTGTATGCATCAGTAAACAAACTGGACCTGAAAAAATAAATCCATAAAATATTTTGTTATGTTATTAATACGACTACTGTCACTTCAAATTCTAAACCTGATGTGTTCGTAAACTTAGAACCCGGATCCGTGATCCGAGTAGATCCGTCACGTGACCAAATGGATCGAGTAAGTAACCCTTAGTAAGTTTCCGAAAACGCTTATTGGTGCATATGCCTAGGTATGCTACAGAAAAGTTCTGGACTAGTAAGTGACGTAAGTGCTTCCTTTCTGCTGCTTCACTATGAGATTGAACTCATTGGGATTTTAGGAGGATGACTAGTCGAAAAGGGGGTTTGCTCGAGGGCAATTAATTGCAAAATTTTTGAATAATCAGAGATAAAACACGAATCATTTATGTATCTATAGAGTTGAGCATTGTAGATATATATTCCACTGCTACCTTTAGGTCTTTTGTGCCCTCATCAGAGCTGTATTAGCCACTGCGATACAGCTCGTTATTCAGTTCCAGAGCTTCAATGAACTACAGTATCTGAGAAGGCCTCAAGAGTCTAGATCTGAGTTTCTCCCATAATTTTCTTGTCTAAGACAAAGGCTCGCAATAGCGAGGCATTCTGCAACTAAGTACAGAAGTTTCTTCCTCTTTCCCACATAATCTACACTACAATTTGATTTATAGATATTATTGCGCCTAGTGCTAGGCACCACATAATACACTACTCGTCATACGTTTGCAGAAGTGGTACCTGAAGTACCCGCTTTACTATTCGGTAGGCAACCCAAAATTTGCACCTAATCCAGTCGTGAATGCAAATTAACTTTTTGTATGAAATAATGTTTTTCTGGTGATTTTGTACCGAACAGCGAAAGTTTGAAGTATGAAGTATGCTCTTAGTATTCATTCCTTGGAATGCATATGTACCGGGTGTCCTAAATTCGTTGTCTAGTAAGGATATCTCAGAAACCCGATGAGCTAAAACAAAATGTAATAAAGAAAAATGTATTACTTCAATTAATTCTACTGAAAAAGTGTCCGTATAATGTTTTAGTTTCATGTTTATAACTTCGGTATTGAAGCAGTTATGAGAACTTTTCATTTGACGCCATTTTCCAATTTTCTCTTATAGCTCGAAAACGGTTTGGTTGCGGTTTTCACCGAATGAATTCTCTCAAAAATCGAGCCCGAAAATGTGCCACTCATTTTGTTCTAGCTCATCGGGATTCTAAGATACCATCAGTAGACAACGAATTTAGGGCAAACTCTCCATAAGCACAGATCTTTTTTTTTAAATATAACTGGGCCCATTAGTCTCTTGAGAATGCATCATTTTTATTAATGGTATTATATTATTATTATATTATAGTATCGTAGTGTTATAAACCAATTGATGCGTCTATTAGTGCGCCTACTGGTATGCACCACATGATACTCAACTCGCCGAACCTTTGAAGAAGTGGTACCTGAAGTACCCTCGATACCAGGTAGGCAACCCAAAATTTGCAGTTGAAAGATCTTCGGTTTGTCAATAAACCACTATAATAAGCCCTCAAAATGGACGACATAATAATTTCGGAGCTCTAACGCTACTTAAAAAGTCAAACCATAAAAATTTACTAATATGAACACGATTTTTGAAATCAACAGTAGAAATTGCGCCTATTCTTAGTACCAGTAGTACTTTTACGCGCCTTACGATATGCAACCAATATTTCGTTCATGATGTATTTTGGTTTGTTGAATGAGATGGTCATTTTATAAATAATAAGCTAAATGTACCCGGTGTTTAACCATTTTTTAAACAATAGTACTCTCCATATGCACAGAAAGTGTATCATATTTTTCAAATATAACTGGGCCCACTATTCTCTTGAATATGCATCAATTTATTGAGAGTATTAGTAGTACCTAGTCTTATAAACCAATTGATGCGTCTGTTATTGTGCCTACTGGTATGCACCACATGATACGCAACTCGCCGAAGTTTTGAAGAAGTGGTACCTGAAGTACCCTCGATACCAGGTAGGCAACCCAAAATTTGCAGTTAAAAGATCTTCGGTTTGTCAATAAACCACTATAAAAAGCCCTCAAAATGGACGACAAAATCATTTCGGAGCAATAACATTACTTATGAATTTAAACCATCAAAATTTACTAATATGTACATGATTTCTTACATCTACAGTAGAAATTGCGCCTAATCTCAGTACCAATAGTACTTACGATTGCAACCAATATTTCATTCATGATGTATTTTGGTTTGTTGAATGATATAGTTATTTCTTTTTTATAAATAATGAGCTTAAGTTGCCCGGTAGGTATAACCATTTTTTGAACGATAATACAACTTTCAATAATCTGTTGAACAATATAATTTTTACTATGATGAAAGTTCAATATTCTTAGTATTACTTGAAGAAAGAAGAGAATATCACCAGAAAAATTCTTCTTCTTCCTTTCTCTATTTTTTCTTATTTCAAAACGAAATTTATCAAGAATAAATACCGTTAAGGACTAACACTGACTTATTTGAATTTGAATTCTCAGTTTCTTCTCGTCAGTCACTACAGAAATATAACAACTAATGAAGAACCATATTCTGTTCATTGAATATTTCCGGTAATTTCTAGTATACATGCACAGTCATTTGTGACTGGAAAAAGTCTTACTGTAAACCAAATTCGAAAAATTTGCTCCTATACCCTATTCCTATATCGAATCAAAAGTGAACTCACCTCATTCTTTTGTCGTCACGATGTAGAAGGAGCTACCACCCAACTTTGGTAATACCTGAAACAAGATAATTATTAGAATTTAAGGAGAGCCCTGAGATGGTGCTTTTGAGCGCTCGTTCATTGGTGGAGCAATCATGTTATAACCTCAAAATTTCGTATGAGACTTGAGATTCAAATTTATATGTATATGAATGCAAAATTTCAGCACGATTGGAATTTCATTCTGGAGATTTTTCGAAGAATTAAATATTATGTTATTTTCCAATTGAATTTTCCATGGTTCTGTTTACACTATGGCAACAAAATATTGCATAAGGCTTACCAAGAGCATCTTGCAACATTTCATTTCCATTGGATTTGTTTTGTTCGAGATATTGAAGTTTAAATTTTGAATAGTCATATTTCATGGAACACCCTGTATTATTTGACTGTTTAACGTTCAAGTTGAACGAGCGCACAAAAATGATGGATCAAAGTCGTCGATGAACGTTTTCTGAGAACTGTCAAAAATGAAAAACATTTTCAAAGAATGAAGAAGGTTGCTTCTCTGGAAATTAACAGTCTAAAGTGTTTATTGACGAAAATTGACAAATGCTGGCCTAAACAAATATACTAAATAAATCTGTCTACTGACATCAAAAATACGGAGCCTCAGTAATGAGATCCAGCCTAAATAAGTTCAAATGAATTGTTGACAACTGAATGAATAGAAAATAATAGATCAATGTCATCGATAAAAGTTGCTTCTCTGGGAGTTAAGAGTCTAAAGCGTTTTCTGACGAAAGCTTGCGAATGCAGGCCGAAACGTTGAGCAGAAGAAATATTTAGGATACAATGGACGGATTTTACAATAGTCGTGAATAGAATTTATTTTGAAGGTAGTTTTTCCCGAGCTTAAGCCGGCTTTCACAAAACTCTAATCACCTTGATTATTGTCTAGGTAATACAGTATATTTGTGCTTAAAAGAATCCCTAGCGGGAAAGTTTTGGAGAAGTTTTGATATCTTCCATTTTCTATGTTTTTTGGGGTGCTGAATCCGAATCTGAGGTTTGCTAACAAAACATCGTGATGAAAAATGGAAAAAAATACGAACAAAGATGAAAAATCTCATACTTGGTCAGTTTTTTGCATATTACTCGAAAACTATCAACTTTTCGTGAGAAACATCCTTCCTACAAATTGTACTACAACAGCTTGTTCTGCGACAACCTGTTCTGGCTCAAATTATAGTTTTAAATGAGGTATTTTCTATGACTCAATAAATGAAAAAAAAAATAATTTCTTTGGTTCCGATGATGCGATCCTTTAGAAATTTTGCACGAACATTCAGTATATCAGTCTCTATTCATAAAAATATTTCACTCGAATGTCTTGTTATGGAAATATGAAGATTCTTCTTTTCAATATTCCAATTGAATTTTCTATGGTTCTGTTCACACTATGGTCACACAATTTTGCATGAAGCTTACTATGAGCAACATTTCATTTCGATGGGTTTCACTTTGTCTGAGATATTGAGAAACAAACATTTAGAATGGCCTTATTTTGTTTCATAAAACATGCCCATTCAAAATTTTTGTTCCTCAATATCTCAGAGAAAACGAAACCAATCAGAATGAAATGTTGCGGCCAAATGCAAGGTGCTCATAATAAGCCTTATGCAAAATTGTGTGGCCATAGTGTGAACAGAACCATAGAAAATTCAATTGGAATGTTGAAAGAAGAATTTTTTTATTTCCATAACAAGATATTTGATTCGAGTGATTTTTTTGTGAATTGATACTGATATACTGAATGCTCATGCAAAATTTCAAAAGGATCGCATCATCAGAACCATAAAATTAAATATTTTTCATTTATTGAGTCATAAAAAATATGTACCTCATTTTCAACTATTATTTGAGTCAAAACGGGTTTTCGTAGAACAACCTGTGGTAGTACAATTTGTAGGAAATTTTATCTATTTTCATTTCGTATGGAAAGGTTTTTCAAGAAAAGTTGATAGTTTCCGAGTAATATGCAAAGAACTGACCAAAAATGAGATTTTTATTCTTTTTGTGTATTTTTTCCTATGTTCAGTCTCGAAATTTTGTTAGCAAACCTCAAATTCGGACTCAGCATCCCAAAAAACATAAAAAATTGAAGAAATCAAAACTACCTCAAATCTTTTCTGTTAAAAGCACAATTCGACTGGATCAAGGTTCCTGTGAAATTTTCAGTTCATATTTGACATAAATCATCGACTCATTGCGAAATCAACTATTTGATTACCCAATCAAGCTTTGTGAAACCCACAGTTAATCGGTGGATTTCATTTGAACCACCCAAACACTCCAATATCTCAACGTTTTCACATTAAAACTCGAACCAGAGGGAAAATATCAAAGGATTATCCCATACGCCAGCTAATTGTCAAATAAAATAAGAGGACATCGTTCAAAGAAACATCCCTCTTTACGAAAAAGCTGCTTACGCCATACGAATACGAAAATTCCAGTCCAGGTTCCGAAAAAAGATACATATACGAAGGCGCACATACCGAGTGCATTTCCACGAAAGTAACACAATAATTACATCCTTTGTGTAGATGATATTAATTAGTAGAGTATCCCTAATTGCCCTGTGGGCGAAAGCAGCACAAAACAGGGTCCGAACCATATTTTACTTTGTTGTATATGTTTTTAGCGATATTCCTTCTTAGGTTTGAACCACACGTTTGTTTAAGGGATTACAGAGCAGCTCTGTAGAAGGCCTTGCGGACCATATTAATCCTATTATATTACGTATAATATAAGCAAAAAATATTCATCAGTATTAACATATTAAGGCTTACGCCTGGCCGAAAAAGCTCTTATTCATTTCCGTTTCCCCTGATGGTTGTGTTTCCGTTTAAACAAAGCCGTCTGTATCTTCGGGTATTAAAAGATACTCCAGAAATGGTATAATTAATTTCAGTCATTGTTCGGTTTTCCTTTTCTATTGTCTGAACTGGATGGCTTGTCGTGTATCGGTCAGTTTGGGGGACGTTGGAACGTCGAGGGGAACGCAGTTTTTGTCAAAGGAGATTGAGTTTGGAACGAGATATTCTGGATAGTTTCAATGTAGACCAGATATTGAAATTACTCAATGTAATTGAAATGAAGAGTTTTCCAATAAGAGGTGTTATTTTGATATACAAAGAAAAATGCCATTTTTCAATATATATGATCGGATGTTTATTTCATTATAAAGAAGAAGCTATGGCGTTAGAAGTGGAAAACAACATCAGGCAAATGACCACCACGACCACGCTTAGAGGACCATATCCTTTTAATGAAATTTTCCATAACCAAATCGCAAAGTGGCTGCCCTTTGTCCTCGATAGCCTCACGAATTCCATCTTGCGAGGTCTTGAATCGACGCTGGGCTATGGGCGTAGACCTTCTCTTTCACGTGGCCTCAAAGAAAGAAGTCGCAAGGCGTAAAATCACAAGATCTCGGTGGCCAATTGGTGATCACCTCTTCGAGAGATCATTTTCATGCATTTCAAAGACCCAATCAGCAAAGACACGACGTTGTTGATGATCGTCCGGCTTGATTTCTTGTGTAAATTGAACTTTATGAGCATTAAGACCCAAATCCTTATGCAAAATAAGGTGTAATGATGTTTGTGGAATACTCAATTCCAAAGAACGACGAGAAATTGACAAACTTTGGTTTTCTACAACTCTTTCGGCTACAGCAGCAATATTCTCGGCTGTTCTTGAGCGACGTGCACAGGTTTTATTCTTCACTTCACTAACTTGTCCCAACAGCTCGAAATTTTCCACCAATTTCTTTATTGCGGGCCGACAAGGTGCTTCACGACGATCCAGAAATGTTAAAGTTTTCAAACCGTCTCTGCCAAATTTTCACCATTTTTATAGTGGATTTTAATAGTTTCACAGCGTTCTTGAAGCGTGTATCGTTTCATTTTTATTAATGGCGTAGTTTCTACTTGTCAAATGTCGAAAAAATGACAGCTTCAATCTTGACATCTATCGAAATAGCCGGCTATTCAAAATAACCAACTCGGTGATCTACAGCATTTTTGTACTGAGCAAACAAGTTCACCTCCATCTACTCAAAACTGTATACTTCTCCAAGTTTTAGTCCTTGGTGGGTTATGGAATAATTTTTTGGGTACCAGCTCCCACACTGAAAGAGTTTTCATCCTGCAGAAGAGAGTACGGAGGCTAATGCTTAGGAAACCATACAGACAATCATGTAGAGGCATTCAAAGAGAACAAAATCCTCACTGTGTATGGCCTATACGTGAACAAACACCTCATGTTCATACACAAACACCAATAGTTATTTAATAAACTAGGTTATTAAAGACAGCGACTAATGGTCAAGATATTTTAAAGCGTGAGCGGAGCGAACGCTTTAATAGTTCGAGACCATTAGTCGCTCGATTAATAACCGAGTTTATTACAAGATTTTTCCGACGATCTCAATATGATTTGTGTATGAATTCTTGATTGAAATACATTTTCATTCTGCACAAGACATACATTTGTCATAATGAAATTTCTATGTATCTATGTTCCAGTAGAGTTTTGACATTTCTCGTAGTGCTTCTGAATACTTTGTGAACGGTTGCCATGAGGATTGCACATTAAAATAGCCAAAAAATTGAGCATTAAAATGGGTCATTAATGATCAATTTCGTACACATTAAAATCACCTTTTATTTCGAGGTCAGCGGAAAAATATATTATCCGGGAGTAAACGCCGAGAAGATGCAAGACAGGTGGTATCCTACATCTATCCAAGGCACTCTCTAACCATGTACGAAAGAGGCGCCTTCTATATGGGTATGAAATGCTTTAACGCCCTGTCCAAGGAAAAACGAAACATTTCCAGCACAGAGATTTTCAAGAACAAAATATTATGTCATCTGGTCTACAGTGAACCTTACTCACTGGCCGAATTTTTAATTAATTAAAATTAAAATTTATTCTGGACTTACTCTCTTTTTTTTACTCGTAAAATCATTATGAGAATGAACAAACTTATTATTATTATATTATTATAAGAAAACCCTTCACAAGTCGAGCTAACCTTTGCACGATCTCTCGGCAGTGTGAGAAATGCACCATAATCTGATTTCAAAACTGTCATATCCCTTTGAACCAGATACTCAAATCGAAAGCAGAGCACAAAAGACAATCAGGCAGTGTTACACTTATACCATCACCTGCAGACCAAATCACAGTTTCAACACCGTGAAACCTGACGATACTAATTACCCAGCAACCACAGAAAGAAAACGACCAAACCCAGCTCGAATGAGCAAACCTCGTGCTTTCGAAAACCCGAAAACGCGACAGCCGTTAGCGGCGGCAGTTTATTAAACATTCTCTCTTTAGGCTTGCAATGCCAAAGTATTCCGTGACTAGATGAATGGGGTTTCTTCCTTCTCCCCACAGAACCTACACTCGTCAGTGTCCGATAATCCCATCCTCAACAGGTACTTCCTGAGGCGACAGTGTCCTGTAAGAAAGCCAGTGAGGAGGTGTAATTGTTTCTTACCAAGATCCAAATCTCTTTTGGATCTTGCTGTTTCAAAGTTTCGAAGGAACTGGGGGATTCTGCCAGAGTTTTTTGCCTCTCGGCTTTCTCCTTCTCCAGAAACTCCTTCTTATAGGTACATTTACTTATACTACAGAAGGGTTCTGGTTTTGGAACCATCTGTATACCATTTGACGGTATTTTCTTTGAGGTTATAGTTGGTGTATTCTCGTTCCCATTCCTCTCTTTTACTTAGCAATGTCCTGAAGTTTTTCTCAGTGCTGACTTTCATTATGTCACTAGGGAGGATCGCAGATGAGATATAGTTGTTCAGAGAGGACAAGACTCTCTGAACTCTCCGTGTATACTAAAAGTCAAGCTTACCTTTGCACACTATCTTGGCGATCATATAATGATCACTTGTGAATGGCACCAATCTCATACAGCATGTAGGAAATGCACCATAATCTGTTTTCAAAACTGTCATATCCCTTTGAACCAGATACTCAAATCGAACGCAGAGAGTACAATAGACAATCAGGCAGTGTTACACTTATTGGCGAATCCAATTTACGTTGATGGCGCTGCGAATTGTAAACAAACTTTGACGTTTGTCAGTACTATTTTCAAGATTAGTATAGCGAGATGGAGGTTTTTGTGCGATTTTATTCAAAATTTATATATTTATTGGACATATTGAAAGTAAATTAGTGGATTGTGGTTAATGTTTTATAATGTTATAAAATTAAGGTGAAAAATTGGTTCCTTCAGTCTAATCCTTGGCGAAATAGACAATAATTCAACAGGAACAATGGTGCACTATTCGAGCTTGAATACCGTTTTCAATTATTTGGGGGCTGCACCCAATAAAAGATGCATAATAGTCAATTACTATAGCCGCTAAAAAAAAATTTCACATAATGCGATAAATAACTGCTGCTAATACCATAATGATACTGAAAGTAGTTTGGGAAACCCTCTGTCAATTAACAATTATCTATTTGTTGAAAGGAAGAGAAGTAGTGTATGGATTGGTAAAACGTATTCAGATCCCGATGTAGTTGAACGAGGTTTAGACTCTTGAAGTTGAGATATGACTATAATAATATAATAACTGGATTGGAAAGTGAATACAGGTATTGACAGAATGTAACAGATGTATCATTCTTATATATAGTTTAACTGGGAAAGTAAATACAAGGAGTTAAGTTAAATAGTATTTTATTTCAACCCTATCAAATAAAGTGTATAAAAAGTGTGATTCTACTGGCATAATGGATGAAAAAATTAATAATGGTGTTTTTTGCTCCATAAAAATAATGGCACCTTGCTTTCAAACTAGTGCTTTACTAACTGGGAAACCCCATGATATATGTGGTTGGTCAACAATTTGTTTATCCAGGCCTTTCTTGTATCAACTTATTCCAGTACATCGAAGGCATTGGTGATATGAACTGATGCTGCATTTTTCTTAGGAAACCTTTGAAAATGTATAGTCCTATTCTTGCTTTTTGTCGATAAACAATTGAAAACACAACAGTTACAGTTATGAACTGTTCTTTTACGATTAGAAGAACTTTGTTCCATTTGTTCACTCACGATGCACTAAGATGTAACTGAAAATAATGTTTATTATAAAAAATTCTAGATTATTGTTGATTATATTAATGAATAAATGGACAACCCAGTAGTTAAAAACTATGAAATTGCATTTCTGAATCGAAAAACTTAGCTCCAAACAGAATCTTTCAACCTAAATCTCTATATATTCATTTGAAAGCACTAATATAAATACCTTTTCGGATATTTTTCTTGACTCAATATTTCTGCTGCAAAATCCAGTACAATATAACAATAACCACAATATAAATACTTTAAATAATGATAAAAAACACTTCGTAAGTCGAGACAACCAAACTAAACAGTAAAACAGACTGACAAAGCAAAGTAGGTTCGGGAATTAGCCACCAGAGGGCGTCTAGATTTTTGGATTCGCCAATACCATCACCTGCAGACCAAATCACAGTTTCAACACCGTGAAACCTGACGATACTAATTACCCAGCAACCACAGAAAGAAAACGACCAAACCGAGCTCGAACGAGCAAACCTCGTGCTTTCGAAAACCCGAAAACGCGACAGCCGTTAGCGGCGGCAGTTTATTAAACAATATTAAACGTGTAATCGCGATTTGATTCACAAATAGCCTCACAATCTGCTCTTAACGGTTCGTTGAAATAGTGCGTTCTACGGCATCAAATTCGTATTAAATTCTGCGGATCGTACCGATGTTTAACAATACGAATTAAAGGACGGTCATTTGCGGGAGGTAGAAGTTGAATTATTCGCACTTCGGCTAATGCGTTAATAATAATCGAATATTTGGCGATAATTTATTGTTGGCCGTTAGTGCAGAATGGCGGGCTTCGGACGGTGTTTAGTTGACGATAAATATCTCGTTTTGTAAGCGTTGGATGCGCTGCAGTTTGGAGAATGTGATCGATGGACTGTGTACGTTGGTACTTCGGTATTCCCTGTTAATATTGTAATATTTGTGACGTAGAATAGGATGAATATTGAATGGGTTAACTAAAGAAGAAACTGAAAATGATAAGCTTTATGCGTTACCGTTGTACAACCGTGAAGTTGATTCAGTAGTCTGTAGAAATTCGAACTATAGCGTTATAAGCTGTGCCCGCAACTAGAGTTGCGTTCACAACTCACTTTAGCCTGTCAGAAAGTCCGTTCGGCATTGACCTCCGCGAGCAGACGGATTTTTTAGTCACGTGACCACAGATCGTACAGATTCATCTGTAATATCTGAGAATAAACGAACGGTACAGAGCATCTGCCACAGAACATACTGCTCTGTTCCACTTTTATAGATTATGAGATTTCAAAGATCACTATTTTGGGAAATATGCTCATCTTTTAACGATACTTTCACCCTTTTCGTAGCTCTTCAGTAAAATCTCAATTAAATAATTAGGTGCAAAGGCACTGAATGCAAAGGAAACGAGGAATGCAATATCCCCTTCTGGTCGATCAATACGGCGATAGTTGTACCGAAAGATCCTAATTAATTAATTAATTCCACGAAAAAGAAACGCGAAAGGAATATCTCCTTCTGCCCTACGATAGCTATATCGAAAGATTTTAATGAATTAATTAAGTTTTTAATGTATAAATGAAAACAGAAGAATAAAAGTGTAAGAATTTTTCAATCTATCGGTTGTCAGATCAGGAAACTCAACATAAAACAAAAAACTATATAAAAAACATAAAACTCTATGGATAAAATCGCTTTGCTCCGTCGAAATAGACCGAGCGAAAAGATCGACGTCCGATTGCTCAGATTTTTATGTCGAGCGGTCCAGATGTGTACTCCCCTCAATCCGGATGTAATAAACGAACGGTTCAGATCGATCCAACACGTCCGATGTCGATGCCGCACTTCTTGATCACCCTGTAGGACCGTGCCAAGCTGATATTCTGAATGTTAGCAATATTCAACTATAGTTCGGTAATAATTAGGAACCGAATTTGCCTACTGAATGTATCCATACACTTAAGGTGTCAATCACTATAGAAAGATAGGGTAAACCCATAGACCTAATAAGAATGGACACCGCATGAGAAAGAGAGGTCACTTGGTCGAATGTGATGGAGCTATTGTGGGCAATGTCAGTTGTCAAAAAAAACATCAAATACATCATTCCAAATTGAATATATCAAAAAATATATGACTTTAATACAGAAATTAGTATAAATTGAATTATATTTAACGCATCAACTTCTTGTGGGCAAAGCAAAGCCTGTGGCCACATAAATATTCGTTTACATCTTCCATATGATTTTGACAAGTTGCCCACAAACTTGATTGATCTCTTTTGTTTTCGATAAGATTGCATATGTCTTTCTCTTACTAATGTTACCAAGTGTTCGATCTTCGGTTAAGTCATCCATAGTAAACATAGATCTATGGGTAAACCCTATCTTTCGAACGCAAGGTTTTCTGCCTGACAAACACTCGAATAGGAGGTTTACGATTGATAGTGATCTACACTTGTTTCTTGACTCGCATACTCCAGCGCTTCCTAACCCCATTCTTCTTTCTCTCGAGTTGGAGTTCTTCTTCTCTGTGCGGTGCCTTACCGGCCGAACTGAGGCCTAGTGGCCCATTGTTCACCCGCATCGTTCCATAGAGACTCAGCTCCTGAGACACGAAGACAGAAACGTCGCGAGCCTGCCAGGAGTGGTCCCTCTCACCATAGAAATAGAAGGTGTTGGATTTCCTAGGTGTGTTGACCTTAACTCAGTAAGGTTTCTACAGTTTAACAAAATATGCTCAACCGTTTCATCAGTACTCCTGCACCACCGGCATAGAAAGCAGCTCGTCAATCCCATTCTCTTCAAATGCTTGTTAAACAGGTGACCAGTCAATGCACCAGTCACCAGACCGAGTTGTTTCCTCTCCAGCAACAGAAGCCTATTGACCTCAGATCACGAGGACGGTCTCTCAATGAGAATCCTCGACCACCTCAGGCCCACTCCTGCACTCCATTCCGAGGAAAATTCCCTGTTCAGCCAGTTCCTGAAGAAACTTCTGACAGATGTGCGACAGATTGGCAGCGAAGGCTTCGGACCAACAAATGCTAATCCGGCTCCCCGCCTAGCCAGTTCATCTGCCTTGACGTTACCAGGTATATCCGCATGAGCCGGAAACCTGATTACTTTCAAAAAGTTATCAGAGCCCAGCCCAAGCAGAGCTTTCCTGCATTCTTCTACCAAAAGAGAATCAACTCTAACATCGGATAGAGATTTCAGAGTTCCCTGGCTGTCGCAACATATATAAATGTGCTTGCCAGAGTATCCCCTGCGAATATTTTCCAGTGCGCATGCAAGAACCGCAAATAGCTCAGCCTGCACAATGGAACAGTCCTTCCCAGAGGGATAGCCTGATTGAAGTGAGGACCCACGATTCCGGCCCCAGACCCTGTTTCTGTGACAGAGCCATCAGTGAACCAGGTGGGACCCTCTGGACCAAGAAGCATGTTTGATGAAGACCATAGGTGTCTGTCGGGAACAATTACCCTGTAGGGTTCGTCGAAGTAGAACTTAGTGCCCGCGCGGAGTTATTTTCGATGTTTTTGTGAAAAAACTAATTACACTCTAACTGATATTTTACCAAGCCAGTTTCCAAGTAAGAGCTGCCTATCAAGGAATATTCTCAAGGTTGGTGTTCGATACTAAATTAGACCAAAAAGAGCCACACATCCATTCACCCAGCACATCTCCAATACCCCAAAACTTTAATATTCTCAATAGCGATTCGTTAACCGGAAATATCCACATCTCCGACCGATTCGCGAAAGTGCAGCTCGAAACGGAAACGTTCGCCGGGCTGGATAACGTAACGCCACGAGGGCCAGATCTAGCGCCATTAACTCAATGGTCCGTTAATAACGAATTTTGAATATAGTTGGTAAACTATCACATCGGAACTATGTGTGGAACGGCGTAACCTCAACCTCTCGCCGTTGGCACCCTTTGAACTTCGAGTGGAAATTTTCGATTGTCGAATTTCGAAATGGCCCGTTATCGCTTTCTATTAACTGCTATATGGGAGTGCGGGACGTTTATCTAACGTTACTGTTGGAACGGAAAGCTCACACGGATGCATTGGGGATATATAGTTCAGGAAGTTCGAAAGGAGCAGAGAGTGTGTGAGAGTCAGTTGAACGTCGATTTGACTTGATGAAATTTCCTTTTATGCTACTGGAAAGGCTTCGAGAAATTTTGGATTGAGACATATTCGATAGAATAGAAATGAGGATTAGTCTAAGAGCTCGTGAACCCCAGACCTTCGTTATTTTATAAAAGCTGAAAACTTGTCTACGCATGCTCCCAACACAGGTAATAATTAGATAATGTTTCCCCATTAGCCAGACATTTTTAATAGTTCCAACCCTTTGCCAGACAAGCATGTAGTTTAGCTGCAGGTGCGAGCGCGAGACAGTATATATGAGTGGGTGCGAGTGAGACGGCATGATTATAATGACTTATGCAAATTAATTTTTTGGTACAGATTTATATAACTAATCATTCAAGTGAATCTCTAAAACATCTGAAGAGAAGACATTCGATGCTACAACTAAATAAAATTGTTAAAAATTTCAATTTATCCTATTAACCATTTAATTTAGTTGTAGCATCGAATGTCTCTTCTTCAGATGTTTTTGAGATTCACTTAAATAATTAATTATATAAATCTGTACCGAAAAATTTATTTGCATAAGTCATTATAATCATGCTGTCTCACTGGCACCTGCAGCTAAACTACATGCTTGTCTGGCAAAGGGTTGGAACTATCAAAAATGTCTGGCTAATGAGGAAACATTATCTAATTATTACCCAAGTATTATATATAAAAATCAGCTTTTATACTATAACGTAAGTAGAATTACATATAATTTAATGAACATTAAGGGTGTCTGGCAAGGGGTTGCTACGATATTAAGTGTCTGGCAATTAAGGAGGTGATTTTTAATAATATTCTGAAGGAAATTCCCAAAAATCACACTTTATTATTTGACGAATTTATATCACTATTTTACACCACTTTAATACCGTTCACCTGCCAAAGCCTTTGTTGGGAGCATGCGTAGACAAGTTTTCAACTTTTATAAAATAAGGAAGGTCTGGAATTCACGGGCTCTTGCTCTAGATGATATGGTGCTAGGAATTACTTTTTTGAGTACAGCCGAGGATCTCTGCTTACCTGGGAAAGCCATAACACCATAAAGCAGCTGGCAAGAGGCAAGTAAGTGACTCTACTATGACTACCAGGACATTGAGGTGTTGAAGGAAATGAAAAAGCCGATTTGATTTATGCCACGGGAAAGGCTTCGAGGAATTCTGGATTGAGACAAATTCAATAGAATAGAAATGTGGATGATATTGAGCTAGGAATTACTTTCTTGAACACAGCCGAGGATCTCTGCTTACCTAGGAGTGCAGCAACACCATGAAGCAACTGTCAAGAGGCCATAAAGTGACTCTACTATGGGTGCCTGGACATTGAGGTGTTGAAGGAAATCAAAAAGCCGAGGAACTTACAGAAAGTGCTACTGGACATAAGCCTTTCTGTGGGCTTGGAAAAGGCGTCAGAACTAGCGCCATTAACTCAATGGTTCTTTAATGACGAATTTCGAATATACGAGGACAGTTCAAATATGAACGAGACTTATCGATTTTCGGGCACAATAGTGGGGGGAGAACATTCCTGATTTTTTGTTGTTGTTGGGTAGGTTTGACAGGAGTAAGGGAAGCACGTCGGATTGCCTCATCGACCCTCTCGGCGTCCACTGTGACGATTTTTGAGCAAGAAGTTCCTCCGTCAATTGCGCAACGTGTTGTAATCAAGTTTCTCGCTGCAGAAGGCGTTGAACTGGCCAAAATCTTGAGGAGATTGACTGCCGATGTTCGGAGAAGAGTGTTTGCATGGCATAAACAGTTCGTGGAGGGTCGTGATTGTGTTGAAAATGAAAGCCAAGACCGGAGCGAACAACATCAGTAGTGTTTGACAGCTTATTGTAGACGACAAACGTCGTAAAACTTGTGAAATTGATGGTTAGGTCGGGATAAGTTATGGGAGCACCTACTTCATACTCACAGAGTAGCAGAGCAACGTAAGGGTTGCGCCAGGTGGTTTCCACGCGTTCTCACAGCTGACCAGAAATTGCATCGTTTTCAGGTGTGTGGGCGTCTTCTTACTCGATCTCAGGAACATGGAGACCAATTTCTCACACCACAGAGTCTAAACAAGCGAGTAAGGGTGGAGAGAAAATTCAATTGAAATATTGACAAAAAAAACTTCCTATTTTCTTAAAAATATCCAGTTCAGATGAAATTTATTTTATACATAAATATTGATACACTGAATGTTCATGCAGTTTTTTGCGGCCATAGAGTTAACTGAACCATAGAAAATTAAATTGGAATATTGAAGAGAAGAATATTTATTTTTCCATAACAGGATATCCGATTCAAGTGAAATTTTTCTTGTGAATGAAGACTGTATACCAAATCTTCATACAAAGTTTGTGGCCATAGTGTCAACAGAACCATAGAAAATTCAATTGAAATATTGAAAAGCAGAATTGCCATATTTCCCTAACAGGATAATCGATTCAAAAGAAATTTATTTTGTGAATCAAAACTGAATGTTCATGCTTATTTTCAAGAGGTTCCCATCAGAACCACAGAAATAAATTTCTGTAAGTATTTTTATAAATTTAATTTTCTGAATAATTTCGATAATATAATTCAAGAAGAAAGAGCTCCTACATTTCATTGGCTATTTTGGAGCTCCTTATAAAAAAGCAGAAGTTTTTAAAGTACCGACACAGAAAAATCACTGGATCTGGATGCATAGAAATATTGTATCTGAAGCATTATCTTCAATAATTTTATGTCAGACGAAGTAAATTCACATTCACAGTTATACAAAAAATGTTGTTTGTATTTGATGCGTATAAAATTCATGTTTTCATAGCACATTTGAGTGACAATCTCATGTGCCATGAAAAAAACGCTCATTTGACTAACTTAATACAAAAATAACTGCAGTCGAACTTCCCTATAACGAACGTCTACAGAACGAATTTCTCTGTATAACGAATTTCGTACAAGACATTGCACCTTGAATTCAAATTCCATGTTAAAAACACCCTCTTAAATAGGCTGACCAGATCTATCGTTGTTCGATGACGGACAACCCAAAAAAAAAATTCGTCGGTATTGATGACCTTCTTTTTTTTTTGGTCCACCAAAGATTATTAGATTAGAAGATTTTTTCGACGATCTCAACATGCATTGTGTATAAATTTATGTTTGAAACAAGTAGGGCCTCTGAATACTTTGTAAACACATATCACTTTTCGTTCTGAGATCGACGGAAAAAGAAATTTCCTCTGATTTTAACAGTCAAATTCAAGATTTTGAGTTTTGACGGACACTTTGACGGACGCTTATCAATGACGGACTCCTCGTACGAATGACAGACTGTCCGTCGCAATGACGGACGTCTGGTCACCCTGCTCTAAAACGAAGTAAATTCTTTCCATAACGAAATATTCAAAGCACATCATTCTATGAAAGGTATTGGTAAGAAGGTATAAGGGTGGGTTTTTTCCGAAAATTTTCCGGACGTACGTAATAAATCCCGACCTCAAACTAAATCGTTACGGCCGGCAGAAAGATCCTTCTGAAACAGTTTTAAATACACCCCTGGCTGTTTGGTTCCAATTTAACCATTACGCTAGTGTGAAAGTTGTGCGAAATTGTCAAAAAGCAAGTGCTTAAGTTCGGATGATAATATTAAATTTATCAGTCGATCGCGACATTGCCGACTATAGAAACAAATTTTCTGTATAACGAAATTTCTTTATAACGAATTTTTTTTGGCGGATTTAGCGCTCTCGTTATAGGGAAGTTCCACTGTATTTCCTAACTGAATTTAAGATCTTTTGAATAGGTTACACTTTGAGTGCCGGACTCTGTAGCATAAAAATTTCTTAGCGACTTCCCCGTGACAAACTCCACGTGTCAACCCCCAAAACCAACCGAGCAGAGGACGTGAACCACCCCTGCAGGAGACATTGTCGCAGTTCGGGATATTTTCACCACGTTAACTTCGGATCGTCCGCACGGCTGCCGGTATCCGACCGTCGACACATCTGCGAGTTACGAACGACACGCGGCCGTACGGACGGACAGACGTATTTTACGCCAGTGATCTCGGGACGTATTTGCGAGAGATTTCCGGATATGGGAGCGTTATTGCGGACCACGCGTCACTATCAGATGATGTCGCTATTTCGCGGTAAGCAGATTGTGGGGGGTTGTTTTTTTTCTGCGGATAGGGTTTTTATGGGACATTGATGCAAACGTAGTGGTCGCTGATTCGGGATTATTAGATGACTAATGGCCGGTTTCTGAGGTTTTACTTTAATCGTCCAATAGTAAACTGTTCGATAAATATAACCAATCGATAACCTCTCGATAAAGGTAGCTGAGTGTCTGACGTCTTTTTCGGTTGTCAGTTAACTATCTATTCGATAACAGCTGATTAACGATAGTCTCGCAAGTTCCTTCCTAGATCAACAGATGTCGCGACATACAAATTGACGTTTTGATTATGAGTTTTGCAAATTTTAGTTGAAACTGCACGCCTGGGAGTCAATGTTTGAATAATGTCGTGTTCGCGAATCGACAAATGTCGACCAACTTAGCAGGGAAGTTGGTAGACAATTGTCGAATCGCGAACACGACATTATTCAAGAATCACCCCCCTGAAACTCAATATAATGAGATTTTCCATACCAAATATCAATTCGATTTCATTTTCATGTATATTTATGTCTTATGTATATTTAGATCATTACCAATGATGATATCCTATCGCATAGAACCGTAAAGATATAAGCACTTGTTGAAGGACGGTTAAAGTGCAATTCCTTTCAGATATTGGAGCTAATACAGAATTCAATTCATTACATAAGTGTAAAACTGTTTGCTTCTTGAATCTGTACCTCATTTTGAATCAATTATGTGTATACATTTCGAGAGGTGATCTACGAACCCGTATAAATCTGGATACAGAAATATTGCCAATGAATTGCATTCTTGCCTCCTCATCCGATATGAAGAGCTGGAGGATAATCTTCTTGTATTATATTCTATTATTACACAACTCGTTCAATAATAGCTTAATAATGCTGATATGAATCCAAATGCGGTACTCCGTAAAATCAAAATAAAAAAGTGAGGTTGGAGTTGACAAATCAAACGCCAATGCCCATGCGCCATTCACTAAATCTACAGATAACCGGCCATGTTCGGTCGGTTAAAATAAACTGACTTTATTGGCTGGTTATCTTTCTAAGCGGTACTCAGAAACCGAAATCTGCGCTTATCCATCCGTCAAATTTGACAGATAGATAAACTGCGGTTAAAACGACCTCAGAAACCGGCCATAGGTGAATGAATGTCTCCGAGACGGTCAGAATGAAAAAAAAAACTATTATTGAAGATTTCTCTGACATATTCACCTATTTTGTATGATAAAGGGATATATCGGGACCAACTGAGACCACGAGATCACTCTTTCATTAATTCCATCAGGGTTTTGAGATGTCCCTTGAGAAATAGCGTGCCAGAGTTTTGGCCAAATATTTGTAGGCAAACAGTTAAATCAACTGTTTGCCTACTCTACTGAGTAGAGCATTCTGGCAGAGCCTTCTTGGCTCAGAATTCTCCACAAAATTTCTCGACATTTTCAAGTTTGGTAGATACTTAATGGGTAGCACTTTGTCACAGGGTTTCTAACGGCCATTTTCACTCTCAGAAAGCACCTAAGGAATCAGCTGTGTCACAGACGACAGGAAAATGTAGAACATCTTACATCATAATGCTGAATACGTAAAAAAATTCAGTGATAATAATGATAAAATTGATTTTTGTAATTATCAATTTTTTACATATTTAATTTTTGAATAATTCACAGAATATAAAACTGATCGTGCTGATATTTCGCAATCGAATACTTAGTATGAATCTCAAGTTCTATTCTACATTTTCGGGTAAAAGCATTTTTACTCCACCAATGAAGGAGCACTCAAAAGCCCCTGCTCAGGACTTTCCTCAAAATTTTCATTAAAAAATTAGGAAATAATCCACAATTTATGATTGAGGAGTTTTGCAATCAGATCATTATTTTTTCACTTATTATAATCAAGCCAAATTCACGAATTCCTGGATTTGTAATTTCGAGAGCAGATCTCTTTTTCTTCTGCTCTGTGCGGTGCCTTTCCGGCCGAACTGAGGCCTAGTGGCCCATTGTTCACCCGCATCGTTCTATAGAGACTCAGCTCCTCAGACACGAAGACAGAAATGTCGCGAGCCTGCCAGGAGTGGTCCCTCTCACCACAGGGATAGAAGGTGTTAGATTTCCTAGGTGTGTTGACCTTAACTCATTAAGGTTCCCACAGTTGAACAAAATATGCTCAACCGTTTCATCAGTACTCCTGCACCACCGGCATAGGGAGCAGCTCGTCAATCCCATTCTCTTCAAATGCTTGTTAAACAGGTGACCAGTCAATGCACCAGTCACCAGACCGAGTTGTTTCCTCTCCAGCAACAGAAGCCTATTGACCTCAGATCGCGAGGACGGTCTCTCAATGAGAATCCTCGACCACCTCAGGCCCACTCCTGCGCTCCATTCCGAGGAAAATTCCCTGTTCAGCCAGTTCCTGAAGAAACTTCTGACAGATGTGCGACAGATTGGCAGCGCAGGCTCCGGACCAACAAATGCTAGTCCGGCTCCCCGCCTAGCCAGTTCATCTGCCTTAACGTTACCAGGTACCAGCAGATCTCCCTATGCTTGTCCGAATTTGAATTTCTCACCTCCAATGCTTCCGCCCCTCAACTCTTTTTTGAATAAGAAGATATGCATAATGATACATCCAATGAAAAGTAATTTGATTACATACATACATGTTTTGTATCCAATATAATTATGTTGAGTTGATTTCTGTATTTAATTTCATCATAAAGATTAATGGTGGTATTCTGCTTTTTATCTGTAAGTTACAATACAGTAACGCACGATTTATCTGTAACTGACAAACTTACATATTCGTAAATAATGCTTTTCTAGAATGGTTCCTGTAACTTTCTTATTTACAGTGTCACTTTTGAACTACTCATCGAAAAACATTACCTTCAATCGTAAGATTGGATCATGGAACTTTATGTATTATGAGTAAATGGTTTTGATTCAAATTTGAAAATACATTTATCTGAATGAAGTTTGCGTTTATTTCCTTCATCTATGAATAGAAAACAGAAAAAAAAAAGAAATTCTTGTTTAAAATTGCTGTGAAGCATTTATTAAGTTTATAGTGCACTGATTCTTCAATCTGAACATGTTCACAAAATGGACATTCGGCATTTCTTCAATCTGAACATTTTCTGGGCATCCGGCATTTCAAATGGATTCATTTGATCACGCAACCTTTTCCTTCCAATTCTCATAAAGTTACTACTTTAAAGAAATAATTATTTTCAGGTCATGTATATTATTAAACATTTTTTTACCTGTTATGATTTTCTTCCGATGACAATCCAATAAACAAAGCTATATCATTTTATTCATCATGAATTTCTTAACCCTCCGTTAGTCGCGCACGGTTTGTGAAACCGGCCAGACACTTTTTATCCTAATTTTCAGAAATTCAGGGGGCATGGCATCTCCGGCTCCGTCTATCTTTCCGTAAGGAGTGCTAGTACGAAAAAAATATATCGTGACACGGTGTGGGAGACCGGCGCGACTACTCTCGTACCCTATTTTTTTATATCTTGATAGTTCGATTGTGCGGTGAGTTTCAGGTGTGTTTGTTCTGTATAACTTATAACGAGATAAATTCATTGTTTTTTAGCCATGTGGTCTTACGAAAAAGAGCAAGCTCGACTGCAGAAATTACTAGAGGTTTTATATGAGGAAGAGGATCAAATAGCAAATGACGAACATTCAGATATTGATCAGTCTGAAGAAAAATTTAAATATTTAGAACAACAACTTGCGAGTGATGACTCAGAGCAGAATATTTCTGATGATGATGAGGAAGAAAATCAAAGTAATACACTGTCGTTTTTTTGGCAAAGATAAAGTGACGCGTTGGAAAAATTTCCCCCCGCAACAAAAAACTGCCTAGAAAATGGCCTTCATCAAGCTAAAATATGTTTGTAGAATCATTTTTATTTGATGAAAGGTGTAACTTTTTGTTATTCCTAGTCTTCAAATCCTTAGAGTTTGATTTTTTTTATCACTGAATAAAGTAAGGTGTATGAAGAAAATTGATTTTTTTGGAATTTCACCAATCTATTTGCATCAATTCGAAATATGTACCAATCTTGCATTTTTTTGTCACTCAGTTATGTTTTGAAAGACATTCATTTGAATTTTTAGGCAAAAAATCTTTCCACTTAGCATTCAGAGCTCAATGAGTATGCACGGTTTGTGAGACCGGCGCCGGCGCGACAACCTATGTTAAAAATTTTGACGCGACTATTCGAGGGTTTTAAAACGTTTGTGTTCGTCCTAAAATAAACAAACTTTTCAACGTAACCTCAAAATATGTCATTCGATAATGCTTTCGATCATCCATCGAGTACTCGTAAATATTTAACGATTTATGTAAGCTACAGATCCCTTAAAGAGGTCCAGAGTTGCAATCTTCCTGTAAGTTTATGAAAAGTTATAGATTGGCTTACAGATGAAAGCAGAATACTACCATACATTTCTGGACTATGATTAAAATCTTGTGACAATCTTATGTATAAATGTTATCATCCTGAAATCTTTCATAGGCACACACAACAGTTACACGCATTGTCCTCCATTTTCCCACCCCCTTTCCTCCTGACCGTTCGACCAAACGGAAACAGTGCCGCAGAGGCCGTGGTGGTTGAGAAAATGCAATCGACTCAAGCATTTTCACGAGCCATCAATTAATTACGAGCGGAATGCCCATGGCGTAATTAGAAAAGCCACCGCACCAGAATAACTCATTAACATGTTTCGGAGATGTAAAAACAAATGTATTGTGAATTATCCGGGCGACTATCATGATTTCAGGTTTGGTCCTCCGCTTGGGGTTGAGCTGGTGGATGGTAATTGCATGGGGGTTAGGAAAGAAGTCCGTGGCTCGCGTTGGGACGGTTCAGGTATTCCGGTGGAATCTCTGCTGGTGGTAGTGTTTGTGCCTTTTCTGGGGGTTGCTGGGGCGAGAGCTGGATGGGGGTAATAGTTTTGGAGGTTCAGGGGTGTGTTATCGTTTTGAGGTATAATCGAGATGATTATTCAGGGTGTTTGGTAATTCGACGTTATCCTTCGAAGGATCTAAACATCATTCGCAGCAAATTGTGTCGAGTGAATCAAGGTGCGAAAATTATTAGTTACGGAGACACGAGAAATACAGCATCATAAATGGCACCTCATAAAATCTTGATTGAAGAATTGATTATTACTCGAGATAAGTATTATGAACTGTTTCGTTAGCTTTTGAAACAGGTACCGGGTTATTCACTATAATTTGACCCCCCTTTAACTTTGTTACTGAAGGAGATACAAAAAAATGTTTCATACAAAAGTTTCACGAAATCTTCTGAGGTTTTTTGATATTAGTCCAGGAACTGAAATATATACAGGGTGACCAATATATTGATGGCAACTTCATTTTTTCAAATGGAACACCCCATATATTTTTCCATATTTGGTTAGCTCTTTTTCCCTGATTTCGAATATGTAACATATGTTGGTCTATCTTTCTTATTCTGAGCACCACTGAGTTTCAAATTTTAATAACCATCTGGCATAGCGTTTTGGAAGTTCGTGAATAATTAAGTGGCCAATTTGATCTTTGGATTGGTAATGGCGCACCCATTTTATGGCCACCAAATAGTCCCGATTTAACACCGTTGGACACGTTTTTATAGACGTTACTGAAGGAAAAGAATTACTTCAGCAATAATGACAATCAATGAAAGCGGAGAATAATTTAATGATATAAAATCAACCAATATCAAACCCATAATTCGGAACTAATCCCGTCAACGCACAAAGAATAATGGTAATATTGTAATGATTAGAAACAAATTTGAAAGCTTTAATTTCTGACTTGAATCGGAGCCATAATAATGCTATAAAAAATAGTCTAAACAACTTGAGACAACTATATGAACTATGTGTGTTGAATGAAGGTGGTCATTTTGAGCAATTTCTTTAGTTGATGTTATTCTTACCGTACTACCATAGTTTATCATTTTTCATTGGTCAAGTAATTGTTAAGTATTCATTTTAAAACAAAACTTTAAGTAGATTGGTTGGATATAAAGAATTTCGTAGGTATTTCACATTTTTTTTATTCGGTGTCATAATTTCGAAATTTGAAACTCTGAAAATTGAAGAGACAGTGTCCCATTTGAAAAAATATAGTTGCATTCAATGTTGTTCACCCTGAATATCTTCCCATTGACGTTATTATAACTCCAAAAATAAGCATTTTCAGTAAACGCACTCTGCCACTTGTAAAATGATTATAGATCTTGGCAGGTAGTTCTTAAAATTTAAAACTCGGTGGTTCTCAGAATAAAAGAGATAGACCAACATAGGTTAAATATTCGAAATCAGGGGAAAAAGAGCTAGCCAAACATGGAAAAATATACAGGGTGTTCCATTTGAAAAAATGAAGTTGCCATCAATATGTTGGCCACCCTGTATATATTTCAGTTTCTGAACTCATATCAAAAAACCTCAGTTGATTTCGTGAAACTTTTATACGAAACATTTTTTTTATCACCTTTAGTAACAAAGTTAAAGGGGGGGTCAAATTATAGTGAAAAACCCGGTACATACGTCAATAATTTCTTCATGCAATCAGAATGACCTGAAAACTGAATAGGTAACAGGCTTTTTGAGTCACTCAGATATCCTCTATTTCACGGGTGATTCGTTAGCGCGCCATGTTTTGGGTGAAGTAGAGGAGAATGATATATCTGAATGATTCGAAGAAGTCTGCTACCTATTCAGTTTTCCATCCATAATTTTTGATTACGTGAAGAAATTATTGACGTATTTACCTTTTTGAAAAACTAACGGAACAAAGAAGTTTTTCTTTGCATGTGTACTTCAATCAAGATTTCATGAGATGAAAAGGTACTGCTATTTATGACCCTGTATATCTCGGGTTATCAGAAATTTTAGTGAATACTTTTAGGCAAGAAATGTGCTCTATTAATTACCTATCTCCGTCAACCTCGAAATAAAAGGTGTCTTTAATGTGTACGAAATTGATCATTAATAAACCAATTCCGCCAACCTCGAAATAAGAGGTGATTTGAATGTGTACGAAATTGAGCATTAATGACCCATTTTAATGCTTATTTTAGCCATTTTAATGTGGAATCCTCATGGCAACCGTACACAAAGTATTCAAAAGCACTACGAGAAATATCAAAACTCTACTGGAACATAGAATTTCCGTTATGTTAAATGAATGTCTTGTGCGAAATGAGAATGTATTTCAATAAAGAATTTATACACTATTCATGTTGAGATCGTCGGAAAAATCTTGTACTCAACACTGTTATTAATTTAGCGACTAATGTTCTCGAACTATTAACGCGTTCGTTCCGCTCACGCATTAAAATATCTTGACCATTAGTCGTTGTCTTTAATTACCTAGTTGATTAAATAACTATTTCCGCCGACCTCGAAATAAAAGGTGATTTTAATGTGTACGAAATTGGGCATTAATAAACCATTTTAATGTTCAATTCTTTAATCATTTTAATGTGCAATCCTCATGGCAACCGTTCACAAAGTATTCAGAAGCACAACGAGAAACTCTACTGGAAAATAGAAATTCCATTATGTCAAATGTATGTCTTGTGCAAAATGAGGATGTATTTTAATCATAAATTTATACACTATTCATGTTGAGATCGTCGGAAAAATCTTGTAATCAACACAGTTATTAATTTAGCGCCTAATGCTCTCGAACTATTAACGCGTTCGCTCCCCCCTACGCATTAAAATATCTTGACCATTAGTCGCTGTCTTTAATAACCTAGTTGATTGAATAACTTTTTCTATATAAAATGTTGTGGTCAAATATTATAGGTTTTCTGAAATTCTTTGAAAAAACAATATTTAGGATATTTATTGCTTGAAAAGAATCATAGGTGAATCTAGACGAATTACTTAATAAATTTGAACAATCAGTAACAGGTATCCAACCCTTTAACATTTCAAATTTCAATAATTGTCAGTGGCCAACCAGTCTTGAAAATTATTATTTTCGGCATTGATTTTATTGGAAAATCTGCGTTATGAGATAACTTTCAGCAATTTGTGGACGTAGAAAACTTTTCCTAAGCCAGTTATCTCCATTTACTGTACGAAAACAAAACTTTTTCGCTGAAAATTCTCACCTTTCGTTAACACCGCGAATTTTCGCAACACTCCCCACCTCCAATGGCATAAATTCTTCGAAGTCCATTAACCATTCCCGCCATCTATTTTTTACATTTCCACTCGTTCTAGGTCCGGCGCTAGGACGGACGGACGAGGGGGGGTCGCAGGGGGGCACACCGTAATTAATTATGAAAAATGTCGCCCGACTACGGGACTGAACTCAAGGTGCGGAAATTTATAATTCATTTTGCAAATTCGCAATTAAAAAAAGCGTCGTACTCACGGTAAATTTAAAGTCCTCTCTCGGCCACTTATCAGGTCCGTTCTTATTGAATTTCGAGAATTATCTGCTGTTTTCTTAGCCATTAATTTTTAAAACGGAAAGTTTTAATTTTTAATCTAGAACGCTGGGTAAATTAATTTTTGATGTATTTTAATGGCCTACTGATAATTTTTGCGGGGGTGGTCGTTACCCCTGCACTATCCCTAACGTGATCGCGCCCCTCCTTTTGAGTTATGATCGTTTCGCGAAAGTTTTCGCTGCTACTATGTCGGTTCGGTTACTTTTCGTTATCGTTATCTTTTGCTCATTTTTTTTCGAACTCGTACTTAAATCCTCTTTGTTTGAACAATATGTGTTTGTTTTAACACACATTGTTAAATTTCACCTTTTTGAGTTCTCGTTCTACTTAAACGAGTCCTGTATCGTTTTATTCGAATTTTGAGCCAAAAATGGTCTAAAACGATAGGGTTAGACTCCCTGATGACGAATTCGTGGTCAAATTCAATTTTGTCTGTCGGGCCGTCAGGCCGTTAGTCCGTTAGCACAATAACCTTCAGAGGGATTGTCCTAGAGATTTGAAATTTTCAGGAAATGTTCGGTTTCAGAATGGCTCGGTTAAGTTCGTTATACAGCCAAATTGCGCAGGGTGTTCCATAAAATATGGCCATTCAAATTTCAATTGGAATATTGAAAATGAAAAACTTCATATTTCCATATGAAAATATCCGATTCGAATTAAATTTATTTATGTATAAGGATTGATACACTGAATGTTTATGCAAAATTTTGTGGAAATAGTGTTAATAGAACCATAGAAACTTCAATTGGAATATAGAAAAAAACTTAATATTTCCATGACAGGTTAACCGATTGAAAAGAAAATCTATTTCGTGAATCAAGATGGATCGACTGATTGTTCTTGCGAAATTTCAAGAAGATCGCATCATCAGAACCATAAGATTTAATTTTTTTTATTATTTATTTTTACATATTTAATTTTTTGTATAATTTCTAGAATATAATTACGATTTTACCGAGATTCTGCATTTATATATTTGGTATCAATTTCAAGACCCATCTAAAATTTTGAGGTAATAGTCATACTGCTCCACCAAAGAACGAGCGCTCAAAAGCTACCGCTCACTGCTTTTCGTAATTTTTTTGTGCGTGCTATCGCTCGTCTATAATTTTGAGCATGCAGTGGTCTCGCTGATGATGAATCTGAAGTGAATAGTTATTCTGTCCGGCCAATGGTGAGCACGATAACTCTCGAATAGATTGAAATTCAGAGGAATATTTCTCGACCTGAATGCTACGGTTGAATTCGTTCTCGGGTCAAATCGATCAAAAAGTTCTCTTTTTCAAGCCCAGAGAAAGGCTTACGTCCAGCAGATGTAAACCTCTATGCCATTTCTGCAAGTTCATCGTTTTTTCATTTCCTCCAACACCACAAAGCCCTGGCACCCATAGTAGAGTTACTCCATTGGCTCCTGCCAGTTGCTTTATGGTGTTACTACCTGCACAAGAGACCACTGGCAGTGAGATTCCAGTGATCTCGGAATATCTTGGCTGTCCGTGTTGCCACATGGTAACAAGTGTGACCTATGAGAATGGCAACCCTGTAGATATTTCAAACTGAGACAATGACGCCAATATTAGAGCAGAATTTCGTTTCATGTCATCAGAGAATATCGCTTAATGGTGTTACGATACTCCTAGTTTAGCAAACACCTTTGAACATACAAAAAATGTCAAAAAGTTATGACACTCTTTCTATTATAATAATTTCCTGTTATATCCTTCCTATAGAAAAATCCTTAATTTCTACCTTTCAATCACTTTCGGCAAAGTAGTCATCTCCGTACCGTACCGTACTATATGTGCTCCACTTCACTATCCGATCTATCATCGACACAAATTCTCCCATTCCGTGACGATTTCGTCTTATTCCAACTCGGAAGAATATCCCGAAAAGGATAAACGTCAACGACGCTGCGTCTCCAATAAATTGCGACGCAGGCTAGACGCGGCTTTGCATACAATCCCATTCATATCTTCAATATGCACATACATTGCAATACAAAGTTATCTTTCATTTTAAATTGCCTCAATTCAAACTTTTCCAGTTCCAGAGATCTGGTGAAATCCAATATCTGTGAAGGCTTCAACGAGGCCAGTTCTTCACTCTTACAAGTTTCTCGCCCAGAGCATTCTCTCCTTAGGCTCGCAATGGCAAAACATTCCATGACTAGGAGAATGAGTGTTTCTTCCTTTCCCCCCTCCCCCCCCCGCAGAACCTAGACTCGTCAGTGTCCGATAATCCCATTCACAACAGCAGGTGCTTTCTGAGGCGACAGTGTCCTGTGAGAAAGCCGGCGAGGAGGTGTAATTGTTTCTTAACAAGATCTAGATATCTTTTGGATCTTGCTGTTTCAAAGTTACTGAGGAACTTAGGGGAATGATCCATCCCTGGGAGATTTCGCCAGAGTTTTTCTCTCTCGTCTTTCTCCTTCTCCAGAAACTCCTTCTTATAGATACAACTACCACAGGCTTTTGGGCCAAAAAGTGACATTCGTACGTCCTCTTTGGCAAGTGTATTGGCCTTTTCGTTTCTTTGATTCCCGAATGGCCGGGAACCCAGATTAAAAAGACCATTGAGTTAGTTCCGGCACTCCCAGATCATTTTAGAGTCGATGACGTAGGAGCTCAGTGCTTCAATAGCAGCTTGACTATCCAAATGTATGGCTATATCTCACTTCTGATAGTTTCTTTCCATTTTATATCTAGACATCTTTCAATAGGTAAGATTTCCGCTTGAAAGACGCTCATACAGAGCCATACGACAGTGCTGTCAAAAAGTAATGACCACTGTTTCCATTATAACCATTTCAAGTTATCACGTGCTCCACTCCACCATCAGATCAATCATCGACAACAATTCCATGTCTTATTCCAACTCCAGAAAATATCCCGGAAAGGATAAACGTCAACGGCTCTCCGTCTCCAATAAATTGCGACGCAGGCTAGACGCGGTTTTGCATACATTCCCGTCCATATCTATAATATGCACATGCATGACAATACAAAGTAATCTTTCAATTTCAAGAATACAAGCGAGGCCGCATAAAAATCCGCTGATAATATTCAGCGTCAGTATCCGCGAGCGATATTTCAGCGACGGTTTTTACGATCGCGGCGGCCAAGTCGACAGAACCGAAATTTCGCGTCATTTGCCTAATGCAAAGTGGCCCACTTGATACGCCGGATACAAGATATAGACGGTTCGAAACTATAGTTAATGGGCCGTTAAAAGCCCCGAGTACTCGGGAAATATGGGGTCGTGAAATATGCGCGGCAATCTTTAACGGAAAATTCAAACGGGGATGAATTATTGAAATCGCAACTTTGGTATTGAACGTTACGCTACGCATATGGGTTGTGTATGGGTGACGTATTGGTTGTACAGGGTTGGGGTTACTCCTCGATGAATATGATCTGAACTTAAAAATAATTTGATAGGTCCATTTTCACGATTTTTCAGCCCAAAGAAGAAACGAATCAACTGAAACACTTGAGAAACACCATAATCTCTCGTGGTTTACATAGGAAAAGTGAGGTTGTTGCACTTCCGTTGTTGCACTTCCGTGCACGGAACCAATTGGTTTCGTGCACATTTGACAGCGGAGTGACATCGGAGGTATAACAACCTCACTTTTCTATATGTAAATCATAGCGAAACAACGAGAGATTTTGGTTTTTCTCGAGTGTTTCAGTTGATTTATTTCTTCTTTGGACTAAAATTCGTGAAAATGGACCTATCGAATTGTTTGTTAAGTTCAGAATATTCATCGAGGACGATATGTAGAAAAATATCAGTTTTTGGCATTCACCCTTATCTACTGCAGAAGATTTATCTATCTAATGTGTCTTATTCCGATGATAAAATGTATCCTGATATTATCCATTATTTAGTACAAACGAAGATTGCTGGTACAGCGAATGGATATTTATAATATTTATTCTTCAAGATATAGAAAAAAATTATCATTAGACGAGAAGGCTGGAAAGAAGGATTAACAAAGTATGGTGAACTATGTTGCAGATATTTTCACTCAGGTGAAGTGAACAATAAAAATCTTCCACAGATTACCATTTTATAGGATGGAAAAAAGAGTATTTCATTAGTTCATCACCAGTTTGCACAAGAGGAAGCATTTGAGACGTAAAGTGCAGTCAAAATCAAGAAGACGAAGAGATTAGCCAGTTTCAGGATTCATATTTGGACTTAAAGGAGGAAATATAGAACATTATTGGATGTATTTCCAATTCACTCGTTAAAGAAAAGAGATGCAGATTACTCTTCATTTAACAAAATTGTTGTGATAACATTTCCAGCACAGTTCTTTTAGATCTAAATAATTACCTAAGTTTTTATGAATGTATGCCCTGAAATCATATCACTGGACTAAAACTTATCTGGATGTTCTTTCAAATTGCAGTATATCTTTGTTTTTTATATGAGACAATTAAAAGGTAACTGCTATCTCCGCTATTCTCTATTTTGTAGAAAATAGCATAAACATACTTACTTCTAACTCTGTATTGTGAAATTAATTACAATTTCTTATTAGATAATTAAGTTTTTATTTATACAAGAATCTAAAATTTGTTGGTTTGTATTGAACGATGAATGCTTTACTTTCGACAAAATATAAATTAATTTTTTTAATTTGTATTTAATAGAATTCGTTTTCTACGTTGTGAATAATTAAAATATAGATTTCAATTTTCATTTTATCAATAAAATTATTATGGAATTCAAGGGCTTTCAATTCAATAAAGAAATATGATAATTTTCCTTATTTCCATATATTGAAGAATAAATATTATAAATATCATTTGATTCACTGCAGCAACACTCTTTGTTTTCACTGAATAACTGATCATATCAGGATACATTTTATCTTTGAAATGAACCAAGTAAGATGGATAAATATCTTCCTTCTACAGTTGACAAGGGTGAATTCCCAAAACTCATATTTTTCTACATATCGTCCTCGATGCATATGATCCGAACTTAATAAACAATTTGTTAGGTCCATTTTCACGATTTTTCAGTCCAAAGAAGAAACAAATCAACTGAAACACTTGAGAAACACCATAATTTCTCGTGGTTTTGCTAAGATTTACATAGGAAAAGTGAGGTTGTTGTACTTTCATTGTGCGTCCGCTGTCAAACGTGCACGAAACCAATTGAACCGTTAGATTAGATGAATGGTAGGTCAGTTACATCTGTAGATCAGATGAACGTTAGGTCAAATCATCCAGTAGGCCAGCTGATCCCGTAGTTCGAATGAATACTTAGTAATCTTTCGCCGTATAATTCGCAATATTCTCACATCTACATCTTTCTTGCAACTTCCAAACATCACCCCATTACTTCAGATCTCACCCTTTCCTCCCAGACATAACGCACCCTTTAATGAGCACTCCGGCAACTTTTCAAATTTACATTAATACGGCTACGCAAAGAGACACTGGATTCGCAGAAATACACACAGCAGAAATATGAAATAAGGTGCCCGTATTCGCGTAATAAACAAAGAGTTAATAACCGACGTCAGCGCTCTCTAGCCCAGGCTAGGTTAATGGACATTCTGTATTAATATATATTTATATAGGCATATCAATTACTCCCCGGATTATCGTTCGGTAGAAGTGAAATATAAACTGGTAGATACGGCCGACTTTAGTCGTGTTAACGAACAACGTCAACGTGCTTGAATCTTTCAAAGGCGCGAATGAGAAAATGAAATTTGTATATTACGGTCGCTTGCGGTATTCGAAATGACTGGCAGGACGCTTCCGGTTTATTGCTGTGGAATGTTGGCGAGCGTGGGTCTCCAATGGTTAAGATGGAATGACCACTGAATCTCTGAAGGCAGTTGTAGCTTTTTTATTTGAAGCCAAAATGATGATTTGCGTTTTATTTCGCGATTTTGTGATTTTGACCTGATGCGCATATATACTACTGGAAAAAATTAAAGGATCAAAAAAAAATTCCAAATTTTTCGGCAATTTTCAACATGCCGTAACTTTGAGAGGAATGGTCGTACAAGAAATTTAAAAAAATGAAATTGTAGCTCTAAGTGTCTAGTTTTTGGATTAGAACTTGAAAAATTTTAAGTTTCAGTGGTTTTCGAGTAATGATAGAAAAATCAGCAACAAAAAAATTCTCAAAATTTTTCCACTTTTTTTTTCTTGTCTACGAGGGTGGAAATTTTATTTTTGCATAATCGTTATAATGATGTTAATTCAGCTTTAATTTATTTTTTTATTGACCTCAATACGTCCACTTCTCGCCGAGATATCGGTCTTCAAATGGAAAAGGACCCATTTGTCTTTGATTATCGATTTCTCAGCAACCAATGATCGCACAGAAAATTGAAGGAGGGTTACAAGATCTTAAATGAACTCCGATCAATGAACAACCATTGCTTATTCATAGAATTTTTTTTTCTCCATGTCGCATCAATGTAAAAATTTAACAAAAAAGGGCTTTTGGTGGTTTCTTGGAAAATCTACCGCTGGATCGAAACTGTTGAGGAAACCAATAATGTTAAGTGTGACTTTCACAGTTCAATATGTTGATAAAATCCTTACCAAGAGTCAACTCAATCCAGCGAGCCGTTTTTTTGTTTGACTTGATTGAATTTTTGAAAAAAATAAGGATCACGTTTTTTTGCTCTGAGAAGCTCATAATCTTCAAAAAAGGTAAAAAGGAATTTGCTCGAGCTTTTTCCACATTTTATTTGCAGATAGTTCATAAATTTCAAAAAAAGAAAATAAAAAAAGCTAACAAATAAAATTTTCATTAATTTAATAACGGATAAAACATGGATCCTTTTCCATTTGAAAACCGATATCTCGGCGAGAAGTGGACGTATTGAGGTCAATAAAGAAAATAATTTGAAGCTGAATTAACAAAGTATCCTATCATTATAACGATTATGCAAAAATAAAATTTCCACGCTTGTAGACAAAAAAAAAAGTGGTAAAATTTTGAGAATTTTTCTGATGCTGATTTTTCTATCATTACTCGAAAACCACTGAAACTTAAAATTATTGAAGTTCTAATCCAAAAACAAGACACTTGGAGCTACAATTTCCTTTCTTTAAATTCCGTGTACGACCATTCCTCTCAAAGTTACGGCATGTCGAAAATTGCCGAAAAATTTGGAATTTTTTTTTTATCCTTTAATTTTTTCCAGTAGTGTATATTGTCAACATAAAATGAAATTATTTCATTATCCCATGTCACTTCTGAATTTCTTGTTTTTTTCTTTGAAAAACAAATGAGGTGGGTTCCTGATAAGATATAAGTTCAACACTTTCTTTGTTCTTAATGGTTTTGGACTTATTTTATTTGTTTTTTTTTTTGTTGTGTTTATTCACTTGGATCTGTAATGTTCACACTAATAAGAAATAAAAAAAAATTATTAGCTTTGATAAGGACACGAGTAGTATCGAAACGTTCATCAACATTTGTATGTAAAAACCTGAAAAATAAAAATAGTAAACTTGCCAGATAATCTTCTTATTTTTCATTTTTATTTTTCAGCATAAGTGTCAATTTCATTTCAATATTCATTGGGGTTTTCAACAAAATCCAAAAAAATTATTTTCGACTTTTCCTCGAATTTCAAAACCACACAGCACAAGACAATACCAGCACCTCAAGAATCCATCCGCGAATCAGCAGGCAACTGCGAAAATTCAATTAAAACCGTAACACTAATCAGCAAGAGCAATCTATGAGGTCGTCCCTTCGACCATTAAAAGACAAAGACGGACCAGATAAAGAAAAAAATGATTTAGTATTTTCGCCCGACCGCGAAATGGTCCCTCATTTCGCATTTTTAATTATTTTCAACCCTCTACTTTCGGAAAAACTTCCAACGCGGGCGCGACTGCGGGTTTATTGGTGCCGATCTTATCGGCCGCTTTCAATTATTTATAGTTGTTTTAATCAGACAGGAAATGAAAAATAAACGGGCTTCATTTAATTCGGAGCGAATATTTCGGCCGGGAATTTTTTCTACCGTGTAATTTAATATTCGATGCCGGATGTCTGGGGAAGACGTCGCCGTTTATTTTTTTTTATTATAACGGTGTCGTTGGATTTTCTTCGGGAATATCGGAGGTTTAAATTCGAGAAAAAGAGTTTCAAGGTTTTATTGTGTTCTGTGGAAGTTTCGTTTGGAATAGCAACTAGAATTCAATGTATTTTTGGGAATTGAAAATACACACTTCGTCAAAAGTCTTGCCCCTGCCCAGAGCTGTGCCGAGCACTGAAGAAAAGTGCTCCGAGCACACAGCACAAGCTCTATTGAAAAGTGCTCCGGAATCCCGAGCACTAAGCTCTTATTTTTTGAGGAATTCCGCGATTAATAAACACTTTTGAAACGTAATTTATTTGCACTAACACCGAGCACTAAGCATTATTCAGAATGAAATTCTGTATTTTCCATTCAAATGTCTCTTAGTTTGGAATTTTAATTTTGATTTTTGATGTCTTGATTTTTTTTTTCGAGTGTTATCGTATTTCGGACTGGGCCTAATTGAAATTGAAAATAGTTTTTTCTCAGTGAGTACAACTTTGTCGATAAATATTATTTTCGATTGTCATAAAGAGACAATGAGGTCTTGCCAACAAATAAGATGGGAATGTTTCTTATGACGAAGCTAGAGAGAAATGCTGACTGGTATCAATGACGAAAAGTTTTCTAAGCTCTACTCGTATATAGCATTCATTCAGTGAACAGACTGTAACTTCAATGTTCGCTGTTAAATACCTTGAAATCATGATTATACATACATTGATTATACATTATAGGCTTCGGCACAACTCTGTCCCTGGCCTATCAACTCTCAAGTTTTTGAATGTAGCATAACAGTTTTTGTGTATGGAATCTCAATTATCTTTTCCTTCACATAGAAACCGGCTAAAAATGTTTCATGTTCGAGAAAATACAGGTATATTGAAAGTTACCGGAACATCAAATTCCTCAGTTTGACCAGGCAGGAATAGTAGACCTACATCAAGAAACTTCGTCAAAGCATCCGATTTCTTATTTCAAATGGAACGCCTGTTATTTCTTCATCTAGTTGAACGCAAAAATTAATTTCGAAACTTTTTTCACGAGGTTTTCCTATATCTAAATCTGTTAGTTTCCCAGCAATTTTAGATTTTCATTCAAAACTAGTAAATCAACAATTTTATGTAGTGATAATCATAGAAAAAATTTCTATGATGAGTGATTTTACAGTTGCAGAATGAATCTCAGAGAATTATTACTCAAATACCTGTTCAATGTATTGTATTGTAATGTAATTGAAAATCGAGAATTGCTGAGAAACTATTGGGTTTAGGTATAGAAAAACCTTATGGAATTAATTTCATAATAATAAATTAATTTTGGAGTTCAACGAGATGAAGAAATAGCGGGTACCTATGCCATTTAAAATAGGAAAGTTTTTCAGCATCATTCATAATAAATGTTTGAGAATTAACTGGAATCGCTCTGTACATTCCAGAGTTCAATTTTTTACTCTTTATGGGACTAGTTGATATGTCTACTCAAAAAAAGATTGTCGGTATCGCTTGCGTAACTGGTGTCTTCATAAATTATTATTCAAAATGACTCCATATTTCAAATGTTTTGCGATTATCTCGTTAATGGTGCATTAAATGTACAGAGTGATCCGAAGAAACTAATCATAATTTGAGCTTGCCTTTCCTTTTTTGAGGTCATATTTAGGGTGTCACATTTAAAAAAGTATAACACTGGTCTGTAACTTTGTATTGAAACACCCTGTATATTTGGAAATAATTTTAAATTGTGGTTTTGGTTACCCTACCCTCACCACAAAAAAAATCAAATTCAAAATATCATCATTTACACCCTCAAAATGACCATCGTGTCAGTGGTGGGCTACCCTGAATATTAATGAAAATTATTGCATCTCTTCTTCATGTATGTAATACATGAGTAGAGATGAAAAGTACTATTGATCAATTTAGTAGTTTTCATACTCAGCTCTTATTTTGAGGTCGAAAAATAGTTATTTAATAAACTAGGTTATTAAAGACAGCGACTAATGGTCAAGATATTTCAAAGCGTTCGCTCCGCTCACGCTTCAATAGTTCGAGACCATTAGTCGCTCGATTAATAACCGAGTTGATTACAAGATTTTTCCGACGATCTCAATATGAATTGTGTATGAATTCTTGATTGAAATACATTTTCATTTTTGCACATGACATACATTTGTCAAAGTGAAATTTCTATGTATCTATGTTCCAGTAGAGTTTTGACATTTCTCGTAGTGCTTCTGAATACTTTGTGAACGGTTGCCATGAGGATTGCACATTAAAATGGCAAAAAAATTGAGCATTAAAATGGGTCATTAATGCTCAATTTCGTACACATTAAAATCACCTTTTATTTCCAGGTCGGCGGAAATAGTTATTTAATCAACTAGGTTATTAAAGACAGCGACTAATGGTCAAGATATTTCAATGCGTGAGCGGAGCGAACGCGTTAATAGTTCGAGACCATTAGTCGCTCGATTAATAACCGAGTTGATTACAAGATTTTTCCGACGATCTCAATATGAATTGTGTATGAATTCTTGATTGAAATACATTTCTATTTTGCAGAAGACTTACTTTTGACATAATAAAATTTCTATGTATCTATGTTCCACTAGAGTTTTGACATTTCTCGTAGTGTTCCTAATTACCTTGTGAACGGTTGCCATGAGGATTGCATATTAAAATAGCAGAAATTGAGCATTAAAATTGGTCATTAATGATCAATTCCGTACACATCAAAATCACCTTATATTTTGAGATCTACGGAAAAAGTAATTTACCGACTGAAGTCTTGTCTATATCTATACTAATATTATGAAAAGGAAAGATTTGTATGTTTGTGGGTTTGTGGATTTGTGGGTTTGTGGCGTTGATACGAGTTAACTCATAAACTACTTGACCGATTTCAATAATTCTTTCACCCTTAGAATGCTACAATATCCCTGAGTAACATAGGCTATACTTTCCACCCGAGAAAATTAAGGAAACCTACTATAACTTCAATGATAATAAATATGAGTACCTAAATCAGCTATTTTCAGGTGCGCTGCAAAAACCGTAAGACGTACATGGAAACAATGTATGACGGAAATGTATCTCTTCAATAGTTCTACAAAAAAGTCCGGGATAGCATATATCCATCTTTCAAGGTTTACTCGGTATTACCTTTTAAAGGTATCCGACTGTTTCTCAAAATTATGCATTATTTGGGAGTATTTTTTTATGAATACGCTATCGATCCTTACCCAATTAAATACGTCGTTCATACCCACTATTTAATTTAGAACGAAATTGCTTTTTACATCATTCAATAATGATGAATACATCAAAAGATATGGAAGGTTGAAGATGAAATCGCACCAAAATGAGTCTCCGAGGTAGGCACTAGGCGGGTAGGAGAAGGTACCGGAGTGTGAGGGATGTATGAATGTATTTTGGATTGCCTGATTCCCATATGTTTATGATCACAAATCAGATCAACAGATAGCGCTGTAGTCGTTATTTAGGTTATTCATCTACTCTGTAACTAAACGGCTGGATCGAATTGAATGAATTTCTGTGTATACAGAACAACGTCTGTTGGGTCTGCTATTATTGAATAAAAGGCAGTTAGTTGAAGCTAGTAGATATCAACAATAAGTGATTATGCAAATAAATCAATTAACTGTAAGATGCTCTTTATTTGCCCCATCATTCCACAACCGGAGACATCGCTCTATTTATACGATTACGCACAGCATCCATAAGTTATCCACCGATTCAAACAATACCAAAAGCATGACATACGACCGGGCGTGGCATGGCATTCTCCAAATCTCATCTTTCGAATTCTCCTCGACCGTGTGATCCGGGCCTATCTCAGGAGACGCGCTTTAATGCAAATGGTCCATCTCTGGCACAATAGAGCTTTGATGAGAGCCAATAAATCAGGAATATATGCAAAATAGCACCCCCCTGCCCACGTGATGTATGAGGGGTGCTATCATCTGGGTGACGCTAGGGCTGTTCAGGGGATGTTATTATTGCTATAGGCCATTAGTGGGCTTCGATATTTCTGAAGTTAATGTTGGAAGATCTGGTGAAACGCCGTGGGTGGTCTCTTTAATTTCTGATAGAGCTGGATCGATTTTTGGTGATGGGGATGGAGTTTTCGTAGGGTGGAAGTGGGTGGTAGATCGATGGGTACTTAGTGTATACAGGGTGATGTAAAATATCCCGACGAAGGAATAAAATAAGGATCGATGTCTCCGGTTGCGGAATAATGGGTCGAATAAGGAGAATCTTACAGTTGATTGATTCATTTGATAATCACTTATTGTTGTTATCTACTAGCTTCAACTGTCTTTCATTCAATAACAGAACTTCAGTAGGTAAATAACTTTTTTCCTTCGACCTCAAAATAATAGCTGCGTTTGAAGTCTACTAAATTGATCAATAATAACCCATTTTATTGCTGTGCGTAATCGTATAAATAGAGCGATGTCTCCGGTTGTGAAATGGTGAGGAAAATAAACAGCATTTTACAGTTAATTGATTTATTTGCACAATTGCTCATTCTTGTTATGGAATCATCGACTAAAATCAGCAATGCTATCTTCGTAAAGGGATCCACTCACTAGGAAGGAAGAATGCGCAGTTAAATATCTGCACTCTGCACGTTAGCTGTAGAGTAAACGTGTGCATTCATATTTCCACACACAGACACTTTTGCTTGTTGAGTGAGGATTGAGGATGTGAGACAAGCGTGAGATGACGTCGAAAAATATCTGATGTTAATGGCAGTGGCGTGTGTTGTTATAAGGAAAAAATGTCCAATGTATAAATAGCGAACCCGACACTGTATTGCTAAAAATATGAAACGTGCACAGACTTGTTGCCCATACACGGTCGTTCTTGGTCATTCTCCCACGTACGATGAGCAATGCACACACTAAAATCAAAACTATCTTGATTTCGACGGAGATAATTGCGCATTCCAAATTTCGAACGGCGGAACGCCATACACACACTGTTTTCACTGTACCCCGTACCACGCGCATTGAAACCTTCGCGCTTCCTTCTTGAGTGGGCCCTTTAAGACAGCTAGAAGTTTACAATTCTTGAATAATTTTGATGGTTTGAATAACTATTGTAGAATTTTTAATCTAGAATTCTCCTGAATAAACTGTAGATAATGAGAAGTATAGAAGCAATCGTAGATAAAGTTAAGTATTGATTTATTAGTACAGTCAAACGCAGCAAGACGAAGAGTGGCAATTTTGAGTCGTAGGACAAACCATTCTACAGTCTTACGAGATAGAAGAACACAAAGATCAAGCGAGCAAATCCAATAAGAAAATGCAGATGTGCGTGTTAACACGGGCAACATGGCACAAAATCAACGAAGAAGATTTGAACATAGAGAAGAGCGCAGATTCATGGTAGACGGACACAGAACATCAAACCAAAAAAGTAGAAAAGTGTTTTAACAATAATGTAGATTAAAGCAAAACGACGTTACCCGGGCCACCTATTATAATCAAAAATTCTTAATATACAGGGTGACTGGTGAAGTAAGGGACAAAGGCTAACTGAGGATAGAGGACCTCAAACTGAATGAGGATTGTGGGTTTAATGTCCCATAAACTTTGTTGAAAACATAAGTACGAGATGGATTATTGTTCAGGAGTTGAGAAGAAAGTCAAACTCTTCTCGAGCTAAAATCCAGTGCTTCTGTTCTATCAAGAGTATAATTTTTCATCCTGTGGACATGAAAAGTACTTCAATTGTTCTAAAGAGCCATAAAGTGTGTGAGGGGAATGGCTCTAATATCGAGCATTTGTTTATTTGATTTTTATAAATCATATGTGCTACTGTTACTGTTTTTGTGTTTGTATTGTATTGGAATTTTTCTTATAATACTGATAAATAAATTGATAAAAAAGGATTTCAAGATATGAAGAAATATTTAGAATGCATCAGGATTATTTGAGCATCTCGAATTCAGTGTTTTTTCTAACAGGAATAGTATGTTTCTCCAGGTGAAAATGAATAAATTGTAATTATAAACTTTCAACATATCATAAAAACTATAAAAAATTTGTGCCATTCAAACTAAAAACAGATTTTTACTTAGTGTTTTTTGCAGATTCCAATTTTCCATTTCAATTTTTTTATCTCATGTACCGAGTGATGTTTCTCACCTGACACGGAAATTGAAATTTTTTTATACGGACCTGCAATTTTTGAAAAATATTTTCTTCTCGCGCTGATGTACAATATATATAGTAACAGGCTTGCCAAATATTAGCGAAAAATTTGCCATATTGACGAAGATATGGGAGTTTAAAGTTTTAGCACTTTTTCAAAAAACACCCTGTATCTCTGAAACTGATAGCCTTATGGGACATTTAAACCCAAAATCTTCGTTCAGTTTGAGGTCCTCTATCTCCAGTTAGCCGTTGTCCCTTACGTCACCAGTCACCCTGTATATGTATGAGTAATTAGGATAAATTGAAATCAAAATGTTGGCTCATAGTCGATCTGATCACTTTGGAATGATTTGTAAATTCACCATTACGAAAGTTTTTATCGATTTAAATCGACCGAAACTTCTAGCCAGTATATCACCGAAATCTTTCTCATTTGCATAATCCCACCTCCTAAAATAAAAATCTCCTCATTTACTTCTCCCTCCTCGTAACCCATCGATTTTCTTCTGATAAATTAGAGGCTTCCATTCTCCATTGAAAAAATTCAATTCTCCGAAAAATGCTATCAACCACCCCCTCTGAAAAATGTACATCATCAACTCACCACCGATATCCAACCTTACACTTTAAATCTGAGAGGGGGTAGGGGGCAGTCGGGGGATGTTTTTGCATTAAACCTGAGAGATCTTAATAATAAAAAATCACCGATCATTAAACAGTGTCTAAATATACGTTCGGTTGAAATTTCCCCTGAAGAATCACCCTCAGATAAGGGAGGAATATAAGGGGTATACGGGACTCGGTGCAATATCTATTGCCGCAAGGCTTATTATTCGGTTAATATAAATGGCGGATCATTTTTTTCGACTTTTAATATGCCCATGTACAATTTAATTTTATCTCTGTTGGGATATTTTTCAATGATGTTCGGTGGTTTGCTCAAAACATCAGTTTCGGTTTAGTATAAGAGGCGGCAGACAGGTCTTTTTCGATTTATATCCATTTTCGACGATTTAAAATGTTGAATAATATGGACATTTTCTTATATTTCAGTGACAATTCATTTGTATAATACCGCCAGATTGAGAATTTCGAATTTGTGTGTCCTAACTTATTAGGTTTGGCTTTACTACAAAGAAACCAATATTGATTATACTAAGTTAATCATGCCAGGCGGTCTAAAACCGAATCGCAAGTTACCTGAACGTAACTTGCCGGTATTTTAGCTCGCTCGCGGACAGTGGCTTTCTTCAGCGTCTCGAGCCTGGTATAATTCTTAGTTCGGATCTTGTTTTTCAAAATGGGCCAAAGACAATAATCCATTAGATTCACGTCGGGTTAATTCGAGATCCACTGTGTGGTTCAAAACGTTGTTTTTCAACCATTCTTGGTTCACTCGCGCTTTGTGAGCCGGTGCAGTCGCCTTTTGGAACATCTATGGTCTGCGACCGAAATATTTGTCTGCCCATGGCTTCAAAGCAGCCTCAAGAACACTAACCTGATAAATTGTTGCATTAACTTAGACGAAAAGGCTCAATGATTACCATTGGTGAGCGCCCATCCGCGGTTACAGCGGTCCAAATACTTATTTGTGAAGGGTGCTGGTTCCTGGTAGTAAACCGATGACTCAGATTTTCATATGAACTGTTTGGCCCAGAACCCTTCTGTTGTATAGGTAAATGTACCTATAAGAAGGAGTTTTTGGAGTAGGAGAAAGCCGAGAGGGAAAACTCTGGCGGTATCTCCCAGGGATGGATCATTCCACTAAGTTCCTTCAGAACTTTGAAACAGCAAGATCCAAAAGAAACAATTACACATCACTGGCTTTCTTACTGGACACTGTCGCTTCGGGAAGCACCTGTTGAGGATGGGACTATTGGACACTGACGAAGGTAGGTTCTATGGGGAGGAGGAAGAGACCCCTATTCACCTAGTGACGGAATGCTTTGCCATTGCGGGCCTAAGGAGGCGAGAAACTTGTAAGAGTGAGGAACTAGCCTCGTTGAAGCCTTCACAGATATTGGATTTCATCAGATCTCTGAAACTGAAAGGCCAGCTGTGAAGGGTGTGGTCAGCACAGCTCTGTAAATGGGCACAATAGACTTTGAGTTCATAGTAGTGAACTGAAACCCCTTTTTAAAGTATAACTAAACATCACTTAGCAAATTTTCCAATAGCTAATATTACTGTGGCCGGACCTTGTAGAAGTATAAGTGATTAATATTAATTGAATATTGAAAATGATATTTCTATACCCCTGAATTCAAAGGTCGTAAGAGTGAGAATAATTAATGGGGATGATCACTCATTCACTCACAATAGAGTGGCCATCGTTGAGAACTGTGATTCAACATTCATTCTAAACTCAAACAGTGAAATGAAGGCTTACGCGTACGTCACATTCAACCGCCAATTCTGATCATTTGAACCAGCTTATTTCGGTAATTTCGAACTTCCTTCTCGAAAACCTGTCAAAGGAAACAGAGAACGGATAATGGCTCTGGTTTTCCGAAGCTCCATTATTGCTGAAATGATATTTTCCTTGAGATCACTGGAAGTTCCCATTGATTATATACTTATGCAAATTTGTATACTTTTTCGTGAGAGATATTTCGAGCAACAAAATGGCGACTATTCAAAATAAGCCCCGAGCAGAAGCTTTTGAGCGCTCGTTCTTTGGTGGAGCAATAATACCATTACCTCAAAATCTCATATAGGAGTTGAGATTGATTCCAAATATATAAATGCAGAATCTCAGCACAATCGGAATTATATTCTGAAATTATTCGAAAAATTGAATATGTAAAAAATGAATAATTACAAAAATTAAATTCTTTGGTTCTGATGATGAGACCACCTTGAACATTTGCATGAGCATTCTGTTTAGTAGTTTTCATTTTGATAGTTGTTTGTCTGTGCATTTTTTGTAAAAATTTTGTTTCTTCATTTTTATTCTATTGTAAGGATATTTTTTAGTGAGATATTCTTAATAATTTACTCCAAATAATGTGGTATTCCAAGTTTAGATTTATAGTAAAATATTCCTTTCGATCGCATAGCACAAACTTCATATAATAATTGATGAATTATGCGATTTTTGGGCGAGGAAATATATGTAATCACAAGACTAACAGGCGAGAACGATACTCTGAAATCAAACGCTGGCCCTCCAGGTTGGGGTTGAGGCATCGGGCTAACTCCTCGATACTCATAAAAATGTTGAAATGTTGAAAAAACCCAATAGGAGCCTCGGAAATTGCAGGTTCTATGGTTGTGTTTACACTATGGCACAAAACTTAGCATGGAGATTCACTATATCAATCTTTATTCACTGAAAAATTTCAATCGAATCGGATATCCCGTTCTGGAAATATGAAGTTTTTTTTTTCAATATTCAAATTGAGTTTTCTATGGTTCTGTTAGCACTATGGCCACAAAATTTTGCATGAAGCATATTATATTATGAGCATCTTGCATTTGGCCGCAACATTTCATTTCGATGGGTTTCGTTTGATGTGAGATATTGAGAAACAAAATTTTGAATAGCCATATTTTATGGAACACCTGTACGATTTGGCTAGTTAACGGACTTAACCGAGCCATTTGGGAAACGAACTCATCCTGAAAATTTCAAGTCTCTAGGACGATCCCTTCGAAAGAATGGAATTTGACCACGAATTCGTCATCAGGGAGTCTAACCCTATCGTTTTAGACCATTTTCGGCTCAAAATTCGAAAATTACAGACATTTGAGCAAAACGATATAGCCCTCGTTTGAGTAGAACGAGCGCTCAAAAATCAACACTCCTACGAGAAAAAAATCATTCATCATCCCAATCGTGACCTACGCCCCTGACCATCCGCCCGAAATCCGATCCGTGGAGCCCCCGACGACAAGGCAAGAACAAACAGGTGCCTGTTTGATTATTTATACCTGAATTCCAGTTCAAACAGGATCGCTTTGAGCAATCAGGGCTCACTAGATTCCACGGATACGTTCGAAGGTGCGAGAACTTGCCAGTTGATTGTTTCCGGACGCTCGTTCGTCTCGCGTTCCCGCAGCCCGCTATTCAGCTGTTGATGTTGGACTTGAGCCCTCTCTCAGTTGGCCCTGATTGATGTTCATTTCAATTGTTTAACTTGATCCATAGCCACCTGTTAAATTCGAGGCTCTCTCTGCTCTGTTTGTCGCTGCATACTCGGATGGATGTCAAAGAAATACGTCTTGGGTTTGGTTTGGAATTGCGATTATCTGAAGGAGTGAGGTGCATCTAGTGACGTTAAATGGTAATCTGGTAATCGGGTTTCAGGTATGGTTGGGATGTATGAAGATGCAACAAGAGGAGACCTCAGTAAACGCTTGATACAATTTTGTCCTTATGACTGCATCCATGGACTTATTGCTGAAGGATTTGGTCAAGAATTCTTCAAGGGTTTCAAGATTAAATGAGAAACTATCCATCTGAAATGAGGATATGATTTTGAGGATTCTTGTGAAACTTCTGTTTTCAATACGAAGTTTAAAAAAACACAGATTCAGAATTTTTGGAATATATTTTCATCTGTCGGATAGTTTAGTTTAGTTTAAGAACGGGTAAAAGTTCACTGCGACCTCAAGGTCTATTCTGCCCCCTTACAGAGCTGTTCTGGCCACACCCTCCACAGCTCGCCTTTCAGTTCCAGAGATCTAATGAAATCTAATATCTGTGAAGACTTCAACGAGGTTAGTTTATCACTCTTACAAGTTTCTCGCCCAAGGGCTTAGGCTCGCAATGCCAAAGTATTCTATGACTAGGTGAATGAGGGTTTCTTCCTCCTCCCCCCCCAGAACTCACACTCGTCAGTGTCCGATAATCCCATCCTCAACAGTTGCTTCCTGAGGCGACAGTGTCCTGTAAGAAAGCCAGTGAGGAGGTGTGATTGCTTCTTACCAAGATCCAGATATCTTTTGGATCTTGCTGTCTCAAAGTTTCGGAGGAACTTAGTGGAATGATCGATCCCTGGGAGATTCCGGTAGAGTTTTTCCCTCTCGGCTTTCTCCTTTTCCAGAAACTCCTTCTTATAGGTACATTAACATATACCACAGAAGGGTTCTGGGCCAATGAGTGACATTCGTGCGCCCTCTTTGGCAAGTGTATTGGCCTCTTCGTTTCCTTTGATTCCCGAATGGCTGGGAACCCAGATTAGAAAAACCTTATTTTTCTTGCCTACCTCATGGAGTTTGTTCCGGCACTCCCAGCTGCTTTAATAGCAGCTTGACTATCTGAGTGTATGGCTATATCGCACTACTGATAGATCTGTCGGGTATCTTGTTTACTAAACTTAAGTAGCTCTTTGGCTGACATCAATAGCGACATACCTTCATCAGAATGAATCGATACATACTGAGTGCATCTATGGGAAATGATTACCCTTCAAAAGGGTCTTTTAGCGGTCTTCGAAGAACAGAACATCCAAAACATCATCAGTTGAAAGGACAAACTTGATTTTAAAACACCCTCCTGGCGAAAGCGCAAATATTGAAGGTAAGTTTTAATTTTGTAAAAACGGCAAGACAGGGTTTTTTCTACTGTGGTTTCCCTGAGGTCTTGTGTCATACGGATGGAGCATTGTTTCGTTTTTCTATCTGCGTTCGCAAAAAATCTACGCTGATATTTTAGTGTAAACGCCGAAAAGTACTAAAAGTGAAAGATCAACGAAGAACGTTCTTGTTCTAGCTCTTGCTCTTTGTTCGTTTGATTCAAATTCAACTACTATTTTTTCTGTTGACTTCAAAATAAAGGCTGAGTTTAACAATTACGAACCCATTTCATTGCTCAATTTCTTCTATTTCAATGTGCTATTGTCATGGAAAACCGAACATAAAGTATTCAGAAGCTGTAGGAGTAATATTTTATAACCCTACTGAAACGGGGAAACACAGAAATTCATATTATGTCAAATGTATGACTTGTGCAGAATGAACATGTATTGTAATCAAGAATTTATACTTAATTCATAATGCTGTTGACGAAAAAAATTTTGTAGTCAACTCGTTCACTAATCTAGTGACTAATGATCTCGAACTAATATCTTGACCATTAGTCGCTGTCTGTAATACCCCGGTTGATTAAATAACTAAGTAACTGATAAGTAAGAAACGATATTAAAGTGTACGAAATTGATCATTAATGACCTATATGAATGCTCAATTTCTGCTATTTACATGTGCAATCCTCATGGCAACCGTTCACAAAGTATTCAGAAGCACTACGAGAAATATCGAAACTCTACTGGAACATAGAATCATAGAAATTTTGCAATGTCAAATATAAGTCGCATACAAAATGAGAGTGTATTTCAATCAAGAATTCATACACAATTCATATTGAGATCGTCGGAAACATTTTGTAATCAACTCGGTTATTAATCGAGCGACTACCTAACTATTGAGCTCACGCGTTTAAATATCCCAACCATTGGCCGCTCTCTTTAATTCCCTAGTTGATTAAATAACTATTTCCGTCGACCCCAAAATGAAAGCTTTGTTTAACGTATACGAAGTTGAATAATATTTACTTATTTTTCCGCCGACCTCGAAATAAAAGGTGATTTTAATGTGTACGAAATTGAGCATTAATGACCCATTTTAATGCTCAATTTTTTAGCCATTTTAATGTGCAGTCCTCATGGCAACCGTACACAAAGTTTTCAGAAGCACTACGAGAAATGTCAAAACTCTACTGGAACAAAGAAACATAAAAATTTATATTTGTCAAATGTATGTCGTGTGCAAAATATGAATGTATTTCAATCATGTATTTATACACAATTCGTATTGAGATCGGCGGAAAAATCTTGTAATCAACTCGGTTATTAATCTAGCGACTAATGGTCTCGAACTATTAAAGCGTTCGCTCCGCTCACGCTTTGAAAATCTTGACCATTAGTCGCTGTCATTAATAACCTAGTTTATTAAATAATATGTTTCAGTCTCATGTGGTGATCCGTAGAGATAACACTGTATTAAGTGCTCCTACAATAAAAATTACGAGTCGACTTCAAAACGGAATAAAAGTGTGAAAAAAGGCTTATTGAACAAGTGTGAAAACAGTACTGATAGGGTTGTTCAGATTTCGATTTACTATTTACCGTAGATTGATACCTGAATCATTTAATTGAGAAATAAATTAAATCAACTGTGATCATTATCGCAACTAGCAGCTGCGAGGCGACTGTTGTAAAGTATTCCATACAGTTAAGGATAAATTGTGGTAAGATGTCTGATGATGGAAAGGAAGATATCTCATTAAGGCACTTATTGAGCGAAATATTGAATACAAAACAGGAATTGAAAAACTGTATTACTGCATCGGAGACTAGACTGATCCTAGAAATACAAAACCTCAAAAATAGGGTGAACAAACTGGAAAAGAAAATCAACACCTCAGGGAACAACTGGAGCTTGGCAAACGGAACCAGAATAAAAATAATATTGTTATATTCGGACTGAAAAAACAAAAAAGTGAAATAACTACAACTTCTGTCTGCAAAGAAATATCACGTCTATTGGAAGTCGAATTAGAGGAATCTGAGATAAACGATCTCTACCCTCTTGGTAGAGCTGACAACTGCCCCATTAAGGTTGAACTTATTTCATATCAAAAGAAAAAGCTCATTTTCAGGAACACGAAAAAATTGAAAGGAACGGGCGTGTCCATATCGAATGACCTCACATTGGAACAGCGTGAAGAATTGAGAACTTTGAATAAATTCCTCAAAAAAGCTAGAGTGGAAAGTCAGGAGCAGTCATATATCCGAGGCAACAGATTGGTTATTGGAAGTAAAATATATTCTATAGAGGACTTGGAAAACACGAACGAAGAGAGCAAGCCAAATAGTGCCCCGAATACACCCATGAAAGATATAGAACATAGTTCCGCCGAAGAAGACAGCGTTTTTGACGAAGAGCAGGCAAGTAGTTCGTCCGCCAAGACACAAGCGAAATCGGAAAAGCCGTCTACTCCACATCTGGCCACCCATAAGAAGATATTTCCATCGAGGAGCAAATTGCTCAGAGAAAGTGTACCAGAGGTGAGGAAACTTCGATCTAGAACATTACATGAAAACTAGACAGTGAGTTCATTCGTTTTTCTATACATGTTTTCTGTGGGGTTGGTTTTTGTTATTGTAGTGTAAAAGGTTATTTGTATACTGAAGTTGTTTGTATGCTGAAGTGAATAAAAAATGGACCAATTTATTAGAGATTATCAAAACGAAAACTATGATACCATATACCAGGGGTATATCTTGGTCAGTTTGTAATTTTCTGGTAGTTGAAATAAAAAAAAAAGAGAAACTGAGTCACCAATATGAATCAGTATATTAGGGATTATCAGGAATTAAGCTACAATACAAGGATAATAGATAACATAGATGCATTCGTAAAAAATACTGCAATTAGCAAAATTGGTGAACTAAAAATATTTCATATGAATATAAGAAGCATGGCTAAAAATTTTGATGAACTGTCTATACTTTTGGATTATCTATCCCTTGGGTTTGAGATTATAGTTCTAACGGAAACTTTTCAAATGGACAACCCTGAAATTTTCAGCTTAAATGGCTATCAAAGTGTGTACAATAAAGGTGACTTTAACAAAAACGATGGTGTTTTAGTTTACTTGAAGGATAATATCGAATTCAATCAGACTATAATTACGTTGGGAGAGAACAAATGCATAGAAATAAATATAATTAGTGAGAGAGGATTAACTTTAACAGCCATATACAGATCGCCCCACTCTAGTGTGGTAACCTTTAACAAAGATCTACTAGACTACCTCGAAAATATGACCCACGTTGAAACACATGTACTAGTGGGGGATATAAACATCAATTTGTTGGCAGATAACGAATTAATCGACGAATACGAAAATATAATGAGTACCTTCGGATTTGTGTCAATAATAAATAAATGTACGAGACCGGCAGGAAAAAGTTGTTTGGACCATATATTTCTGAAAAGAAAAGATCTCGAGAGCGAATTAGAAAATACTGGAGGTTACATATTACAATATCTTATCACTGATCACTTTCCAACAATATTAATATTAAACTTAGATTCGAAAATTTCAACAAAAAAATATGGAGGAAAGACTGTTAAGAGTTTCATCAATCACCCAAAGTTAAGGGAGGATTTAAGTAATGAATCATGGTCAAATATATATGAGAAAAATGATACAAATGAAATTACTCAGGCTTTTATTGAAGTATTGACGACACATATAAATAATAATACGCATTCAGTTAAATTAAAAAAGATAATGTTATTCGAAAGAAATGGATTTCCGCTTCACTACTAAAACTGATCAACAAAAAAAATAAACTTTATATGCAGCATAAAAAAGACCCGAATAATCAGTTCTTAAAATCACAATACATTTCTTCTCGAAATGAAATTCAACTCTTAGTAAAAAAATCAAAAAAAGCATGTCTAGAAAAATTAGTGAACTCTTATGAATCTGAATCAAATGCTGTGTGGAAATGTATGAAAACAATATGTGGGGACAAAAATAAGCCAAAATCAGACATTCAAAAACTAAATCATAATCATACAATCATTCAAGAAGAGAAGCAAATTGCAAATATATTTAATGAGCATTTTAGTAGCATAGGACAAATGTACGCTGATAAGGTTGAATGCATGCAAGAATATAAGGAACGTGATTATTCTGTAAGTAATTCCTTTTATTTAGCCGAAACTAATCCTGTGGAAGTAGAAGATATAATAGAACAGCTCAAGTCTGGAAAATCTGCTGGTTATGATTCCATAAAGTCTGAAACATTGAAAGAAATAAAATCACAAATATCCGCACCTCTTACGTATCTGATTAATAAGTGTTTTGAGAATGAATGCTTTCCTGATGCATGGAAAATGGCTGTGGTTAAGCCACTCTTTAAAAACGGTGATAGATCAAAGATAGATAACTATAGACCTATTTCCCTCATTTCAAATCTTGCAAAAATAATAGAAAAAATTATGAAAAAACGAATTATAAATTATCTGAAGAAATATCGGATAGTTGATGAAAAGCAGTATGGGTTTGTCGAGGGAAGATCCACCGAAGATGCCATTAGAACATTATCAGGAAGAATATATGAACATTTGGACAAGAAAATTCCTACCTTATGTATATTTGTGGACTTATGTAAAGCTTTTGACACTGTATCACATGAACATCTTAAAAGAAAATTGGAAAGGTATGGATTCAGAGGACCCATATACGGATTACTAGAGAGTTATTTGAACAACAGAAAACAAATAGTAGAAATTGGAACAGCTAGAAGCTCAGTGGGATCAATAAATTCATATGGTATCCCCCAAGGAACCGTACTGGGACCATTATTGTTTATTCTTTATATAAATGATTTATTGAAACTGAATGAAGCTAAGGACGCATCATGTTTTGCTGATGACGCAGTTATCCAATTTTATGCCGATTCGTGGGCGGAATTAAAACATAAAGCACAAACCAATTTTGCACAAATAAATAATTGGTTCAAATATAATAAACTTACCCTAAACAAGGACAAAACCCGATACATGACTTTCTGCACCTCTTCTTCGGAGGATCCAAATGTGGGAAACCTTGAAATTGATAGTACAACATCTATAACTGAAACAAAAGAAGTCAAATACTTAGGGGTCACGTTTGACCAACATATGAAATGGAATGTACATATAAAGAAACTAGTAAAAAAAATAAAGGGCCTCCTTTTCAAATTTAAATACATAAGAAAACATATCGGAGATGTAAAATATCTGAAAATATTCTATCAGGCCCTCATAGAATCGCTGATCAGTTATGGAATAGTCGGGTGGGGTGGAACATATCAAGCCCATATTAAATCTTTGGAAGTGGTACAAAAATGGATTTTAAAAATAATATATCGAAAGAAACGTACCTTCCCTAGTCAGCAGCTGTTCGATATAGCAAAAATTATGGATGTAAGGCAACTGTATGCATATAAAATTTTGACAGATATTGCATCTAAAAAAATTAATATAAATAAATTAAAACATGAATACGGTACTAGAAATAAGGAAAACTCTTACCAACCACCTAGATGTAAAAAAAGTATAGGTCAAAGAAGTCATACTTTTTTTGCTCCGAAAATTTTTAACTTAGTTCCAAAACATCTGAAGGAAATTATTGAACGAAAATCATTTAAGAAAAAAGCAAAGAATTGGATTAACAGGGAGATGAGAACAATTATTGGAAATTTAATAAATAATAATTAAAAATATTATAACTTAACAATGACACGATACTTCAAACACAAATACCAGATGTAGACATTTACTTACCCGATCAAGTCATGGAAACCTATCAAGATTTGTACTTACCTGATGAGGACGGTGTTTTGTGGATTTTTGGAAGAATAGAAAATTTAATTTTTTATATGGTATTCATATGTTTAATCTCTGTGGAACAATCTAAGAATTTAATAATTGTTTTAAATCACATACAGGATCAAATATTTATATTTAACCTCTGTGATATATTCTGTTTATTCGATGTAAGGGTAACTTTCTTCAAATAAACTTATTATTATTATTATTATATTTTGTCGGCCTCAAAATACAAGGTTGGTTTAACGTATACGAAGTTGAACAATAAAAACTCATTTTAATGTTCAATTCATGCTATTTTGATGTGAAATTGTCAAGGTCAACTGAACACAAAGTATTCAGAATCAATACGAGTAATGTCACAACTGTAGTGGAACATTAATTTTATGTCGATTGAAACTCTCGAGAGAAATGAAATTTATTTCAATCATGAATTTATACTCAAAGAAATAAATAAAAGTTTTGTTCTAAACTTATTTATTAATTTAGAGATTAATAGACTAGTTGACAAAATAACTATAATTGATACTACAAGTTAAAAATTTCCGACCCTATTTTGATATGTTTCGGGCAGGCCAACACCAAGTTCCACCTACTACAAACAAAAACTTACACTACCAAATCCGAAAACACCCTAGCACTGCCAAAATCCCTCCGACCTTCCCGAATCAAAATTCCCCCCTGCTACCCAAGAAAATGTCCAATTAGGATCAAGAACTGCGCTATACATTCCGAATCTGAAAATGCCAAGGAAACGCACCGATTAAAGATTATGGATATTTTAAATACCGATGCCAGTTCACTGAAATGACATTCCGTTTATGAATATTCATATCCTGATGATGGGATGAAGGGTTCGTCGCATCCTCCAACAACCCCCTCGGCCTCCTCACGCTCCCTTGGCGTCGATTTGATGTCCCCCCCTGCTCCTTGCCCCCTCATCCGTTTCGTATTTTCGGGTCCGACGTCAATCCTGCGAATCGTGATTTCTCGATGTTTGTTCTGTGTTCGCCTGATAAGTTTAGAATATAAAATGTTTGATTATATTTTGAGTTGAGTCGAATGTTAATTTTTTGCCCAAGTTTGATACAACGAAAATTGGAAAACTTGAAGATTTTTCTGAATAGGAATGTTATGGCATAATCCTAACTAATCCATTATTGGAATTAACTGATCAATAGAAATCGATAACGCTCTTCGAAACTCATACAGATTTTTTATTTCGTCTCCTTGGGATTGACTATTATTCTACTTATTATGTAGATAATTTTGTCCAAATTTCAGTGATTCTACTACACTACACTAGGGCAACTGACGTTGGACCATTTAGAGTTATAAACAATTCCTCACAACACTGATGAAGTGGGAAAAACTAGTTCTAGTTTGCTACCTCCCTACCAGAAGATTGAGGTAAATGGAAAACTGACTCCCTTGCAAAAAAAAGAACAAACACTTCCTTAACGGGACCTGTGGCTCATTTATCATCTATTAGGGCGGAGTAAGATAGTTGGGAAAAAAATTAAAAGAAGCCACGATGAGGTGCTTTTGAGCGTTCGTTCATTGGTGAAGCAATATACAGGGTGGCCGGACGATTGACGTCAATAAAAAAAAACAGGTTCCTCATGTCATGGGGTATTCGAATCACCCCCATGTATGTTATCCGATTTTTCACGGTTTCCGAGTTATGATTTTTTTTATGAAATCTGAGAATTTTCAACTTGAACATCTTCAAAAATTTTTTTAAAGAAAAGTAAAAGACTTTTCTGATATTTTTTGTTGTAAATAGATCGCCATGAATTGTACTTTTATACATAAAATAACCAGCATCGTAAATTTGATAAAAATTATGGAAATGTTCGTCTCAAGTGAGAAAGTTACGTATTTTGGATCAGGATCTAAATTTTCAAATTTGAATTAAAAATGTAAACAGGTTACTTCATGGTTTCTAAGTAGGCTCAAAAACTGCGCTCAACACTCAGCTTTCAGAATCATTAATAAAAAATGGTACTCAACAGTCTACTTTTGCTAGAATAAGCCTTCAAAGTCAGTGAGGTGGAAAAAATCAAAGAACTAGACGTTTAGATATCGATTGAAAAAAAAAACTAGACGTTTACTCAAAAATTATTTTTTGCCATTTCAAGATTTTTCTGATCAAGTTATGATAGAAAATGCTGAAATTTGCTTTAGGAGAAAAGTTTTGGATAAGAAAAAGAAAAAGGTTTGGCAATAAATTACACATCATGAAGATAAAAAAATTATTTATAAAAATTACAATAAATAAAAATAATTGACTAAACAAATTTTGCGAAGGTGTAGAATGTGTATTGAGGCTGGCAAAAAATAATTCTTGAGTAAATGTCTAGTTCTTTGATTTTTTCCACCTCGCTGACTTTGAAGGCTAATTCTAGCAAAAGTAGACTGTTGAGTACCATTTTTTATTAATGATTCTGAAAGCTGAGTGTTGAGCGCAGTTTTTGAGCCTACTAAGAAACCATGAAGTAACCTGTTTACATTTTTAATTCAAATTTGAAAATTTAGATCATGATCCAAAATACGTAACTTTCTCACTTGAGACCAACATTTCCATAATTTTTATCAAAGTGGCGATGCTGGTTATTTTATGTATGAAAGTACAATTCATGGCAATCTATTTACACCTTCAGTTAGACTTCTGTACTGTTGAATGGACTATAAGAAATATGTCGTGCGTTTCTGGCCGACCCTCGTATAAACGCTATATACTATAATTACTTTCTCTTTCCTCGATGGTATTTGCACATGCTCGGCCGAGTGTTGACCTCAATTTATCAGTTAATCATGTAATATTTCAAGGAAAATTTCGTATGTGCTTGTAGTCAGGCTCAATGGTCTAGGGGTATGATTCTCGCTTTGGGTGCGAGAGGTCCCGGGTTCAAATCCCGGTTGAGCCCATAGTTTTTGTGAATCTTCTTGCTGAGAGCATAGATTTATAATACTAACTAGATAGCGAACATGTCAAAAATTTTGAGGCAAACGGCGCCCATTTGCAGTTTGGAGTGAAATTGACTAATTTGAGAGTTGTCAATTTTTCAACGAACTGAAATATTAGAATTAGCGAGGTTATACCGTTTTTGAGGAATTTATTGTGTATAATCATGATAATGGTACATTATTTTAATAACTTATCACACGAATCGAAAAAAATTATTATTTGATATAGACCGAAATGTCAGTGTTCACAGAACACTAATATACAGAGTTCGTTTTTCATCATTTCTTTCAAAGGAACGTCTATGTTTCAATCAAAATTCGAGCACATATGGCATAAAACATCAAAATTATTGTGGTTCAATCCAAACTGCAAATGGCGGCGATTTGCCTCACTTTTTTCTACGTGACAGTTAGGAAGTTCGACGTCCAGTTAGTATTATAGGTCCATGGCTGAGAGTTCATTGTACTGGCGTACTTTGATCGTATGGTGAAAGTAGTACTATCAGTAAGTCTTCTCTGGTATAATTTTTAATCAGGCTCAATGGTCTAGGGCAGTCGAGATGCAATTCCTCTTCCTCTTGCAACTCTTTCTACCAAACCTCTTACCCTCATAGATGACACCAACAATTCGTGGGAGACCTAACTTTCATTTAGGTCAAATTAACCTTTTATCACCGCCCTGTCAACGGAGACCGCCCTGTATCAGCTGACCGAAGCCATCCAGAGAACTCTGAACAATAAAGAAATCGCCATGTGTGCTTTCCTAGATATATCTGGGGCTTTTGACAACACAACGCACGTGTCCGTCAAAGATGCACTTGAAAGGCGAGGAGTGAACAAAACCATTATCAAATGGATGTATGAGGTGTTATCGACGAGAATAGCTGAAACATCGATGGGTGGTAAATCTGTCTCTGTCAAGGCTACTCGTGGGACACCTCAGGGTAGAGTATTATCTCCCCTTCTATGGAGCCTAGTGGTGGACGAACTACTACATAGGCTAACGGAGCTTGGCTTCGAATGTGTAGGCTATGCTGATGACATAGTCCTAATGATTAGAGGCAAATTCGAAGGCACTCTTTGCGACTTACTGCACAAAGGCCTTAGAATTATTGAGCAGTGGTGCTTGTCTGTGGGGCTGAACATCAACCCAAACAAGACTGTAGTAATTCCGTTCACTCGGAAAAGAAAACTTCCCGACATGAAAACGTTATATTTAAACGGAAATATCTTGGAGTGGAAGTCAGAAGTTAAATACCTAGGAATAACACTGGATAGTAAACTTCTGTGGAATAAGCATGTTGATACTGCTACTGGCAGAGCTAAAAGGGCTCTAATGGCGTGCAGACGTCTATGCGGCAAAAATTGGGGTTGTAACCCAAAAATACTGCGATGGATGTACGTCATGATTGTGAGACCTATAATCACATATGGGGCAGTAGCCTGGTTTGCCAAGGCAAGTCAGGTAAGTACGAGGAAAAGGCTCGATAAAGTACAGAGGCTTGCCTGTGTATGCATCACTGGAGCTATGAGAACGTGTCCAACTAGGGCACTAGAGGTCATTACGGACCTCACACCTCTACATCTAGTGGTTGATAGGGTAGCCCATGAGGCTATTCTCAGAATATCTAAGGAAGGTGCAGGTAATGAGAGAATAAAGAATCAAAGAGTCTAGTTCTCTCTGAATAACTACATCTCATCTGCGAATCTCCCTAGTGATGCAATGATTAAGAAAGTAATCACTGAGAAAAACTTCATGACATTGCTAAGTAAAAGAGATGATTGGAAACGGGAATACACCGACTATAATCTCAAAGAAAATACCGTAAAATGGTATACAGATGGTTCCAAAACCTCTACAGGAGCAGGCGCCGGGATATACGGGCCAAGCACCAAGTATGCACTGTCGCTGGGCTCCTATATGAGCGTCTTTCAAGCGGAAATCTTAGCTATTGAAAGATGTCTAGATATAAATCTAGAAAGAAACTATCAGAAGTGTGATATAGCCATACACTCAGATAGTCAAGCTGCTATTAAAGCACTGAGCTCCTACGTCATCGATTCTAAGATGATCTGGGAGTGCCGGAACAAACTCAACGAGGTAGGCAAGAAAAATAAGGTCTTTTTAATCTGGGTTCCCGGCCACTCGGGAATCGAAGGAAACGAAGAGGCCAATACACTCGCCAAAGAGGGCGCACAAATGTCACTCTTTGGCCCAGAACCCTTCTGTGGTATATCTAAATGTACCTATAAGAAGGAGTTTCTGGAGAAGGAGAAAGCCGAGAGGGAAAAGCTCTGGCGGAATCTCCCAGGGATGGATCATTCCACTGAGTTCCTTCGGAACTTCGAGACAGCGGGATCCAAAAGATATCTGGATCTTGGTAAGAAGCAATTGCACCTCCTCACTGGCTTTCTTACAGGACATTGTCGCCTTAGGAAGCACCTGTTGAGGATGGGATTGTCGGACACTGACGAGTGTAGGTTCTGTGGGGAGGAGGAAGAAACCCCCATACACCTAGTCACGGAATGCCTTGGCATTACGAGCCTGAGGAGGAAATGCCTTGGACAAGAAACTTGTAAGAGTGAGGAACTAGCCTCGTTGAAGTCTTCACAGTTACTAGATTTCATTAGATCTCTGGAACTGGAAGGCGAGCTGTGAAGGTTTTTGGCCAGAACAGCTCTGTAAGGGGGCACAATAGACCTTAAGGTCGCAGTGGACTGTAACCCCTCTGTAAACTATCAACTATCAACTATCACCGTCCTAGAATTAAACGAAAGAAGTGCGACCATAGACTAATTCAGATATACGGCAACTTCACCTCCGACTCACCGGCATTTTATTATATCCAAACAATCTTTCAGATAAGACGAAAGATTTAAGGACAGGATATTCTCTAGTATTGATATCAGAAGAGTCTCAACAGACCCTGTTCATGGAAAACCAAAGCATGGCTCGTGCAACGTTGCCATAGTCGAGACGCCATTTCTCTTCCACCTGCAACTCTTTCTACCAAACCTCTTACCCTCAAGTCTGACATCCGCAACTCCTGTGAGACCCAACTTTCCATTTAGGCCAAATTAACCCTTCATCACCGTCCAGGAATTAACCGAAAGAAGTGTGGCTATTCAAAAACACCATAGCCTAATTCAGATATACGGCAACTTCAGCTCCGGCTCACCGGCATTTTATTATACCCAAACAAACTTTTAAATTAGATAAAAGTAGAAATTTTCGTCATAGACATAATTCAGAGGAATGAAGCGAGGAGAGGACCGAAGACTTCTCCTAACGCCAGTTACCGAGAAATTAATTTATAACCTAGATGGCGTTGATGATGGCGCGGCGACTGTTTTTGCTTTATTTATTTCCAGGCAGGTCCGGTAGTCCCCGCAAGTACGGTTAATTGAAAATTATGACGATTTCGTTCACAGCCCGCTCGAAAGACAGAAGGATTCGGTTAGTTTAGGGGTAGGGGGTGGTTTTTTCACTTTTTTCGGTTGCGGTCTATCGGTAACGTTGTCTTTTTTCGTGTCGCGTGGATTTTACCGCGGGGATGCTATCGGATTAATATTCATTTTTGGGGCTGATTTTTTTAGGGGTGTCACATCGCGTGCTTGTAACGCCGATTTATTAATCGGCCTTGTTTACAGGGGCGGTGGACAGGTGAAATTTTTAATAAATGGGGCGTATTTGACGATTCAATTCGGGGGGATGGAAGGATGAGGTACAGAGTTTTTGGATTTAAAATTTTCGGTAGGACCGGTAAGGGGGTTAATGAGTGTGGGGCTAATAAAGTTCAATTTGTTTTTGCCATTCTGGTTTTTCAAAAATGAACATGGGTAAGATATTTTCATCACATGTCATGTAATGCAGATAACGCAAAAAGCTACTAAATTCTTCATAAGGTATTAAAGAAAAAAATTAAGAGTAGTAATCGTATTAAAAAAACACTTGTGACATTTCGGTCATTTTTTTTCACTCGAATTCATATACAGGGTGTCCCGTAATTAGACCGACAAACTTCTAGTGGACATTATAGATCATATTTTAGACAGATTCGACCCAAATCATATAATGCAAAATTGCTTCGTTATGGAGCTAGTGCCGTTTCAAGATGACATCCTGTCCACACTTTTTGCCACATATTCGCAAAATGGAGTCACATAAAGTGCTGAAAGTTCACACATTGGCTACTATCAAAAATAGGCATCGATTAGATTGAGTGCATTTCTTTCATGTCAAGCACAATCGTATCATTTGGGGGGGGGGCGAAGGGTATTTTTAGTTGAAACTTTTTTAACTTTCATTATTTCGCGAGATTTACATCATATTAATAAACTCTGATGTTTTTTCTTGAAAAAAGATGCTCTCGTTTAATAACACTCAGATGCAGCATTTCAGAGAAAAAAATTATTTTTATCATTTAACTACCGAACTCTAAACACTTAGTGATAAGAGAGAAAATTTCAAATCTATTTTTTTCGGAAATGGTGCATCTGGGCATTATTATACAAGAGCATCTTTTTTCAAGAAAAACACCAGATGTAAATCTCGCAAAATAATGAAAGTTAAAAAAGTTGGACAGGATGTCATCTTCAAAGGGCACTAGGTCCTTAACGAAGCAATTTTGCATTATATGATTTGGGTCGAATCTGTCTAAAATACCATCTAAAATGTTCACTAGAAGTTTGTCGGTCTAATTACGGGACACCCTGTATGAACAATTCAAATGCAAAATTTTAGGTATTAAAAATTTAAGAGAAACCCTGTGCAGTTGCTTTTGAGCGCTCTTTCATTGGTGGTGCAATAATTCTGTTAGGTACCTCAAAATTTTTTATAGGACCTGATATTCATTGAATGCAAAATCTCAGCACGATCGGAATTATATTCTGGAAATTATTCGAAAAATGAAATATGTAAAAAGTCAAAAATAAAAAAAACGAATTCTATGATTCTAATGATGCGCTCCTCTTGAAATTTTTCATTAACATTCAGTAACTACATCAATTTTCATTTACGAAATAAATTCCACTCGCATCGGATGAAAATATTAGGTGTACAAATAAGTTTCCGCGGTTTGTCAAAAGATGGCCCCACCAGAAGGTTATGGAGAAATTGTCAGATGTAAAACGTAATATCCCAAGTTTAGTCATCTGGCAACACCATAACCTTAAAGTACTAGTGATTCCGTATCAGCATCACGTAATTTTTTTCGTGCAAAAATGTCAAGTTTTATTCCGAATAAGCATCGTTTGCGGGAACTTTTGATTTACTTCTTTAATGTGAAAAAATCTGCAGCTGAGGCTGCTTATTTTGATCGAGGAATCATCTCCCAAATTTATCAAAGAAAAAAGGGTTCTTCCTCCAAGACAATGCTGCAGCTCACAAATCAATAAAGACGGTGGCAAAATGGTAGAATTACGCCTCGAATTGCTTCCTCATCCCCCACATTCTGCAGATTCAACCCCAAGTGATTATTATCTATTTCTAAACTTGAAGAGATAGTTCTAGGGAAAGAAATTCGAGAGGGATGACGAGGTCAAATGAAAAACCGCGGAAACTTATTTGTACACCTAATATAAACATTCTTCTCTTATGATTTCGTTAACACTATGATCACAAAATTCAGCTTGAAGCTTATAATGATCATTCGTCTTCAATGAGTCGAACCCTATCGTTTGAGACCATTTTCAGCCAAAAATTCGAAAATTGCAGACATTTGGGCAAAATGATATATCACCCGTTTAAGTAGAACGAGTGCTCAAAACCATGCTCTCATTTAACTCATGTATGAATTCAAATTTCTCATTGGAATCTCAAACCTAGTCTGAAAAATTTCAAGCTCAAAGAAATTTTTAAATTCAAGATTTTCATTGAAAAATTGTACTCAAAATTAAATGAAGTGAAACCAATAGCTCTTACACGATTAAAATTCAAATGATCGTTTTCTCCGCGAAAGTAACTGGTTTACCTTCAATTTTTTGCAATAATGTCAATTAAAAACTGTCTCAAAATAAAAAGTAATATGCCAACGTTTTCTCTCTTGATACAATCTTGCAGAAGTCGAGAAATCTCACGACGTTGCATCTGAAACGAAATTTATGAATAATTTCCCACTTCCATATTCAGCTCTTAATGCCACACCTTCTTCCTCCGTGATAATTACACTACAAGCAGAATTCCGCCTTTTAACATAGTTTTGATAAATATTAACAACCCTCCAAAAAGCAGTGCATTATTTTGTTAGAACCCGGTTCGGCAAGTAGCGACAGGCATGTTAGTCCCCTTTCTTGTTTGATTATGTTTTCATATTTGTATCTTTGCACTGAAGGGTGGTACAGGAAGGAACTCAGGCAAGCAGGGTGGTCCGAAATTTTGTTAGGACAATTTGGTTTTTCTTTACAGATACTCTCAACATTGTTGAGCACTCGTTCTACTTAAACGGGTGCTATATCGGTTTGTTCAATTGTCTGTAATTTTCTAATTTTGAGCCAAAAATGGTCTCAAACGATACGGTTCGACTCTCTGACGACGAGCTTTCAACATGGCCTGTTTTTCCACCTCTCCAATCCTAGTTCTTGTAATTTCTGACCATATTTCTTCTATAGAACAATATTATGATTTCAATTCAGTTCCAAAAACTAATATAAAAAGGTAGGGCAAATTCATGCAGTATGAATGTACCCCGCTCACGACTGTATGAACCTATCCCATCAGGAGAAAATGAACTAGAGTAATTCTTGAAAAAAACCAAACATATGTATCATTATTCTCATATCAATTCACAAACTTGACCCCATTATCTTTCAAATGAAATAATTCTGTACAATCTAAAAAACAGTTTCTATCGATAAAAATGAGTTCAAAGTGAGGTTTAAAAATTACTTTGGCGATGCCAAATCACTTGCCGGGTCACCTCTTCGAGCATTTGACATCCACTGTTTTCAAACTTACTGAGTCATCACACACATAGATAAGCTGCGTATACATGTTCAAGTCGTTTCTTTGATGTGCGAGTGCGGCTAACAGATATCGGTAGTGTATGATAGTACCCCGTGTATGAATCAGCCCCACTTTCCCCTACTGAATAATCATGCAAAACTTTTAGGGGATCGCACCATCGGAACCCTAGAATAATTTTACACATATTTAATTTTTCGAAAAATTTCCAGAATATAATTCCGTTCGTGCAAAGATTTGGCATTCATATACTTAGCATGGATCCCAATTCCTATACAACATTTTGAGCTAATAGATTCATTGCTCCACCAATGAAAGAGTGGTCAAATTTATCTGCTCGGGACTTCATTCAAAATCTTTGTTGGGGTTATTGCCAAGCCTTCGCGAGAAAGCTTTGAATCCTGGGTCAACAAAGTCTTAGATTATGGCTGAAATAATGGTACCTATGACGAGTAATATTATTTATTCAATTTTCTCGTCAATTTCTAATTGGCAAAGAAGAAGCGGTGGTGTGTTCAAGTGAGGAAATTTAAATGAAAAACTGTCATATAGGTACATAGATTTGATTTCTTAGTGCTTTCTAATATTTGGTCAAGCTGGGTTGCAATCTCATATCTAGATAAACAGAGTGGACTGGATTTTCTAGAAGACAATTCTGTACGTTCGTCAGTAGGAACTCAAATTTTCGCGAAGAGTAAGCTAGAATCATAATGAGTGCCTTTGAGAAAACCAGGAACAACGCTCCAAATCAATCAGGCTCGAGCCTGTCGTTCGTGGCAGTACAAATAAGCCAGAATTTGCCTCTGATAATCTATTTGGAGTTCAAAAGAATCCACCACAACACTGGCTAAGTACAGCCCACTAGTTCTAGTTTGGGTCTTACCTGTCCACCAGATATCATTGAGGAAAAGGAGAAAGCTGACGCCTTTGCAAAAAGGGGAGCAAACTATTCCTTTGTCGAACCAGTGCCCTAATGTTGGGTATCACCCAACCTGATCAGAGCGGAAGTCGATGAATGGTAAAAACCATGGATTAAGACAGCAACTCAGATGCAAGAAAAGACACTGACCTCCAATGCAATATATTGGCTCAAACCAATAGACCTCTGGCAAATCAATTGGGTAACAATCTAACCACTCTAAGTTATGAAGAATTGTTCAACCATACTGAACAGAAATGTCAACTCAGCTTAAGATTCTCAGATATCCAACCATAGAAGCTCCTCATGCAGAAGTTACTAATCCGTAAGTATGGTAACGTCAAAAAGACCTCACAGTGTAGAAAGGTAGCCACTATCGACACATCGACCACAATCTAATCTGATTCATGGTGGACTCCTAAACCATACTGAACAGAAATGTCAACCTATCGACTATCAAATGTGCAACTATAGACACCAACCATGAAAGCTCCACATGCAGCTAAAAAACAACCCTTACAATCCCATGAGTATGGTTTCGTGTGATTTTCGGTTTAACAAACGTTAGAGGGTTTTCCCATCAAAACATGTCTCGAACCTAATCAACCTTATCATAATATCAATGCATTAACGAGGTGTGTAGTCGCCAAGATTGCTTCGAGATGGCGCTAGTAAGATTCAATTCTTAGTAGTTGACTGCCAAAACTCATAACCCTGATCCTAGAGTACCTTGGGTCATTCAGACTACACTGCACTGGTGATGGACAAAAAGCCAGAAACAGCTGTAGATTCTCTGGGTGACATAACATCTATGCAGATTCTTTGGACGATATGCATTAATAGCTCAGGAGTCTGATTTTTATATTTGTCGATCCTATGGACGAATATTATCCCCTACTCAATTGCTCAATTGTTCCTATTCATACGCATCTTTGGCAGTTTCCATGAAATCCTTTCGATTGGTTTACTATCTTATCTCTGTGCATTCCTCTTTGGACCACCTGTATACCCTCCGACCTCCCAGGCCCTCCCATCACATACATGACACTCATTACACTTCCTACACCTCTTGGTACACAAAGTGCCGAAAGACAATTGCGAATCGTCACGGGGTCCTGTAATGACATTCTTATTCTTAATTAAAGCAAGTCTTGCATTCCAGGGCCCGCTATGACGATGAGATACGCGCGTCGGGCACTAATGTGTCGTCTACTCTTGGCGGTGTCGAGATCATTCGCTAATGGCGAGGTTTGGTATGTTCAAACGGAATTGTTAACGTTTTGGGCCTTTCTTGTAGTGTTACGTCGAATGGGTGGAAGTGGATTCGTTTGTTCCTTCGGGACTAACAAGGAGAGCTGGATGATATTAGAGTTTATGTCTTACGTCCCTGAGATCTTGCAAGATGTGTTGGCTAATTGCAAGGATGTAGCACAAAGGTCGGTGGAATTTTCAAAAATATATAGGAGGAAGAGGTGTCCTTTGGGAATAATTGACGCTTTGATATACCGGAGTATGATGCTAGACAATTAATTCCACAACAGATGTGTCAGAGAAGATGAAAAGTGCATCTTTCTTGGTTTCAATCTCTAGGTACTCATATTTGAAAGTGTCGCGAACTTGCGCAAGTTTCAAGTTGGAAGTATTGAGGAAGACATCGGCCTACGAAGGCATTGAACTCTCAGACCAATGCTGATGAATAAATCTAGATAAAGCAATCGTCAGAAGAGTTCATCACCTTTCGTTTGGAATCTTTTAAAAACGACTATTGTTCATGGAAGGTTTTCTTGTAGTGTTACGTCGAATGGGTGGAAGTGTTTTATCTGATTCAAGTCTGGGGAATTTGCTGGCCACTGTAATTTATCGTCAAATATTTCCGAAAGTAACAAAGTTGCTATTTTGCCGACTGCTGGTGAATGCTGGCCTAAACTGTTACCCTATCCAGATGAATAATGGCGAAGTTTGATATGTACCAACATAATTGTTAACGTTTTGGGCCTTTCTTGTAGTGTTACGTCGAATGGGTGGAAGTGGATTCGTTTGTTCCTTCGGGACTAACAAGGAGAGCTGGATGATATTAGAGTTTATGTCTTACGTCCCTGAAATCTTGAAAGATGTGTTGGCTAATTGCAAGGATGTAGCACAAAAGTCGGTGGAATTTTCAAAAATGTATAGGAGGAAGAGGTGTCCTTTGGGAATAATTGACTCTTTGATATACCGGAGTATGATGCTAGACAATTAATTCCACAACAGATATGTCAGAGAAGATGAAAAGTGCATCTTTCTTGGTTTCAAACTCTAGGTACTCATATTCAGAAGTAGATTTTCACAAATGTGTCGTGAATTTGCGCAAGTTTCAAATTGGAAGTATGGAAGAAGACATCGGCCTACGAAGGCATTGAACTCTCAGACCAAAGCTGATGAAAAAGTTTAGATAGAGCAATCGTCAGAAGAGCTCATGATCTTTCGTTTGGAATCTTCAAAAAACGAATATTGTTAATGGAACACTTTCTTGTAATGTTACGTCGAATGGGTGGAAATGTTTCATCTGATTCAAGTCTGGCGAACGTGCTGGCCACTGTAATTTATCGTCAAATATTTCCGAAAGTAACAAAGTTGCTTATTTGGCGACCGCTGGCCTAAAGTGTTACTCTATCCAGATGAATAATCGCAAAGTTTGATATGTACCAACGGAATTGTTAACGTTTTGGGCCTTTCTTGTAGTGTTACGTCGAATGGGTGGAAGTTGATTCGTTTGTTTCTTCGCGACTAACAAGGAGAGCTGGATGATATTAGAGTTTATGTCTTACGTCCTGGAGATCTCGCAAGATGTGTTGGCTAATTGCAAGGATGTAGCACAAAGGTCGGTGGAATTTTCAAAAATATATAGGAGGAAGAGGTGTCCTTTGGGAATAATTGACGCTTTGATATACCGGAGTATGATGCTAGACATTTAATTCTACACCAGATGTGTCATCATGTGTCAGAGAAGATCAGAGAAGTGCATCCTTCTTGGTTTCAATCTCTAGGCACTCATATGTAGAAGTAAATTTTCACAGATGTGTCGCGAATTTGCGCAAGTTTCAAATTGGAACTATGGAAGAAGACATCGGCTTACGAAGGCATTGAACTCTCAGACCAAAGCTGATGAATAAATCTAGATAAAGCAATCGTCAGAAGAGTTCATGACCTTTCGTTTGGAATCTTTAAAAAACGACTATTGTTAATGGAAAACTTTCTTCTAGTGTTACGTCGAATGGGTGGAAGTGTTTTATCTGATTCAAGTCTGGCGAACTTGCTGGCCACTGTAATTTATCGTCAAATATTTCCGAAAGTACCAAAGTTGCTTTTTTGGCGACCGCTGGCCTAAAGTGTTACCCTATCAAGATGAATAATGGCGAAGTTTGATATGTACCAACGGAATTGTTAACGTTTTGGGCCTTTCTTGTAGTGTTACGTCGAATGGGTGGAAGTGGATTCGTTTGTTCCTTCGGGACTAACAAGGAGAGCTGGATGATATTAGAGTTTATGTCTTACGTCCCTGAGATCTTGCAAGATGTGTTGGCTAATTGCAAGGATGTAGCACAAAGGTCGGTGGAATTTTCAAAAATATATAGGAGGAAGAGGTGTCCTTTGGGAATAATTGACGCTTTGATATACCGGAGTATGATGCTAGACAATTAGTTTGACAGCACATGACGTGTTAGAGGAGATGAACAGTACATCTTTCTAGGTTTCAATTTGTGTGTTTGCATTTTCAGAAGAAGAATCTCACAAAGGTGTAGCAAATTTTCACAAGTTTCGAGTTGGGAGTATGAAGGAAAGCAGTGGCCTACGAATGCATAGAGCTTCCATACCAATGCTGATAGATTCATCCAGATAAGCTAGAGAAAACCTTCAAATTTCATCAATAATATCACATACTTTTGCACTTCAGTTCATCCATTTTCTCTCGATTGCTGAAAATTCCGATAAATATTAGGATATCCAAGAATTTAAGACATCTGTGTGTTTTCAATCACGGTTATATGAGGGTATCGGAATTTCTTGTAGGTAGGTGACAGTAATTTACGTAATAAGTCTTGTAAATAGGGTTTTTCGGACGAATAGAGAAATTCTGTGCGAGTCCAAAAAAATTTTTTATTTGTTTCTCATTTGTAAACGTCAGTTTCCAAAAAACACAATATTAATCAAGAAAGTTTATTTTATCAAGTCACTAACTTGTAAAACTGACAGTTAACTTGTAAAATTTTTACAAATTAGTAGTATTATTTACATTGAGAGTTGTCAAGTACTTGCTTCTAATTTCATTCATCCCTCTAATTTCAGAGTTCCTGGAACGAATGTATTTCTCAATAAACGTTCTCAAACTAATCGAAAACGATATTCGTACCTTGTTTTATTCGTATCTATTTGTTTTCCTTCTCAAAATTGCAAATATCCTAGAGGTTTTTTGACCTCACTGACAGTTTCACGTACTCGCTTCTAATTTTATTCATTCTTCTGATTTCATCGTTCCTGGAACAAATATTTTTAGTAATAAACGCGTTATAAAAGTATTTAAAACGATATTCATGCCTTGTTTCTTTTGGATCTGGCCTTTTTCGTTAGAAATGAGCAAATATTCTCGAAGGACTTCCCTCTCGTAAAGCCACTGACAGTTGTCATAATTTTCCGATGTCATAAGTAATCATAAATAATGCATAGCTTACGACATTTGCGACAAATTCTTGAGATTTTTTGGAATTTATATAACCTTTTTACAAATGAGAAACAAATAAAATATAAAACAATACACGCAAGGCTCAAGGAGGTAACTGACTCGCCTGCGGCTCGTCAATTATATCCTCCATTCGCCAGTAAAAACCCTCTTACCTTGCTAGCAATGTTATATACTATTAATGCGAATTGCAAACTCTTGAAAACTAATTTCATATGAACTGTAAGCCCCAATTTCGTTGCTGTGGTAATGATCAACTATATTCTGAGAGTTAAGAGTTAAAAGTGTTTTCCTGAAGATGGCGAATGCTGGCCGAAACGTTGAACAGAAGAATTATATATGATGAAAATCATCCAAGTAGTAGTTGAAGTTTGCAACACGAGATGTAGACCATTGACCATTACGCAAGTTGAATACTCTACTACATCTAAGACTATAATAATAAATACTGAGATGAGAAAGCAAAAAAAAATTATGGAAGAATCTCAATAACGAAAATTCCATTAATTGGAGACATTCTTCTTTTCTTTTATGAATTCAACTTTCCCGTTTATAGCTCGAAACTGTCATTATAGATTTAAGGGATTTTCAAGAAATTCTTTATTTTTATTGAGATTCCTACATCTCTTTATTCATATTGGTTCCTGATTCATTCTTGTTTTTATCACCCTCACAATTAAAACGCAAAAATCTTCGAGTTGACCACTGTCAACATCTCAACGTTCCTGTCTACATCCACCCTCACTCAAGACGTCATGCAATATCGAATTAGAACCGATCAAGGGAGTGACGTTTCTAACAGGTATCTTGGATCCCTATTACTAACACTTTATTAATTCCGGGGGTGTTTGACACGGGGTTGAAGTGGAGCAATCGTCCGGACTTCAATTTAAGCTGATAGGTTGTTCCGGTAAGGACTTTGTGGGGTTGGATTGCTTTGGTTCGTAACCTCTTGTCTAGAAATGTTGTTTGCAGCTCGAGCCTCAGACTTCATTTGCTACATTGACGCTTGTTAGATAATATAGTATTTCCGTAGAGATCTCAAAATAGAAGTTGTATTTAGTGTGTACGAAATTGATCATTAATGACCCATTTTAATGCTAAATTTTTTGGCCTATTTTAATGTGCAATCGTCATGGCAACCGTTCACAAAGTATTCAGAAGCACTACGAGAAATGTCGAAACTCTACCGAAACATTGATACATAGAAATTTTTTTATGTCAAATGTAAGTCTCGTACAAAATGAGAATGTATTTCAATCAAGTATTTATACACAATTCGTATTGAGATCGGCGGAAAAATCTTGTAATCAACTCGGTTATTAATCGAGCGACTAATGGTCTCGAACTGTTAGTGCGTTCGCTCAGCTCACGCGTTAAAATATCTTGACCATTAGTCACTGTCTTTAATAACCTAGTTGATTAAATAACTACTCTTGATATATTATTTCGACGATTTCCATTTTTTACTACTTCTGATAGACGTTTCAGCCAGCGTTCGCTAGTGTTCGTCAGGAAAACACTTAAGATTCTCAACTCTCAGAAAAGCAACTCTTGCCTTTCTTTGAAATCGTTGGTCATTTTTGACAGTTCTCAGAAAACAAACATCGATGGCTTATATCTATTTTTGATTTATCCTCTTGTCAAAAAACACACAAAATTAGCTCAACTTGGGGATACTGACAATTCAAAGTTTGTCCAACATGCTCGGTGGAAGATCAAAAATGTGATAAATATAGTCGTAACTGCCATTCGCAAGAAAATATTGATTTGGTTCGTGAAAATGTGGCTGATGACGCTGAAATAACCATCAAATGACGTTCCCAACAAGTGGAACAAGTGGTTTGTCTTGAAGGCATATGACGTTCGAATAATACTGGAACTAGAGCCTTTAGATCATTAAAAAATGTCCTGAAAGAATTATTTTCCAGGTTTATAAGAAATTCCACAATCCATTCCTGAACTGAAGGATGAAATATACGAGTCATCAGTGAGATAGAGCCTCAATTAAGTCAAAATGTCAAAATTTTAACAAAAGATTGGAAATCTGCAAAACTGCAAGAGGAGGTGATTTTACTGATATTATTTTTCGTACATAAATGTCATAATGATTCCTCAATTACAAATAGAAAGTTTCTGAAAATGAATGCAAATAATGTGCAGTGGAACTTCCCTATAGCGAATGTCTGTATAACGAATTTCTCCATATAACGAATTTCGTACAAGACATTGCATCTTGAATCCAAATTCCAGGTTAAAAACATCCTCTAAAACGAAGTAAATTCTCTCTATAACGAAATATTCAAAGAACATCAGTCTTTGAATGGGTATTGGTAAGAAGGTATAAGGGTGGGTTTTTTCCGAAGTTTTTCCAGACGTTAGTGACAAATCCCGACCTTAAACTTAATCATTACGGCGGGCATAGAAATCCCTCTGAAACAGTTTTTAATACACCCCTGGCTGTTTGGATTCAATCTGACCATTACGCTAGTGTGAAAGTTGTGCGAAAATGTCTAAAAGAAAGTGCTTAGGTTTGAATGATAAACTTAAATTCAGCAGTGAAGTCAACCGAGACATTGCCGACTTAAGAAACAAATTTTCTCTATAACGAAATTTCTCTATAACGATTTTTTTTGAGGATTTAGCGCTTTCGTTATAGAGGAGTTCCACTGTATTTTATTCATCCTTAAAGAAAAACGCGCAATTCGAAAGACCCCTTTTCTACTTTCCACATTGTCTATTCAGAGCACAAAAACTTGCGGTCACCTCTAATTTCAATCATTCCCTAGTTAATTTTACACCCTTATGAACATCAAAATGAAAGCTGTTTCGAAATGTCAGCTATTTCTATTCCCTTAAAATTCCGCGTCTACGTCAATGGTTGTAAAGTAACACCAGTTCAATTCGGATCTTCAGATCAGCTGTCACTTATAATATGTAGGAATCTTGAAGATCGAGTTAGGGAGAGAGAAATTTAATTAGCCAACAATACAGAACACTTCACACGTTGGCAGTCTTGAGGGAGCCGAGCATATTTTGCGAGAGGGTATTCCGGTTACAGATCGGTATTTTACCAATTATCACGTCGAAGACAACATGACGTTTTCTGGGCTTGCAGCGTTCGGTTACATCGGAAGATGGAATAAGGAAATTAATCCGAAAGAAGCAAACATTGAGATGCCCCTACGCGTGAATAGTACTGCCTTACTAGAGGGTTTTCCAATAAGAGGTGTTATCTTGATATTCAAAGAAAAATGCCATTTTTCAATATAAACAATCGGTTGTTTATTTTATTATAAAAAAGAAGCTATGCCGTTAATAACATCAGGCAAATGGCCACCACGACCACGCTCACAGGACCACATCCTTCTAATGAAATTTTCCATAACCAAATCGCAAAGTGACTGCCCTATGTCCTTGATAGCCTCATGAATTCTATCTTTGAGGTCTTGAATCGACGCTGGGCTATTGGCGTAGACCTTCTCTTTCACGTGGCCCCAAAAGAAAGAAGTCGCAATGTGTTAAATCACAAGATCTCGGTGGCTAATTGTGATCAACTCATCGAGAGATAACACGCTCTAGGAACTTATCCCGCAAAAGATCAATGGTTTCGTTTCATGTGTGTCACGTATCGCCGTCTTGTTGGAAGTAAACGTTGTCCAGATCAATACTATCCAATTTCGGCCATAACAAATCAATAATAATCATCTATCGATAGCGCAATCCATTCACTGTAACTGTTGCTCCAGTCTCCTTTTCAAAAAAGTAATATAACAATATAAGGTCTAATGGCTCCGCCGGACCATAAACCGCACCAAACAGTTACATGTTGAGAATGAAGAGGCTTTTTAACAATAACTCTTGGGTTTTCCGAGCCTCAAATTCGACAATTTAGCTTGTTGACGAAGCCACCGAAGTGGAAATGGACCTCATCACTCAAGACGATTTTTCGATGGAATTCCGGATCATTTTCATGCATTTCAACGACCCAATCAGAAAAGACACGAAGTTGTTAATGATCGTCCGGCTTGAGTTCTTGTGTCAGCTGAAGTTTGTGAGCCTTAAGACCCAAATCTTTTTGCAAAATACGGTGTGATGACATTTGTGGAATGCATAATTCCAAACAAAGACGAGGAATGGACAAACCTGAGTTTTCTTCAAAACTTTCGGCTACAGTAGCAATTCCATCGGTTGTTCTTGAGCTACGTACACGGGTTTTTTCTTCATATCACTTACTTGTCCGAAAAGCTCGAATTTTTCCACCAATTTCTTCATTGCGGTCCGACAAGGTGCATCACGACGACCCGAAAACTTTCGAGTTTTACGATCCGTTTCTGCCAAATTTTCACCATTATTATAGTAAATTCCAATAATTTTAATGCGTTCTTGAAGCGTGTATCGTTCCATTTTTAATAATGGCGTAATTTCTACTTTTCAAATGTCAAAAAATGATAGCTTCAAACGTGAAATTTACAGAAATAGCGGGCTATTCAAACTAACACGTCTTAGTGGAAAACCTTTTAGTATTTTTTTGAACACTTCATCTGAGATTAACTGAGACACTGCTGAGAGTTCAGTTCAAAATTAGAATTATGAGAGTATTTTTTCAGTTTATTTCAGTTGAAGTGAGTAAAAAGACTACTGGTATAGTAATCAACCAAACTTTAGAGGGAGATGGAAAGCACTTAACTGACTTTACTGGGGTGGAGTAAACAATAGGTTACATTTTTGTTTCTACAATTTTGGAATATAATACAACATATTCGTAATTTTGCTATAGCTATGATAACAATTCCAATTGATTTTTCTATGGTTCTGTTAACACTACGGCCACGAAATTTGAACTGAACATTCAGTATATCGAGATCTCTATTCACATAATTAATTTCATCTGAATCGGATATTTTTTTCTGGGAACATGAAGTTTCTTCTTTTCAATATTCCTATTGAACTTTTCTATGGTTCTGTTCACATTATGGCCACTAAATTTTGCTTATGGTTTGTTATGAGCATCTTGCATTTGGCCGTAACATTTTATCTCGATTGGTATCGTTTTTTTATGAGATACTGAGGAACAAAAATTTTGAATGGCCTAATTTTATGGAACGCACTGTATGATTTGGCTGGTTAACGAACTTAACTGAGCCATTTGGGACCGGAACTCATCCTGAAAATTTCAAGTCCCTAGGACAATACCATCGAAAGTTATTGTGCTAACGGACGGCTGGACGGCCCCACGGACGAAATTGAATTTGACCACGAATTCGTCATCGGGGAGTCTAATACTATATTTTGAGACCATTTTCGGCTCAAAATTCGAAAATAACAGACATTTGGGCAAAAAGATATAGCACTCGTTTAAGTAGAACGAGCGCCCAAAAACGGAACTTTTCCATATAAAAACTGGTCAACAACAGAATCGATTGCATAGATATTTCTCGTCAAATCGGGTTTATCGTTCCACGCTACAACACGCTACATTATTTATACCTTTTAGTCCGGTCTATTTAGACCAAAAAATGAGGGTGAAGTTACATAAAGTCCCAACAAGCTGAATTTCAGTGAAATTGTTCAAAATATAATTATAAACAATGTCTAGAAGTTCCCCATCATTCCCCTGTAATCTGGGATAAATAGTTGAAGGTTCTCATGGATCTGTGTAGAGGGGAATACAAAAAATAATAAGTGCTGGATTGTTCAACAAAAAATAGTCCGGTCTATTTAGACATTCGAAGTTACATAAAGTCCCAACAAGCTGAATTTCTGTGAAGTTGTTCAAAACATAATTATAAACAATGTCTAAAAGTTCCCCATCAAGAAAAAAAATTTAATTCAAGGTCAAAGGTCAAAAAAATGAGTTTTTCGCGATTTTCAGCAAAACGGTAAGTTTTATCATGAATGTACCTCAGACAAAAATTGTAGATCATAAAATTATCTATAAAAAATGTATCGATACTTTTTTTCTTACGAGCCACCGTTTCTGAGATATAACGATTCAAAAGTTATAACTACGCGCTAAGTACACTTCCTCATAGGTGGCGTGGAAACGTGTGCATATTATGACGATAACGACTTTTATAACTTTTTGAATCGTTATATCTCAGAAACGGTGGCTAGTAAGAAAAAAATTATCGATATATTTTTTATAGATAATTTTATGATCTACAATTTTTGTCTGAGGTACTTTTATGATAAAACTCACCGTTTTGCTGAAAATCGCGAAAAACTCATTTTTTTGACCTTTGACCTTGAATTAAATTTTTTTCTTACAGGGGAATGATGGGGAACTTTTAGACATTGTTTATAATTATGTTTTGAACAACTTCACAGAAATTCAGCTTGTTGGGACTTTATGTACCTTCGAATGTCTAAATAGACCGGACTATTTTTTGTTGAACAATCCAGCACTTATTATTTTTTGTATTCCCCTCTACACAGATCCATGAGAACCTTCAACTATTTATCCCAGATTACAACTATAGATATTTTTTCCGATACTTACCGAACATTCCGCAAAATTTTGGTTGTTAATTTCCGATCTATAATAGGTGTTTGAAACAAGTCTGGCTCGTTGAAGTTACTGCGTTGCAGTTATTTGTGTTATTTTTTTGTAAACATTTTTGTTTCTGAAGTAGATGTATTTGTAGACCTGATATCTTAGTTATGTTACGATGTATGTTGCTTATGTGGATACTATTTTGGGTTAGCCCCGTTTGTATCCCAAAGAAAAATAAAATAAAACAAAATAAAATCTAAACCATTATTGCATCGAAACCCCCTTTATTACACCGATCCAAGTCCCCAATCGTCCCATCCATCCAAGCCTAAACAAACTTTTCCTCTCTTGTAAACCAATCTCCTCAAACAACTTAACTTCACGTCGCGATTGATCTCCTCAATCCAATTTTCGACTCGACACCTCCGACAAGACGTTAAATAAAAAATCGGCTGAGTAGGCGTAGACGGCGTGACGTGCCTCGATTGGAAATCGGTGCGGGCGCGCGCGAAATACCCCTAATGATAGCGCCCGGGCGTTATTTGGGGTGCGGAAAATTCGCGACGGAAGTTTGGGACGGGCCGATTTTAAACTTGTTCGGCAACTTGTCCTTTGATGTCTCGGGGTAGATACTGTCAATATTGATTGCGATGTTTGTTTCTTAAGTGATGGTCCTTTGGGTATCGGATAGGAGTTTGGGAGGAAGATTCAATCGTAGAGAGGTTTTTGCGTTCAGGGAATACGTGAGGGTTGGGGAATCTTAGGTTGGGGTTTCAACGATATTTGTCAGGTTTTATACAGGGTGTCCCGTAATTAGACATTATAGGTCGTATTTTAGACAGATTCGACCCAAATCATATAATGCAAAATTGCTTCGTTAAGGAGCTAGTGCCCTTTGAAGATGACGTCCTGTCCACTTTTTGCCACATTTTCGCAAAACGGACTCACATAAAGTGCTGAAAGTTTACACATTGGATAATATGAAAAATACGCATTGATTAGATTGGGTTCATTTTTTTCATGTCAAGCACAATCGTATCATTTGGGGGGGTTGAAACATTTTCAACTTTCATTATTTCGCGAGATTTACATCATATTCATAAACTCTGATGTTTTTTCTTGAAACAAGATGCTCTTGTATAATAACGCCCAGATGCACCATTTCTGAAAAAATAGATTTGAAATTTTCTCTCTTTCCAGTAAGTGCTCAATTTTCACTTTTGTTTTGAATTTATTTTCACTTGATAATGGTTAGGCATTTTTTTTCAAGAAAAAACATCAGAGTTAATGAATATGATGTGAATCTTGCGAAATAATGAAAGTTAAAAAAGTTTCAACTAAAATACCCTTCGACCGCCCCCCCCCCAAATGATACGATTGTGCTTGACATGAAAGAAATGTACTCAATCTAATCGATGCCTATATTTGATATTAGCCAATGTGTTAACTTTCAGCTCTTTATGTGACTCCGTTTTGCGAATATGTGAAAAAAGTGTGGAAAGGACGTCATCTTCAAAGGGCACTAGCTCCTTAACGAATCAATTTTGCATTATATGATTTGGGTCGAATCTGTCTAAAATATGATCTATAATGTCCACTAGAAGTTTGTTGGTCTAATTACGGGACACCCTGTATTTTAAAATTCACATGGATTTTCTCAAACTATTCTTCGTATGATATCAGAGCCCAGGGAAAAACCTCAGTAGAAAAAACCTTGTCTCGCCATTTTTTTTTTAGTTTATGGAGAAGGAGAAAACCGAGAGGGAAAAACTCTGGCAGAATCTCCCAGGGATGGATCATTCCACTAAGTTCCTTCGGAACTTTGAAACAGCAAGATCCAAAAGATATCTGGATCTTGGTAAGAAACAATTACACCTCTTCACTGGCTTTCTTACAGGACACTGTCGCCTCAGGAAGCACCTGTTGAGGATGGGATTATCGGACACTGACGAGTGTAGGTTCTGTGGGGAGGAGGAAGAAACCCCCATTCACCTAGTCACGGAATGCTTTGCCATTGGGAGCCTAAGGAGAGAATGCCTTGGACGAGAAACTTTCAAGAGTGAGTAACTAGCCTCATTGAAGCCTTCACAGATATTGGATTTCATCAGATCTCTGGAGCTGAAAGGCGAGCTGTGAAAGATGTGGTCAGAACCGCTCTGTAAGGGGGCACAATAGACTTTGAGGTCGCATTGAACTGTATTACTTTTTTAAACTATAACTATAACGTTACATTTTCGGCACGCTGTACACAATTCTTTCAAGTCAAATCGATCAACATCAACCGACTGCACAAATTCATCTAATTCCATTCCGACAAAACGGAAAAAACGACAATTAGGACCGGACGTCATCTCTAAAGATCCTCATCTTCCTCTTCCATTGTCATCCCGTCAAATCAACCCCGACAAAAATGAAATTTGACAACGTCTCCCGACGCGAAGCAAAAAAAAACAATTAATCAAATACCGAAAGATCATTGCTCATCTTTTTTTTCCGATTGAACGTCATATTCCTGCAGGATCAGGACGAACCTTGGGGGGAGAAAACAGCAACAACGGAAAAAGAGAAATAATTGAAGACGAGTTATTTAATGGCTTCTATTGAACGGGACGCTCGACATATAAAGGAGGCCCAATTCCGTCGAACAAAAGAAAACGAAAACAATATGAAACATGGCCTGCTGTCAGTTCGTTGATAGACGAAATCAATTCCTGCAATTTACTGGCCCGCGTGGGATAGGACGTATCGTCGATGGAAGAGAGGGTGGGGGTGGGAAAAACGTGAGAAAATTGTAAGGATGTTTTTTCATCATCTTGATCTGCTGGGAATACGGAAGATGGGGGATGAATCATTAAGAATCAATTTGTACGGGGAAGTCTTGATGTTATTCGTTTCAATTCTACTGGAAGGGATAGTGTTCGAGTGGTAGATTATTTGTTTGGTACATTTTGAATTGATATCTAGTATGGGGCCATTTGAAAGATGTTCTATTCAGCAAATGACATTCGATTCTCAAAAATTCGAAGAAGAATGCCCATCTGAGTAAAATGAAATCAGCTGATAATACACTGCGCAAAAAAATTAACGCACATTCTGAAAATCTCAATTTTAATGAAAGTTAACTCTTTATTGACTTTATAACTTTTTTATGTTCTCTCGGAAAGGTTTTGAACGAAACAAGACACAATAAATGGAGGAAAAATTCACCGAATCTTATGTGAAAGAAGAGAAATAAACAATTTTCAAAATACTGGAATGCTGATAAGTGATTTAATAATTGGTATTTCCACCCCTAGCGTTAATTACAGCCCGGCAAGGACGTTTCATACTCAAAATGAGTGATCTTAAATTGTTCTGATCTAGTCCTGATCTAGTCCTGCTCAATCGGATTAAGATCTGGACTTCTTGCTGGCCATTCCATTCGACAGACTTCAACCTCTTTAAGGTACTCCTGAACGATGCGCGCACGATGGGGTCTGGCATTATCGTCCATAAAAATGAAATTTTCACCAATGTATGGGGCAAATGGCTCTACATGCTCTTCAAGAATGTTCCTTATATACCTATCAGCATTCATATTTCCATTATCAACTACCACTAGGTCTGTGGGAGCAGTCAAAGATATTCCATCCCATACCATAATCGATACTCTCCTGAAACCAGTAGTATTCAGGAAATTGCACTGAACATATCTTCTATGTAGACGTCTGTTTACAAGGGAACGTCGATCACAATGGCAGAATCTAGACTCATCTGTGAGAATTCTCTTCCCCAATCAGTCTCTTCCCAATGGATATGCTCTCTCGCAAAATCCATACGCGCCCTTCGATGGGCTGGGGTATGGGCTGGGCCTCTTGCCGCGACACGAGGCCTTAAATCATATTCTCTGAGGTGATTTCTTATTGTGCGGGTGCTAATTTGCACCCCCTGAGTTTGCTCAAGCCGATTTTGAAGGAGGCAAGCGGTTGCAAACCGATTTCTCAACGAAGAAACTCTCAAGTAACATTCTTGAATGGCAGTTGTTACCCGTGGTCTACCCTGTCCTGGTCTTCGGACATTCATACCTGTCTCCCTGAATCGCTGCAACATTCTGGACACACTTGTATGGGAAACTCCAAAACTTTCTGCAATTCTTGTGTATGTCCACCCTTCTTCTCGCAAAACTACCACTTGGGCACATTCCTCTTGGGTCAAATTGCGTGTTTGTGGGGAGGACGAAGAAACCCTCATTCACCTAGTCACGGAAGGCTTTGCTATTGCGAGCCTATGGAAATAATGCCTCGGGCGAGAAACTTGTAAAGTGAGGAACTAGCCTCGTTAAAACTTTCACAGATATTGGATTTCATCTGATCTCTGGAACTTGGAGGAGGGCTGTAAAGGGTGTGGTATGAACAGCTCTGTAAGGGGGCACAATAGACCTCGAGGTAGCAGTGAACTGTAACCCCTTTTTAAATTATAACTATAACTATAGCTCTCGACCTGTCAAGCCATAACCATGTGACATTATGACTGTTAAAGATTTCGACTCTTGCGCTCTCATTGAAACACGAGGCAGCACCAGCAATCCGAAATCAAACCAACAAATCTTAAGCCACCATCGACCCATCCGTCAAAAACCCTTTCTCAAAACCACCCCTTCAAACTAGAACTACCCAACAACGAGCCTACACCCGAATTTGTAGTTCGTTCGCACCTTAAATCTCGCTGGGGCGAAACCGAAGACGTACATCTTCAAGACCGTTGCGGTCCCTGTTAATTGAGACGAATATGTTCGCTGATTGTTATTTACACAATGGCGGCGGCGTTCCTTAGAAGCAGGCGGCGTGTTTCACCTTGAATATTTCATGGATTTATATCCCGTAGTCTAAGTGAGACTCGGGCGAGTTCGATGATAAAGCTCTTAATTAGCTGATAGCAAGCGAACTGGGGTGGTAATCTGATAATCTTAAGATCAACACCGGCTGGAGGGGTGGAGAGGGTATAGTTTCAATTGAAACTTGTCGTCATATCTTGGAATATATGCTCAGGTGCGAAAAACGCAACAGGTTAATGAGAAGGTGAAGTTATCAGGACTATTTTTTATATAGATGAATTTTTTTGACAACCACAGTTCCAAATTTGCACAAAATTAACAATATCAGTTTGGATTGGAGTATTAGGAATAATATTAGTACGGTGTAATTAGACCTAAACCTCAACATCCAAAGTAAAAGTTTTCCTACATAGTCCCCTTATTCTATGGTAAAAAGTTACACCATTTTGAGTGTCGGGTTTGGGGGTGAGGAGGTGGGGATTTGAAAAATCACTAGTTTTTTTAGTTTTTCGTAAATATCTCAAAAACTAAGCGGTTTATCCTAAACATTGTTATATATAAAAATGGTCCACGTTAAATTTTAAATAAGAATGGTCCTTTTCATAATCACTCTAAATTGTACGGTTCAAGAGTTACAGACGGTGTAAATGTTAACTTTTTCGTAATTTTGATAATTTTTCAAAAAAATAAGCTTCGTAAAAGAATGTTGCTATTTCAGTGGCCGGTGGTATGTTAGTGATAAGCCCTTGAAGGAACGACAACCTCACCACCTTATCAAGGGCACTCTTTTTTTAAGGGAAAAGAGGCTTCCACAGGCCTAGGCCATATAAACCTGTGGTACGGAAAAACCCACCCTGAACTCTTAACGAACATTGCAACATAAATTCACTTCTTAAGCATAAATATCTTTCAAATTTGGAATGTTCAATGTCTTTATTAACTTCACTCATCCTCCAGCACATCATTATCCTCCTCCTCTAGCTAGTCGTCTAAGATGTTATTATTGTCCATGTTATCACATGCTTGGCCTGAGCAATTGCTGCATATGCTAGTGCAGTTTAGACCACTCCTTCTGCATTCACAATTACGTACGCATTCATCTTTGCAAGTACACATTATAAGGGACAGTAATTCCTGGGTCGGCTTTGGGGTTGTTGAAGACCAGAAGTTTTTCACGAATAATGTGTACTTGCAAAGATGAATGCGTTCGTAATTGTGAATGCAGAAGGAGTGGTCTAAACTGCACTAGCATATGCAGCAATTGCTCAGGCCAAGCATGTGATAACATGGACAATAATAACATCTTAGACGACGAGCTAGAGGAGGAGGGTAATGTGCTGGAGGATGAGTGAAGTTAATAAAGACATTGAACATTCCAAATTTGAAAGATATTTATGCTTAAGAAGTGAATTTATGTTGCAATGTTCGTAGAAAGTTCAGGGTGGGTTTCTCCGTACCACAGGTTTATATGGCCTAGGCCTGTGGAAGCCTCTTTTCCCTTAAAAAAGTGTGCCCCTTGATAAGGTGGTGTGGTTGTCGTTCCTTCAAGGGCTTATCACTATCATACCACCGGCCACTGAAATAGCAACATTCTTTTACGAAGCTTATTTTTTTGAAAAATTATCAAAATTACGAAAAGTTAACATTTACACCGTCTGTAACTCTTGAACCGTACAATTTAGAGTGATTATGAAAAGGACCATCCTTATTTAAAATTTAACGTGGAACATTTTTTTATATAACAATGTTTAGGATAAACCGCTTAGTTTTTGAAATATTCACGAAAAACTAAAAAAACTAGTGATTTTTCAAATTCCCACCCCCCTCACCCCAAAACCCGACGCTCAAAATGGTGTAACTTTTTACCAAACAATAAGAGGGTTATATAGAACAATTTGGAGTTGGAATAAAACTTTTACTTTGGATGTCAAGGTTAGGCTTTTTTTTAGGTTAATAACACCGTACTATAACGCTTGATTCCATAACAGTCTCTGATGTGATGTGTGAGCCACGAATTGCTCATCGGATCTAGTTTGGGTCCTTTGTTAATTTCATAAATGATATGTGGCGTTTTCGGAAACTTACACAAGGTTACTTACTCGATCCATTCGGTCACGTGACGGATCTACTCAGATCACGGATCCAGGTTTTAAGTTTACGAACGCATTTCAGTTTAGGGTTTGATGTGACAGTCGTATCAATAACATAACCACATATTTTATGGATTTATTTTTGCAGTCCCAGTTTATTTTCGGATTGTTTCTAGCTTTGCTAGCATTTATTGGCTTTTGTAAAATATTTCTTAGAATTTCTGGTGTGCCCTTCCATGTTCAATGTTATTTTTGAGTACCTATGTTGAAGAAGTAGAGAATTCAGTTTTTCAGTTCCAGTTTATTAACTGATTGTCTCTAGCTTTGCTTGGATTTGGGGCTTCTGTAAAATCTTTCATATAATTTATGGTGTGTCCTCGCATGTTCAATGTTATCTTTGAGTACCTATGTTGAAGAAGTAAAGAAGGCTTTAGCTCCAACGCAGAAAGATCTGCATAAAAAGTTAGGAAGAGGTTGTTTCACATTATTTTCTCGGCTCATTGAACCACGCATTTAACTCTGAGCCAAATTCTCTTCTTTTTCCATAATTTTTAGGAATAAAATATATGAAGTTACTAAGAAAAGAGTAAAAGACTTATTCTTGCCTTTTTCAAATACAAAATTGAACTGCAACAACATATCGAAAAGCTAAAGAAGAAACTATACAGGGTGATTCCGGAGCAGACCGTCAGATTTTAGGGGAAGTTTCCTCTAGTCAAGGCAGTTTCGAAACAATGTTTGGTTTATGGTAGGGAGCCTTCATTGACATTTATTGTCTACAGGGTGACTCGTCCGATTTGCCCGATTTTTCTTTAATTCATAACTTTGATATGGCTCGATCAATCTTGATGAAATTTTCAGTGTAACATAATGATTGTGAACTTTCAGGTTTTCCAAATTCGAAATTCATTTTTGATCACTCATATTCTGATATATGAAATCATTAAATCCTGAAGATATCTATGTGCGTACCTAAGTAAACCAAAAAATCTACAAAAACTGATAGAGAAAAAACAGTCGAAACATATTATGAAAAGCAAAACTATGGATTAAAACAAAATTTACATAGAATATTGGAAAAGATTTTTTTTGAGGGTTCGTTCTCTTTAAACAAGTGATTTATCAAAAATGGTCTCAAACGATAGGGTTAGACTCTCTGATGACGTCCGTTAGCAGAATAATTTTCGAAGGGATTATCCCAGAGACTTAAAATTTTTATGATGAGTTAGGGTCCCAAATGGCTCGGTTAAGTTCGTCAACCAGCCAAATCGTACAGGGTGTTCCATAAATTCATTAAAATTTTTTTTTGCTCAATATCTCAAAAAAACGAAACCAATGGTGATAAAATGTTACGGCCATATGCAAGATGCTAATAACAAGCCTCATGCAGAAATTTTGTGGCTACAATGTGAACAGAACCAAAAAAATTCAATTGGAATATTGAATAAAGGGAACTTCATATTTTCATAAAAAGATATTCGATTCGAGTGAAATCTGTTTTGTGAATGGAGATCGATATTCTGAATGTTCTTCCAAAATTTCGTGGCCATAGCATCAACAGAAATATAGAAAACTCAATTGGTATATTGAAAAGAAGAATCTTTATATTTCCATAACAATATATCTGATTGGAGTGAAATTTCTTTTGTGAATAAAGATTGATAAACTGAAGCGTCATGCAAAATTTTGTGGTCATAGTGTTATCAGAACCAAAGCAAATTCAATTGGAATATTGATAGACGAATATTTATATTTCCATAAAAGAATATCCGATTAGAGTGAAATTTATTTTGAGATTGAAAACTAATATACTGAATGTTCGTGCAAAATTTCAGGAGGATCGTATCATCAGAACCATGGAATTCAATTTTTTTAATTTATATTCTTTACATATTGAATTTCTTGGATAATTTTCAAAATATAATTCCGATTGTGCTGAGATTCTGCATTTATATATTTGGCAACAATCTCGAATCCAATATACAGGGTGTCCCAAAAATACCACACTTAAATGACACTGGACATCGATTGGCTTTAGGTCTATCTGATAGCATCAACATGAGCTCAGTAAAAGTCCGCTGGTTATCGAGATATCCCCACTTTTGTGTATTTTTTTAAAAATTTCCAGTTTTCGGTTTTTTATCGCCTAGTATTGCTAGAAATTACTTCAAACTCATGTTTGAAACGGTAGCGAGTAAAGAATATTGCGGATTTAACACATCTCTCGTGACAAAATTAGAATTTCTAAGGTTCTGATTAAAGAAAATTGGTAGTGTATTTTAAAAAGGGCATGAAGTGGACAAGTTTTTAAGATTATCTGTCAATTCAGTCTGATATAATTTTATTTCACAGCAGTCGGTCAAACTCAAGTTAACGTTTTTACTACGGCATAAAATACAAAAAGTTAGACATTTTTTTAAGGATTTTGTTCTTGTTCTCGGTGAAGTTATTACTTCATTGTTTAAAGCAACTATTCAGGATAGACTAGGTGAAAATAACATGAGTTTGAAGTAATTTTTAGCAATGATTTTAAAAAAATACACAAAAGTGGTGATATCTCGAAAACCAGCGGACTTTCACTGAGGTCATGTTGATGCTATCTGATAGACTTAATGCCAATCTTTCTCCAGTGTCACTTTCGCGTGGTATTTTTGGGACACCCTGTATAATTTGAGGTAAAAGTCACCAAAGAACGAGCGCTCAAGAGCTCCTGCTTAGGGCTTTTCTCAAATATATATTTTTTTAATATCATACCACAAACCAATTCGGTCTGTAAAAAAACAACTCGTATTCCGAACTCCCCTCCTCCATCGACGCCACTTAAAACCGAAAAACAACATCCAGAATTGACATCTCACACAACAAAAAGAATAATACATACATCAACCTCGATCGCCCCCTCCTACCCCCTACCCCCCGTAACCAAGAGGGATGAATCCGAGTAGACTGCGACGAGGACGATTCGGAAAACAAGAAACGACACCAGGCAATCTCTTCGTATTGGATACAGGCATTAAAAACGGGGGGCTGATATGCATAATAAAATATAAAGCCACTTGCTTTACGGCCTCCTTGATATGCATGCGAAAATATTGAGCGATATATATCAAAGCGGGCCTCGTCGTCGCGGGGGGCCCCGGAAGTCGCTTTTACACTTCTTTCGACGATATTGCGGTTTGATTTTATAGGCCCCGTCCTCCTCCCGTCGTATCGCTCACGCGTATCTTTATTGCTTTATGGTGTGAGGACATTGTCGCTATCGATTCCTTGTTTAATTTGGCCATTTTTCAGTTTCTTTTTTTGTTGAGGTTTATTGGGGGTGTTTGTGACGTTTTTCGTGAAGGAATGTTGACAGCGTGTTGTGTTGTGTTTTAAAAAGGGAAGGGGAAGGAAGCTCGTCATACTGGGATGAAAGTCTTCAGATGAAAATTCGAGCTAATTTTTTAATACTTCACACATTGTCGAAAGTCTTGGCAACCTAGGTTCCTCAAGAAATGGACAATCTATTCATCACACTGAAAGAAAATGAGAGGAAGTGGTAAACTCACTTCATTCTCTGAGCTCATTACTTTCGAACAGACAGAGCTGAAAACTTGAAATTTCAAGTTTTTTTTTCGAAGAAAAATATATAGAAACATATTCACTGAAACCATTGACTTGGTGGCGATATGTGGATGATATTTTTGTAATTTGGCAACATGGCAGAGTGGAATTGAATAAGTTCTTTGATTACATCAATAATGGAGAACCTACTATTAAATTTACAATGGAATTAGAACAGAATAATCAAATTTCTTTTCTAGATATTCTAATAAGAAAATTTATAGATCATTTTGAAACAAGTGTATTCCGAAAACAAACTCACACTTATAGATATCTGAATTTTTACTCTAATCATCAATTGAATGTGAAAACAGGTATAATAAAACACTTTATGATAAGGCCTTTTTGATTTCATCTACACCTGAAATTAAAGAGTTTCTACTAGAAAATCAATCCCCACCAAATTTTATGGAAAGAAAAATTTCAAATTTAGAACGAAAAATATCTAATCAAAATTCTAATGATAATCAGGTACAAACAGAAAACCGTCAAGAACAACCAAATTTGTTGTTCCTTATATTTCTCGCCTTTCAGAAAAAATAAGAATTGGTTCCGAATTCAACATAAGAACTGTTTTCAAAACACAAAATGATTTGACATTCTAACCAGAACGAAACAAATGAATGAGACAGAAAATTAAAAATTGTATTCACAATATTCCCTGTATATGTGGAAAATCTTAAACAGGAGACCTTTAGAGATAAGAAAACGGGAACATAAAAACAACATCAAAAATAGAGACATTACAAGATCACAAATCGCTGATCATGTATGTTCAAATAGCGGAGATCATATGATGAACTGGAACAACACAAAGATCTTGATGACGGAACCTGATATCTATAAAAGGAAAATTATTTTTTTTTTTGAGTTTTCGTACATGTTCTCAATGCCTTATCTTTTAATGATTTCAACTACAAAATTCCCGATAGAAGAATAGGAGTAATTAATCTATTTTCGCTCTAAAAGAAAAAACTAACACATATACAAATATTTTATATATAAAAATCGATTGTTGTGTCGCTTAAACTCGAGAACGGCTAAACGGATTTATCTTATCTTGGTCTTAAAATGTTCGTGAAGGTCTAGGTAAGGTTTAAAAGGTGAGAAAAATTCATTCTCGGCCACAGAAACCAAAATATTGGCCATAAGGTAGGATTGTGCTACGATGAATAATTTTGACGGTTTGAATAATTGTTGTCAAATTTGGAATATGAAATTCTCCTGAATAAACCGTAGATAAATTATAGTACATATATATATATAATAATATTTACTAAAGGGGTAAGGGTATAACGACTCAAATTTTGGAGAAATTAAGTGTACTCTTTTTTCTTCGCCAAGCTTTCGAATTTATTCAATTCTTCTTCAGGGCTTCTGAAATACAACATAAATACATTTAATTTAACATTCAGCTTTCATTGGAATTGTCTTACTGAAAGTGAGGTTATGAGATGGAAAATCGTGCATCAGCTTCAAACATTGTCGTCAAATTTAGATAAAATAACTTAGACATAACAACATGAATTTTCACATATACACAGTTCTAAAAACATTCATAATAAATTAGAAGAAATAAATAATTAAAATTTTCAATGTATAAATAAAATTATAGAATATTGAAGTGTCAATTTTGTTTTTGTTTCTGACACTTCAATATTCTATAATTTTATTTATACATTGAAAATTTTAATTATTTATTTCTTCTAATTTATTATGAATGTTTTTAGAACTGTGTATATGTGAAAATTCATGTTGTTATGTCTAAGTTATTTTATCTAAATTTGACGACAATGTTTGAAGCTGATGCACGATTTTCCATCTCATAACCTCACTTTCAGTAAGACAATTCCAATGAAAGCTGAATGTTAAATTAAATGTATTTATGTTGTATTTCAGAAGCCCTGAAGAAGAATTGAATAAATTCGAAAGCTTGGCGAAGAAAAAAGAGTACACTTAATTTCTCCAAAATTTGAGTCGTTATACCCTTACCCCTTTAGTAAATATTAAATCATAGGCTCTTAAAATATAGAAGTTTATATATAATAATATACATCATAAGTATAGAAGCAATCGTCAAAATGCCAGCAAGACGTAGAGGAGCAAATTTGACTCGTAGAACAAATCATTCTAGAGTCTTGAGAAATAGAAGAGCACAAAGATTAGACGAACAAATCCAACAGGAAAATGGAGATGGGCGTGTAAACATGACGCAGTTACATGCAAAACAATCGCAAGAGGCAAGAAATGAAAGTAATCAAGGATGAAGATTAGAACAAAGAGAAGGAAGGACGTTCGTAGTCGACAGACGCAGAAAATAAAATCATAAAAGTAGAAAAGTATATTCTACAAATAAATTATTTATTGATTTTAACTGGGCTTCAAAGAGAATTCGCCCAAATCAGTGTACCATTTATTGATTCAACTACTAGGCTTTCATGATTGCTTAATCATTTTGTCAGAGTTGCTACAATTAAAAAATTTTATAAATATGGTTACATTAACATCAGATAAATATACTTACACAAAATTGGAATGTGAATAAAGATGTTACAAAACTAATTTTAATGCTAGCTGGAAGAATGATGAATTTGATTGTGTATTTAAAACATTAGAAAGTTTTTCTTGACATGAAAATATAATTTTGACATAACACTTCATATTTAAGAGTCTGTGATTCCGGAATTATTGAAAAATCTGAGGAATCTTATATCATCATCAAATAATGTATATTATATAATAAGGGCAAAAGAACGTTAGCCGGACCAGCTAGTACAACACAAAACCGAATTGAAATACAGACAACAAACCGCAACCAGCAACCCTTAAGACGCCTCCCCTCCCAAGTCTCGATCGCGATACACCGAATGGCCAAACTTCCACCATCCCAAAACCTCGATAACAAAACCATCTCGCTAGGAACGTTCATCTCAGAAATCTGCAATGTAGATACCCATTACACATTAACGACGACGAAGACCAGATTGAAACTCCCTTGCAAAACATCGTCCTGAAGAAGGAGAGAGAGAGGCAGAGAAACGTCCATAAATACAACAATTCACGATTTCACGAAACACAGGAACATCGCGAGTTGATAAAGGCATCACAGGCGGGGCGTGCGGGGATGGGAAACTTGTAAAGTGTACGTGTAGAACACACATATAAATCCGAAGTTAATAGAATCGAAATGAAGTAGGAACAGGAGCTGGCGGGAGAGAGAAACTTGCGGATATTGTTGAAATTTGGTTCGTAGCCAATTGTTTGTAAGTACGGACTAAACTTAAATCACTATTCATTCAATTAATTAAATACTACAAGAACACTTACGGGGGGAGATTCCCGCCACCTACTGTTGTGTATATATATATGTATATGTATTATACTGCTCGAGTTGTTGCAGAAGTTGCTTGTATCGTTCGTTGTTAAGTTTGGGTGAAGTTTATATCGGTTCTCGATATCAAGCTCAAGTTATTCGATGAAAATTTGATGAGATACATGCTGAAAACAGGGGTAGAATTGATTAAGAACAGAATAAAATACGATAGTTGTCCAGGAAGAAATGCCTACTCTTAGTATATGCAGGCAATATAAAATTGGGATAAGGAGAAAGCCGTGAAGGAAAAACTCTCGCGGAATCTCTCAGGGATGAATAATCATTGCACTAAGTTTCTTCAGAACTTTGAAACAGCAAGATCCAAAAAATATCTGGATTTTGTTAAAAAACAATTACATCTCCTAACTGGCTTTCTTACAGGACACTGCCGCCTCAGGAAGCACCTGTTGAGGATGGGATTATCGGACACTGACGAGTGTAGGTGATGAGGAGGAAGAAACCCCCATTCACCTAGTAGGGAAATGTTTTGCCATTGCGAACCTTATGAGAGAATGCCTTGGGCGAGAAACTTGTAGGAGTGAGGAACTAGCCTCGTTGAAGCCTTCACATATATAGGATTATCAGATCTCTGGAACTGGAAGGCAAGCTGTGAAGGTTGTGATCAGAATAGCTCTATAAGGAGGTCTCAGTGAACTGTAAACCATTTTATAAACTACAGGGTATCTATAAATGATTGTAACAGAGCAGTTGGCTTTGGATTACTTTGCCGCTACAGAATACCAATCTCTAACCAATCAGAGCATAGCATGATCACAGAATTCTGTGGTTTGCATAGGAAGCGGCAAAATGAGAATAATCCAAAACCAACTGCGCTGTTACAATCATTTATAGAGACCCTGTATAAACTACATATGCAGGCAAAAGCATTTTCATAGATTGCATACGTGAATAAACCATGTTGGTCCGTAGCCACAAAAAAGTGCTCGAAGCAGCTCAAAGTTATTCGATGAAGATTTGATGAAATACATGTTGAAAAAAGGAAAAAGAATTATTGGTTAACGTCAGAATTACAAAACAGAATGAAAAATACGGTTATTTCCGAAAATATGACACTATGTCTAATCCTTCTTATCTACGTACAAGAAATTGCCTTTTCGACACCAAATACATTGAACCATAGAAAATAATAGTAAAATAATGAGGATAATTGCCAGAGAAATTGTGACCTTAGCACAAAGGAAACTACAGAATGGTGAATGCGCCAGGTTCGTGAATCGTCCTGAAATTTTAGGTGAAAATGAAATTAAGTCTGGAAACTTCAATAGAAAACCTTATTATAACGATCAGAGTGTCATATGTCGGCAAAATACCAACATTTTCAAACCGATTTGAAAATTATTGCACTTGACAAGTTTTGATACTTAAGTATGTATAATCAAGAAGGGAAGGTAACAACCAAGATTTTTTTTAGGTAATTCGCAACGAATGAGTAAATGAGCAATCGACAGACATAACAGATTCAATGTAAGATGTAACTTGAATAATTTTGATGGTGTGAATATTTATTGTCAAATTTGAAGTTCAGAATTCTGATGGATAAACCTTAAATGAAATGAAGTATGAAGCAGTCGTAGATAAGGTTAAGTATTGATTTATGAGAACAGTCAAAATGACAGCAAGACGCAGAGGAGAAAATGTGAGTCGTAGAACAAACCATTCTAGAATCTTGCGAGATAAAAGAGCACAAAGATCAGGAGAAAAATCCTACAGAAAAATGCAGATGTGCTTGTTAACTTGGCGCAGGAGGCACGACATGAAAGCAATCAAAGAAGAAGATTTGAACAAAGAGAAAGGAGCAGATTTGTAGTCGACAGACGCAGAACATCATCAAATCAGAAAAGTAAAAAGTATTTTCTACAAATAAAAGTTATTTAATAAACTAGGGTATTGAAACAGCGCAAAGTACTTAGGCGTTTGTTCATTTATCTGAGATTGGCAGTATTTGATGCTATAGCGATGAGCAAAGTCAACGTTGCCGAATTTACACAACCTCGTCCGACGAGCTTCCGAATTATCAGAGAACTCTATGTTATATTGACAACATTGCGTATCAATCTGACATAAAAATAAACAACATAACCTAAAATTTTAAATTACACAGTGGATTATGCCAAATTGTCATGGCCAACCGACGGCTCAAACTTTCGTGAACGGACTACAAGAATGAATCTGTCCGATCACAAAATAACGACTCCACATTTTCCCTAAAATAACCCTTGCATAATCCATCTCGAAATTCGAAACCTTCAACTCAATACCCCCGCAATTGTCAGATCCCGACCCTCCCAATCCGCAAACTCTCCAACCTCCCTTACGCCATAAGTCCGAGCCAAAAATAGGGCAAAAACTCGCCGTCGAAATTGCCTGCAAAATCGCAGATACCGAACGCAGCCTCACGTCTCGCTCTTCGATTCCTGTCACAGAAATCTCGAATGTTCTATGCTCCGTCCTCCTCGCGCTCAAGGCCGCGAAAAAGAGGGACGGAGCGAAAGCATAGAAGTTAATAAATACAAGTTGGAGACTGGAGAGTCCCGCTTAAGCTCCTATATTTCCCATAGTACTCCAGTTTCGGGCTTATCCTCGGACACTGGATTAGGAGAATTCCGCCTCGACGTTTTGATCCCACTTTTTCCCCCTTCAGCGTCCTTTTCTATCGGCCGATTCGACGCCCGTAACGACGCTAGAGCCGTCTCTTTCCGACGCCCGTCCGTATGAATATGCAGATCCCGTATTAAGGCTGCCAAAAACCGAAGTTATATCTTTCGGTAGGCACTTCGAGTCGATATTGAAATTGTTCTGTGTTAGGGGGTTTTGAATCGCAGATTGATGCTCTTTGTTTTTCTGTGCTAGAGGAAGTATGGAGTTCTGTGGTTGCAAACATAATTATGTGTTATTGATTCATGGAGATATTGGAGAAATCACTCATCGAATTATTATATAAAGATTTGGAAATTCACATCTGAGACATACGATATACAATGCATCAGACAAGGAATTCATCCGTCTAGTTGCACAGATGAATAGTCGAGATAATCACGTGCTGCAACTGAATTAATTCCGTTGATTTATTGCAATAACCTAGTCTTGTCTCTCTTTTATCACAGTATGGTAGGGAACCTGCGGTACACGTATAGAATTATTCAATTTGTCAGGCAGCCCGTAATACTCGATTCAAGTATTTACTTTTGCCTACCATACTGAATGAATTACGCTCCTCTCAACGATAAGAGAGAGGCAAGACTAGAATATTGCAATAAGACAACGGAATTTAGTGTGTTACAGCACGTGATTGTCTCGACTATTCATCTGTGCAACTGGACGGAAGAATTCTCAGTCTGATGCATTGTATATTGTATGTTTCAGATATGACTTTCTAAAACTGTATAAGTTGCCAGCTGGCCCGGCAAACGTTGTTTTGCCGTTAGTCTAATTAGTTGTAGAAAATATTTTTCTACTTTTCTGGTTTGAAGTTCTGCGTCTGTCGACTACGAATCTGCGCCCTTCTCTTTGTACAGATCTTTCTTGTTGATTCTTTTCCTTTCTTGCCTTTTGCGATTGTTTTACACGTAACTGCACCATGTTAACACGTACATCTGCGTTTTCCTATTGGATTTGTTCGCCTGATCTTTGTGTTCTTTCATCTCACAATAATCTAGAATGGTTTTTTTTATCTAAGACAGACCACAAAGGCTCAGGCCTAAGTACTAGTGTACCGTGGGTGTTTCTGTGACCGATAATGGATTTTTTCATCTGTTGAACCTTCTCTAGACCTCCACGAACATTTCAAGACAAGATAAACTTGTTCAGCTGTTCTGCAATTTTAGCGAGACTAACGAACAGCAATCGATTTTTACCTATATATTAGAGATATAATCTAGATTTATTATTCTCCTTCATTTTATGGGTACTGGATTATCCCTCATTTACAGAATCGATTTTAATTCTGATAAATTAACTTCAATATCATAGACCTGGAAATATTATTGTCACTTTGACATCGATAAAAAAGGTGCATCCTTTTTTATCGGATAAAAACTTCTCTTCCTCAATATGTCAATTAGTCTGTCAGATTTTTGAATTTTGAACATATAGTGCTTTCATTTTGAATCGCTGTCGTGGTAATTATTCAACTTTGTTGATATATGAACCTAAAAGATGAATCGTTTTGGTGAAGATTCGTCTGAGAAATTATTATTATATTCTGTCGTTAATTTATCTTGCCAAAAACACTCGAGCTTTTCTTTTATCAGATAAATTTCTCTTCAACTCAAAGTTTTGCCAATCACTAAATTTGCTCGAAAACTGACATCAGATAAAATCGCTCCACCTTCGGTGTCGCGATTTTATCATGTCAGTTTTTCTCGTAAAATTAGTGATTAGCAAAACTGTTTCGTTGCAAAGAGAAATTTATCCGATAAAAAGAAAGCTCTTGTGTTTTTACTGTTGATAAATAATTGGATTCAGATTGAAAAATGGTTTGATTCCAAGTATATGATTTTTTTCAACAATTGGGTTTGAATAATAGTTTTGCGACAAAATGGCGAATGCGTCGGTAACGAAACAATACTTTGCCGACTATCTCTGAGTGGTAGGTACTTATTCTATTAGTTATTCGGAATGAAGAAGCATAGATGTTTTATACAAAATACTATCGTTTTTCAGTTTATTCAAGTGGATTAACGTCAGGTACATATTTTCGAGACCCTATTACTCTTATCTTTCAAATCAGTGACTTGAAAAACAGCTGAAACATGTGAAGTGATTTTAAATAAAACTTTTTCTTGTCAAACAAAGGAAATAATTTTCTTCTACCCCTTACCTGCAACCCCACCTATTTTTTTCAAATGCAAACATAGGTATGTCTTGTATCGGCTAGTTGAAAAGCTGAACTGAAAGAAATTGACGTCTGACGAAAGCGGTTCATCAAACTTACAAATCTATACATCGTTGTTAAAACGTTTCGAGATCTTTCAAATGAAGTATCCCTACACTATCACCAAGCGGTAGATTTGCAAGGGTGGACATACACAAGAATAGCAGAAAGGTTTGGACTTTCCCATACAAGTGTGTCCAGAATGTTGCAGCGATTCAGGAGACAGGTACCTATAAATGTCCGAAGACCAGGACAGGGTAGACCACAGATAACAACTGCCATTCAAGAACGTTACTTAAAAGTTTCTTCGTTGAGACAACGATTTGCAATCGCTCGCCACCTTCCAAATCAACTTGAGCAAACTCATGGGGTGGAAATTAGCACTCAGACAATTAGAAATAGCCTCAGAGAATATGACTTAAGGCCTCGCGTAGCGGCAAGAGGCCCAGCTCTTATCCCAGCCCATCGAAGGGCGCGTTTGGATTTTGCGAGAGGCTGATTGGAAAAGAGTTCTCTTCACAGATGAGTCTAGATTCTGCCTCTACCATTGTGATCGACGTTCCCTTGTATACAGACTTCCACATGGAAGATATGCTCAGTGCAATTTCCTGAATACTACTGGTTTCGGGGAAGGATCGATTATGGTCTGGGGGTGGAATATCTTTGACTGCTCGCGCAGACCTAGTGGTCGTTGAAAATGGAGCTTTGAATGCTGATGGGCATATAAGGAACATTCTTGAAGAGCATGTAGTGCCATTTGCCCCATACATTGGTAAAAATTTCATTTTTATGGACGATAATGCCAGACCCCATCGTGGTATTTCGAATGGAATGGCCAGCAAGAAGTCCAGATCTCAGTCCGATTGAGCTGGTTTGGGACAACCTCAATAGAAGGCTGAGAAGTTCAGAAAATCATCCAGCTACTCTTAATGACTTAGGATTCCAACTCAGAGAAATCTGGGAAGGATTAGATCAGAACATTTTAATATCACTCATTTTGAGTATGAACCGTCGTTGCCGAGCTGTAATTATCGCAAGGGGTGGAAATACCAAGTATTTAATCACTTATCAGCATGTTGTGCGTTGATTTTTTTGCGCAGTGTATTATCCTTCAGTATTTTTCTGAGTGCAAAATTTTGTTTTCATTAATCGCGAAACGTCATAAATCTTCTTACGCAACACCGAAACGCATCTACTCAAATACTCGATAGCTCAGCCGGCAGCCAATTCACATTCAAATTTACACAAATCCCCTTCTCAGAGAGAAACGCCCTACTTAATGTCACAATGGTCTAACCGAGGCACACATAAAAACCCGATCCCTCTTGAAAAATTCCATATCTTCCTCCGGTTGTTGTATTTTTCCCAGAGGAAGAAAAGACACGCGATCCGACAAATCATACACACACACAAGTAGGAGCGCATGAGCGGCCCCGACAGTTTTCGCATCAAACATCCCTTCCGCCTATTTTAAATATAGATATTTATTATTTGTGTCACCCGGGGGGACGTGTCTATCTCTATACGTACTGCGGACCTGTTCGCTGATATTAACATCGTGGAAAACAATGGGGTGGTATGCTTCGAACAAGGTGTCAAAGGCTGTTAGGTATTGCCTGGGAGACGACGATTTCGTTTTGGTTCGGCTTCGTTCGGTTTTGTCTGTATGTCTCGTATTCTGCTGGTTTGATTTTTCCATACAGTTTAAATATAGCTTGTAAGCCCACTGATCTACATCTTTCAGTAGAACAATAGGGGAAGGTGAGGTAAAATGATCCCCTTAAGGGAAAATTTTAATTGTGGCTAGAGTTGAAGGCAAAACCGCAAGATTTCAATTGTTGAAGGTAGTGAATTTACTTAACTTTGTATCTGCCCACTTATTTTTCATTTCAACTTTGTAGATTTTTTGTATTATATATTTTTGTTAAAGTTTAGTGAAGGATCGTTTCATACACCCCTGTGGATAAAATGATCCTTGGGGTAGGGGCAAAATGATCCCAGGGATCATTTTGTACTATAAGTTAATAAATATCAAATAAAAATGAAATGAAAAAACTCTGCTGTAAATTTAAATGATAATATGTATTGTTCATAACAATTTAAGTATGTAAGCAAGTAACACAAAACAAAAATATTCGATGGGTTGAAAAATAATATTTTTCTTGGGCGTTTCTCAAAGTCGAGAGAAATTCATCCACCACATTCTTATTAAAACCTCGCGCACGCATTGTAATGTCTGGATGTCTACGTCTAAATCCACGAAGCCATTCAAGTCCAGCATTTCCTTTAGCTTCGGAAAATTGATGCGGTAAATTATTTCTTTCTGCCATTTTTTGATGATCTGAGGTTAGGAAATCCTGAGTGGTCAGCCCGTATATTATTCTGGACTCCATGTCAACAAGTTCCAGGTTGAACACTGTTTGTTTGCTACCTAACTTTTTAGCTGAGCCTACAGCTATTTTATTTTAACCTTTGGCTCTTCTTTCTATTACCATCACAGGTACCTTGAATTCTCTTCTCTCGGTTTTGTAAGCCATACCATCTCTAATGTTTTATAGGGATCCACTTTGAAATCATTTCCTGACAGTTTTGTAACCATTCGTTGGCACTGTATCACAGATACAGATCAAGAGAAAATCTAGTTATTGTTGAATGATTTATTTCAATACGAATATACCCAACTGTGTTGATAAGACAAGGTGTTTTCTATTTCAGACGAGCCATCCCGAGAATTTTGATGAATATTTTTCGCCAAAAATCCATTTTTTAGCTCACATGAGCCACCTTGAATATTTTAGTTATTTGGAAAAAGTTGATATTTCCTAAAGCCGGTCCCAGACAATGCGTGTATTTGTCGAATGTTCGGCATTGGCGATGCTTCGCATAGCGTGTGGGCCATAGTAATCGGGCCGAAGTTGAGCTCCCACACACTACGCGAAGCACCGCCAATGCCGAACATTCGTCAAATACACGCATTGTCTGGGACCGGCTTAAATAATAAGGAAAATTTTTGCAAACATTGTAAGACTAAGTAAGATACGAGCTTTCCAACGAGTGTGCAAAACACATGTTTGCAATTTGAAGCCATTCGAGCCATAATCAGAAACATTTATTATTGAAATTAATAGAAAAGAATAAGGTCTATTTAGGTTGAATCGCACACTAACGATAATGCCGAATTTCTGCTAATAAATCTCTGATTTGAACTCACCGTATCAAAAATACTCCTTTCTGATATTATTGAGCACAAAGTAATCCATGGAAATTTGGCATATTCTACTTTATTTTTTTGTCAGATTGATACGCAATGTTGTCAGTATCACGCAAAAGTTGCATAAATCAAGGATTTCAAGCAATGTCACATCAAGAAATTGTTGAATTGATAACTCAATTCAGGCAAGTACCTAACGACAGAAGATTGAAATTTTGCATTCCAGTTTTACTACTTGAATTGAAAAATATTATTGTTCGAACAATGGAAACTAAGGATATTATTAATGTATTCGAGAACTATCATTTTTAACAGTAAAGTGAGAATGAACAGAATCGAGTGAAATGAATACAAAGTTCTGAAACAAACATTATGTGACGAGCAAAAACATTGTATGCAGGTATGCTCACAACGAATCAAGATATAGCTAGAGTAATAAATGGTGAATGCTCTGCTTGAAATGATTTCTATTCACATCTTCATGAAATCTTCTAGAAAATCAGTAATTATTATGAATCTTGATAATGTGTAAATATTGACTTGAGAATATCCTATCGATGAAATAATATTCGTCATTTTTCAAAGATCTGGCAGCATCAGAATATTTTATACGTATATAAATTACGAACTTCAATTTCTTTTTCTGCAAACCAGGGGGCCGATTCTTGAATTATGTCGTGTTCGCGAATCGACGAATGTCGACCAACTTAGCAGGGAAGTTGGTCGACAATTGTCGAATCGCGAACACGACATTATTCAAGAATCACCCCTCATAGTTCTCTGATCCCGAAAGCTCGTTGTACGACGCCGGGTACGCCGGCAACGTTGTCTTTATTTTACTTTATGACAGTAAATACTGCCAATCTCAGATAAATTGATTGTGAAGTTCGTGACGTAATTAGAAATCTAAAGAATAAAAAGTGTACAGGACTTGATTATATATCTAGCCGAATTTTGAAGGCCTCAGGTGAATGTATATCCAGACACCTAGCCCATCTCATCAATCTATCTGTCACAAATGGCATATTCCCGAGTCTCCTGAAGACTGCGACAGTTGTTCCCATTTTGAAAAGTAAAAATGACGTTCTTAATATTTCTAACTACCGGCCTATATCTATGCTGAGCGTTATTTCCAAGATAATTGAGAATGTTGTCCTGCAAAGAATTACTCAATTTTTGAATAAATACCGTGTAATCTCTGACTCTCAGCATGGTTTCAGACCTGGTCGTTCTACTGAGACAGCAGCATTTAAATTTACTGAATTCGTTCACAAAAGTCTGGACGAGGGTCGATTTGTAGCAGGGTTATTTTTCGACCTTTCTTGTGCTTTTGATGTTCTTTCGTTCGAGTTCTTGAAAGATAAATGTTATAAATTAGGATTTAGAGGTGAATTTCTTGACTGGTTGTGTAGTTTCGTTTCTGGCAGGTCAATGACGGTTAAAGTTAAGAATGTGTTCAGTAAAAAGTATGACATTAAGTCAGGAGTGCCCCAAGGTTCTGTCCTGGGCCCCTTATTGTTTTTACTCTTTATTAATGATCTACCTGAATACCTGAAATTAGTATTAGTGCTCATTTTTGCAGATGACTTTTCTGTTGCCATCACTGCCTCGAATGTCGCTGATCTTATTGAGGCCTGTAAATGCATTATTCAAAGTTTCATCGATTGGTGTCGGAAAAATGCACTCTTATTAAATGTTGAGAAACCAAATGTATTTATTTTGGTAACAAAAACATTGGGCATAATCCCCTAACCATAAACTGTTCTGATGTTGTGATAGAGTCTGATGAATGTATAAAGTTTTTAGGTACTTATATACATTGATGAATACCTTAGGTGGAGTTATCGCATTGACATCCTGAGTAAAAAATTGAATACATCTTATTATATATATCGAGTCAAAAATTGTTTCACTACTGAATGTCTTATGAACTTATATTACTGCTTGGTTTACAGTCACATATCTTATAATATTTTACTGTGGGGTAGCTCAACTGATGTAAATAGAATATTTGTTGCTCAGAAGAGCGTTCTGCGTTTGATCTTCGGTATCGACTCGATGTCATCGTGCAGGTCTCTTTTTGTTGAGAACAAAATATTAACTGTAAAATGTATTTATATTTACAAGTCACTTCTCATGGTCAGACAGAATTTGGAAACAATGGAAAAATTATCTAGTCATCACTCTTATGTAACAAGAAAGGCGGAAATTTTGTCACTCCCCAAGCATAGAACTGCTAAATTTGAACATTCACCAACCTACCAGGGATTAAGCTATACAACAAATTACCAGAATGTTTTAAAAATATGAATTATGTCAGTTTTAAGAGGAAAACTAAATCTATGTTGTGTGAAAAGGGTTATTATAGTTTGAGTGAATACTTCAATGACTCTTTATAATATGGTATAGGTAATACTGAATAAAATTGTTTTGTTTCTTTTTCTTGACTTGTCTCATACATGTAAATGTCTAAAGAGATGAATAAACATTATTATTATTATTATTATTATAAACAAAGGCTACTTTGTGCTCAATAATATCCGAACGGAGTATACGTATTCTGATCTAACCTTCGACCCAAAATCAACCCTCTAACCACCCCCGAAATATGTAAATCCACTGACAGTCGATCGACCGAAGTAACCCACCGTCCCACAGGTCTAATATTCCCGATATCCAGTGCCCGGCCGATATTCAAATGAACCGCGACGCGCGAAGAAGGGTTGCCAACATCCGAAATCGTATTTTCTCCAAGGGCGCACACCCCCGTTGTCGGTCGCCTTTGTGTTTGCACGGAAGTCGGGTTTTTTTCAGAGCTGGCGCGCGCGAGACGCACCCTTTTTGTTTGGAGATTGATTTCACGGAAATTTTGACGGATTAGGCGCTGAATTTTAAAAAATGGTAATTTTCCGGGACGTGTTCGATATTTATTAGCGGGATTCGGGAGAGCGTTGGGAAAGCTGCGTTCGGAAAGATTTTAATATATTAAAGAAGGGATAATGAAAGAAAGTATACAGGGTGTTTGGTGATTCGACGTGATCCATTGAAGCGGAAATACTGGACGTCATTTGCAGCAAAATGAGTCCAGTGAAGCATGGTCCGAAAATCTATGAGATATCTACGAAGATATGGCGATTTTTTAACTATTTCGAAAGTTTCTGCTTCGTTATTGAATATAATCCATTTTGCAAGAAGTACTTGACTCTCAATATTCAATGAATATTTTTTTTCAAAGCTAAGGATAAGGTCTTCATTTCTAGCGAAAAAGTTTTCACTTAAACTTTAGATGATCCTAGATGTACAGGGTCATGAATAGCTGCACTTTTTTTCCACTTAAATGATGATAAAATTGAGAATTACTCGAAGAAAGTATTATGAACTTGGTGTACAAATGTGAGGAAAACTTCCCTGTTCCGTTAGTTTTTCAGTATGTTACACAAGTCAATAATTCCTTCATTTCCTTAATTTGTACAGGGTGGCCAGGTTTGATGATTCCTGAACTCCAACTTTTTAAGCCTATGAGAGACAGAAAAATGAATGGAACATTCCGGGCATCTTTCTTGGAGAAACTCATTATGCCGTCTAATAACAGAAACCGATTTATTTTCAATGAAAGCTGAAGAAATGTATTTTTCCATCTGCTACCGATTTTATTCCAAAAATTTTGAAAACGGTAGGTTTTAGAAAAAAGTGGTCAATGTTTGTAGAGAAATAATTTATCTATAAAATATAAATTAATTTTCAACAAAAGATAAAAAAATGTACTTTTGCTTCTGCTACCAAGTTTATTCGAACAATTTTGAAAACTTTAGGTTATAGAAGAAGTGGTCAATAGGGCGTTTGTAAAGAATTAATGTATTTTCTCCGTCGATCTCAAAATAAAAGGTAATGTATACTAAATTTATCCTTTATGACCCATTTTAATGCTCAAATTATGCTATTTTAATGTGCAATCCTCATGGCAACCGTTCACAAAGTATTCAGAAGCACTACGAGAAATGTCAAAACTCTACTGGAACATAGATACATAGAAATTTTATTATGTCAAATTTAAGTCTTGTGCAAAATGAGAATGTATTTCAATCAAGAATTCATACACAATTCATATTGAGATCGTCGGAAAAATCTTGTAATCAACTCGGTTATTAATCGAGCGACTAATGGTCTTGAACTATTAACGCGTTCGCTCCGCTAACGCATTAAAATATCTTGACCATTAGTCGCTGTCTTCAATAACCTAGTTGATTAAATAACTATTTCCGCCGACCTCGAAATAAAAGGTGCTTTTAATGTGTACGAAATTGAGCATTAATGACCTATTTTAATGCTCAATTTTTTAGCCATTTTAATGTGCAATCCTCATGGCAACCGTACACAAAGTATTCAGAAGCACTACGAGAAATGTCAAAACTCTACTGGAACATAGAAACATAGAAATTCCATTACGTCAAATGTATGTCTTGTGCGAATTGAGAATGTATTTTAATCAAGAATTTATACACTATTCATGTTGAGATCGTCGGAAAAATCTTGTAATCAACTCGGTTATTAATCGAGCGACTAATGGTCTCGAACTATTAACGCGTTCGCTCCGCTCACGCATTAAAATATCTTGACCATTAGTCGCTGTCTTCAATAACCTAGTTGATTAAATAACTATCAAAATGAGGTATCAATGATTTTAATCGGATGAACAGAGACCGATTTAAGCTGAAAAATAGTTATTTTTGTACCTAATGCTACTTTGGTGATCGAGAACTGATTTTTTTAACGAGGCGCAGCCGAGTTAGAAAAAATAGTCGAGATCACCAAAGTATTTCGCGCATGAGATGCAAACAAAATTTTTTCTACAAACGCTTAGCTTAATATGAAAAAAATATTGAACTGGTTTGAACTGTTTTTGCAAATCAAGTAATTAGGTATTATAACTATGGGCAATATATTCTATGTTGAAAGCAACACTCAATGTTAAAGAAAACGTGGATTTCAAGAAATTTACCAAGTTAAAATATAAAAATCCCATATAGTTTACATGCAGTGTGCGAAGTAAGTATTTCGCACACTACTTCGCGCACGGTGCCATAGTAACGAAGGAAATGAAAAAAAGGGTCACTTCGCATATTCTTGCCAATGCGCGAACCTTGTCATTTTTTGACGTTTGTAGAAAAATGTATTTTTCCATCTGCTACCAAGTTGATTCGAGAAATTTTGAAAATAAAGGTTATAGAAAAAAGTAGTCAATATTACGTTTGTAGCGAATTAATTTATCTATAAAATGAGGTATCATTCATTTTGATCGGAAGAACAGAGACCGATTAATTTCTAATGAAATAAGATGAAAAAATGTATTCTTCCATCTGCTACCAAGTATATTCGAAAAATTTCGAAAACGGTATGTTTAGAAGAAAATGGTCAATAGGATGTTTTTAGAGATTTAAGTTATCTATAAAATGAGGTATCATCATTTCGATCGGAAGAACACAGACCGATTAATTTTCAACGAAAGATAAAGAAATGTACTTTTGCATCTACTACCTAGTTTATTCGAAAAATATTGAAAACATTCGGTTATAGAAGAAAGTGGTCAATAGGTCGTTTCTAGAGATTTAATATTTTTATAAAATGAAGTATCAATCATTTTAATCGGAAGAACAGAGACCGATTAATTTTCAACGAAAGATGAAAAATGTATTTTTCCAGCTGCTACCAAGTTTTTTCTCATAGGGTTGAAAAGTTGAAGGTGATCCTTGTGGATCACCATCAACCTCCACAGTTTACCTTAACATGTACGGGGTCTTTATAAATGATTGTAATATCGTAGGTTGCTTTGGAAATTTTTTATCTCATCTTTTCTTGCCAATTCTCTACAAAAATATTTTTTCAGTCACATTATTCGATTTCTTTCGGAATTACCAGCCCAAACTCACAATATCGTTTGTTTAAATCAAAGTTTACATCAGAATATAAATATTCACAATAGTCCAACGCCAACTGCGCTGTTATAATCATGTAGAGAGACCCTGTATAAGTTACTTAAAAATGCATTGAATAATTCAATATTATTCAATAATTTCACTATCGTGAATTCCGAATACACAGCAAAAATTACATAAACATTTTCCCTACGTCAGCGTCACTTCAAAAGGCACCAATCCCATATCCTGAAATATTCAAGGACCAAACTCGCATAAAATCCATACACGATCCAGTCGAATACTCCGAACCGTGCGGGGGAGGAGAGCAAGAAAGGTTCGCAAAATAACCCACGTGTTTTGTTATTAAAATTTCAATTAGAATTCTACATTATTAAGATTAGAATCAATAAGTGGAGTGGTATAGATGATCCTGTACCTGGAGGCATGAAATTTTAATCAGGCTCTGCATAGAAAAGCAGAAATCCACGTGGGGAGAATAAACTCACCCTCCCCCGTTTTCGTTTTCCAGCTACCCTTATATTTTAGATATACACAGTTTCGGGCGTGTGTATACCTCGCAGTCCTGCTCTTCTGATTCCTCCTCTTTTTGGGGCCCTTGTCGATATTCCTGGCTCTCTCCTGTTTTGTCAATTCTCATTATGGCCCGATTAATTATTGATAGGGGCTTAAGGGATGTTTATGCAGATATTGTTGCGATGATTGGGGGTTGATGGAAATGAGTTTGCAGAGATTTCCTGGCGCTGGCTGATGGAGCGACTTGAAGAAGGTTTGTTATCGTTATGTTTGAAGGTTTGAATAGAGGTTGATCAAACAGTATTGATTAGTTTTGAAGGTTGCTGGATGCTGCCTCGATCTCTTTATTTTCGAGAGACTTAAATACTGAATATTTTAAATACTGTGGAAATTTTTAGAGATTTAAAGAATTATTAACGAACTGGAAATGAAGGGTTTTCCAATAAAGGTGTTATTTTAAATAGCTTGCTATTTCGGTAGATGTCACGTTTGAAGCTGTCATTTTTTGACATTTGACAAGTGAAAACTACGCCATCAATAAAAATTGAACGATACACGCTTCAAGAATGCATTGAAGTTATTGATATTCACTATAAAAATGGTGAGAATTTGGCAGAGACGGTACGTGAAATTCGAACATTTTTGGGTCGTCGTGAAGCACCTTGTCAGACCGCAATAAAGAAATTGGTGTGAAAATTCGAGCTGTTGGGACAAGTTAGTGATGTGAAAAATAACACACGTGGCTCAAGAACAGCCGAGAATATTGCTGTTGTAGCCGAAAGTGATGAAGAAAACCCAGGTTTGTCCATTCCTCATCGTTCTTTGGAATCAGGCATTCCACAAACGTCATTACACCGTATTTTGCATAAAAAATTGGGTCTTAAGGCTTATAAAGTTCAGTTAACACAAGAACTCAAGCCGGCCGATCATCAACAACGTTGTGTCTTTGCCGATTGGGTCGTTGAAATGCATGAAAATAATCCGGAATTCGAAGAGGTCATCAAAATCGGCCACTGAGTTCTTGTGATTTAACACCTTGCGACTTCTTCCTTTGGGGCCACGTGAAAGAGAAGGTCTACGCCAATAGCCCAGCGTCGATTCAAGACCTCAAAGATGGAATTCGTGAGGCTATCGAGGACATAGGGCAGCCACTTTGTGATTTGGTTATGGAAAATTTCATTAAAAGGATATGTTCCTGTAAGCGTGGTCGTGGTGGTCATTTGCCTGATGTTATTTTCCACTATTAACGGCATAGCTTCTTCTTTATAATGGAATAAAATTCCGATCATTTATATTGAAAAATTGCATTTTTCTTTGAATGTCAAAATAACACCTCTTATTGGAAAATCCTTTACAGATTCTTACCGGGTACGGCACTCCAAATTGTAACCTTTTTCAATCCATCGACGTACCTGCCACAGTGATATCAGCTTATTAGAAATTTGCTGAGTGACAGTCATAAGTATTGTTTACAAGCGTAAAAAACATTTTTCTTTGTTTACGCAAAACGAAGTTATAAGACTTGAGAGAGCGATGAATTTCCTTCATTCGGCCGAAAGTCGTTAATTTCTGAATATTGTATTTTCTGACTGAAAAATGTTTCCACTTTAGCAATTTGCTAATTCCTACGAAAGAAATTACCTGACAAACCGTTCATATGATAATCTGAAACATTGGTTGGCTACCAGGAACCAGCACTTGCCACAAATAATGGTTCAATGCGACATTTTATCAGGAAAGGTTCTTGAAGCTGCTTTGAAGCCTTGGGCAGACAAACATGTCGGTCGCAGACCATAGACGTTTAAACAAGACTCTGCATCGACTCACAAAGCGCAAGTGAACCAATAATGGTTGAAAAACAACGTTTCAAACTTCATGTCGACCACTCGTGAATCCAATGGATTATTCTTTCTGGGAAATGTCAAAGAGAAAGGTCCGAATAAATAAATATAACAGTCCCAAAACGCTGAAGAAATCCCCTTGTCCGTGAGTCGGCTAAAATACCGGCAAATTATGTTAGGGCAACTTGCGATTCGGTTTTTGACCGTATCAAGGCAATAGTCACAGTAAAAGGTGGTCATATCGAGCGAAATCACCCCTTTCATTTTTTCTGTGTTATTTAGATACACCCCTTATGAACAATTTCAACTAAAACCCCCTCCTTTCCGAAAATGCCACCACCACAACAAAAAACGCCACTACGCGAAAAACCGTCAACGTTGACATATCCAGACTCCGGTTAAACGGTCCGGACAAACTTTCCGCTCATTTTCAACCCCCACCCTTCACCTCGCCGACCTCGCGAACGGAATATTTATAATAATATATCTAATTACTGATGTCACGACGTCAAAAACAGTGTACAAGCAGATTCACACTAGACTTACCCCCTATCTCCGCGCCTCTGGAATCGCTGTCCCGTTTACTTTCTACCGTATTAAGGATTTAACATGTGACGACGTCGAGTTACGAATCGTACTCCCTAATTTTGAACGTTTCGCCCCCTTCAACCCCCGTACCTACCCCTAATTTCCACCCTTCTGGAACAATGCAACCGCAGTTCCTCTAAACTGGCGGATGGCGAAGAATTTTTCGAATGAGCGATTTTGGCGACGTTGACATCAAATGCAGATACGTTTAGGGGGTGGTTTTTGGGGGTGGAAAGTGTGTTTCTAGGATTGAGATATTTCTAGAAGGGGTACACTTTCGATTGGGTCCTATTGGCGTATATAAGACCTGTCGAATGCATGTCTTGGTTAAACTGTTGGGGTGTTGAAGGATAGGGGTTGAAAGAAAATGTGGGTAGTTGCGAAATAGTGAATATAGAAGACATTTGAACATCATGAATTTGTCAAGGTTTTAAGATTTTTATTCGGAAATTTAATTTGATTAAAGTGATGAAAGATCAGAGTTTCAATCTATAGGGGATGATATCCATGTATAAAGGTTCCGCTGAGTTCCTATGATATCTGTGGTTTCAGAAAATAATGGCTTGGAGAATGGGACTTGGTTTGATTGGATTCTTTCAGACGGAGAGTCTCTTCAATCAAAAATCGAAGGGACAATAGAAAGCATTCATCGAAATCTACTCTAGTTTGTAGAAGAAAAAACTTACCCCTCACCGATTTACACTTTGAATTGAGAATTCTCCTAAATAAACCGTAGATAAATTAAAGTATAGAAGCAATCATAGATTAAGTTTAGTATTGATATATATGTGTACAGTCAAAATGCCAACAAGACTCGTACAACAAACCTATATACCAGGTGGCCAACCACTGAAGCGAAGGTCATTTTGAGGGTATAAATGATGATATTTTGAAAATCTTTCTTATGGTAAGTGTAGGTTAATCTTACGGACAATTCAAAATTATTTCCATATATACAGGGTGTTCCAATACAAAGATACAGACCACACTTTTTTAAATGTGACACCCTGTTTATGACCTCAAAAAAGGAAAGGCAAGCTCAAATTATGATGAGTTTCTTCAGTCTACTCTTTACATTTGTTTTACCATTTACGAGATAACAGTGAAAAATTTGAAATATGAAGTCATTTCAAATAGTATTTTATGAAAGAACCAGTTACGCACGCGATGCAGACAAAGTTTTTTCGAGTAGACATATTAGCGAGTCCCATAAAGAGAAAATATTGATCTCCGGAATGTACAGAGTGATCATAATTAATTCTCAAACATCTACTTCGAATAATAGTCAAAAACTTTCTCATTTCAAATGGCACGCCAGTTATTTCTTCATCTCGTTGAACGCAAAAATTAATTTCGAAATTTTTTTCTTATGGTTTTCCTATACCTAAATCATATAATTTCTCAGCAATTTCCGATTTTCTATTAGCAAAACTTAAATATTAACAATTCAGCAAATAAATAAGGATACATTTGTATATCAAAAGTACACAACACAAAAAAATTAGAGCACATTATGGAAACCTCAAATTTATTCTACAACTGAAGGTGTTCTCAATGATAATTATTTTATCAGAATTATGGATGCATATGTTATACACTTTCAACGTTTTTCTTCAATACTGATGTTTCTTCTAAGCAGGAATAAAAAAAGATGAGATTATCAGATTTTGAATGTATTGGCTCCATTCTGAAATCAGTTGTTCTCGATCAATTCTAGTGATCAATAGTTTTTCTTTCGTTTGATTTTTTACACTCGATCGCTATGCAACGCGAAACACGCAATTTGACCCAAGCGGTAGTTTTGCGAGAAGACTTAAGGGGTTACATGGGTTTCACGGTTTCAAAAAATCGATTTTTTTTGTCTTATTAAATTCTATAACATTTCTAGAATATTGTCCTAAATTTTCAAGTTGATCCGAGTAATAGTCTCGGAGATACAGCCTTGAGAAGGTGAGAATTTGTTCCCACTTTTATTGTCTCTTAAAACTTTAAACGCGTTTTTCTCAAAACTATGTTTTCAAAGTCGGTTGTCAAAATTTCTCGCGAACTACTCAACCGATCTTAATGAAATTTTACACAAGTATTCGAGATATCATTTACAAGGTATTGAACGAAGGATTTTTTTTTTCAATTACAACTATTTAAAAAAAAAAATGTCGAGAAATTTTCATCGAAATTTGCATTTTTTTGTGAAAACGTCTGCCAAAAATCCAATTTTCATTTTTTTTTCCTTCGTCCAATACCTAGTTTATTGTCTATACTAAAACACGTTTTTTTTATTTTTACTTTTGATGATCCTGAAAGAAGTTCTGCTGACAACGCGGAGGCACCTTTTCTCCGAGGGACTGCCGGAAATGGCGTCGTAATGGCCGACATTTTAATTTTTTTTTTCGAAAATTTCACAAAATCTTTATTAAATATGTATCTTTTAAATAATAAAAAGTTTCATTAAAATATTTCATTTTTTATATGCAAAAAAAATTTTTGAAAAAAGGCCGTTTTTTGCCCGAGGAAACCCATGTAACCCCTTAAGGGGTTACATGGGCCTCGTGTCTTAGCAAGAGGCCCAGCTCTTACCACAGCCCATCGAAGGGCGCGTTTGGATTTTGCGAGAGAGCATATCCATCGAGGGAGGATCGATTATGGTATGAGAAATCTGGGAAGGATTAAATCAAAACATTTTAAGATCACTCATTTCGAGTATGAACCGTCGTTGCCCAGCTGTAATTGACGGAAGGGGTGGAAATACCAAGAATTGAATCACTTATCAGCATTCCAGTATTTTAAAAATTGTTTATTTCTCTTTTCACATAAGATTCGTTGAAATCCTGAATTTTTTTCCATTAAATGTGTCTAGTTCGTTCAAACCTTCCCGAGAGAACATAAAAAATAAGTAATAAAGTCAATGTAGAGTTAACTTTCATTAAAATTGAGATTTTCATAATGTGCGTTAATTTTTTTGCGCAGTGTATACCTCTTTTTCGCCTCAGATGCGTCTTCCATCCTCAAAGGACCGACGCATCAGCGTCGGGGCCTCAAACGAGACGGAAACGATCCGAATTAAAATACGAATCAATTCCGCGGGCATTAAATCGCAATCAAAATGCTAATATTGGCTGTTAAAAAGATCAGCCCAAATTCCTCGGCGGTATCAGATTCAATGAACGCCGATACCAATAAAAAGTTATGGCGGATTTGTCGCAAGCTGCCGGAGTTCCCCGCAAAAAATAGAAAAAAGAAGAGATTAAGGGGTGAATTTACAATGAAAATATTTTGGGGGATATCCTTGGTTTAGAGTGGATTTTAAGGGTGGTGGTCAGTGGTGAGGGGATGTTGATTGGAAATTCTGCGTAGATATGGGAATTCAGAGGAATGTCTTGATGATTTATTGTTGACAAGATGACCCAGCTAATGTTTTTTTTGCGAGTGATTTTTTTATGATGGATATTCTGAATGTTTATCTCAAATTTCATGGCCATAGTTTTTACAGAACCCTAGAAAATTCAATTGAAATATTAAACGAAGATCTTTATATTTCCATAACAGAATATCCGATTCAGGTGAAACTCATTTTGTGAATGAAAAATGATATACTGAATGTTCATGTGAAATTTCAAGAGGATCGCATCATCAGAACCATAGCATTTCATTTTTGTAGTTATTTTTTACATATTTCCTTTTCTGAATAATTCCCATGATATAATTCCGATTATGCTTAAATGTACTTCTTTATTTTTATTGGCCTTCCAAATAATATCGATTTCTTTGGACATAAAGGTCCAACAGATGTGAAAAAATGTTTTTTGAAAGATGATACTGAAACCTTTCAATAAAAAAAAACAATATGGAAACATTCCACTCGAAAATGCCATAAAAAAATTCTTAAAAAAAATTTTAGTAAAAAAATTACTGATTTTCTTAGTAAACCCGCAATAGTACAAGAACTAGCACATTGAAGTATGGTTCCTTTTCAATTATTTAACACATAAGAATATTAGCTACAAAACAATTAACAACTACATCATTTCTGTAAGTAATATAAATTGGGAGTTATTGCTGTTCGAATATGATCACTACCCGAGCTCCATAAACTTTTATTGTTGCTACAGCTCGCCATGAGGGCCACTGCCTGCTAACAAAGCTGAGGCCAATTTGAGCTATTTTTATGATTAATTTGTTTGTTTGATGATCAAAATTATCGAAAGTACTGTACTGAGTCTTATTTTATTTCATCAACTTTCATAAGGGGGTCATGTTGGAACAGCAATTACTTTCTAATTATGTAACTTACAGAGTTTATGTTGCTATCGTTTTGTAGCTAATGTCCTTGCGTGTTAGCTCATTGAGAAAAACTTTACTTCAATGTGTAAGTTCTTGAACTATTGCGGATTTATCAAGAAAATCAATAAATTTTTTTACTAAAATTTTTTTAAAGAATTTTTTCATGACATTTCTAAGTTAAATGTTATCATATTATTCCACTTTAATAAGAGGTGATAGAATTAGTATTAGTATATTTATTATCAAAAAACATTTTTATTACATCTGTAGGACCTTTATGTCCAAAGAAATTGATGATATTTGGAAGGGTCAACTGAAATAAAAAAGTAAATTTGAAATGGGGGCTACTCCAAAACTAAAGGGGTAAACTTCACAATGTGGGTGTCTTTGTCGATGAAATTGTGTATATTTGATGCCCCAAATTATCGCTAAGTCATGACCAAACACACTGTATCAGGTTTCAATCTCAAGTACCATATAAAATTTAGAGGTAATAATCTTATTGCTCCACCAAAGGACGAGCGCCCGAAAGCCCCTGCTCCGGGCTTTTCTTAAATTTTCATTTTTCAAAGAAAATTTCTTTCTATTCCTCTTTTGACCAAGAAAAACTCCCTTAGCATGGCACCTCGCAATCTCTCCACCGCTCTCGCGTCGTGAATCAACAACAGGCGCATCCGCGTTAGATTTGATTTGCTTATCCCTTGCTTATTCTTGTCTATCGATTGATCGCAGCCTACTTCTCTCTGTCGGAGAACAAAACATACGACTCTCGCTCTCTATAATTTTCTAAATGGACCTCTTTTAATGTGCATGTCCCCGGTTGCTATGACGACACCTGTGGACGAATTGATTGATTTTAAGAAAGCCTCACCGCCAGCCCTTGTCTCCTGGCTATGTACAGGGATGAGTAATTAGCGAGGGTTAAAGGGGGGTGGTGGATTTTCATATGTCATCAGATTGATTGTTTTTCGTTGGGAATTTGTTTTGTAGAGACATAATGGGTGGATTATCGATATGGGAGATGGTTGAACGTGTGTTTTGATGAAGTTCATTATGACTTTAATTTTGGAATAAAAAAATTAAGAAAGCCCTGAGAAGGTGATTCTGAGTGCTGGTTCATTGGTGAAGCAATGATGCTATTACCTCAAAATTTTTTGAGAACTTGAGATGCTTACTACGTATTCGCAGCTTTTCCTCGAATTTTTTCGATGTTTTTGCAATCACTAGAGAATAACTTTGAAATAGACTGAGCAAAAAAATTAACACACATTCCGAAAATTTCAATTTAAATGAAAGTTAACCCTACATTGACATTATAACTTATTGTTTATGTTTCCTCGGGAAGGTTTTAAACGAAACAAGACATATTAAATGAAAGAAAATTCAGGATTTCACCGAATTTTATGTGAAAGAAGAGAAATAAACAATTTTCAAAATACTGGAATGCTGATAAGTGATTTAATACTTGGTATTTCCACCCCTTGCGTTAATTATAGCTTGGCAACGACGGTTCATACTCATAGTGAGTGATGGGGTCTGGCACTATCGTCCATAAAAATTAAATTTTCACCAATGTATGAGGCACAGAGATAGAATAGAGAAGAGACGCTATAACATACAATTGTGTAAGGAAAAATGGAACCACTGGGCGGGGCTTATATATTACCAATATGGCTGAAAGTTCAGGGTTGAATTAAGTTGCCAGTTTTTTCTGTTTACGAATTTCACCCAAAAAATACGACGTGTGGGTCTTTAGGAATCCTGTTCAAATAAGGTCAATTGAATATCAAATAAACAATTTTTCTCAGGCGATAATATACACATATAAAAAGATATCAGATTACCAAGACATACTAGCAAAAATTTCGAATGCGGATCTGTTCAGTACTCATCCCTACCTGTGATATGTTTTTCTTCTAATTTTCTTATCTGTCCCTTCTCTGCTTGTAGAAAGCCATACAGCACACGATACCATTTTATTATTGTTTATTAAGCACAAGAAATCTCAATTAACTCGAAAAATGTACAAAAATCACTATTTTTAGAAAAATTCAATGATTGTCAAAATTCGACGCATCGCAGTAATATGGCGGATCTGATACCACTTTCATTTTATTGACTCTATACAATTCTATCTCTATGGTATGAGGCGAATGGCACCACATGCTCTTCAAGAATGTTCTTTATATACCTATCAGTATTCATAGCTCCATTATCAAGGACCAGTAGGTCTGTGCGAGCAGTCAAAGATATTCCACCCGATACCATAATCGATCCTCCCAGAAACCAGAAGTATTGAGGAAATTGCACTGAGCATATCTTTCATGTGGACGTCTGTATACAAGGGAACGTCGATCACAATGGTAGAGGCAGAATCTAGACTCATCTGTGAAGGGAACTCTTTCCCAATCAGCCTCTTCCCAATGGATATGCTCTCTCGCAAAATCCAAACGCGCCCTTCGATGGGCTGGGTTAAGAGCTGGGCCTCTTCCCTCGACACGAGGCCTTGAATCATATTCTCTGAGGTGATTCTTATTGTCTTAGTTCTAATTTGTACCCCATGAGTTCGCTCAAGCTGATTTTGAAGGAGGCCAGCGGTTGCAAACCGTTATCTCAACGAAAAAACTCTCAAGTAACGTTCTTGAATTCATACCTATCTCCCTGAGTCGCTGTAACATTTTGTACACACTTATATGGGAAACTCCAAACCTTTCTGCAATTATTGTGGATTTCCACCCTTCTTCTCGCAAAACTACCGCTTGGGCACATTCCTCTTGGGTCAAATTGCGTGTTTAGCGTTGCATAGCGATCGAGTGTAGAAAATCAAACGAAAGAAAACCTATTGGTCACTAGAATTGATCGAGAACAACTACTGATTTCAGAAAGGAGCCAATACATTCAAAATCTGATAATCTCATCTTTTTTATTTATGCTGGGAAAAAACATCTGTATTGAAGAAAACGTTGAAAATGGATAACATATGCATGCATAATTCTGATAAAAATAATTATCATTGAGAACACCTTCAGTTGTAGAATAAATTTGAGATTTCCATAGTGTGCGTTGATTTTTTTGCTGATTCTTCTGCGCAGTGTAGATATCCGAAAATAATTGTTTGTTTTAAATATCCCAGTAGCGTACCATTGTTTCAGTCATTTTTTAAGTAAATCTTCAACACTCTTCATCTTGGAAACAGCGCATTTCAGGACCTACATTTGTGGTGATCTTTTTCATAAAATGGTCTGAAGAATCACCCCCTTCATTATCCGGTGTTATTCAAATACACCCTGTATAGTACTTACAAAGAAAAGCCATATTATCATTTCGAATAATAAATCAAGGAAGAAAAGTATCGAGTCCACTTTCCTGCGATTCTTTCCCGTTTAGCCACCCTTCAGCAACCACCCCAAAACCGGGGGTGGCATTTCCGAATCGTAAAACATCCCGGATCGACAGTGCCATATTTTAAAAATTCATAATCGGTTCGGTTTCGGCGAGGAAAGAATCGGCAAATCGGTAAATGGCACGTGAAACAAAGGAATAAAATGAAATTTACGACTTGCGGAACACGCGGTGGAAAGCTATGAAAATCTCTTATGTTTTTATGCTACAGGAAGATCTGCTATGGGGTATTGAACACTTGGATGATTCCAGGTTTTTTGGAACGGTTAGAGACCGAAATGATGTGATACAGATGAAAGAATAAGGAGAGAATATAACGATCACATGTAATTTTTGGTATTTTCTCTATTCTTTCTTTATAAATAAAAATGAAAAACTTTTCGTTAGTCTCTCTGAATCTCGAAAACGGCTGACCAGATTTATCTTATTTTCGTTTAGTTGAGTTGAAAAAAGGGTTACAGTTCACTGCGACCAAAGCTCTATTGTGCCCCCTTACACAGCTGTTTGGACCATACCCTCACAGCTCGAATTCCAGTTCCAGAGATCTGATAAAATCCAATATATGTGAAGGCTTCAATGATTCTAGTTCCTCACTCTTACAAGTTTCTCGCTGCAGGCATTTTCTCCTCAGGCTCGAAATGGCAAAGCATTTCTTGACTAGGTGAATGGGAGATTCTTCCTCCTCCCCACAGAACCTACACTCGTCAGTGTCCAATAATCCCATCCTCAACAGGTGCTTCCTGAGGCGACAGTGTTCTGTAAAAAAAGCCAGTAAAGAGGTGTAATTGTTTCTTACAAAGATCCAGAGATCTATATTCAAAAATCCGAAGAAAACTGAGTGGAATGATCCATCCTTGGGAGATTCAGTCAGAGTTTTTCCCTTTTGGCTTTCTCCTTCTCCAGAAACTTATATTTATAGGTACATTTGCCTATACCACAGAAGGGTTCTCGGCCAATGAGTGACATTCGTGCGTCCTCTTTAGCATGTGTATTGGCCTTTTCGTTTCCTTTGATTTCCGAATGGCCAGGAACCCAGATTAAAAAGACGTTATTTTTCTTGCCTACCTCACTGAGTTTGTTCTGGCACTCCCACATCAGTTTTTACTCGATGACGTTGGAGCTCAGTGCTTTAATAGCAGCTTGACCATTTGAGTGTATAGCTATATCGCACTTCTGATAGTTCCTTTCTAAATTAATATTTATAGTCTGTTCAATATAAGAAGGAGTTCTGTTTGTAAACAAACAGAATCGTCTGGTTTGTGCACAATAAAGCTCGTATTGGTCAAACTGTCATAAAAACGCTCCCTTCGACCGCCCTAAGAGATTGCCAGGATCGTACTCGGAACGGACAGTGGATGGTACTGGATAGAGATAATCTTTTAACAAAGTGTATACAGTGTAGAACCTCCAAATGGAATAAATTCGATAAGGAATTAATGAGAGCGTGTATATACTTCACTTAGATGTGCTGTAAGATTTGCATTCGTATAATAATATTCTGTTAGAACTGAACGATTGTATGAAATCTCCTTGATTCGACTCTGGACAGAGAGTAACCTATCCGAAGGCTTTCCTACCGCTGCGCCAAACTTGTTGTTATTGCTCCTTCTTAGATTTGAACAGACTATAGACATCTTTCAATAGCAAAGATTTTCGCTTGAAAGACGCACATACAGAACCCTATCTCATCTTGGTCTCAAAATGTTCGTGGAGGACTAGGGAAGATTTAAAGGGTGAAAAAAATTAATTTTATCGATCACAAAAGCCACAGCGTTGAATGCCACTTGAACAATTTTGACGGATCAAATAAATATTGTTAAATATGAAATTTAGAATTCTCCCAAATAAACCGTAGATAAAGTAATGTATAGAAACAATAGTAGATAATGTTAAGTATTGATTTATCAGTTCAGTCAAAATGCCAGCAAGACGCAAAGGGCCAATTTTGAGTAGGAGAACAAACCATTTTAGAGTCTTGTGAGATCAGGCGAACAAATCGAACAGAAAAATACAGATGTGCGTACATGGCGCAGTTACGCGCAAAACAATCGCAAGAGGCAAGAAATGAAAGGAATCAACGAAGAAGATTTTAACAAAGAGAATGGCAACCAGAAAAGTTTTTTTTGCGAATAATATAGATCAGTGGCGACGTTAGCGCGACTATCTAGTAATAGTCAGTATTCCACACATATAGGATGCTCACGCTCCCCTTCTCCAAAGAGGTGACCGCGCGGGCACTAGGTTCTACTTCGACGAACCCTACAGGGTAATTGTTCCCGACAGAGACCTATGGTCTTCATCAAACATGCTTCTTAGTTCAGAGGGTCCCACCTGGTTCACTGGTGGCTCTGTCACAGCAACAGGGTCTGGGGCCGGAATCGTGGGTCCTCACTTCAATCAGGCTATCCCTCTGGGGAAGGACTGTTCCATTGTGCAGGCTGAGCTATTTGCGGTTCTTGCATGCGCACTGGAAAATATTCGCAGGGGATACTCTGGCCAGCACATTTATATATGTTGCGACAGCCAGGGAACTCTGAAATCTCTATCCGATGTTAGAGTTGATTCTCTTTTGGTAGAAGAATGCAGGAAAGCTCTGCGTGGGCTGGGCTCTGATAACTTTTTGAAAGTAATCTGGTGTCCGGCTCATGCGGATATACCTGGTAACGTCAAGGCAGATGAACTGGCTAGGCGGGGAGCCAGATTAGCATTTGTTGGTCCGAAGCCTTCGCTGCCAATCTGTTGCACATCTGTCAGGAGTTTCTTCAGGAACTGGCTGAACAGGGAATTTTCCTCGGAATGGAGCGCAGGGGTGGGCCTGAGGTGATCGAGGATTCTCATTGAGAGACCGTCCTCGCGATCTGAGGTCAATAGGCTTCTGTTGCTGGAGAGGAAACAACTCGGTCTGGTGACTGGTGCATTGACTGGTCACCTGTTTAGCAAGCATTTGAAGAGAATGGGATTGACGAGCTGCTCCCTATGCCGGTGGTGCAGGAGTACTGATGAAACGGTTGAGCATATTTTGTTCAACTGTGGTAACCTAACTGAGTTAAGGTCAACACACCTAGGAAATCCAACACCTTCTATTCCTATGGTGAGAGGGACCACTCCTGGCAGGCTCGCGACGTTTCTGTCTTCGTGTCTGAGGAGCTGAGTCTCTATGGAACGATGCGGGTGAACAATGGGCCACTAGGCCTCAGTTCGGCCGGTAAGGCACCGCACAGAGAAGAAGAAGAATAGTCAGTATTCCACACACAAGTCAAAACCCATAACCAAACACAGTTTTTCTCTTCATTTTTACTATGCCAACACTGCTTTCAGCCCAGTAAAGCTCTATGCTGAACATCATCCACTACCGAACATCGACTATTCAAACCCACGCCGAAAAAAAACCAAGACTCTAATTCGATTTCGTGGTCACCCGTCACTTATCATCCCCAATAACCAAAAACCACAGACGAATATGCATACGTCAACTCGATTTGAATATCATTCGAACGCAACCGAAACCACCCCTACAACCTTCTATGCACGGCCGAAGGATTAAAAATGCAAACCTTCAATAACAGCCGGATATGACATCATCAGGATGCTCCAATTCCCGATTTCGACCCCGTTCACAAACCGTGACCTGGGATCCTGGAACGCACCACACACCACAGAAATCTGTTTATTTGTTATTGATATCGCAATATCTATGCATGGCGTTTCGGGACCAGAGAGTGGCGCTTTCCGCGGGACTCTCTGTGCTCGCGGAGCACTGATTGGTGATTAACGGAAGGCACTTTGTCAATTACCTTCGATGACATTTGGCTTCGGTGGGGCTCTGTGGATCGGTGTTACAGGGGTGTGTAACTGAATTACGATGCGATGTAATGTATGATGTATGTATGTTTTTTTTTGGTAATCGCGGTGGAATTACATCTGGAGGATGGGTCGTGGACGGTTCTGTTTGATTTGGGTGGGTTTTTTATGGCTTTCATGGTTGTGGAAATTGGATTTTGGTGAAATGGACAAATGGTTGCAATTCAAAATAATATATGGTTAATTGACATTTTCCAATTACAATAGATTCATTAACTGAGCCCATAAAATATTTTTCATGACTAATAAATAATAATCTTCGAAATATGTTTGAAAATTCCTTTTGAAAAAAGCTCTTCCTACAACATTCTGTTATATGTCAAGCAATATATTCAGTCAATATATTTCTCAGCATAATCGGAATACCATACTTACCTACGTATGATGCAAGAGCACAGGAGAGAAAACTCCGCAAAAAAGAGCTGCCTCTGTGTGTAATGATCAAAAATCAGCTGGAATCAGTGGCGTAATTTACACCCCCCCAGACCCCCCATTGGGAGGGGTCCCGGGGTCTGGGGGCCCGGGTGTTGAACCTTTTATTTAATTTTTACTTCATCTTGTTAAGAACCAATTGATATTAAAAAATAATTTTCTGGTTATGTAATTTATTCCTGGTTAAAATGTTTAGTATAGGCGAGTGATTAAGTAACTCGATTTATAGTAGGAGTATGGTGGCAGTACGATCTGGACAAATCATGGAGGTACCTCCATGGGACAAATGGTTGCGTTTGCGTCTGCCCTGTGACGAAGCGATGGGATTAAAGAAACAGCTTGAGAAGTTTTCTTTCGTTTTTCAAGTCGTTATTCAATCAAACATCCTTGAAGCTATTAATGTAGTATCAAAAAACCTTCAACACGAAGGGTATGATATATTTCAGGCAGCTTCACAGTTAGAAAGAGCAAAAGAAAAACTAATCAATATGAAAAATAACTTTGAAGAAATAAAAGCCTCTGCCATTACACTTTCAAAGAAATGGGGAGTTAGCCCCGAGTTTGATGAAAAAAGAAAAAGAAAAGATAAAAAACACTTTGACGAGCCTTGCCAAGATGAACGACTATTGGATAGTGAAAGAAACTTCAAAGTTTGTGTTTTTTGCGCGACTCTTGACTTGGTAATTTATCAGTTGAACTTGAGATTTGAGGCAATGTTTGAAGTCAGCAAACTCTTATCAGTGTTGTCTCCAGAGTTTTTGTTACAAGAAGAAGACGCAGAAATTACCAAACAATTGTGTTTGGACAATTATTGGATGACTTCTAGCTTCCCGGACTTATGCACAGCGTTTCTTTCTTTTCCTGACTTTACCAGTGACAGTAGCCAGTGCGGAGCGATCGTTCTCCAAGTTAAAGCTCATCAAAAATTATTTACGAAATACCCTGTCCCAAGAAAGACTGGGCAGCCTCGCGTTATTAAGCATAAAGAATGAAAGAGCCAAAAAGGTGAATTTGGATGAAGTTATAAGGCCATTTGCTGCTAAGAAAGCTAGAAGGCAAAAGAAGATATTGTTGTAGCACCAGACCATCAACCACCATCAGATCATCGCTGTCTTATAAAACTAAGTCTTTGTTTACAAATATCTATTTTTTTTAAATCTATTATATCTTGTTATCTTGTACCTATCTATTATACATTGTAACACATTTTTTAAAAGTTGATTAAAACCAACGTTATTTCAGTCATATCCTGTTTTTTCGGTTCAAATTTATGCAGTTGGTTTATTGGACTACTAGTTTCTACAAAATAGAGTAGGTACTATGTTTCACCTACAAATGAATTGTTAGACAGTCATATAATAATAATAATGGATGAGTTTGGGGGTTGAGGTAAGCCTATAGAATTGACGTTGATAATGAATAAAGGAGATACAAGATGATGGGTAATTAGGGGTACGGTGATAGCTGAAGAGGGATGGGGCCCGGGGACAATCATGGGGGGGGCCCGGCTGACTAACGTTACGCCACTGGCTGGAATGTTCATACCGCTAATTTTTTATTGAAACAAATTCTTTTCTTCCATATTACAATGATTGTGGAATTTTTTATTTTGATTATTCAACACAGATCATCCCTCTCGAAGGCCAAATTCAACCGCAGTGACTCTAATATTCAACACGTCTTGTTGATCCAAAATTACTCAAGAGAAATAACGAAATTATATCTTATAACAGAAAATAAACTAACACATTCAAACGAATCAAACATCACATACTCAGCCAAAAGAGTACGAACAATTTACTCAAAAATTATTCACGAAAATCTTTTTGATCTATTGAACATTGCAGTATTATGTGGAACCATCGAAGACATTCATCGAAGAATTGATGTGAAAAAAAACATGATTTGTTCTTCAAGTGAACAAGATTTGATATCTTGGTAACTCAAGGGCGTAGCCAGGGGGGGGGGGTTTCGGGGGTTCAAACCCCCCTCCCCGAAATGTTTCAGAGTCATTTTTTGTTTGCAAAAATAATATTTCATTTTGCACCCAAACCAACTTATCTCCGAAAATCTAGTTAACATTAGGAAAAGGATTATTGAATTCTTAAAAACAACAAATACTTGCTACATAAAGCGAATCACAATTCCCGGCACCTACAAAGTCATTGCCAAAATGTCAAACCCTACGCTACGCCCTTGTGGTAACTTCATGTACCACGACCAAAAATTGCAATCTCATAACATACACAACAACCTTGTGTCTCCCCAGATTCAGTATTTTGAGTGATATTCTGTAATAATTTCTGAGTCTAGAAACAAAACGAAAACAAGAACTAAGAATTGTCTTAATTCTGTTTTTATTAGCTCCTTGAACGAAGAAGAGACATCACAAGAGTATGACAGTCTCTTTGTAAAACCAAGGTTAATCACTTTTTCATTGGAGTTCAACAAGCCCAAAAAGTTTTTCGAAGCAATATCCATAGTTTGCCCCAATCTCTAATATAACTGATATACATTGGCAGAATATCTTGCAATAATAGCTGAAAAAACATAGCAAAGACGAAAAGCAAGAAGGAAAGAGAAACTGCGAAGAATCTCAAAAATCTCGATACTGACAAATTTCAACCAAGAAGTTGAAGACTTTATTGTTAATTACGCGACCACCATTTGAAATAGATTGAACAAAAGTGAACTTTAGCGTTGAGTAATTATTCTGAATTCGAATTTCTGGAAGCCGACACATATTTTTGATTGATTTTCAACCTATCCACCTTCCAAGGCTGATTACAAAAAAAAGTCCAACCGCAAGTATCTTTTTTTTCTATGACTTTCGTAGCTTAGGACTCCGCAAAGTTTTTAAACTTACCCAAGAGCTAAAAAACACCTTTGTTTATTTCTGAATCGAAAATGAATGTTTGAGTACATCCTCCTGAAAAGTGAAGCTGGCTTTCAAAACTTTTGTGGGTAACTTGCAGTGATTTAAGGAAGCTGAATGTTTTTTTATTGAAGCAACATTCAGGATGGCCATAATAAAAAAAACTGCAAATTACTAACTACATAAGAAGATATGAACTTTTCAAACCTAGCTGGCTAAATACATTTAAAGACCACTCAAAAAAACATAACTCGAGAACTACAAAAAAAATCACATTACATACATGGGTATCTTTGGATAGCCACAAGTCTGAGGAATCTAAAATAATTTATTGACGTCAATCGCTTGGACGCCCTGTATAACCTTCCATCACCTCCCAAAATTTCAACATTTCCTGGATCAACTATAACATTTCAGAATTGGTTACAATCTGCCTACACTGAAAGATTTCCAGGGAATGTCGCGTTTTGAGTATGCTTACGCCATCTGCTAGGGGGAGTTCAAACTACCATTTATATTCTTTGGAGTGAGACGTTCACCTTATTTACTGCAGGAAATCTGTTGCTTTGTAATTAGATATTGAAGTGAGTAACTGCAGTTGTGAAATAGCTAGGATTTTTCTTTCAGGACAATTGAAACAATATGAAATAGGAAATTTACTTCATGAAGACGAAAATTGGTCAAAACTCGACAAAGGAAAATTGGGCTTCAACTCAGATACTATTTGGGCTATTTCCACCATTAATTCTTCTATGCAACGTTTCAGACAGCTTTCTCCAGCCGTCGACAGGAAAATACTTTAGACTCTTTACTTTCACAAAGCAATCATCGTCACTCTTCGAAATGTTTTTCAATATAAGAAACATCTGGGTTACAATAATAAGATAGAACTCAAGAAGTCGAATGAAGTTTTTGACAACTAAATAAATCAAAAATAGCTCAAACTTATCGATGAGTGTTTTCTAACAACTTTCAAAATTGACACAAATTTTCGAAGGAAATAAATGAAAAGGATATAGACACCGAATCGTTACATTATCCTTTTCATTTATTTCCTTTTTGAGCGCTCGTTCTACTTAGACGAGTGCTATATCGTTTTGCCCAAATGTCTGTAATTTTCGAATTTTGAGCCGAAAATGGTCTCAAACGATAGGGTTCGACTCCCTGATGGAAAATATGAGGTCAAATCAAATTCTGTAGGGCCGGCCGTCCGGCCGGCCGTGAGCACAATAACTCTCGAACGGATTGTCCTAGAGACTTGAAATTTTCAGGGTGTGTTCAGCTCCCAAATATCTCGGTTAAGTTCGTTAACCAAAAAAAATCGTACAGGGTGTTCCATAAAAAGTGGCCATTCAAATTTTTGTTCCTCAATATTTCACACAAAACGAGGGCAAACGGAATGAAATTTTGCAGCAACTTGCCAGATGCTCATAGTGAGCCTCTCGCAAAATTTTGTGGCCATGGTATTAACAGAACCATAGAAAATTCAATTGGAATATTGAAAAGAAGAATTTTTTTATTTCCATAACCAACTGTCCGATTCAAATAAAATTCATTTTGTAAGTTGAGACTGATATACTGAATGTTCATGCAAAATTTCAAAAGAATAGCATCATCAGAACCATAGAAATTCCAATTGGAATATTAAAGGAAAGACTCTTTATATTTCCATAACAAGATATCCGAATCAAATGAAATTTATTTTTTTGGAATTGAGATTTATATATTGAATGTTTGTGCAAAATTTGAAGATCATCGCATCATCCGAACTATAGAAAATTCAATTTGAATATTGAAAAAAAATTATATTTTCATAACAAGATATCTGAATTGAGTGAAATTTATTCCTGGTATAAAGATTGATATACTGAATGTTCATGCCAAATTTCAAGAGGATCGCATCATCAGAACCATAAAATTTAATTATTTTAATTTTCAAGTGTGACCATAGAATGAATTTTTAATTGTTTATATATAAAGTATCAATTTCAAGTCATATACAGAATTTTGAGGTGATAGTCCTATTGCTCCACCAGAGAACGAGCGCTCAGAAGCTCCTGCTCAGGGCTTGCTTCCATTTTTTGGTTTTACTGTTAGCCAACAATTTTGTCAATACTAATTTGCTCCTGACAAATTAGTGCAAAGATTTCCGCAGAAGCTTTTCATCTTAATTAAATTTTTTCATTATTTCTGTTTCAGAGACTGGGAGTGAAAACCCGAGAAGTTTTTTAGAAAAAAAATCAGAAGAATTGTGTCAAATGAATAAAAATTTTCTAACAATAAACGATTACATTGAGCATCAATTTCTTTCAAGCTATTTTATTCGAAGAAATTATTTTGAATCGAAAGACCGCCAAGAGTGGAAGCGCCAATCCACGGTTCTTCAGAGAATATAGATAATAAATCTCCATTTTTCGTCTTTTGTGTCAATTCAGGATCTTCCTGAATTCAGCTTTCATTACAGTTTTATGGAATTGAAAATTCCACTTGATTTAGCCGTTTTTCTCAATGCTACTTTGTAAACTGTATGCTAGTCGTCTGAATTAAAAGGTTAGAAGCAGTGTATTCACCAGCCCAAACATATACCGAACACCCAAACCGAAAACAATGACTCATAAAAACGTCAAAACATCAAAGACACCCCCACACCTTCCGTATTCCATCCTCTTATTTCCCCAGATGAATTCTCATATATACCGTTTCCGAACGCCCCATATATCTCATAGCGTGCATATCGAATGACGTCAAGAGGAACAGCCATAATATAACCAACCGATACGTATGGAAAAATATAGAGAAATAAGCATTTGCATCCGACCTAAAGTATATTAAAACCATAAATCTTTCGTCTACCAATTTGATTTTCTTCTCCCTATAACCCGAACGTCATATGCAAATGGAGTTGTATAAATATTTTTAATATCGGAATGGATATAGTTCACATTTCGGGAAGTTTAATATATCCCCAGAACCTGTCTCTTATTGGCCCCCCTAGTACAATTCGCGGAGCGAAGATTCGGAGAATGTTTCAAGATAGAAGGGTATAATATGTCATTTACTGCACTGCTGTCCTTGGGGGTACGGGGTATATTTCGATCGAGAGATAAGAAAATTGTTATGAAAATTCACGGAATAACTCTTCAAATTTTCTTTCAATTATTATGAAGATCATAAATGTTATTGATATATTATTTGGGATATTTACATCTTATCTGCTCATCATTATGTTCAATTTTTTAGCCAGCAAAACACTTGAGACTTGACTTTTCAGTTTTCATCACCATTGGAAAAGTGCGTTCTTAGAGAACACTCATCGATGGGTTTGCGCTATTTTGGATTTATTCAGTTGTCAAAAACTTCATTCAACCTCCTTCGGCTGCATCTTATCATTGTAGCCCAGATGTTTTTCAGATAAACATACCGCTGACTGATGAGGTTTTCGGTTATTGACTTGAAAGATACTACATACTTTCAATATTCTACGTTTCGGTTTTTGTTCGTTTGATATTATGGAACCTTCACCCCATAAAACTCTATGGTCTTCATTGAAAGAACGTTGGACAAGCTTTGGCCAAGGAGAATATCCAAGTACCTACTTTTTTGTGTTCTTTGATTCGTGTGTTCAAAGGGCGTTAAGTTTCCTCAATGAAGTATCTTGAGTCTTGAATGCAGTTCTCATATTGTACTTACTCCCATTTCTTTTAATCAATTATCGTAAGTAATATCATAAGGGCATCTAATTTTTCCGAAAATAATCGAAAAAACACGTTGCTAAGTAATATTTTGACAAGAAGCATGAGTGCTGGTGGCAACAAAAATCCGAGTCGAAGACGAGGATTTTTGCACCTGCGCGAATGCTTTTTGTCAAAATATTACTTTCCAATGTGTTTTTTCGATTTTTTTCACAGGAAAAATCAGATGCCCGAATGGTATTTGACAAGACTATTTCATAAGAGACAAATTATTCTGCACGCATTAAGTTTAGGTATTGATTTGACAATAACTGTCAAGTTTTGCCGCGGGTAAACGCGAATAAACGGCTGACAGGTCCTGCCAAACAGTTTTTCCACCTAGAAACCATTTGTAATTCAAAATTGCGCGTTTCTGATTGGTTCAAATTACGACGAGGGAAATAGTCAATGTAATACCATATGTTAAAAAAGCGTTTCCTGAAAAGAATAGAAGAATTGAAAAATCGAGGCTAATCTAACTGAACTAAACCTCACAATGAAAATCAATGCTAGAATCAACGAACATAAATAACTAGCTTAACTTGGACATCCCGATAAGTCAAAGCTTATCCAACATGCTCTGAATGAAGACCATAAGATTCTAAGGAGTGAAGTTTCCATAATAAAAAAAAATGAGAAAGCCCTGAGCACCTCAAATTTTATATGGGATTTGAGATTGATATAAAATTATGAATGCAGAATCTTGTTACAATCGGAATTTCATTCTGCAGATTATTAATATAATGAAATATGTAAAGAATATAAATTAAAAAATTTAATTCTATGGTTCTGATGATGCGATCCTCCTGAAATTTTGCACGAACATTCAAGTATATCAGTTTTTATACTCAAAATAAATTTCACCCGAATCGGATATTCTGTTATGTAAATATAAAGATTCATCTTTCAATATTTCAATTGAACTTTCTATGGTTCTGTTAACACTATGGCCACGAAGTTTTGCATGAAGATTCAGTATATCAATCTTTATTCACATGAGAAATTTCACTCCAATCGGATATCCTGTTATAGAAATATAAAGATTCTCCTTTTCAATATTCCAAATTAATTTTTAAAATATCTGGAATTATTCAAAATTATTGGTATTTTTCGGCATTATTTTAAATATTCGGAATTTTTGAAATTTTTTGGAACTTTTGGAATTATTCGGAATTATATTTTCAAATTTAACGTTAGGTACTTGTGCGCTTGCACCTCAGTTCAGATTACCATAATGCACGAAGCACGAATTTCGAATAATTCCGAATAATTCTGAATAATCCCGAGAATTCCAAATAATTCCAAGCTTTGTACACTAAAATTAAAAGAAAATACCCCTCGAATCCAATAGTTTCGAGATTCTCGAAATTATTTCTGCGAAACAATAAACCTCAAAAATCCAGGAATCACGCAAAACGACAAGCAAGAATCACGTTTCAATCGGTCATTCTCAAACTATCTACCTGTCACAGGTGGTGAAACCACCCGCTGCGATTGCCAGGGTGAGGCGTCCTGCTCCCCCGGGCTAAGTCACCCCCGGGACAACAAATTTTTCTATCGCATCTGCCCATCCTCGTCATGCATTCTTCATTAGCCTGATTTATTAATTATAAAGTGAAGTAATGCCCGTGGTTTTAATCAGATTTAATTATGATTATTGTTACATTCGTGATAGGGAAAAATTTTTTCGTCGCCTTTTTTTTATTTTCTAAGCGATGAAGCGTGTTAAATATCTGGGTGTAGCTGCTGTAGATACTTGTCTGTAGGTATCTGTGCTAATTTTAATTTAATCCTATCAAAATGTGGGTTTTGTTAATTAATTATGTTAGGAATATTCGACCTTGCCGTATTATGTATTATGTGGGTTTAATTCGGTGATATGTTATTTTACATATGAAACAAGGTTTTTCATGATTTCTAGTATCTCATTGGAATCAAGAAATCAGAGAAAAATATTCACCCAAAAATTGTTAAATGCTGAATCTGTGAAAACATGGTACAATTCACCTAAAATGTGATTTCTTATTGTTCTTGTGTACAGTATTGAACAAATTAGCTCTCTGTAATGAGACCATAGCAATTGCGAAAGAATATAATTCGAGAAGACATTATACTACCAAACATTTGCAAAAATTCGGAAGTTGGACTGGAAAACTTGGAAATGAAAGAATTGAGAGAAGTTTAAAAAGAATTTGGTTGGACAGCAGAATATCTTTGTGAAAAGTAATGAAGAAGCTGAAGATATCGTTCGGGCAAGTTATATCGTTAGTAAGAAAAAAGCAAAATACTCGAAGACATTTTCAGAAGGTGGGTTTATGAAAGATAGAACCATAGACAAACTAAAAAATAGATGAGCCTCTCGTATATTCCGCGACATCTGTCGGAGGAGGAGACTAATACACGAAAAAATTATTTTCAATTTGATAGTTAGATGTAGTTGCATTCATGGAAATCCTATCGAGAAAATAGTAAGTATGTAAAATCATTATTATCAAAAAACCTTTGAATTGTCAACTGACACAAGGAGTGGTTTGACACGTTCTTTTTGAAATATAATAAATTTCGATATGCCTGCAAGAGTGAAGACGTGCTGTGTTATTGGATGTGAAAATCGAGATGCAAGAAGGTAATTATAAAATTACATGTATATATTCTGTTAACTATAAGAATTAAGATACTCGTAGTTTTCAAAAAGTTTTTCATGTATTGAATAAGTTTAGTCGGTAAATACTCATATTTTGTATTATTGAATTCATTATTTTAGTTTTTGAGAATGTTTTCAATGCAATTATTAGTTTATTGATTAGATATTTATGAAATAAATCTGTATTTTCAATTGGTGATACCTATTTCAGTTAATAAATTTTTATTCTATCCAGAATTTGATTATTGATCCTCATTTCTCGATTCCAAAAGAAAATCAGATGAAAGTTCGTTGCAGGTATTATTTTCATGAAAATAAAGTTCCTCACTCATCGATAACTTGCACGAATCCATTTCTGATTTCCTTTTGGAAATTGAATTTCAAAAAACTTTTTGCCTCTTGTATATGGGTGTACCTACCTATTCAAAAGTGCACTACAGAATTCTTTTTGAGGCAGCTTCACGATACAGATTCCTTTTTCAATTGAGCTTTTTCACGAATTAGTAATGTTGTACAAAAAAGATGGCGTTGAAGCTTGTTCTACTAGTGTCTCATCTATTCTCCGTTTAGTTAGTCTATGGATAGAACTCGCGGATATTTTGTATCCAGATAAAGGAAAACGTTTGCAGAAGTAAGTCTATCAAGAAGAACAGTCGAAAGACAAATAGATGCAATAGCTGTAATTATAAAAGTTGAATTGGAAAAGTGGTGGAAACATCTGTTGCTCTTTCGATAGCATTGGATGAAAGTACTGACATTATTGATACAGCACCAGTTAGCAATCTTCATTCGCGCAGTCGTTCAGAATTAAAGAAGACTTACTTGCGCTAAAGCCAACTATATTGATGCTCTTGCGAAAAAAACACAATCTTAGGAGTCTCATTAGTTAAGAACTCCTGACTGATGAGCCACAGAGTTTTTTGTTGAATATATCAGTTCTAGTTTTTGTCATCTCTTACATTGTGGGTTTTTTTTAATTTTGTTGAATCCATTTTAGTACTGTTAGAAAATTTAATTTTTTTCCGTGGTCTACGAAAAATGTTTCTATTTAGCCCCTCACAAAAAAGGTTGCCTATCTCTGCTCTAGATGTAGAATGAAGCAAAAGGTGTTTCGAATACAATATACAAGTCAAATCATAAAATTATTTTATGCAAATCGGGATATTCAGGAAGGTGTTTCAGGAAAATTACGTGAAGTTTATGGTTCAAATGTCCATCTAAAAGAACTATTGGTTGAATTATCAAAAAATTTCAAGACAGCGGTTTCGACAGTCGTAGCGGTCATTCACAAGAAAATATTGATTTGATTCGTCAAAGTGTTGGTGAATATCGATTTCTGAACTGAAGAATTAAATTACTCGTGTCATTAGAGGGCAGAGCCCCACCCGTGTCAAAATGTTATTGAACCTTTAGGAAAAGAGTTAACATCTCTAGAGCTACAAGAGGAGCCATTGGGCAGATATTATTTTTCCTACATAAATATCAAATCTGATACAGTAGACTATCGATAATTTGACACTCGATAAATTGAATCTCTCGATTATTTGAAGTTCTTTTCAGTTCCCTTGAATAACACTTGATAATTTGAAAAAAATCAACGTGTTCTGACCCCCTCGATAATTTGAAGTTATAGCTGTGACATCTTGCTCAATAACACTCTTTAATTTGAAGTCGAATCACCCCAACACTCTATAACTTGAAGTCCCCACTCTTCTGTGATCCGTTTCATCTTGCACTTGTCTTAATTGAGTTGGCGCAGTGTTCCTTAGAATTGCGTTGAACTAAAACCTGTTTTCGAATTAAAAATGAGTGAAATAAAGAATAAGGGTCTTTCAATGAGAAAAGACGTGTTATCGAAGCGGTGGAAAATGGCACATTGGAAAAAGATTTTGCGAAATAGTTCGATATTCTACCATCTACATTGTCCATGATTTTAAAGAATAAACGAATCACTGGAAGTGTCAACAGTATATAGGAAGAAAAGGCTTTGTCAAGCTGAATTTCCTCGCCTGCATGAAAAAGTCTTTCGCTCAGGCTCTCGATGAATTCTTCTCTGCTCTCAATTTATAGAAAGTACCCTGGACAATGCTAGGCTAGATGGAAGTCACTAACTCAAATGAAAATTGCGTACATCTTTTCGAAATGAAATACTCATTTATCATATACACATGAAGATCATGTATGTAGAATATAATACATAATCGCATATACAATATCATTAGTATCTATGTACTTATGATCAAACTCTTGTTTAATTGAATTTCATCTTTACTCCCTCTTGTTTATATGAACTCTTTTTATTTTGAACTCTCGGTAGTTTGAACTTTTTCGTTGGTCCCTTGAGTTTCAAATTATGGAGAGTCGACTGTACTTCAATCAACAACAAAATCGGCTAAGGCGATATCCTTGGATTTACATGAATGAGTAGGATACAAAAAATATCCTGATCAGAAAATTAAAACTTCTACCACCCTCACATAATGAACTGCATCCAACGTTTGATACTACTATATTTTTCCCAAACTTTCTCATATTTCAATGATGTTTTCATAACATTATTGAAGCAATCATTAAGCTAGAACACATATCAAACCTAGCTTCCTCCGCAGACTCCATCATCGATAAAACCATCTCAATCCAATCTTACATAACAACGTATAATAACCTAACTCTAATAAAAACAATCATCCCCATAACGCAGAAATCACGAGGAGAAGATGACACAATCTATCCATCCAGCTTATATATGAGTCTCGACCCTGTAAAAACCGAGCTAATGCGTTTTTACAACTTCCAATATCTCCTCGGCCTCCCCCCTGGTTCCTCCCATCCTCGGGAAAAACTTGGAAAGCATCGAATATACAGTGGCGGATATCGGATGCTCTACCAGATAACGAAGGCATTTTCTTCAATTGGATAAGAATTGAGTAGGGCTACTATTTACATTATAGGTTTTCACTCCCAATCTCTGAAAGAGAAATAGAATAAAACAATCCAATTAAGATGAAGTGCTTCTGCGAAAATCTTTGCACTTATTTGTCAGGAGCAAAGTGGTTTTGAAAATATTGTTGCTTAACAGTAAAACTGAAAAAGGGAAATAAATGAAAAGGATAATGTAACGTTTTGGTGTCTATGTCAGATACCTTCCTCAGACAAACTTGTAAAATCTTCGGAATTGTGTGTTTTTCATTTGCAATCTAATTGACTATTTTGTTTCAGAAACTGGGAGTGAAAACCTAAAAGTTTTTTAGAAATACAGAATCCTCCCAGATTATATTTCAATCGGAACTATTTACTTGTATCTTAATTATGAATTCAACTGAAATATATACAGTCACATGAAATGAATGAGAAAAATAAATTAACATGAAATTTGCACCACTGAAAATATATAATCGCAACATTCATATTCGTATCGGATATCCTGTTGTGGAAATACGAGGTCTTTATAAATGATTGTAACATCGTAAGTTGCTTTAGAAATTTTTTTATCTTATCGTTTCTTATGCGAAACCTACAAATATTTAATTCCTGTCACATTCAATTTCTTTCAGAATGACCAACCTAAACTCACAGTATCGTTTTTTAAATTAAAGTTACATCAGAATATGAATACGTATTATAGTCCAACGTCAACTGCACTGTTTTAATCATTTATAAAAGCCCTGTATACAGAATCTTCTTTTCAATATTCCAAATGAACTTTCTATGGTTCTGTTTACACTATGGCCACACAGTTTTGCATGAGGCTTATACGAGCATCTTGCATATGGCCGAAACATTTCACTTTGATGGGTTTCGTTTTGTCTGAGATATTGACGAAAAAAAATTTTGAATGGCTATATTTTATGGAACAACCTGTACGATTTGGCTGGTTAACAAACTTAACCGGGTATTTGGGACCCGAACTCATCATGAATACTTCAAGTCTCTACGACAATCCCTTCGAAAGTTATTGTGCTAACGGACGGCCGGACGGCCCCACGAACACAATTCAATAAGACCAAGAATTCGTCATCAGGGAGTCCAACCCAAGTTTTCTCGGTTTGCAGAAGGTTGCAAATTCTAAAATAAGGGTCTGAATTAGTGTTAAATTATAACATTATTTTGACATATTTTTGTCTTCAATGTCATATTCATTACTGGCTGGGTTTGAACTTATTTTCAATTGACCCCTGTATATCTCTGAAATGAGAAAAACATGAACTTCCAAAATAAGGGTCTAAATTAGTGTTAAATTAGAGGTTCATTTTGGCATATTTTTTCTTTAATGACAAGTTTTCTCGGTTTACAGAAGAAAGATAGATAGATAGATAATTTTATTCAGGAAAATTTACAACATTCAATACATATTTGGTTGGATCAAAGACCTAACCTAAGGGTGCAAATTCTAAAAATGAGGTACTAAATAAGTGTTCGAGTAGTTTCAAATTATTATCAAAATTTTTCGAAAAATCGAAGGTGGTTCTGCTAGCCTTTCCAAGGTGTCTAACCCTATCGTTTGAGACAATATTCGGCTCAAAATTCGAAAATTACAGACATTTTTGCAGAACGATATAGCACTCATTTAAGGAGAATAAGAACTGTCGTAAAAATAGATAAGAAAGCACAATCGGGTGGGTGCGATTTTTGAGGTGTGAGAGTGTAACGTTATTATTTTGAATTTGTCATAAAATGTAGTTTTGCCATCTTTTTCCAAAAATTATTAGTTAAGTGAACTTGTTGGGATGGTTCATTTTCTAAATTTCCTTATTGTTATGATTATTCACTTCGTTTACCTACCTGTTCGAATTGTTTTCCCTCAGAAAACGGTTTGTTTATTATTTGAAAATTGTGAGGTTAATGTTGGTTGTCATTTTTGGTTAGTTGGAATTGTTTGGCCTCAGTAAAGTACTTCGGAAAATCGTGGAAGAATTATAGAAATGGATTTATAGAGACCCTCCTCTGGTATAAACTGCGTAGATTATTAGTACCGTAATGATTCCTTTATATTATTTTGGTTTTTATGTGTTTTTCTTCTTCTTCGCTATGACAACTGATAGGCTCTGTGAACTTTGAGTGCCCGGAAATTTCTGTGTGACTGTCAAAGCCGACATTTTGTTAATACGAAATTCGTTGTTGGAGGTTTGAGACATTTTCGAAGATAAATTTTGAATCTAGATTCATCCTCGTTGTGAGGGATTATAACTTCGAGTGTCATTATTCCCTGAGGAGTATTTTGGAATATTTTGGGAAATACGTTTTATACGTGATCATAAACTTTTCCACAAGGAATTCGTTAGGTATGCATACATTTTCTATCTTGAATCAGTTGTCTTACCATCTTCTTCTAATAGGTTGTTGTGTAGCGAATATTATTGGAATTATTTGGAACAAATTCTCGACTGAATTGGAGGTTGAACCTATCTCCCTCGAACAACAGAGGTAACTAAGATATCCTTTATAGCTTATGAACCGTTTCTTATAGTATTTTGTTAGGGTCCACGTATCTGGGTGTATCTCCACGTATCGGGTGTTCCTGAGTCCACGTGACAGGTGTTGAGTACAGTTCCACGTACCTGGCGTTATTGGAGGTGACCTGTCAGTTATATTAGAGGTAACCTGTCAGTTGACTTGCCTGAATTATCTATGTAGCTGCAGTTAGAGGCATCCATGAACCTGCCAGTTAGAGGTATCGATTGGCATCCACTTGCCTGTTATTGGTTGGAGCTATCTATGTTCTGGAGTAGTTTGTGAAGGTAACCAGTGTGTAGCACTGGCTTTAACATTGTAAATTGTTGGTTTTTCTATTTTGATAATTTGTGATATTGTTCTGTGAGGTAATTTTATATATGTTGTGAGCAATTATAATGAGGTGCACTTCATAAGTTGCGTTAGGTACAACCAGGGTGCTCGTGTATCCCTTCAGGATTTGTGATAGGATAATTGATCGGTGTTCCCTTCAGGAACCATTGTTTATGTAAAGTAGTTATTGACTTAGGTCGGTTTATATTGTTAGCTTAGATGATTCGTTTTCATATAATTTAGTGTATTTTAGTAAGTTTTTCTTCTGACTACCCCTTGGGGAAAAATATTTATCCGTATTGTATCAACCACTGCACATATATTTCTGTTTTTGGTAATAAATAATTGTGACTTTAATTTTTGAGGGATTTTTGTTATCTGTTACTCTGGTAGAGGAGTAAGCAGTTCATTTACCTTGAGTAGGCAGGCATTACTCTACCTGGCGCCCATTTTATTCTATCATATATAACTCACTCCCTTCTCCACTGAGTGTGGCCGCGAGCCTTTCATGCATTGAGACCGGCTTTCCCCAAAGTCAACGTTTCAGAGCTTTGTAAAAAATGAGACACACAATTTTGTTGGGATTATTATTATTTTCTTACCTCTAACGAAAACTGATATTTTTCGAAGAGTTTCAGGCGGGGGCGCTCTTAGTGCGCTTCTGTGTTGTTCCGCCACATAGACATAGATAATGAACTGAGCAAAAACGGCCTGAAAGCGTGACTAATCAGAGAAAGAGAGGATGAGATATCGAGGCCATTACCTGTCTTTTTTGTGGATCTGTGGTGACATAAAAAAAAACTTTTGGTCGTGAATTTGTTTCATCTCTTTCACATTTTTCAGTCATATTTTCCATGAAGCTGAGTAAAGATTGCTCAGTCCATTCTCGATGTCTATGTTCCGCCACTGGCTGGTTCCACCCGTCCACGGGAAAAACTTGGGAAACATCGAATATATCATAATCCACTCTCCCCATGGAGGTCGACGTAGAACAGTAAACTGCCGAACTATTAGCCGAAAGTTATTTCATAGAGATTATGTGCGAGGGTAATAAATAAAACAACGATACAGTTGTCGAAAGTTTGGACGCGGACAAAAGTTACGCCAGACGAACATGAAGTTTGATGGAATTTCGAGCGATGGGGTCATAAATTTTTATTCGCTGTATATGAGATGTACGGCTTGATGAGAGTCGAAGGTTTTTTGGAGGCGAGAAGAAACGCGAAACGTTGGATTTGGTGGTGTGGAGAGGTGAAGATGCTTGGAGCCATGGAAGGTTGGAGCGGAAATGTCGCTTTTAGAGGTTTTTGGCATAGTCCTCATGATATCTACAAATATTGAATGATATCAAAATTCGAGAATACAGTATTACAGTGCAACCTTCATACACTGCTCAACAATTGATAGGGATCACTTACTTGTTCTAAATTTATTTCTGAAATATTCGCTCCAAGATTATAAATTTACTCAGATATCAGAGTATTTTCAGTTGATAATATGGCTCACTTGAGAAAAGAATCAAAAAATGGAAAGTTGGAGAGAAAAAATGGAAGCAAGCCCTGAGCAGGAGCTTCTGAGCGCTCGTTCTCTGGTGGAGCAATAGGACTATCATCTCAAAATTCTGTATATGACTTGAAATTGATACTTTATATATAAACAATTAAAAAAATTCAATTCTATGGTCACACTTGAAAATTAAAATAATTAAATTTATGGTTCTGATGATGCGATCCTCTTGAAATTTGGCATGAACATTCAGTATATCAATCTTTATACCAGGAATACATTTCACTCAATTCAGATATCTTGTTATGAAAATATAATTTTTTTTTTCAATATTCAAATTGAATTTTCTATAGTTCGGATGATGCGATGATCTTCAAATTTGGCACAAACATTCAATATATAAATCTCAATTCCAAAAATAAATTTCATTGATTCGGATATCTTGTTATGGAAATATAAAGAGTCTTTCCTTTAATATTCCAATTGGAATTTCTATGGTTCTGATGATGCTATCCTATTGAAATTTTGCATGAACATTCAGTATATCAGTCTCAACTTACAAAATGAATTTCATTTGAATCGAAAAGTTGGTTATGGAAATAAAAAAATTCTTCTTTTCAATATTCCAATTGAATTTTCTATGATTCTGTTAACACTATGGCAACAAAATTTTGCAAGAGGCTTACTATGAACATCTGGCACGTTGCTGCAATATTTCATTCCGTTTGCTTTCGTTTTGTGTGAAATATTGAGTAACAAAAATTTTGAATGACCACTTTTTATGGAACACCCTGTACGATTTTTCTGGTTAACGAACTTAACCGAGCTATTTGGGAGCTGAACACACCCTGAAAATTTCAGGTCTCTAGGACAATCCGTTCGAGAGTTATTGTGCTCACGGACGGCCGGCCCTACAGAATTTGATTTGACCTCATATTTTCCATCAGGGAGTCGAACCCTATCGTTTGAGACCATTTTCGGCTCAAAATTCGAAAATTACAGACATTTGGGCAAAACGATATAGCACTCGTCTAAGTAGAACGAGCGCTCAAAAAAGACTTTATTAGGAACACTCAAAATTCTGTGTTTGAATAACATTAAAATTTTATGATGAAACCACAAGAAGGCTGAAGTTTCGGTCAAGCTAGTACCTAGTTGATCCCCCACGAGCTCGTCTTAAGCATTCTACCCTACGAGGCATACTTTCGATCAGACGATTTATAAAAAGGCCTGCAGGTTATTGATCGGTTGTTCTAAGGTTGACAATTGTCTAGACATCTCAGACCAGACATGTTCGATACAATTCATGTCTGGAGAGCGAGCTGGCCAGTCCATCCTATCAATAGCATGAGTTTCTAGCACTTCATTAACCAGACGACTACGGTGTGGACGGGCATTATCGTCAATTAAAATGAAATTCTCGCCCACGGCAGCCGCAAATGGAACAATTATGGGTTCAATAATCATGTCGTGATATCTCTGGCTGGTCATGGTGGTGTTCTGCAGAACAACCAACTCTGTGCGTTGGTTCAAACAAATGCCTCCCCATACATACATAGAACCTCCGCCAAAAGCTGTTGTGGGTACCATAAACTGTTCTGCATACCTTCGACCTCTTTCCCTCCAAGCAAGAATACGTCCATCGGAGTTGACCAAACGAATCTAGACCCATCCGTAAATAAACAGCGGCTCCAATCTTCTAGTGTCCAATTACGGTGCTCCTCAGCCCATTGCCGTAGATGAACCCGGTGTTCTCCATTCAAACGGGGATGTTGTACCCTCCTACGTGCTCTCAAACCACGAACATGTAGTCGTCGTCTTACAGTCTGGTTCGAAATTAGAACTCCTGTTGCAACTCTCAGTGATCTATTGAGCCGCGACGCCGGGTAAGTGGGATTTTTCCTAGCATTGAGGATCAAAAGACGATCTTGGGCAGCTGTTGTACTGCGCTGCCGACCTCCCCCATAATCATAAGCTACTGACTCGTTTTAGATGAACCTATTCCAAGCCCGACTTACGACACTTTGCGAAACATTCAACCGCCAGGACACTTCTCGCTGGGACAAACCTTCCTGTATCCACCGTATGATTTGGTCCAGTTGCACAGGAGCCAAACGTCTTCTCGGCATGACTGATAAGCTGATATTTCTCATTTCTTCAATTATTGTCACCTTATCTGTTTGAACGAGAGAAAAAAACACATTTAATAACAAATACCACATTGCTTTTCACTCCACCTGTAACACAGCCTACAGATAATAATCTATTTTGTGAACAAGAGCCGATGAAGTGTGGAAGACTTTGATATAATCAACTCAAAACATCTTACTTTTTCCTTAGAGAACATATAATGTACAGATATTCACGAGATAACTTGAAAAAAATACCAATGAAGAGAAGTTCATAAGTGATCCTAGCAATTATTGTTGATCAGTGTATATCAAACTTTAGTAAAAATATTGCTTCGATTCCATCCCCTTGAATTGTCTATAACCGTCAAGGTAGAATATATCGTTACATTACGAAAATTTTCAAGAAAAAAGATAAGTTTGAATACCTCTAATTAACGAATTTTGTCCACTCAAAACATTCCCACCAATAAGATCCTTATGTATGTGATTCAGTCGACAGGAAAAAAATATAGTTGTTGTATTGTTTTTGAATAGTGAATACATAAATTTGATGAAAATAGTGTTCTTATTTGTAAGTGGAGGTTGTTCGCTAAAACAAGGTGAGTACGTGATGTTGAGGTGAATAAAAACTACAGTGGAAACACCATATAACGAATTTTATGCCAATCTCACGTCAATATAACGAACCTCAGTTTAACAAATCCACATGTATTTTGTTAGATGAAATAGATAATTCGGCCAATAGTTCTGTTGGAATAGATCGTATTTGGATTGATTTATTGAAGAAAGAAATGACATCAGGAAATTTCAAAATTAGATAAATCAACATCATGTGTTGACAACTTTCAATGTCAATTAGACTGCAAATGAAAAAACACACAATTCTGAAGATTTTACAAGTTTGTCTGAAGAAGGTGTCTGATATAGACACCGAAAAATTACATTGTCCTTTTCATTTATTTCCTTTTTTCAGTTTTACTCTTAGGCAACAATTTTTTCAAGACCAATTTGCTCCTGACAAATAAGGGCAAGATTCTCGCAGGAGCACTTCATCTTAATTAAATTTTCTAATTATTTCTGTTTCAGAGACTGGGAGTGAAAACCTATAAAGTTTTTCAGAAATGCAGAATCCTCCCGGAATATACAGGGTGGCCGGGCGATTGACGTCAATAAAAAAAAACAGGTTCCTCATGTCATGGGGTATTCGAATCACCCCATGTATGTTATCCGATTTTTCACGGTTTCCGAGTTATGATTTTTTTTTTGAAATCTGAGAATTTTCAACTTGAACATCTTCGAGAATTTTTTTAAAGAAAAGTAAAAGACTTTTCTGATATTTTTTGTTGTAAATAGATCGCCATGAATTGTACTTTTATACATAAAATAACCAGCATCGTAACTTTGATAAAATTATGGAAATGTTGGTCTCAAGTGAGAAAGTTACGTATTTTGGATCATGATCTAAATTTTCAAATTTGAACTAAAAATGTAAACAGGTTACTTCATGGTTTCTTAGTAGGCTTAAAAACTGCGCTCAACACTTAGCTTTCAGAATCATTAATAAAAATGGTACTCAACAGTCTCTTTTGCTAGAATTAGCCTTTAAAGTCAGCGAGGTGGAAAAAATCAAAGAACTAGGCATTTGCTCAAGAATTATTTATTGCCATTTTAAGATTTTCCAGATCAAGTTATGATATAAAATGCTGAAAATTAATAAAAACTAGCATTAGAAGAAACGTTTTAGATAAGAAAAAGAAGAAGGTATGGCAATAAATCACACATCATGTAGATAAAAAAAATTTATTTTTAAAAATTACAATAAAAAAAAATGAATGAATAAATAAATTTTGTGAATGTGTATTGAGGCTGGAGATGGCCTTTTTGAAAACCTATTGTAAATTTTATAAATAAATTTCTTTTTATCTACATGATGTGTGATTTATTGCCATACCTTTTTCTTTTTCTTATCTAAAATATTTCTTCTAATGCTAATTTTCATTAATTTTCAGCATTTTATATCATAACTTGATCAGGAAAATCTTAAAAAGGCAAAATATAATTCTTGAATGAATGTCTAGTTCTTTGATTTTTTCCACCTAGCTGACTTTGAAGGCTAATTCTAGCAAAAGTAGACTGTGAGTACCATTTTTTATTAATGATTCTGAAAGCTAAGTGTTGAGCGCAGTTTTAAGCCTACTAAGAAACCATGAAGTAACCTGTTTACATTTTTAATTCAAATTTGAAAATTTAGATCATGATCCAAATACGTAACTTTCTCACTTGAGACCAACATTTCCATAATTTTTATCAAAGTTACGATGCTGGTTATTTTATGTATAAAAGTACAATTCATGGCGATCGATTTACAACAAAAAATATCAGCAAAGTCTTTTACTTTTCTTTAAAAAAATTTTCGAAGATGTTCAAGTTGAAAATTCTCAGATTTCATAAAAAAAATCATAACTCGGAAACCGTGATTCGAATACCCATGACATGAGGAACCTGTTTTTTTCATTGACGTCAATCGTCCGGCCACCCTGTATTTCAACCGATATAGTAATAATCATATCAATCAAATGCTCTCGAAATCACATAATATCGTTCATTCGTTCCACATAAATTGCTCAAAACCAATTGCAGAAGAAACAGCAACCAACGTCAATCCTCAATCATCCCTTCATCAGAAGCCATCAGCGCCGTACCAAAAGCCCATTAACAAAACACCGGCTCCATGACTGTTCCGTCATTCACGTGAATTCTATTAATGCCCGTTCCAATTTCAATAAAAGGCCATTAAGGTGCACATAGAGGAGCGGTCATAGATTAATAACCGTGTATGACACATATTTACGTTTATCATTTGTCAGACGCCGCAATCGAATTCATTTGTTTCAGCGTCGTGACGTCCTTCCGGTTATGACCGATGATTAGCGGATTTTCGGTTCGAAACTAATACGGATAATAGATTTCGTCGAAAACGATCGGGTCGGGGGATAGAACGGTTTTTGATGCGTTCGGTTGTTTTTTTAGAGCGATTAGCGTCCATTATTTGATTAAGAATGAGGTTGGGTTGATGTTGTTTTAGTCATGGATCATTAGTGACTGCAATTTGATTATGAACTTTCAATGAGTTGTTCAGTGCTAACCATATAGGATACTGGCTTGCCAGGTTAACGTTGTTTGGCCATTAATCAACATCATTTGTGGAAAATACTTTTCTACTTTTCTGGTTTGATGTTCTGCGTTTGTCGACTACGAATCTGCGCCCTTCTCTTGTTGAAATCTTCTTCTTTGATTCCTTTCATTTCTTGCCTTTGCGATTGTGTTACACGTAACTGCGCCATGTTAACACGTATATCTGCATTTCCTTGTTGAATTTGTTCGACTGATCTCTGATCTATCTTGCAATCATATAGACATATAAAAGGATGGATAGAGCTTTCACACTAAGTTTCGCACCCGCAACAAAAGATAAAGAGATACTGTGAAGGATTGAGTAATATTAGTGTAGTGCATGGACTAAGCTAAACTAATATTATTCCATTCTTCACAGTATCTCTCTCTTATGTTGGTAAAATCACAGAACATTGAAACATCTAATGCGTTTATAACTATGATTCAATGTTTTTATCATAGGTTATAGAGTATAGAAAGATAGGATAGGAAACGGCCCTACATTCGTAGTACTAAAAACCGACTACATTTTTTAGTTCACATTTGACCCAGAGATGGCACTGAAGATCAATTTTTATATGAAATCTGTAATTTTGATTATTAATCATATAAAGAAAACTGTAATAAGAAGATTCCCTTCAGGATGTTTCATTTTTATATTTTAAATCCATAATTTTCAATGAAATTCAGTATTTCATGTGTAATATTTTTATTATGCTTTTATAGAAGATATTACAGAAATATTAAGGTATTATTGTAAGATTTATACACGTATTGAATATTAATATACTTAGTGCGTCTGTGGAATTCCAGTTCCTGGCTCAGTTCAATTGCAGCTTCGTTGTCCACCATTACTGTTTGAATTGACGGAAAACTTTTTCTGAATAGTTACTTTAACCATTTTTTGTTCCGTTCAGCTCCACTATCAGCCACTATTTCTGCCTCTATCGTGGAAATATCAACAGATGTTTGACGTTGATCAAGCCAAGATATCGCTTTACCTGCATACATCCATAAAACACCAGTTGATCATCCAGTTTCACTATCTCGTTCGTAATCTGCATTACTGAAGGGTACAAACTAATCTTTTTTCCACTTTTTTCGAGACGACACTAACGGCAAAAGCCGTTCGAAGTGAAATAATATTTGTGCAAACGAATTGATTGGCACTTTTTATATCAATGACATTACCCATGTATATTGATTTCAAAACTTATAATCATAGAACCAGAATTTTAACCCTGTTAAAGTGGCATTAGTTCACAATTGACCCAGAGATGGCGCTCATACACTGTAGTCGTGTCGTTTCCGATCTTTATACTATATAATCTTTGGTTTTTATTATATGTTCCTAATACCATTCTATCCTTGTCTGAAGTCAATATTCTCTCTCACACGTCCTGTCCATTTTTTCACAAGTCTATGCTCCCAATACTCTAGAATGGTTCCTACAACGACTCAAATTTGCCCGCTGTGTCTTGCTGGCATTTTGACTGTACTAATAAATCAATACTAAATTTTATCTACGAAACCCATCAGAATGAAATGTTTTGACCATATGCGAGATGGTCATAATAACGGTCATGCAAAATTTCGTGGCCATGGTGTAAACGGAACCATTGAAAATTCAATTGGAATATCACAAAGAAGAATCATTATATTTCCATAACAGGATATCCTATTCAAATGATTTTTCTTCTTGGATGAAGACTGTTATACTAAATCTACATGCAAAATTGTGGCCATAATGTCAACAGAACCATGGAAAATTAATTGGAATATTGAAAAAATGAATCTCTATATTTCCATATCAGAATTACCGATTCAAGTGATATTTATTTTGTGAATCAAAACTGATATACTGAATGTTCATGCAAAATTTCAAGAGGATCGCATCATCAGAATCATAGAATTTAAATTTAAGTAAATATAAATTTTTTACATTTTTTTTAATAATTTCCATAATATATTTCCGATAGTACTGATAATCTGCATTTATATATTTGATATCAATCTCAAATCCAATCTAAAATATTGAGGTAATAGTCTTATTGCTCCACAATGAACGAGCGCTCAAAAGCTCCTGCTCAGGGCTCTTCTTAAATTTTTATTTGTTTCTCGTTGGGCAGTTAATTATCACTCGAAAACATTTTCATTTTTCTTCTGCTCCTAAAAAAATGTTGTAACATGTCATCTATTGCCACTGGTACATTCGGATTTTTTATGCATTTTCTTATTCGGTGTGTTCTTCCTGGGAAATATGTTGATTTTTTATTCTCAAATTTTCAGCTCTTCGTGTTTAACCCAACTTCTATCCATAGCTCACTCGTCCCATCTACAAAGTTTTAAGAATAACGTTGAAATCAAAATTCAACCAAATCATCCCTCAAGTAAATTCGTACAAAATCCCAACTCCAATTAACCCTACAAACAACACAAAATCCACCGATAGGCAACACAGACTCGGAGAGCAGCACCCCCATCGAAATCCACCCAGCTCCCATCTCGACCACCATCAAGTTTAATCAGAGTAACTGCGTGTAGTGCGGTCTTTGGATGGCGAACCTCGGCGTAGCTTCAGCCCGCCGATCCAGCTCTCGAAGAGGGTGTCGAAAATATAAGTTCTAATTTGTAATTTCCAAGTGCGTTAGTTAACGTCTTCGACGGGGTGAGGAGCCCGGTATCAAGAGGGCCGTTTAGCGGAACTTGCAGAAAGTCGCAGTTTTGATTATTAAACGGGCGCAGGGTGGAAGTGGGGGATGGGGTTTTTGGGGTGAGAGTGTCGATGGTGATGAAAAGATTGAAGTATTGTATAGGGTGTTGAAATGAGATTTACTAACCTCTTAAGAGACTAGATGACAATAATGAAAGCCTAAAAATTTAAGGTTAACAAAAAACCATTGCACGAGGGTAGATTGAAAAATTCTTAGCTCACTACACTACCACAGAACCAAACAAAATTTCAATGTCAAAATATTATACAGACTGTTTGTAAACAAAACCGAGGTTCTTTGCGAGATGATTCTTCGATGATAATAAGCAGGGGTAATTCATATAATTTTTTTTCGAAATCGACCTCCCTTCCAAAATACAGCCTTTGGAAGGCGATGACGAGTTGACTTTTTTTGAATTTATTTACGGCTTCTTGAAAACACTGAGACATAAAACTATACATAATATGAAGCACTAAGTAGATGTTACTCACACGTAATTTTTAGATCTCACAACTTTATTATAAGGGGTTGAAAATAATAACCCCCTATGATTTTTTTTCAAAAATTGTTTCCGTGGAATAGATTTCCGAAAAATAAAATTCGCTTATGGTTTCCTATTCAATTATGGAGAAAAGAGTCTGCTGCAAAATTTCGATACACTCTCGGAAAAAATAAAAACTTACAAGCAGTTATGACCACTGTTCATTCTATTTCATCGTTTAAGTGTTCCATAGAATGAATATTCTATAATATTGTATGTCTATGGCAGGAGATAAAGATGTTCTATAAATCTTTCTGAAGTTTCAATTACTAATTTCCAGAAGAAAATTATATCCGTAATATTTTAATTCCACAAATAGAACTTTCTTTCGATTATTAAGCATAATTTACAAAACCAATTTTGAGCATAAACAACATGTCAGAATATCCATTCTATGGAACATACTTTGAAATGCAGGAGACTTTTTTTCTCCAGAATTGAATGGGAAACCATAAAAAAAATTATATTTTTCGGAAATCTATCTCACGAACACAATTTTCGAAGGAAAATCATAAGGGGTTGTTATTTTCAACCCCTAATAAGTTATGAGATCAAAAAAAATTGTGTGAGTAATATCTGCTTAATGAATCATATTATGTATAGGTTTTTGACTCAGTGTTTTCAAGAAGCCGTAAAAAAAATTAAAACTGTCAACTCGTCATCGTCTTCCAAAGGCTGTATCTTGGAAGGGAGGTCGATTTCGAAAAAAAATTCATTTGATCTACCACTGCTCATATTTTATGACTAAGGAACCTGTAATCATTGTTGCTTTGAGAATGGAAGGGCACTACAGTCGACTCTCGATAATTTGCAACTCAAGGGACCAACGAAAAAGTTCAAATTACCGAGAGTTCAAAATAAAAAGAGTTCAAATAAACAAGAGGGAGTAAGGATGAAATTCAATTAAACAAGAGTTTGATCAGAAGTACATAGGTACTAATGATATTGTATATGCGATTATGTATTATATTCTACATACATTATCTTTATGTGTATATAATAACATGAGTATTTCATTTCGAAAAGAAGTACGCAATTTTCATTTGAGTTAGTGAATTCCATCTAGCGTAGCATTGTCCAGGGTGTTTTCTATAAGTTATTCATTAAAATCATGGACAACGTAGATGGTAGAATATCGAACTATTTCGCAACATCTTTTTCCAATGTGCCTTTTTCCACCGCTTCGATAACACGTGTTTTCTCATTGAAAGACCCTTATTCTTCCTTTCACTCATTTTTGATTAGAAAATTCGTTTTAGTTCAACGCAATTCTAAGGAAGACAAGTGCAAGATGAAACGGATCACAGAAGAGTGGGGACTTCAAATTATAGAGTGTTTGGGTGATTTGACTTCAAATTAAAGAGTGTTATTGAGCAACATGTCATAGCTACAACTTCAAATTATGAGGGGGTCAGAATATGTTGATTTTTTTTCAAATTATGAAGTTCTGATAATTTTACTCCACTGTTACATAATTCAATTCAGATTTGAGCTTTCAAGAATCGGGCACCAAAAATCGAAAACCGTTAAAACGTATTTCTAAAAAAACTTTATAGGTTTTCACTCCCAGTCTCAGAAACAGAAATGATTGAAAACATTCTAATTAAGATTTTCGCAGGAGCACTCCATCTTAATCAAAAATTCTCTAATTATTTCTGTTTCACAGACTGGGAGTGAGAACCTATAAAGTTTTTCAGAAATGCAGAATCCTCCCAGAATATATTTCAATCGATACCGTTAAAACGTAGTTCTTATAATTTTTTTTCTGCAATTGGAATCATTCGTGCATCAAGTATTTCAGACAGGTTTTTAGCATTCCGAAATAAAATGCAAATGAAATTTCATGATACTAAAGGGTGAAAAATTCTCGAAAATCACAAAGATTCAAAAATGAAATAATACCCTACATTTCTCAACAAGTGAAAAATGAACAAGCAAAACACAATCTCTCTCCTCTCCCCCTCTCACCCCCACACCCCTCCAAATTAATCCCAATACGGCTCCAAAAAACGACCAAATGTTACGATTTCGCTTGTTCCCTCCTCGCGCAGCAGGAAGAGAACTGGAGGAAGATAAAGTCGGAGATGATTAAAATTATTATGCTTTTACCTCCTTATTCCCTACTAAGTATTATTGTGTTATTTAAGGTGTTGCGTATGATTCAGCTCCTTCCATCTCCATTCCCTGGATACCGCGTTCTATTTGTAGGTCGTTTCACGAACAGGTCCTCATGAGGGCACGTAGGCTCTGTGACACCGCAAGAGTTATGATTATGGGTTGGAAATCTCATTCAAAAAAATTAATAGTAATAGTTATTTAATCAACTAGGTTATTAAAGACAGCGACTAATGGTCAAGATATTTTAATAGTTCGAGACCATTAGTCGCTCGATTAATAACCGAGTTGATTACAAGATTTTTCCGACGATCTCAACATGAATTGTGTATGAATTCTTGATTGAAATACAATCTCATTTTGCACAAGACATACATTTGACATAATGGAATTTCTATGTTTCTATGTTCCAGTAGAGTTTTGACATTTCTCGTAGTGCTTCTGAATACTTTGTGTACGGTTGCCATGAGGATTGCACATTAAAATATAGCATAAATTGAGCATTAAAATGGGTCATTAATGTTCAATTTCGTACACATTAAAATCACCTTTTATTTCGAGGTCGGCGGAAATAGTTATTTAATAAACTAGGTTATTAAAGACAGCGACTAATGGTCAAGATATTTTAATGCGTGAGCGGAGCGAACGCGTTAATAGTTCGAGACCATTAGTCGCTCGATTAATAACCGAGTTTATTACAAGATTTTTCCGACGATCTCAACATGAATAGTGTATAAATTCTTGATCAAAATACATTCTCAATTCGCACAAGACATACATTTGACGTAAAGGAAATTCTATGTTTCTATGTTCCAGTAGAGTTTTGACATTCCTCGTAATGCTTTAAATACTTTGTGTACGGTTGTTATGAGGATTACACATTAAAATGGCTAAAAAAATTGAGCATTAAAATGGGTCATTAATGCTCAATTTCGTACACATTAAAAGCACCTTTTATTTCGAGGTCGGCGGAAAATTAAATTAATACACCTATCGTCTTTCGTCAAAAGTCTTGACATCCTATCAACCACGAACTTGTTGAATGTAAGATGACATTTTTCTCCTTAAACGAGTGCTATATCGTTTTGCCCAAATGTCTGTTATTTTCGAATTTTGAGCCGAAAATGGTTTCAAACGATAGGGTTAGACTCCCTGAAGACGAATCCGTGGTCCATTCTGTCAGTTTCACCGTACTGCCGTCCGGTAGCACAATAACTTTAAAGTTGAGTTCGTTTACCAGCCAAATCGTACAGGGTGTTCCATAAAATAAGGCCATTCAAAATTATTTTTCTTCAATATCTTAGAAAATACGAAACCAATCGGAATGAAATGTTACGGCAAAATGCGAGATGCTGATAACCTGCCTCATGCAAAATTTGGTGGCCACAGTATGGACAGAACCAAAGAAAATTCAATCGGAATATTGAAAAAAAGAAACTTCATATTTCCATAAAAAAATCCGATTCTGAATGTTCATCCAAATTTCGTGGCCATAGTTTCAACAGAACCATAGAAAATCTGATTGGAATATTGAAAAGAAAGAAATATTTATATTTCCATAACAGGATATCCGAAAAATGGTATACAGATGGTTCCAAAACCTTTACAGGAGCTGGCGCTGGATATACGGGCCAAGTACCAAGTGTGCACTGACGCTAGGTCCTGTATGAGCATCTTTCAAGCGAAAATCTTAGTTATTGAAAGATGCCTAAATAAAAATCCAGAAAGAAACTATCAGAAGTGCGATATAGCCATACACTCAGATAGTCAAGTTGCTATTAAAGCACTGAGCTCCTACTTCATCGACTCAAAGATGATCTGGGAGTGCCGGAACAAACTAATTGATGTAGGCAAGAAAAATAAGGTCTTTTTAATCTGGGTTCCCGGCCATTCCGGAATCAAAGGAAATGAAAAGGCCAATACACTTGCCAAAGGGGGTGCACAAATGTCACTCATCGGCCCAGAACCCTTCTGTGGTACAGGTTAATGGTAAGAAGGAGGTTCTGGAGAAGGAGACTGCCGAGAAGAAAAAACTATGGCGGAATCTCCCAGAGGTGGATCATTTCACTAAGTTCCTTCGGATCCAAAAGATATCTAGATCTTGGTAAGAAACAATTACACCTCCTCACTGGCTTTCTTACAGGACACTATCGCCTCAGGAAGCACCTGTTGAGGATGGGATTAACGGACACTCACGAGTGTAGGTTCTATGGGAAGGAGGAAAGAAACCTCATTCACCTAATCACGGAATGTTTTTCCATTGCGAGCCTAAGGGGAGAATGCCTCGGGCGAGAAATTTATAAGAGTGAGGAACTAGCCTCGTTGAAGCCTTCACAGATATTGGATTCAATCAGATCTGTGGAACTGAAATGCGAGCTGTAAAGAGTGTGGTCAGAACAGCTCTGTAAGAGGGCACAATAGACCTTGATGTCACAGTGAACTGTAACCACTTTTTAAACTTTAACTATGACTACAATATTATTTAAATGGCTACAATAATATTCAAATGTATGAAAATGTTAATACTAATTTTTCACTTGAGATTCGACACCTGAAAAACTACTATGGAAACATATCGACAACAATTCGGTGTGTAGTTGCAAGAATACTTCATCGCTTTGAGAACTATTTTCGATAAGGAGAAAAATCCTCCTGAAAAAAGATCACTCAGAAATCTGATTAGCCCAAGAGCGAAACCGGGTCTTACCCACGACGTTGCCGAGCCTCATATTTTTTCCGCCGATTCCTTCGTTCATCACTCCACATTTCATCCCCTAAACACAATTAAACCCTGCCGGTGACTAAGACAAAGGACCAGGTTTATGAACCCCCGCAGAAAATCATAGAAGACGACATAAGGACCACCGAACATAAAGCCGAAGGTCCGGTATCTTCCATAGCGTCGTTATTACACCAAACAATATCAAAGATATGGGTTTCTTGCGAGACTTGCCTGCCTCCTCCACCCAGTGATATATAGGGATATTTATGCATGCAAAGTTGGCCGAAGATTACGCGCTGTTAATCTTCAAGTCGCTGTACAAAGTTGGCAAGACTGCCGACGAGCGGTCGCGGGCGAAGGGGGAGGCCTCGTTCAACAATGGCGATGTGAGTTATGGTCATTATCCATTGTTTATCGGATGTGTTAAGGCCGTGTTTGGATCCGTTATTGGGGTGATTCATGGGGTTGATGCTTGCAGGTGTTGTTGGTTTTTCTTGGGATCATGGTGTATCGTGGAGAATTTTGGATGCTGAAGTTTGGAACGGTTTGATGAAGATGATCATAAGATGAAATTTGGGTATACTAGCTACGTTTATCCGAGGGAGTTTGAGGTTTTTATATTGTTTGCTCCTGGAAATAATGCTTGCCATATTCACAAGTTTCAAAAGAGAATGGTCCTAAACCCTTGAACGACCCTGTTATAGTCGCAGATGAATCAGAAATTCTTTCTTTTAGAAGCAATGAGCTGCAGGCTTATAAATTCAAGGTGAAGGTTCGTAAAAGCTAGGTTAGATTCATAAATGGGCCACATAATTCCAATAATAACTGCCTCATGATGATTGACCTAGAGATGCCATCACGCATTTGTTGATGCTGCCAAGTAAAATCTTTTTATGCAGGTGAACAACGTTCGGCGTTGCGAACTTGTGCCGTATCTTTATTCCGTATTGGGATAATTGGTCTACGAAACTTCTACTACGGTTCTAACTAACTAACAGCTAGAGTCTGCTTTAGACATTTCTGCCAGTTTGGCAACATCGTTCTTTACTGTTTAGTTATTCGATGTTGGTGTTGGCAGCGCAGAACCTTTTAAATTCCCGTCATGACTTCTGAAACTTTCTCAAAAGGACTGATTTATTAATAATCCGTGTTCAGATTGAATTCCGAACGATAAGGGTCGACGTTAATGAAAAATATTGATTGAACACAATTGGTGAACATGTGGTAAAGGGATGCCACAAGGAACGGTGTTGGGGCCCAGAATTATCCTTTTAATATGGATTGTTCACAAAGAAATAATCGACGTTGTAGACAGTAATATCTTATAGACTTCGGAAATTCAATTGTTGCCTACTGAAATGAAATTATATTCTATTCAAACTTACCCTTCGTTATCAAAATTGGAGCAAAACGGTGACCTGAAATGAAAATTTGATATAACTATAGGTATCATAAAATTTCGTTAAAGAAGACCACGAAAATATAGCAATTTTTCCATGAAATAATACAGCTTTTACAACCGCCAATATATCCAGTCAGTAAATAACGACCCCCGTCATAAACTCCACGTACATCCCCCTACTTACCGATACACACCCCCGCGAGGACACCGCAAAACACCCCGTGACTGATGGTGCACTTCGTCGCATTCCAACCCCCCTGTCATTAGAACAGGGTGATCGGGCATTAATAAATGGGACCTCATTTCGGATTATAAGGAATCGCGAGGGGTGCGTTATTGATTTTCGATGCGTATTGGTTAGTTAGGGGGTTGATTTTCGATACAAAACAGACGCTCGCGATTATCTGCAGACAAATATTTGGTTGTATCACCTCGATTGCACTCAGCTCACTTCCACGGCAATGTAGTTTAGGTTAGTTTAAAAAGGGTTTACAGTTCACTGCGACCTATTGGGCCCCCTTACAGAGCTGTTCTGGCCACACCTTTCACAGCGCGCCTTCCAGTTCCAGAGATATAATGAAATCTTAAATCTGTGACGGCTTCAACGAGGCTAGTTCCTCACTCTTACAAGTTTCACGCCCAAGCTATTCTCTTCTTAGGCTCCCAATGCCAAATCATTTCGTGATTAGGTGAATGGCAGTTTCTTCCTCCTTCCCACAGAACCTACACTCGTCGGTGTTCGATAATCCCATCCTCAACAGGTGCTTCCTGAGGCGACAGTGTCCTGTAAGAAAGCCAGTGAGGAGGAGTAATTGCTTCTTATCAAGATCTAGATGTCTTCTGGATCCCGCTGTCTCAAATTTCCGAAGGAACTTAGTGGAATGAAGCATCCCTGGGAGATTCCAACCCAGTTTTTCCCTCTCGGCTTTCTCCTTCTCGAGAAACTCCTTCTTATAGGTACATTTACCTATACCACAGAAGGGTTCTGGGCCAATGAGTGACATTCATGCGCCCTCTTTGGCGCGTGTATTGGCCTTTTCGTTTCCTTTGATTTCCGAATGGCCGGGAACCCAGATTAAAAAGACCTTATTTTTCTTGCCTACCTCTTTGAGTTTGTTCCGGCAGCAGGTAAGTGAGCAGAGAAGTGGGCAGCACGAGAATATACAGTGAAACCTCTCTTGGCGGAAATTCCTCATAAGCGGACGATTCCCTCAAACGAACAATCGCCCCTAAACCGAGAAATTTTTTTCTAATAACTCACGAGCACACCAACCACAGTAACGTTAGCTATTTAGAAATTTGCTAAGTCATAGTTGTAAGTATTATTTAGAAGCTCACAAAAGAATTTTGTTAAAAATTTACGCAAAAAATGTTATAAGACTGGAGAGAGCGAAATATTTACTGTTTGGCCTAAAGCAGTGCATTCCCTCTCATTCCGTATTTTCTGACGAAAAAATTTTTCCACTTGAGCAATTTGTTAACTCCCAAAACGATAGAGTCCACCTGACAAATCGTTCATATGAGAATCTGAATCATCGGTTGGTTACCAGGAACCACCACCCGTTACAAATAATGGTTTGGACCGCTGTAACCGCGGATGAACGCTACCCAATCGTTTTCATTGAGCCTGACGTCAAAATTAATACGACATATTAACAGGAAAGTGTTCTTCAGGATGCTTGGAAGGCTTGAGCAAACGAAAATTTCGGTCGCAGACCAAAGACGTTCCAAAAGGAGACTGCACCGGCTCACAGAGCGCGAGTAAACCAAGAATGATTGGAAAATAACGTTTCGACGACACAGTAGCTCTCAAATTGACCAGACGTGAATCCAATGGATTATTCTGTCTGAGCCATTTTGGAAAGCCAAAGACGCACTGAAAAATATACCAGCCTCGAGAGCCCGAATCAAGCCATTTTTCTTGGGTGGGCGAAAATACCGGCAAGTTACGTTCGGGCAACTTGCGATTAGGTTTTTGACCGTCTCAAGGCAATAGTCATCGTAAAAGGTGGTCACATCGAGCCAAAGTGAATTGATTCTCAAATTTGATTATTTTCACATGTTTTGTACCGGGTTTTTCACTATAATTTGACCCCCCCTCTTACTTTGTTACTGAAGGAGATACAGAAAAATGTTTCGTATAAAAGTTTCACGAAATCAACTGAGGTTTTTTGATATGAGTCCAGAAACTGAAATATATACAGGGTGACCAACATATTGATGTCAACTTCATTTTTTCAAATGGAACACCCTGTATATTTTTCCATATTTGGTTAGCTCTTTTTCCCCTGATTTCGAATATGTAACATATGTTGGTCTATCTTCCTTATTCTAAGCACCACAGAGTTTCAAATTTCAATAACTATCTGGCATAGTGTTTTGGAAGTTCGTGAATATTTAAGTGGCCAATTTGATCTTTGAATTGGTAATGGAGGACCCATTTTATGGCCACCAAATAGTCCCGATTTAACACCGTTGGACACGTTTTTATAGCCGTTCCTGAAGGAAAAATTTACTTCAGCAATAATGATTAAAAACAAAATTGAAGCTCTTCTGATTTAAATCACAGCCATAATATTGCTTTCCAAATTAGTCTAAACAACTTGAGACACCGATATGAACTATGTGTATTGAATGAAGGTGGTCATTTCGAGCAATTTCTTTAGTTGATGTTATTCTTACCATACTACCATAGTTTATCATTTTTCATTGGTTAAGTAATTGTTAAGTATTCATTCTAAAATAATACTTTTGAGTAGATTGTTTGGATATAAAGATTTTCGTAGGTATTTCACATATGTTTTTTAATCGGTGTCATCATTTCAAAACTTTGAAACTCTGAAAATTGAAAAGACACGTCAACATACGCATTTATATTCGAGATCAGGAGGAAATAGCCTATCAAAAAAGGAAGAATATACAGGACAGGGTGTCCGATTTGAAAAAAATATAGTTGCATTCAATGTTTTCCACCCTGTATTTCTTCCCATTGACGTTATTATAACTCCAAAAATGAGCATTTTCAGTAAACGCACTCTTCCACTTGTAAAATGATTACAGATCTTGGCAGGTGATTCTTAAAATTTGAAACTCTGTGGTTCTCAGAATAAAAGAGATAGACCAACATATGTTACATATTCGAAATCAGGGGAGAAAGAGCTAGTCAAACATGGAAACATATACAGGGTGTTCCATTTGAAAAATGAAGTTGCCATCAATATGTTGGCTACCCTGTATATATTTCAGTTTCTGGACTCATATCAAAAAACCTCAGTTGATTTCGTGAAACTTTCATACGAAATATTTTTTGTATATCCTTTAGTAACGAAGTTAAAGGGCCGGTACATAAGGGGAAATGAGAATCATTTTCCTAACCGAATTCATGGCCTTTTCAATAGGTAACACTTCGACTGCCGGACCCTGTGAATTGGCGATTTTTTGTAAGGAATTCAAAGGACCAGCAGCGCGAGCGGTAGTAAGTGATTACATTCGACTAGGTTGCTGTTCTTCTTCGTCCGTCATTGCCGAAACTTGGATACAAGAGAAAATGATGCAGCATAGTGCGAATGCTCATTGACTTCCACACTGCCGCAGAATTATTTCAGGCAGTGCGAGTGTCAGACGAAGTGGCTGCAATTGAGGTTACTCATTTAGTGATACTAATAATAATGATCAGAATATTCATCTACTCCTATAGAATGGGAATTTCCAGTATATTGAGAAGATACAGTGGACAGCGTTTTTCATGTGACAGCATAATATGTACTCCATTTCGGATTGTAAAGAATCGCGAGGGGTGCGTTATTGATTTTCGATGCGTATTGGTTACTCGAGGGGCGGGGGTTGATTTTCGATATCAAACAGACGCTCGCAATTATCGGAAGATAAATATTTGGTTGTGTGCGGCTAAAGGATCTGGATTATGGGCGTTACATGTGTCGCATGTCGTGTCGAAGGGTTGTTATGGTGGTGGAATCCTGGGCAAGCGTACGCTTGTTTTAGAAGGATTGGAATTCGGTGAACCGATTTGAAGTTGAAGATTCCATCGAAATGTAGAGTTCAGTAGAATTATCTCGATGTCTTATGAATCAAACATGCTTTTAGTTGTTATTCATTCATGTGGTAATCACTATGTATAAAATCAATTGCTGTTCGTTTGTCTCGCTAAAACTCAAAAACGGCTGAACGGATTCATCTTATCTTAGCTTTGAAATGATTGTGGAGGTCTAGGAAAGGTTTGAAGGCCAGAAAAATTTATTCTCGGTCACAGAAACAACAACGTTGCACTACGATGAATGTAACTTGAATAATTTCACGTTTTGAATAACTTTGCTATTGTTGAAATTAAGAAATCTCTTTGATAAACCGTAGATAAAGTGAAGTATAGAAGCAATCGTAGATAAAGTTGAGTTTTGATTTAGTAGTGCAGTCAAAATACCAGCAAAACGCAGAGCTCAGATTTGAGTAGTAAAAAGAATCATTCTAGAGTCTTGCGTGATAAAAGAGCACAAAACTCAGGCGAACAAATCCAACAGGAAAATGCAGATGTGCGTGTTAACATAGGGCAGTTGCGAGCAACACAATCGCAAGAGAAGGAAGCAGATTAGTAGTCGACATACAGTGAACCGAGGTTCGTAGTACCACTACATTTTGAAACCATGTAATAGTGCTACGAATCTCAGGCACCTTCAATAAATATAGTGGTAGTAAAAAAAGTGACTTAATTCGTCGTATTCAATGAACTGGGCCAAAATAACGGACTAGGTACTCCATCAAATACTCAAAACTGAAAGATAAACGCTCTGAAGAAATTGGAGTCCACCTCCTTACTGGGTTTCTTACAGGACATCGACGCCTTGGGAAGTAAAGGATTTTTCAATGAGAGCTGTTATTTTGTAAAGCACGCTTTTTCGGTAGATGTCACGTTTAAAGCTGTCATTTTTTAACATTTGACAAGTAGAAACTACGCCATTAATAAAAATGGAACGATACACGCTTCAAGAACGCATTGAAATTATTGAAATTCACTATAAAATGGTGAAAATTTGGCAGAGACGGTTCGTAAAACTCGAACATTTTTGGGTCGTCGTGAAGCACCTTGTCGGACCGCAAAAAAGAAATTGGTGAAAAAATTCGAACTGTTGGGACAAGTTAGTGATGTGAAGAATAAAACCCGTGCACGTCGCTCAAGAACAGCGGAGAATATTGCTGCTGTGACCGAAAATGTTGAAGAAAACCCAGGTTTGTCCATTCTTTGTCGTTCTCACTAACGAAATTGGATAGTTTTGATCTGGACAACGTTTACTCTCAACAAGACGGCGCTACGTGCCACACAAGCAACAAAACGAGGTGATCACAATTGGCCACCGAGATCTTGTGATTCAACACTTTGCGACTTCTTTCTTTGCGGCCACGTGAAAGAGAAGGTCTACGCCAATAGCCCAGCATCGATTCAAGACCTCAAAGATGGAATTCGTGAGGCTATCGAAGACGTAGTGCAGCCACTTTGCGATTTGGTTATGGAAAATTTCATTAGAAGGATATGGTCCTGTATTATTTATTTATTTATCGTATGGCAAAATCACAGGTTAATAAATTACAAGAATAATAAAATGCTTATGCCATCTATATTGCGGTGGCAATATAGATAATAATAATAATGATTGTAGCATCAGTTGTTGTGCCTATGATCCTTTTGCCAGGAGATCTAAAGATGAAATGAAGATTGTCTGGCGCCTATTGTGTTATGGTCCTGTAAGCGTCATGTGGTGGTCATTTGCCTGATGTTATTTTCCACTATTAACGGCATAGCTTCTTCCTTATAATGAGGTAAACATCAGATCATTCATATTGAAATATGGCATTTTTCTTTGATTATCAAATTGGAAAACCCTTTTTATGATGTGAAGTGGCTTAACAGAAACTGACGAGAGTAAATTCTGTGGGGAAGAGGAGGAAACTCAATTTCAGATACTGGAGTTCACTTTTGAATGAGACAAATCTGAAGTAGATCATTTTCGAAAAAATATAATCAAATGAAATTTCAGTTACAGGAATATAAAGCTGTTACACGAACACAGAGTTCCAAAACAATTTTCATGTGTGTCTCAACCAACCCCTAACACCCAAACCTCAAATCATCCCCTGAAAAATATTATTAACGACCGCATTCCCATCCCCGCAGCTAAAACTAATAAAAAAACCGCGAGAACAATACTCCAATCACGATCCTTTCGTTATAATTCCTCTGGAGATATGAGCGAGACATAAATCCATTGCGATGTCCAGATATGTCAGCCCAGCCCTGCTCTACCTGCCGGTCAACTCTCCCCAGGTGAAGAACCATTTGAGCACGCTTTTTTATGTCGCAGATAAGTCCGATGAATATTTGAAACGCAATTTCGCCATTAATACGGCTTAGAATAATGAATCATGCGTCAAGTACGGCTGAGGAAACTGTTAGGGTCAGTTTTTCCACCGATCGACTACGACCAGAGGGGTGGAGAACAATGAATATGAGAAATGGGAACGATCTGACACGTATGAATTTTTCTTTCAAGTGGTGATTTCACGGATAGGAATACTTGAATGGAACTGCTGGGGTGAGTTCTACAGGGAGTAGAGGGCTTGGTGTTGAATGTGTAGCAATACGTATGATAGTACAGAAAATGTCAAACAGCAAATTTTTATCATTATCACAAAAAACTGCACAAAGATATCATCTTCTATTTTGTGCGGTGCCTTTCCGGCCGAACTGAGGCCTAGTGGCCCATTGTTCACCCGCATCGTTCTATAGAGACTCAGCTCCTCAGACACGAAGACAGAAATGTCGCGAGTCTGCCAGGAGTGGTCCCTCTCACCATAGGAATAGATGGTGTTGGATTTCCTAGGTGTGTTGACCTTAACTCAGTAAGGTTTCGACAGTTGAACAAAATATGCTCAACCGTTTCATCAGTACTCCTGCACCACCGGCATAGGGAGCAGCTCGTCAATCCCATTCTCTTCAAATGTTTGTTGAACAGGTGACCAGTCAATGCACCAATCACCAGACCGAGTTATTTCCTCTCCAGGAACAGAAGTCTATTGACTTCAGGTCGCAAGGACGGTCTCCCAATGAGAATCCTCGACCACCTCAGGCCCACACCGCGCTCCATTCCGAGGAAAATTCCCTGTTCAGCCAACTCCTGAAGAAGCTTCTGACAGATGGGTGACAGATTGGCAGCGCAGGCTCCGGCCAACAAATGCTAATCTGGCTCCCCGCCTAGCCAGTTCATCTGCCTTGACGTTACCAGGTATATCCGCATGAGCCGGACACCAGCCTACGCAGAGCTTTCCTGCATTCTTCTACCAAAAAAGAGTCAACTCTAACATCAGATAGAGATTTCAGAGTTCCCTGGCTGTCGCAACATATGTAAATGTGCTGGTCAGAGTATCCTCTGCGAATATTTTCTAGTGCGCAGGCAAGAACCGCAAACAGCTCAGCCTGCACAATGGAACAGTCCTTCCCCAGAGGAATAGCCTGATTGATGATTTCTATCATAACTTGGTCAGAAAAATCTTAAAATGGAAAAAATAATTTTTCAGTAAACGTCTAGTTCTTTGATTTTTTCCACCTCGCTGACTTTGAAGGCTAATTCTAGCAAAAGAAGACCGTTGAGTACCATTTTTTAATAATGATTCTGAAAGCTGAGTGTTGAGCGCAGTTTTTAAGCCTACTGAGAAATCATGAAGTAGCCTGTTTACATTTTCAATTTAAATTTGAAAATTTAGATCATGATCCAAAATACGTAACTTTTTCAATTGAGACCAACATTTCTAAAATTTTTATCAAATTTACGATGCTGGTTATTTAATGCATGAAAGTACATTTCATGGCGATTTATTTACAAAAAAATATATCAGAAAACTCTTGTACTTTTTTCAAATATCTTTTTTAATTTTTTGATTGAAGTTTCTTGGGTTTTTTTTAGCACTAAGTCTTACCAGTAAATAGTCATTTACTTTTAATAAAATATATTGACTCCGACATATGTTTCGGCCTTTTTATGGCCTTTTTCAAGGATAGTACAACCATCAATAATTCCTGTAAAATTACAAATAATGAACATCACAATGAATCAATTTAAAATTTTCCTACACTTACTATTTTCGTCAAAATATTACATTTTCAGTTAAAAATATAAAACACAATTACACATTTTCACAGATATGACACAAACAAACATTGGTAAAGTTATGAACGTCAAATGAAATTTTCAGACTCAAGACGAATAAATATTACGACATCTGTATGGATTGATAAGAGTGTAAAGTGTTAAATTTTAGATAACTATTTTATTCATGTTTATACTCATTTTTGGTTTTGTAGATGGAGTTACTTGAAGGATTTTATTTGAAGTTGTTATATTTTCTTTTATTTTATTAAGTTGTGATATATTTGGGCTAAATTCTTGGTGTCCGTTTTGTCATTCATAGCCTCTTTATTCTTCTTTATATGAATCATCTCTAATATATTCCGGGTTTTACCATTTTTTTCTTTTTCTAAGATGGAAAAATTATCGAAATCCATTTTATGCTTTTCGGTTTGTTCGTGTTTCTTCAATGCAGTGATGTTTTTACAATATTTATGGCCATTTATTCGTTCCTTTATGTACTGTGATGTTTGTCCAATATATACCTTAGGGCAATCTAAACAATTTATTTGGTATACGCAGTTGGATATTTTTGTTTTTGGGATTTTTGATTTCAATTTTGAGTTTAAGAAGGTTAAGTTATTTATATTTTTATATGCCAAATTTATTCCATGCTGTTTAAGTGATTTATTCAAGGTTTCTGATAAGCCCTGTATATACGGCACAGATACGTATTTGGGTGGTTCAGCCTCAATTTTTTTATTATTTGTTTGTTTTTCTGAGTTATATAGCATAAAAATTTTGTTTTTGAATATTTTGTTTATCATTTTTAGAGGATAATTGTTTTGAAGAAGTATATTCTTTGCCTTTGTTATTGTTTGTTTCCTGAATTCCGGACTTGTAAGTTTAAGAGCTCTTTCAGCAATTCCTGATATGACACCTTTTTTATGTGTTATTGGGACTGTAGCTTCAAAATTTAAGTAGCGGCCACTCCAAGTGGGTTTTGTATACCATATTGTTTTTATTCCTGTGTTTTTTCTTACAAGTGTTAGATCCAGAAAATTTATTTCATTTTGTTTTTCTAACTCACAGGTGAAATTCAATTTGGGATGGTAGTTATTGAATTTATTTATAATGTCTTGTATTTTATCTTCAGGTGCTGCTGTGAGACAGTCGTCTACAAAACGTTTGAAAAATGGCACTTTGTATGTTAACTCTTCTATGACAGTTTCCTCTAAATCTTCCATTACAAGTTGTGCTATCACAGCTGAAATTGGAACTCCCATACCACATCCATTTATTTGAGTGAAAAATTCGTTTTTGAATTGGAAATACGAACATGAGAAGCATAGTTCGATAGCTTTTATAAACTCCGTTTTTGGTAGGTCTGTATGTTCTTTTATTTTTTCCCATTTTTTAATAACTATATCTTTTGCTACGTCGAGTGGTAAGTTTGTATACAGGCTGACGACATCCAAAGAGAACAGTTTTTCATTTTGTTTTAGTGATATTTTATCTATGAATTTCTTGAATTGCCAGGAATCCTTCACGTAATAAGCATTTTTTCCTAGTATTGGAGTTATACAATTTGCTAAGTATTTTGAAAGTTTGTAAATAGGGCTTTGAACACAGCTGATAATTGGTCTAAGGGGTATTTCTTTTTTGTGTAATTTGGGAAGTCCGTAAATTTGGGGAGGGTTAGCATTATGTATTTTCAATTCATTACATAGTTTTTTAGGTAGAATATTCTTTTTTTCCCAAGATTTTATCAGTTCATTGTTTTTAGTTTGTATTATTTTTGTTGGATCTTGTTTCAGTTTTTTATAAGTTTCTTCGTCATTTAAGATATCATACATTTTTTTATCGTAGTCTCTTGTGTTCATTACCACGGTTTTGTTTGATTTATCTGGCTTTAGAACTGTTATTTCAGGGTTATTTTTGAGGAATGATTTTGTTTTTTTGATACTGTGATTTAATTTTAGTTGTTTCTTATTTAGTTTTGTATCTCTTCTTTTAAAATTAGTAATATTATTTACCACCTTATTTCGTATTTCAGCTTGGGTGTCCTTATCGAATTTGTCAATTCCTGCTTCTATATTTGCTATGATATGGTGTACGGGAATATTCTGTTTTTCAACTGGAACGCAGTATTTTGGACCCAAATTTAAACTTCTTTAACTTCGTTTGGTAATGTTATATCAGAGATGTTCTCTATCCAATCTTTTTTTGTTTGCTTTTCTTCAATTTTATTTTTCATTCTGCCTATTTTGTTTATTTGTTTTGTTCTAATTTTATTGAAAAGTTCCTCTATTTTTTTATCCTGATTTTCCAATTTTTTCTTTACCCTCTCTCCGTTATCACTTTCTAGAATGTTATTTGTTAAATCAATTATGTTTTTTTGAAGAATCCTGATGTTTTTGGAAGTGTCAGTAATAAGAAGATTAATCGTCTTGAATCGAAATGTCTTGAAAATTCTATCGAATCTTCTTTGGGTGTTTAGGTCGGCTATCTTGATGTGTCCAACATTTAAGTTGAGGAATGTTGGTATGAGCTCTGAGTTTTTGCATTGCAACAGAAATATACGTCGGTTCTTCTGTTTTATTAATTTTGACTTCAATTTCTCAAGCTTTTTTATATTTTGTGATGTTCTATGATTGTTGTATGTATGATTGATGTTAACTTCCATTTTCACCCGGAAGATTATTTATTTTTCGTTGTTTAGTTTTCTTGTGCTATTTAATTTATAAATTTTTTGATTGAAGTTTCTTGGGTTTTTTTAGCACTAAGTCTTACCAGTAAATAGTCTTATCTATCTTTTTTAATATGGTCAAGTTGAAAATTCTCAAAAGTTCATAAAAAATTCATAACTCTGAAACCGTGAAAATCGCATAACATACATGGGGGTGATTCGATGAGACGAGGGACCTGTTTTTTTCTTTTGGACGTCAATCGTCCGGCCACCCTGTATACAATAATTAAACATGTATAAAAAACAGATGGTATTTGGCTAGACTGGAAGAATTTAATTATCATACAATTGCCGATTCAATAGATATATCCAATTGAGTACTGTTAATCTGTAGGGAGTTCTAACTAATAAACACCTTCGGAACACACTCAATGAGGTAGGCAAGAAGAATAAGGTCTTTTAAATCTGGGTTCCGGCTACTCGGGAATCAAAGGGAACGAAGAGACCAATACACTTGCCAAAAAGGACGCACCAATGTCACTTTTTGGCCCAAAACCCATCTGTGGTATAAGTAAATGTACCTATAAGAAGGAGTTTCTGGAGAAGGAGAAAGCCGAGAGGGAAAAACTCTGGCGGAATCTCCCAGGGATGGATCATTCCACTAAGTTCCTTTCGAACTTTGAGACAGCGGGAACCAAAATATATCTGAATCTTGGCAACAAGCAATTACAATTCTCACTGGCTTTTTCACAGGAAACTGTCGCCTCAGGAAGCGTCTGTTGAGGATGGGATTATCGGACACTGACGAGTGTAGGTTCTGTGGAGAGGAGAAAGAAACCCCCATTCACCTAGTCACGGAATGCCTAAGGAGAGAATCCCTTGGGAGAGAAACTTGTGAGAGTGAGAAACAAGCATCGTTGAAGCCTTCACAGATATTAGATTTCATTAGATCTTTTAAACTGGAAGGCAAGCTGTGAAGGGTGTGGCCAGAACAGTCACAGTGGACTATAACCCCTTTTCAAACTAAACGAAACTAAACACCTTCAATGAGTCTGGAAAGTATTATTCGCAACCCTCAACTGTATAGACGATTTGACCGAACCTACCCTAGCTGGGTACATCACACTACAAAGAAAGTCCTACGACAAAAGTACGATTTCGAACGTATTATCTATAACAGGTAACCGTCAGCAGCCATTAAACAACCACAAAAAACCCTCTAATTGAACATAAGGCACCTCCTGACGTCATTATTCATGATAAACCACCAAATTTCTGTTGACAATCAGCACAAGCGTCCCGATGCGGCAGAAATGAAAAAACGCGCAGATTTTTCCACTAAATCACCGCAGAAGTAATTACGAACAACGGTGATTCCTGAGAGATATGGCCCGCGCTTTAATATACTGATTACGTGACATCACTCTATATTAAAATTAAAAACTGGGTGGAGATCGCCGAAAAACCTGACTTTCCATGTGCTGATTTCCCTACGTGTAGACGTAAATCATCGTTAGCTGAACGCAGCGGTGTGGCGACTGGGCATAAGGTGGAATACACGCTGGATGTATCATCCTATATGTTGTGTAACGCCGTTTTGGAGTTTGGTCTTGCGGTGGAGAGTGTTTTGTTTTTTATGCGGTTTCAGAGTCGATGGTGAATGGCATAGGGTTTTCCAAAATTGGTACACTGTGCTGGTGCAGCAAACTTCTCTTCTTCTTAATGAATTTCTTTGTTTTGTTGATGGTTTGGAACCAAGAAGAGTATAAAAGTTATTAAAGGGTTTTCCAATAAGAGGTATTATTCTGATATTCAAAGAAAAATACCATCTACTATATAAAAATAAGTCGGGTTTTCCTCCCTGACGCTATAACATTAGAACGCACGAACCGATTCCAACGGTTTTGCATTCGTTGGAAAGGTCTCGGGCTCCGCGAGGTTTGTAGCAAAGAAAATTCAGGAAAAATTTCGAGATATCGAGAAGAACGAGAACGAGAAGAAATTGGTAAATTTCTGACATTTCTGAAAATTTCATTATTTATGACATCGAATTCAATGACAACTGTCAAGTCTCCTTACGAGAGGGAAGTGCTTTCAAAAAAACTCTAGGAAATTTGCAATTTTGAGAAGGAAAACGAACAGATCCGAATCAAATAAGGTAAGATATTCGTTCAAGGAATTCTAAAATAACCAGAAAGAACAAAATATTTTTGACATAGGTACGTACGTCTGATGTAAACATTTGTTCGTTTCGAGTGGAAAACATTATTTGAATCGGTACCTAAGTCCATATGAAATCATCGACTTCAACGTTCATTCAACGAATTCCTAACATTTCAGCAATCAAAAGCATCATTTCAGGTCGCAGTGATATTTGAGGCTTTAAAAAACCGAATTTCCCTTTTCACTGACAAATAACGTAATGAGAACAAAATTCGGGGATTATTCGTATTTTAGGAAAAAATACGCCAGAAAATGATTTTAAACTGTATGTATTATGATAATTATCGATATTTCAATATATTTTTTTCGATTTCCTAATATGTTTACATGTCTTTTGATTCCTAATAAAACCCGTTGAAGTCTGAGATAAACAGTCGTCACGTGTAACAAGGCAAGTGGTGTAACGACTAACGTCTAGGTGTGTGGACCCGGTAGTGTACCGGGTTCGAATCCCCATCGTGGCATGTTCTGTTTATTCTGGATAAGAAAATTGTTTCCAGGTTCAAAGAAAGCTGATGAAAATAATTCAAAATTTTCATGTGCATGTTTTATAAAGGTACGTTTTAGATATATACAGGGTGTTTCTATAAATCTATCAATTATTTCACATTTCTACGTTATAACAGAAAGCTTTCAATGAAATTGAAGGGGCTTTTGAATTTCGAGTGATTTGTTATAGGAGGTGGGATTTTAAATATAGATAGTATGCTTCGGATTCATACGGGGTGCTCCTATAAACATGTCAAATATTTTGATTTTTTTGACATTTCAATAGAAACGAAGAAGTTTTTGAATTTCAAATGATTTACTATCGATGGTGGTTGGATTTATACAGGGTCTTTCCATGAAGATGTCAAATATTGTTTTTATTTTCTACTTCATAACACGAACATTTGTATCACTTTTCTTATAAATGTTCAATTGACGCTCTGAGTATATACAGGGTTTGTAGTGTAGTCAGACAGATACCCAGGAATAGATCAAATATCTATAAACATCAATAACCAAGCTATCGACGTATAAAATACGGTTCGAATGACCTACTGTTCATCTGATCTATCGGTTCATGGATCAACCGGTTAAATTATTCTACTTAGAAAGGTAGATCTACCGGTTTCACAAATCTACCTCAAAAGGTAGATCTACTGGCCTGACTAGAAAATCATTGTTTTTTACATGGAAAGTTATACGTTATACGTGTTCACGAGTTGGGAAACCATCCGCTCTGTTTGTGTTAACGTCAGACCAAAAAACAAAAATATGGTTTACCAAAGAGCACTTCAAAAAAACGGATTGTTTGCGGTACGTATACGCTTCAATTCAGTATTTACTTTGGATTCACTTTCATTTACTTAGAGAAATTCAACTAAATAACACTCCATTTTTGTAATCGAAATGAACTAATCACTGTTGTGAAATGAAATAGAAGTTTTCCTTTTCAAATATGAAAAAAATATTTTTTTTCTTCATCTTTTAATCACCAAACGATAAAATCATAAAACGAAGCCATGTGGTGGCGAAACGGAGTTCGCCTGGTTTGCTAGTTTTTCAATATAAATGATCGGATGTTCATTTCATTATAAAGAACTTATGCCGCTAATAGTGGAAAATAACATCAGGCAAATGACCACCACGACTAAGCTTACTGGACCATATCCTTTTAATGAAATTTTTCATAACCAAATCGCAAAGTGGCTGCCCTATGTCCTCGATAGCCTCACAAATTTCAATCGACGCTGGGCTATTGGCTAGGCTTACTCTTTCACGTGGCCCCAAAAGAAGAAGTCGCAAGATGTTAAATCACAAGATCTCGATAGCCAATTTTGATTTCCGGATCATTTTCATGGATTTCAACGACCCAATCAGCAAAGACACGACATTGTTGATGATCGGCCGGCTTGGGTTCTTGTGTTAACTGAACTTTATAAGCCTTAAGACCCAAATCTGTTTGCAAAATACGGTGTTATGTATGATCCTATATGATGTGTAACGCCGTTTTGGAGTTTGGTCTTGCGGTAGAGAGTGTTTTGTTTTTTTAAGCTGTTTAAGCTGTACAGGGTGTTTTTAAATTTGTACTGATGCAGCAACTCTTCAATTAACACAGTTCTTTGTTTTGTTGATGGTTTGAAATCAAGAAGAGTAATAAAGTTCCAATATAAACTCGATTTTACCAGATTTCCATTTCTCTTCTTTTTCATCAAACCTTCAGATTTGGCAGCATTTCTAAGTCATCCAATGTAGGCCTTATTTTGTGAGAAGTTCGATAACCAGTCTTGATTGATTCCTCAACAAAAATGAGGTTTGTTAAGACCTATTTGTAGAGGATGCACTTAACTTCTTCGTTCACTTGTTTTTTACTTCATATCCAGCCAGAAATTTTTTTACCAACAAATTATGGACTTCTGTCTCAAATAAAGGGTTTTCCAATAAGAGGTGTGTTGAGGATTTAAGTGTCTTTCGGTTGTGTCGAAGATAAAACCTGTGACGTCACATGTGAATCTTCTACTTCGCACGCAAAGAACGCCATATATGAAACGCACCAACACACCCCCGAAAGAATGTTAAGCGATAAGAAGCACTTGGCAATGTTCTCGAAAAACTTGTAGGGTTTATATAGATAAGGGTTTTATTTTTAGTCTCAGTTCTCTATGTAACTCTGAAAGAGATTGGTTCTATTCATTTGTAAATATTGGTTATTGGTATTATTGGTTTAAATTATAGTTGTAAAATTACGTTGTTTCAATTTGAAAAGAAGAGTTTCTATATACATTCCATTAAATTAGTAACAATGTGTTATTTTGATATTAAAAGAAAAATGTCATTTTTCAACATAAATGATCGGATGTTTATTTCATTGTAAAGAAGAAGCTATGCCGATAATAGTGCAAAATAACATCAGGCAAATGATCACCACGACCACCTCCAAATATCTAAAATAATTCCTCCGTAGCCTTGTCGAACGCCTATTTCCCACGAAAGCAACCACCCGCCTCCAAGACATTCGACACCTCACACCCCGCAACAAATGCCACCAGTCGAAAACGAGCCCATAACCTCTAAACCCGAGCTTCTCCAGGAATCCGCGGACATTCAGAAACACGCACATCTCGAAACCCGTTAACAATTCCTTATGTGGAAATATTCGAAACGTCGTGCAGAAGTCGTAAACCTCGGAGAGCCTTGTACATCTCTCCAGATAGTCGCAAGTTTGCTGATATCTTCATTAAGTCAGAATTTCTCGTCAGTCTACTACTGAAATTGAAGCCAATGATCACCCTCAACCTACGCCTAGTTTTATTTGAAGAGTTAAGTTCGTCCATTTGGAGATACCATGGCAGTGTCTGAGTGAACTGAACGAACTGGACTTGATGAATTCTGACCTCAAATTCACTCTTCAAACTACACTCTTTAGTGGTGAAGAAAATAATGAAATGACAGAGGAATTGAAGAATATAAGCTTAGAGAACTTTTCATGGGTAGTTTTTCAAGGAATTCCTGAAGAGTTTCAATACTGAGATGTAACAGATGCTCCTAGAGCTCAGTAAAAACAGGTTACAGGTTGCGCTTCCTTACGAGACTCGTTAGTGGTCATTTTTACACCAAGAGAGTTATCAGTGGCAAAGAAGAAAATCTTGAGCATCTGGAAACGTTATATGTTACTGACATTCACAAAAAAACCTTATGCTTTAATATAGTGAAAGCAGAGAATAATATTAATCGACTGAAATCAACCAATATTAAACTCATACTTAGGAGCTAATCTCGTCCTCGTTCAAGACAAAGTGCAAGGAAGTGGTATTAAACAGATCACCTACGGATGGATATTTCGTCCTCATTAGGACTTATCAGCACAGGATAGCTCTGATTCTGAACGATACAAGGTATTCCTTGGAACCTACAGCGATATGGCATCTTTATTAAGGTATTAATTATATACACCGAAGACGCCATCTCTAGTTCCATATAAAAACCTTCTTCCATAGCATGAACCTTGAACGAAGTAGCGAAATGTTTACCATTTGTTGCATTGACTGAAACGTTCTTGCATATAGCAAATTTTACGTCTTCAGTCCACGCGGTGCATTCAGGGTACCGTCAGCTGACACTGTAGTAAATAATAATGAGAAGGTTTAACGCGTAACATCGTCATAAATATCAATATGGTAAAAGCAGAGAATAATATCAATCGATTGATTGCTTTAATCCTTATCCTTTCAATTTTCAAGTTTTTTTTCAATGTTACTTCAAAATGATGTATAAAATTAGTTAACTGTCGAACTGTCAGGTTTGTATCACCTAAATTCCGATCAGCGACTGCGTGGCCACCAGTTCAAGCCTTACCGCGAAAATTTCCACCATGCAGCCAGAGAAAACTTCTTGCCTAATCGCATCTTCAACACTTAGAATCACCTCCTGCCCGTGGTAGTGAACAATGACATTGTCAATACCTTCGAAAACAATTTAGACCGCTTCAACCAATTCAGTTTGTAAAATTGTGCGCTGTAGCTGTCTTATGTTTTTGTATGTATTCTGAGCCCCATAGTTTTATTAACTTGGCTCTTATCTTCAATAAATAATAATAATAACCATATTGTAAAAAATTTACATCCAAATATCTAAAATAATTCCTTCGTAATCTTGTCGAAAGCATACGAAAGCAACCACTCGCCTCCAAGACATTCGACACCTCACACCCCGCAACAAACGCCACCAGTCGAAAACGAGCCCATAACCTCTAAACCCGAGCTTCTCCAGGAATCCGCGGACATTCAGAAACACGCACATCTCGAAACCCGTTAACAATTCCTTATGTGGAAACATTCGAAACGTCGTGCTGAACTCGTAAACCTCGGAGAGCCTTGTACATCTCTCCAGATAGTCGCAAGTTCGCTGATAAGGACCCATAATAACCCGATGATCTCGCCTCACCATATTCAAGCGTAACATCCCCTAACTGTAAATTTAATCAAGGGTTTCTTGGACGGCATCGGCGATTAAATGAAAGGACTTTAGCAGAACGTAAAGGGTTGGCTAAGACGAACACCCCCGCTGTAAAAAGGGGGCGGTGGGGGGCTTCTCGGCTTTATTTACACCCTCATCAGTTTACAATGACCCTTCGCTATGAACCCGAGGGGGTGGTGGTGGTGCTATATACACCCTTTCTTAGCCTACTAAGATTTATGTGGGCAGGAAACTCAATGCCTCCTAAGATAAACATTACTTTACTTGCTTGTTCTTATATGTAAGAAATTTCGGGGGTAGGCAGAAGAAGGTTGGGGAGGAGAGGGGGGATTGTTATTAGACAAACAGGGACGAGGTGATGTGGTCGAATTAGAAGTTTAATGAATATGAATCTTGATTGGTAACGTGAGACCCTTGCTGTTTCGAAGGTTCTGAATATTTATGCGATGGGATTTTGAAGGTTTCTGTAATATGCCTTCACATGTTATTAATGTGGTTGTTGACGTGAAATTCTTGATAACAAAACTTTCTTGAAATATTAGTTGGGCTATTTCTATTGATTTTGCTTTTTGTCGTCGGGGAATTTCTTGAAACTTGTAAAATCCAAACAGTTGCAAATATTCCAAGAAATTCACTATGGAAATTGAAAAAACCAAGCTTCCTTTCTTAAAAGTGCTCGTACTTGAACTAAATGTTATTCTAAGAACCACGATCTATCGAAAACCAACATTTTTGGACACTTGACAAGTAGAAACTACGCCATTAATAAAAATGGAACGATACACGCTTCAAGAACGCATTGAAATTATTAGAATTTACTCTAAAAATGGTGAAAATTTGGCAGAGACGGTTCCTAAAACTCGAACATTTTTGGATCGTCGTGAAGCACCTTGTCGGACCGCAATAAAAAAATTGGTTTAAAAATTCGAGCTGTTAGGAAAAGTTAGTGATGTGAAGAATAAAACCCGAGCACGTCGCTTAAGAACAGCCGAGAGTATTGCTGCTGTAGCTGAAAGTGTTGAAGAAAAACCAGGTTTGTCCATTCCTCGTCGTTCTTTGGAATTAGGCATCCCACAAACGTCATTACACCGCATTTTGATTTGGGTCTTTAGGCTTATAAAGTTGAGTTAACACAAAAACCCAAGCCGGCCGAACATCGTGTCTCTGCTGATCGAGTCGTTGAAATGCATGAAAATGATCCGGAATTCCATCGAAAAATGATCTTGAGTGATGAGGCCCATCTCCACATCGGTGGCTTCGTCAACAAGCAAAATTGTCGCATTTGGGGCTCTCTATCCTCAACGTGTGACTGTTTGGTGCGGTCTATGGTCCGCCTGATTCATTGGACCTTACTTTTTCGAAAATGAGGCTGGAGCAACAGTTACGGTGAATGGATTGCGCTATCGAGAGATGATTAATGATTTTTTTTGGCCGAAATTTTATAGTATTAATCTGTACAACGTTTACTTTCAAGAAGACGGCGGTGAGTGCCACACAAGCAACGAAACCAATGATCTTCTGCTGGAAAAGTTTCTGGACCGTGTTATTGCTCGAAGAGGTGATCACAATTGGCCACTGAGATCTTGTGATTCAACAGCATGCGACTTTTTCCTTTGGGGCCACGTGAGAGAGAAGGTCTACGCCAAAAGCCCAGCGTCGATTGAAGATCTCTAAGATGGAATTCGTGAGGCTATCGAAGACATAGGGCAGCCACTTTGCGATTTGGTTATGAAAAATTTCATTAAAAGGATATGGTCCTGTAAGGGTGGTCGTGGTGGTCATTTGCCTGATGTTATTTTCCACTTTTAACGGCATAGCTTCTTCTTTATAATGAAATAAACATCCGATCATTTATATTGAGAAATGGCATTTTACTTCGAATATCAAAATAACACCTCTGATTGGAGAACCCCTTATAACGTTTCCAGATGCTCAAGATTTTTTTCTTCGTCACAAAATCTGCACTGATTCTTGGGGCAACAGTGACCACTAACGACTCTTATAAGGAAGCGCAACCTGTTTTTAAATTCTTCAGAAATTCCTTGAATTACCGTACCCATGAAAACTTCGCCAAGTATATATTCTTCAATACCTCTGTCATTTCGAAATTATTTTCTATTCTACGAAACGGTGCAGTTTGAAGAGTGAATTTAAGGTCAGACGCTCATCAAATCCAGTTCTTTCAGTTCACTCATACACTGCCATGGTATCTACAAATGGACGAACTCACTCTTCAACTCAAACTGGTCGCAGGTTAAGGGTGATCATTTTGACATAAGTTTGTCACACGTTTTTTATCATGATTCCGAAATTGAATTCGATATTTAGGATGGAATACCAATTTTTGGATCTATGGGAGATGATTTCCCATCAGTAGGGTCCAGTAGCGGTCTTAGCAGAACAGGAGATTTGAAAAATCGGCACTTGAAAGGCCAAACCTGATTAAAAAGACCCTCCTGACCCAAGCTATTTATGATATGAGTGTTAAAAGTGACGTTTCATTCTGTGAGTGAAAAGTTCGTGAAATGAGCGGAGCGAATTGAACAATTTCAGGAACAAAATAAAATCACGTTTAACACAAAAACCATACAATGTTTTTTGTAAAACTGCCCTATTTTGATAATGAAATGGGCGAATTTGCAATGACCATAAACTTCAAAATGATCTGAGTGTTAGAAGTGTCACTTTTAATGGCAGTTGTACTAAAAATATTTCGAATAACAATTTGAAGCTATAGTCCGGTCTATTTAGACATTCGAAGTTACATAAAGTCCCAACAAGCTGAATTTCTGTGAAGTTGTTCAAAACATAATTATAAACAATGTCTAAAAGTTCCTCATCATTCCCCTGTAAGGAAAAAAATTAATTCAAGGTCAAAAAAATAAGTTTTTCGCGATTTCCAGCAAAACGGTGAGTTTTATTATGAAAGTACATCAGACAAAAATTGTAGATCATAAAATTATCTATAAAAAATGTATCAATACTTTTTTTCTTACGAGTCATCGTTTCTGAGATATAACGATTCAAAAAGTTATAAAAGTCGTTATCGTCATAATATGCACACGTTTCCACGCCACCTATAAGGTAGTGTACTTAGCGCGTAGTTATAACTTTTTGAATCGTTATATCTCAGAAACGGTGGCTCGTAAGAAAAAAAGTATTGATTTTTTATAGATAATTTTATGATCTACAATTTTTGTTTGAGGTATTTTCATGATGACACTTACCGTTTTGCAGAAAATCGCGAAAAACTCATTTTTTTGACCTTTGACCTTGAATTAAATTTTTTCCTTACAGGGGAATGATGAGGAACTTCTAGACATTGTTTATAAATATATTTTGAACGATTTCACAGAAATTCAGCTTGTTGGGACTTTATGTAACTTCACTCCCATTTTTGGTCTAAATAGACCGGACTACTATTGCATTTTGGAACATATTCATCATTATATTATGATTTGTATGCTGTGTAGCATTATGGATTAATTTTCGGAGAAGTAATTTCATCAAGACCTTCACAGCTGAAAAATATAGAACCAAATTGAAATAATTTCATTCAATTTCAAGAATCCAACTACCACAGAATACTCCTCCCTCCTCCCAGACCATCATAACATCCTTCTAACGCCTCCTTCAGTCGAATTTTTCGAAGAAGCGTAAAGCATAGAAACCGCTTTACATAAAATAACCGTTCCGGCTCCTCTCAGATAACGTTCATTTCCATCGAAATCTCGAATTTGAAGTTGGCGAAATAACGCCGATATATACAGGCGGCTACATTTTATTATCAAAACGGGCGCTATTCAAACACCTTCATCTCGCTTCTTATCCACGGCTCTTCAACAGGGCGGACTTTGCATGTTTTTCACCCTTTCTCCTGTTACATGCCCGAGCACGCACTAGCACAGGGTTGTAGCAGCATCGACTACTAGGGCGTTCAAAATGAGCAAACAATTATTTCCCCAAAATTAGATTCACTTTCCTATTTGACCTCTTCTTTCGTTTCAAGTTTCTTTTCCTAGAGCCATTTATTCAAGTTTTGAAACGAAAAATGATCGCTTGGGGTTAAATCCGGAGAAAACAGGTTATGAGGAAGCATTCGAGGCGTAGTTCATGGATTTTGGTCATCGTTTTAGTCGATTTGTGAGCTGATGCATTGTCTTGTGAAAAGAAGCATTTTTCTTAGATATATATGGATATTTTTTGTGTTTTCGGCCCTCAATCGGTACAATAATGACACTGTGACCTCAAGGTCTATTGTGCCCCCTTACAGAGCTGTTCTGACCACACCCTTCACTGCTCGCCTTCCAGTTTCAAAGATCTGATGAAGTCCAATATCTTTGAAGGCTCCAACCAAGCTAGTTCCTCTCTCTTACAAGTTTCTCGCCCAAGGCATTCTCTCCTTGGGCTCGCAATGCCAAAGCATCCCATGACTAAGTGCTTCCTGAGGTGACAGTGTCCTGTAAGAAAGCCAGTGAGGAGGTGTTTCTTACCAAGATCCAGATATCTTTTGGATCTTGCTGTTTCAAAGTTCCGAAAGTACTTAGTGGAATAAACCATCCCTGGGAGATTCCGCCAGAGTTTTTTCCTCTCGGCTTTCTCCTTCTCCAGAAACTCCTTCTTAAAGGTACAAAAGACCTATTCCTACACTACAGAAGGGTTCTGGGCCAATTAGTAACATTCGTGCGCCCTCTTCGGCAAGTGTATTAGCCTCTTCGTTTCCTTTAGTTCCCGAATGGCCGGGAACCCAGATTAAAAAGACCTTATTTTTTTGCCTGCCTCCTTGAGTTGTTCCGGCACTTCCAGATCATCTTTGAGTCGTTGACGTAGGGGCTCAGTGCTTTAATAGCAGCTTGAAGATCTGAGTGGCTATACCGCACTTCTGATAGTTTTTTTTCCAGATTTATATCTAGAACTCTTTTAAAAGCTCAGATTTCCGCTTGAAAGACGCTCATACAGGAGGAGCCTAGCGACAGTGAACACTTGGTACTTGGCCCGTATATCCCAGCGTCAGCTCCTGTAGAGGTTTTGGAACCATCTGTATACCAGTTCTCGGTATTTTTTTTAACTTATAGTCGGTGTATTCCCGTTCCCATTCCTCTCTTTTACTTAGGAATGTCCTGACGTTTGGGCACGTTCTCATAGCTACAGTTATGCACACACAGGCAAGCCTCTGTACTTCATCGAGTCTTTTCGTCGTTCTTACCTGACTTGCCTTGGCAAACTATTCTAAAGAGATATTGACGCAATAGAGGGCAAATTATGAAAATTGAAGAAAACACTGACGAGTTTAGACTCTGTGAGGAAGAGGAGTGAACTTTTGTTGACTTGTGTACGGAATACCTGCTGACTGAGGGTCTGCACGAAGAATGTCTTTGATAGGAAGAATATAGGAGAAACGCGGTTCTAGATTTTTTGAAGTCCTATCAGATACTGCGGTTCATTGAAGCTCAGGAAGTGGGAAATGAGCCATAGGATAGTAGCGAAAGCAGGTCTGATGGGGGCAAAATAGACCTTACAGTCTATGTCTTCTTCTTCTTTTTCGTCAGCCCTCCTTGTCCACTCCTGGAGGTAGGCCTCTTTCAAGTTACTCCACTTTGTGCTGTCTTGAGCAATCTGAAACCATCTAATTCCCACATGTTGTTTGATATCATCAAGCCATCTTCTCTGTGGTATCCCTACACAACGTTTTGTTGTCCTCGGTGTCCAGTGTGTTATTGTTATTGTATGGCCATCTCGATTTGTCCAGTCGGGCCACGTGTCCCGCCCACTGCCACTTCGATTCTGTTATTCGTGCTATGACATCTACGACTTTGGTTTTCTGTCGGATTTCTTCATTTCTTCTCCTTTCTCTGAGGCTGATATTTAGCATAGCTCTTTCCATCGCTCTCTGCATCACTCTAAGCAGGTCATTCTTGGTTATTGCCATTGTTTCCAAGCCATATGTAGCCACTGGTGATATGCAGGTATCAAAAACCTTTCTTTTGAGGTTGACAGGGATGTCATTATTTCTCAGCCGTATTTTCACTTATAATACCACAAGAGCATAGACAATATTCGATTATTCACCGAGTCACGAGACTCGAGCTGCGCTCTCGTGGTGTTTCGCAAAATACGTCGAGTGAAGAGGTGAATAATCGTAAAATATTGTTTATGCTCGAGTGGTATTCGTTAAGATTATATAACGAATAATATTCTAATTATTGTTTTTATTGATTAATATTAATATTGAAAGTACAATTATTATAATACATATTTGATGTATTGTTGTTTTCAGCATTATTTGTAGTGTTGGTGTTGGTACTGTTGGTGACGCTTGAGGTGGATGGATTAGGAATGTTCTCATTTTTTCAATAATTTTTCTATGGTGTTCTGCAGTAAGTTTCAAATATGGTTTCAGAGATTCAGATGATGAGTGACCTGTTATTTTGGTAATTTCTTGCAAGTTTGCTCCAGAGTGCGACAAGATACTCACAGCAGAGGAACGATTTGAATGATTCGTAATTTTCCTTTTTTTCGAATCTATTCCGATACTTTCAGCTGCTGTACGTGTCCATTTACTCAATGTATTCAAACCAATAGGGCAATTTTTGAACCATTTCCCTGTTTTCTGCCAATCTATATTAGGTGTTAAAAAAAGGCGATTGGTTGTGATATTTGGCGTTCTTTTGCTCAACAGTTTTTCCAAGAGACGTACTGGGCACTTATTAGGAAACTCTTTATTCGGAGCCAACCATTTTGAATCAGTTGTGCGTTGTTCTCCACCTTGTGATGTTTTAGAGAATATTGGATTGTATTCGATACGTCCCGTAGATTGACCATAATTGTCGAATTCCTTTTTGAAATAGTCGGTTCAGCAAAAGGCTGCTTCATTACCACGCCATGCCAATTCCACAGCACAAATTTGATAAAATTTTTTCTGCAAACCATCTGGTGTATTTTCATCAAAACTTAATATAATTCTGGTTATTTCTTTCTCGTTAAGAGCGGCTGAGCTCTCTTTTTTTCTGTCGGGAATTGCTTGTAATTTCTTTCTCTTTGCTGCACGAGCCTTTCTTGCGTTCTCGAAAATAACATCTTTAAATGGATTTATTTCTCTTTTGAACTCTTCATGAAACTTTTTCTGTAAAAGTTTAGCAGAAATATTCCAAATGGTTTTCACTGTACTCTTTTTATATTCCTTTCCGTCTGCACGTTTCATATTGAATGCCCAATCCTTCAGAATATCTGCTACTTTTTCATTAGAAATATCAGCAGAAAGTTTGTAAACTGCTTCCAAACATAATTATGTGTTTTTGTGGTATTTTCTGGTGTTGCATTTTCAATTTCTTGATCAATATCACCACATGAAACGAAACCAAAGCGCTGCATTTTGAAGAATTAACTGACATTTCATTGAACTTGCCCGTTACTATGGAAATGATTACAATATGGCAGGAGGTGAAACACCAAAACGATTATATCACGTCGTCAAGGGGTATATTCACTTATCAATACGCAGTAACTACGTAAAATTCGTGGATTTGATTGGTTTTCAAACACATGAGTTATATAATCCTCTTAAACTCTGTTGTTTGAGTCTCCTTGCCAATTCGTATTGAGTGTCTTGGATAAATATATTCTTCCACATTTTTAAGTCTTGTGCCGTCAATGTGGTATGAGGAATATGGTACATATGTGGAATTGAACAAACCACAATCAACGCCGCCTCTCCAGAATTCGACAGAATCTTCCAGACCCGTCCCTGTAGGAAGCAAAGAACCACTCGATCTATAGGCGATAACGCCAAGTCAGTTCGGTAACGGTGTCATACATTTAATTACATCAGCCGTCGTTAAGATGCAAATTTCTTAAACTCTATACACAGACAGTTCGCGAACGGACTTCTTGGAATAATAACCCGGATTAATTTGGTAGTATCTGAGCCGAGATCAGCCTGGCGCTTTCTTATCCTTCAGGACTCTTCTGAGGGGGAGGAGAGCCGAACCGCGCGTATCCTTCGCCTGTCTGTTCTTGAACGATAGTGTTGCCGTTACTTTAATTTCGCTATATTTACGTTAATTCATTTTGGGCCTAATCCTTTCATGGGATGTGTCGATGCGCTCCAGGTTGGAAAACTGCGAACGTGTTCTTTGGATGGAGAGGTGTTAAAAGGAACGATTATTCAGATTAGATGCATGGAGATGGAGGAGTTTGAGTATTTCTCATTGGAGATGATTGTATGGGATAATGAGACGTAAAAAATTAGACAGAGACAATACTGTTTACTCAGATAAAGAATTTTTACAGGAACATGGACGTAAACAATAATCCATACTGTTAACTTAGTATTGCTTTATGTATACAGGATGTCCCGGAAAATATGGGAAATCTCTAGGACTCAGATAGAACATAAAAATGCCCTCCTACGAAGATACGACCTCCTAAATGGCGCCACTGGAGATCCATTTTAGTGGAATAAATTTCAAACTACTCGATATAATTTGATGAAAATTTGATATGATCAATAGTATTAAGGACCTCTTAAATCACCGCACTGAAATTTCAATTAGTTTCTTCAGTTTACCAGGGGCGGACTGGGGTGTGCATTTTAATGCTTACATTTTTGACACCCTGAATGATAACGGGCTAAAAAAACAAATTTAGATACCTTGAACATTAAGCTAAAGAAAAAACTCCTGTTCAGTGTCGATAAAATGAAACGTTTGAAACGTTTTCGCAAAAAAATAATGAAAGAAGTAAGTAATTAAAATTTATTCCACTAAAATGAATTTCCAGTGGAGTAATTTAGGAGGTCGTATCTCCGTAGGTAGGGTCGCTAGGAAAAAAATTCTGGGAACTTATCATCTTATTTTTTATGTTTTATCTGAATCCGAGAGATTTCCCACATTTTCCGGGACACCCTGTATATTTTCTTGGACGATGGTGTTGCCGTTACTTTAATTTCGCTATATTTACGTTAATTCATTTTGGGCCTAATCCTTTCATGGGATGTGTCGATGCGCTTCAGGTTGGAAAACTGCGAACGTGTTCTTTGGCCCTCCCTTCGAAGAAACGACCTCCTAAATGACGCCACTGAAAATTCATTTTAGTGGAATACTTTTCAATTACTTACTCCTTTCATTATTTTTTTTCGAAAACGGTTTATTTTATCGACACTGAACAAGAGTACCTTTTATTTAGCTTAATGTTCAGGGTAACCAAATTTGTTTTTTTAGTACCTCATCATACAGGGTGTTAAAAATGTAAGCATTAAAATGAACAACCCAGTCCGCCCCTGGTAAACTGAACAAGCTAATTGAAATTTGAGTGCGGTGATTGAAGAAGTCCTTAATACTATTAATCGTATCAAATTTTCATCAAATTATATCGAGTAGTTTTAAACTTATTCCACTAAAATGGATTTCCAGTGGCGTCATTTAGGAGGTCGTATCTTCGTAGGGAGGGCCGCTAGGAAAAAAAGTTGTCATCTTCATTTTTTATGTTCTATCTAAATCCGAGAGATTTTCCACTTTTTCCGGTACACCATTTTACCTGCAAAAATGCACACCGCGCAATAAAGTTCGTATACGCATTGAAAGACCACTTGTCGAGAATACGGGAGTAGATATTCATTTCAGCCCAATTCGACGGTCTGATAAAATACTGTCATGAACTACATCGATCTTTCGGGGACAGCCATGAAAAATTAAAGTCAATAATTTCTAGATGCAAGCAGAAACTATGTCCGGAAAACCCAACAGGAGTAATTCAGATAGTTAAGATTTCACTAGTGATTCATAAGCGGGCCATGATTCTGAATGACTCGAAAAAGTCTGTAACCTGTTTGGCTCTCCGGCCATACTTTTTGATGGCATGAAGGAATTATTGACGTATGTACCTTCTTGAAAATATAGCGAAACAGGGAAGTTTTTTCTTTCATTTGTACATCAAGTTCGTTATACTTTTATCGAGTAAAGCCGGCCATAAGCCGGCCATAGACATTGTTATTTTTCATCCGTTCGTATCGCGGCGATAAGAACCGTCCTGGCAAAAGCGCCAAAAACCGATGTTTGTGACGAAAAACCGTCGATACGTATCGTCGGTACAAATATCTGCCGATGCTTGATTTTTGTCACGACGCGACGGTCCATCGGTTGTCGTGCCATACCGACTGTGTGTGGGGATTTCGTCGAGAATCGGCGGTTATTTGCTATTAGCATAGTATAAGTCTAGTTTCTTTTTTCTGTTTTACTCAGAACCGAAACTGCGGGCGCCACTGCTAAGAGATGTTTCATGTTCATGGCGTGCTAAATCGCGAACGACAGCAAAATAACTGGTAGAATTTACCGAAATGTGTGGGCAAAACAGTTCCGCGATACGACTCGGCGATTCGAATCGCGGCGGGGAAAACGGATGAAAAATAACAATGTCTATGGCCGGCTTAATTCTGAATTCTTCAATCAAGATTTTATGAGGAAAACAGGTGCAGCGATTTATGAACTTGTATATCTCGGGTTATCTGAATTTTCAGTGAACACTTTTCTCAAAAGATGAGGACCGCCTCTTTAGCTTTCAAAAGAATATTCATTGAATATTTAGAGTCAAGCTGCTTTCACACAATTATTTTTTTTCGATAACGAAGCAGAAAATTGCAAGGAAGTTGAAAACCTTCGTAAGCATAGATTTTCGAACCATGCTTCAATCGATGTAAATAACGTCTTGTATATCCCCTTCGAAGCATCAAAACTTCAGAAGATCCTTTTCTAACTGCCACCAACACTCCCTCTAGAACCCAAACCTCATAACTGCAGCAAGATGCTAATCATGCCACTTCTTGATACAATCATCTCTACCTCCACCAACCCCATCTAATCTTCAGGTGGGCCCCATAATAAACGTTCGCGATTTAAGAAACCGCACAGCTCGCGATACATGTCTCGTAACGCACATCAACGCTTCTCAGCTATCCCGCGAAAATCCCAAGTGCTCCTTTGGGACCATAGCGGGCGCAAGGACGCTGGTACGAATTAAATTTTATCTGTTAGATTAAGTCCCAGGGCCCAAAGTTGTCAAATCTTAACAGTGGTGTGAATAAGACGGGCATTCCGTATTAAAACCTGAGCATTATTGCGGCACATTTTGAACACAATAAGACCCTTAAACTTTCATAGGCGAAGTTTTGGGTGCCATTTTATATTTGTTCGGTGTTCGGTCGGTCTCTGGTCGATGATGTTCTTGGGAAGTTTCGGATTGGAGCCGGGATTCGGATGGTTAAGGTTATGAATACGTTATGTTTGTTTTCGGCAGGTAACTTGAATTACTGAGTGAAAAGTAACCAATATATCACTTTCATCATAGCAATTCATTATTCCGAAATTGAACTCGATATTTAGAATGAAATACCACTGTTGAAATCTATGGGAGATGATTACCCTTCAGTAGGGTCCTGTAGCGGTCTTACAAGAACAGGAGATTCGAAAATCATCACTTGGAACGCCAGACCTGGTTTAAAACACCCTCCTAGCCCAAGAGCAAGAATTACGTATTTTGTATCTGAATATTGAAGGTATTATTCGAATAGTTTTAAGTTTCAATTTTGTAAAAACGGCGAGGCAGGGTTTTTTCTACTGAGGTTTTTCCCTGTGCTCTGGTATCATACGACAGAATAGTATGGTAGCCCGTTTTGCACCAACCTCAGCTAGGGACTTTTTTGTTTCATGTATTGTATTTTGTTAGCTCTCAATTCAAAAGAATATATATATATATATGGCAATTCATGGCTGACAAATCTTCGGCTTTGGAAAACTGGGATATTATACATACAAGGTTTCCCGTAATTAGACCGACAAACTTCTAGTGGACATTATAGATCATATTTTAGACAGATTCGACCGAAATCATATGATGCAAAATTGCTTCGTTAAGGAGCTAGTGCCCTTTGAAGATGACGTCCTGTCCACACTTTTTGTCTCGCAAGACTCTAGAATGTTTTGATCTGCGACTCAAATTTGCTGTCTGCGTCTTGCTTTCATTTTGGCTGTACTAATGAATTCTTACTGAACTTTATCTACGATAGTTTCTATACCTTCCTTCATCTGCGGTGAATTCAGGAGAATTCTAAATTTGAAATTTAACAATAGCTATACAAACCGTGAAAAATATTCAAGTACATTCATCGTAGCGCACTCTATTATGGCCAACGTTATGATTTCTGTGGTAGAGAATGAATTTTTCTCGACTTCTGAACCTCCCCACGAACATTTCAAAATCAAGATAAGATAAATAAATCCGTTCAGACGTTCTCGAGTTTTAGCGAGACTAACCTATATTTTTATTTTATATGTATCGATTTAATACCAAAATCGCAGTTAAACTTACTAAAAAGAATTTCTCTGCTATGCACTGTTGCCAAGTTATGAACAAATTCCTGAAATTTTTGACATCTGCATTGCCAGTTTGAAATTGCAATATCTCGATTATCATTTATGTATACGGAACCAAACTCAGCAGTCTCATAGTGGAGAACCCCTGCATTCATGTGGTGTATTCAGTATTTTGATACATAGCAAGGTTTCTTGAAGATATTGCTCCGAAAATGTGGAACTCAAAATTGAAATATTTCGAGATTTTCAAATGGCAACCCCATATTTATTTTACAGCGTTCGATTCGAAATAAAAAATGAATGACAGTCTTCTCTCCCACTAATTATTTATTTTTTTCAGTGACGGGAAAAAAATGTGACATTTTATATCTCTTGACAGGTCACAAAGTATGACTTTTTACGAAATAACTTTTTTCCCTGTCAAAATAATGATTCTCATGTAGCCGGGAAAAAAGTACTCACTTTTTTCCCGGGGAAAAAAAAGTAATTTCGTGAACAGTTATATTTCTTTTACTATAAAAGGGTCGTTTTTCCTGTCACAGAAAAAAATAATGTATTATACACGGGAAAAATATTAGATTTTAGCTCTCGGCTTTTTGTCTCCCTCCGCTTCGCGTCGGGAGACAACACAACCTCGGGCTAAAATCTAATACTTTTTTCCCTTGTATAATAAATAATTATTGGATAGTTTTCGAATGAGATGAAAAATACCGAAATTTTTCAGTATTTATAGTCATGTCCTGTTTACAGTCAAATGGCTTTATGGTTATGGGATGAATTATTGAAGTAGATTCTATGCTTGAAATCATAAAAAGTGTTCGATGATCATGGATGTCATAGAAAAAAGTTTACCCATATTATTCAAACACAATTCGGGTTGTTTCACAATTGACGTTGAATGCCAAAAAATTGGGTTTGTTTCCGTTAGCATAAAAAATAATCTAGTTATTGCATTTCCAAATCGGCGACGCAGATGTCAAAAATGTCAGGAATTTGTGAATAACTTGGCAACAGTGCATAGCAGAGAATTTTTTTAGTAGGTTATACTGCGAACTTGGTATTGAATCGATACATAGATGAAAATATAGGTAGTTCCATTAGAAATAAGGAAGTAGATATGTGTTCGAGGTAGACGTGAACACAGTCGACTCGAAAATATTCTAGGCGAAGAGTTACTCTACCCTCAAGGCTCCACCTAAAATTTCAGAACGAAATATTCACTAGTTCTCCTAAAACGTCTAATAGGCCAACTTGAAAGGAAAACCCTGTAAAAGAAGATAACTGAAAGATGTTCAAGGCGAAATTTACATAGGAGCAACATTGATGACTCCGACGTGATCCATAACCCATAAATAATCAAATTTCATGGTCTCTTCATCAACACCGAACCGTAAACCCCCAACAATCCCCAAGGTAACCGCAAAGCCCACCCCCAACCCCCTGGAACAAAGCTCCTACCTCCAACCTCCTTCTCGAAATTGATTAAAGATCGGAAGATCTGACCATAGAGGATCACAAAAGTAAGTTCGACGAAGCGATAAATCTGCAGGACGCCGTCCCCAAAGGCCGCCGCCGAGCTCTGGGCATCGAAATTGTCAATTAAACGGTTTTAACACTTGAACTAATGTTGACCCTCCAGATAAATTGCTCCGACCCTTGGTCGAGCCGGTATCGGAAGCTTAATTATATGAAATATCTGTGGTCTTGGCCTTTCCCTGAAGAAGGACACTGTCCCTTAATGGGGTAATGGATATCGTGATAGTTATGAAGTTATTAGTGTTAGTGTTAATAGGGCGATCGGGTTGGTGGATAGGGGCGCTTCTTCCTGGGGGTAGTTTATCAAGGTTGCGATGTTTGGAAGATACTTCTCGTCTTGGTTATATTGTATCGGTTTCTGGAGCTCAAGTTTGAATACTTTGAGCACGAAAGTTTGTTCCATCTGGAGCAGAAAAGAAAAATTCTCCTTTCTTAAAAAAACTTCCTCAAAAAGGAGGGGATTATATTGGTTCGAGAGGAACCGACTATCTAGTATTTCCAAAGATAAAGGGTTTTTCAATGAGAGGTGTTCAAAATTCCATTTTTCAATATGAATGATCGGATGTTTATTTCATTATAAAGAAGAAGCTATGCCGTTAATAGTGGCTGCCCTATGTGCTCGATAGCCTCACGAATTCCATCTTTGAGGTCTTGAATCGACGCTGGGCTATTGACGTAGACCTTCTCTTTCACGTGGCCCCAAAAGAAGAAGTCGCAAGGTGTTAAATCACAAGATCATCTCTTCGAAAGATAACACGGTCCGGAAACTTTTCCCGCAAAAGATCAATGGTTTCGTTGTTAACTGAACTTTGTAAGGCTTAAGACCTAATACTTTATGAAAAATACGGTATTATGACGTTTGTGGAATGCCTAATGACAAACCAGTGTTTTCTTCAACACTTTCGGTTACAGCAGTAATATTCTCGGCTGTTCTCGAGCGATATGCACGGGTTTTATTCTTCACATCACTATAACTTTCCCGAAAAGTTCGAATTTTTCCACCAATTTCTTTATTGTGGTCCGAAAAGTTGTTTCACGAGGACCCAAAAATATTCGAGTTTTACGAACCGTCTCTGCCAAATCTTCACCATTTTCATAGTGAATTTTAAAAGTTTCAATGCGTTCCATTTTTATTGATGGCGTAGTTTCTACTTGTCAAATGTAGCGAGCTATTCGAAATAACACCTCTTATTGGAAAACCCTTTAATTTCCATAAGAAAGTTTCTCCTAACAAACTGCAGAAGGAAACGAAAAGGTGGTACTGTAGGTCTGCGTACGAAGGGTTCAAAACCATCTTTCAAAGAACAATATCCAATGAATGAGCAGGAAAGCAAACTCAACAGACTAAAATCCAATTGAATATCTATAAGATTACTTACCTCTACTTTCAACTTTTCAAGAATTGAGTTTAGTCTTCAGAAAGAATGGAACGATATGCCTGAAAAAACACTCGTGAGTTTATGGAAATTATGAATGTGTTCAAAATATTTTAATAATACTGCTGCTATTTATTATCAAATGTAGGTAACTGATTTTGATGATCCTATAGTTCACATGTTCCTAACTCGAAGAGTGATTCCTCACGATGGCTGCCAAATACTTGATGGAAAAACCTCTTCAACTAACTCTGTATAACTTGTGTATTTCCCCATTGACAAAATTCAAATAAAAGATTTTCATAAAAATCGCAAGTTTTTCCTTGCCATTTTGCAATATTAAGAACTGAAACTTCACACGATAGTAGCTATTGACGTGCAAATCATGTGTGCCAAAATTGGATTCGGTCGGATAAATAGTTTTCACATAATTCCCATTTGAATTTTTTTTTTGACATATTTTCGCGGAAAGCTGGATGCGTTTGAGGTCGTCCGATTGAAATTAAAAAAATTGATTTGGAAAGAAGACGTGATCAGTAACAAAACGTCTATTCTGATTTTTTAATAAAATGCGTTTAAGTGTGTTAAAAACTAGTGAGAACATGAGGGAAAACGGCCGACCGAGCGAGAGCGGTCGAGTGCAGAGGAAATAAGCGAATCGAGGGGAAACGTATATGTGTACAAAATTTGGTGCGCTCTCCTCGCAACAATTCTTATACTCGGCGACCGTTGGCTTCCGCGGCGTTTCCCCTCGATTCGCTCATTACCTCACCACTCGACCACTCTCGCTTGGTCGCTCGTTTTCCCTCATCTTCTCACTAGTTTTTAACACACCTAAACGCGTTTTATTGAAAAATCAGAATAAACATTTTGTTACTGGTCACGTCTTCTTTCCAAATCAGTTTTTTTAATTTCAATCGGACGACCTCAAACGCATCCAGCTTTCCGCGAAAATATGTCCAAAAAAAATTCAAATGGGAATTATGTGAAAACTATTTATCCGACCGAATCCAATTTTGGCACACATGATTTGCACGTCAATAGCTACTATCGTGTGAAGTTTCAGTTCTTAATATTGCAAAATGGCAGAGTTATGAGTTAAGAAAAAACACGCAATTTTCCGTTTTTTTCCGCTTTTCTCCAGTTTTAATTATTCGATCAGATCGTTTGACCCATCATTCTCTTCACAAAGTAATTCTCTACAATTCATCCCATTGCAACGTTATCACTGCATCAATAGTTTCCATTTTGCAACGAAAAAACTAAAAAGAACGGGAATTTTGTTGTTTTTTGTTAAAAACAAATAAAAAAATGGCATTTTCGTGTTGAGGACATGGTGGGAATAAACTACGGACTGTCCTGCACGGAATGGCACAGGTGGCTTCCAGGTAGTATTTTTGTCAAAAAACTAATCATTTGTAGCTCTGTTGCTTGGCGTAGTGAGCGTCTATCGTTTCATTGCAAACCTCCCCGGAAGAAAACAAAGCTTCGCCTTGTTTCGCGCTTCTTTGCCCTAGTGAGCGTCAACCTTAATGAACCAGAAGGCCATTAAAGAAACTCAACATTCACCTTTCAAACACTCATCAGTCATCAACGACAACGAAACACCCTCTATTACCAAGAAAACACTCCAACCCACCCCAAAAGGAACAACTCCATCTCGCAATGCATCAAGACCGATTGTCACGATCAAACAATATCACAATTGAAAAGATAAAGGAAAAATATTACGCCGTCGACACCCGATATATTACCAGAAACAAGTGACAGCTCTCCCGTTCTTCCCTGTATCATATTGATAGAGCATTCCCTATAGCATAGAAGGCGTACCTGACTAGTGTATCAATACGACGTCGACGTCGTCCTCCAAGACGACGCTCTGTCTCACGTCGGATAGAGTTGTACGTCTAATGGTCCTTTTGAAATATTATTGTTTGCGTTTTCCGATTCGATCGGAATATCAATCAAGTGGGCCGCGTCGGGATATGATACTCCAAGCCACCTACGACGTATTTCCTTGGTGATGCGAGGAGACAGGAGGAATATGGCACATGTATGGGGACTATTAGAGTCATCTGGCGGATGATGAAAAATTGATTTTTTTTCATTTGTGCGTGCGAGCGAAGAATATGTTATCGGGGAAATGGTTGCAGAGAGGGGATGGGGATGTTGGTTGATGGATTTTGTGATTGTACTTTGGATTCTGAGATTTCGAAAAAGATAATTTGAAGACGATGATATAACATTGTAGGAGAGCTCTATAAGTATACAGGGTACTCATAGGTAAACGAAAATTGAAACAATAATGGTGTCAATGTGTTGTTTCATGATTTTAACTTTTCTATTCATCCTCCGAACCTAGCATCAAAATTTCTAGTCGTTTTCTTTAGAAACTGATACTATCTGTGTCCAGCCCAAGACAGTTATCGTTGTTTTGGTATTATTTTCCTTATTTAAATAAGTTCCCGAAAGCTTCATGCTTTAACAGTATGCAATTTTGTTAGGATTGGAAGCATTTGTGACTTCTGACAGTTCTAGAGAATCAGTCATCAATTTTCTACGTCATAAGTTTGTCAAAATTTGGATGAGCCGAATTTCTCAGATTGACCATTGGAATTTTTGGGATTGAGTTACGAGCTGGCTTGTTCAATTCGCTTTAATTTCACTTTTTCTTGAATGAAGCATTCAGATTAGGTTAAATTATAGGCAAAATAGACTCCACAGCACCAGATCTGTTTATAGTCCAACCTCGCACAGTTTACCATTCCTGCAGCAGAATCTTCATAACCTAGCTTGTTTCCTGGGTGCCACATCTATTCTTCATTTCGGGTTCATTGAACACGAACTTGGAACTATTTTACTATTTTACTATTTCCTTCATATGATGGAAATGGCCCATCATCAAGAATTTCACGTGAATAACGAGTCAAGGAATCTCAGTACATATTTTCCTTTGGACGGCTGAACAGTTGCAAAGCAGATGTTCAGCTGTCTTGGTGGTATCAGAAAGCCTTTTTCCGCAAGTGCTTATTCACTGGATAGTATCCTCATTTTCATTTTCTCCCAAAAATAGTCCAGATTTCCTAAGTAAGAGGACTTTCTGGTCCAGCTCATTCAGTAAGAGAGGATTCGTTCAGCCCATTTTTTTATGATGAATGTAATTCTCCTTTTTTGCTCCCATTCCTCAACTGCTATTGAAAACTGGCTGAAAACCGTACATATACTCCGTTCACGAAAGGTTGAGCCGTCGGTTGGCCATGGAAATTTGGCATATTCCACTGTGTATATTAAAATTTTAGGTTATGTTCTTTATTTTCTTGTCAGATTGATACGCAATGTTGTCAATATTGCATAGAGTTGTCTGATAACTCGCAAGCTCGTCTGACGAGGCCGAGTACATTCGGCAACGTTGACTTTATTTTACTCTATGACAGTAAATACTGCCAACTTCAGATAAATAAAGAAACGCCTACTATGTGCTCAACCTTTCGTGAACGGACTATACAATGAATTTGGCTTTGGATTATAAAGGGTTTTCCAATAAGGGGTGTTATTTTGAATAGCCCGCTTGCTCGGTAGATGGCACGTTTGAAGCTGTCCTTTTTCGACATTTGACAAGTAGAAACTACGCCATTAATAAAAATGGAACGGTACAAGCTTCAAGAACGCACTGAAATCATTAAAATTCACTATAAAAATGGTGAAAATTTGGCAGAGACGGTTCGTAAAACTCGAACATTTTTAGATCGTTGTAAAGCACCATGTCTGGCCGCAAAAAAGGAATTTGTGGAAAAATTCGAGCTGTGGGACAAGCAAGTGATGTGAAAAATAAAACCCGTGCACGTCCCTCAGGAACAGCCGATAATATTGCTGCTGTAGTCGCAAGTGTTGAAGAAAATCCAGGTTTCTCCATTTCTCGTCGTTCTTTGGTATAAAGCATTCCACAAACCTAATTACATCGAATTTTGCATCAAGATTTGGGTCTTAAGGCTTATAAAGTTCAGTTAACACAAGAACTCAAGCCGGCCGATCATCAACAACGTCGTGTCATTGATCTTTTGCGGGAAAAGTTTCCGGACCGTGTTATCTCTCGAAGAGGTGATCACAATTGGCCACCGAGATCTTGTGACTCAACATCTTGCGACTTCTTCCTTTGGGGCCACGTAAAAGATAAGGTCTACGCCAATAGCCAGCGTCGATTCCAGACCTCAAAGATGGAATTCGTGAGGCTATCGAGGACATTGGGCAGCCACTTTGCGATTTGGTTATGGACTATTTCATTGAAAGGATATGGTCCTGTAAGCGTTGTCGTGGTGGTCATTTTCCTGATGCTATTTTCCACTATTAAAGGCATAGCTTCTATATAATGAAGATTTGAAATAACCGTGATTTGGCTTTCTCACCTTGTGAAGTGCGGACCAAAGACATCAACCCTTCAGTTGCAATTTTTTTTGCAATTCTGTTCAATTAGTTACCCAACCTCACGCAAAAAGTATACAGAAAAAATGTTGTAACGAATTCATCTTCACTAGCAGTTCTTGTTTCCACGTCACCCAGTATACACCACCTTTCAGAGCAAGTCGTGTTAATAATCGCGCTCGTACAGCAGCAACGCACACTGGAGAAAAGCCATGAAAAGCTGAATAATTCGTCGACCATAATTCTTCAGTTGTGCAAACATCTCCAAATAATGTTTGCTTACATTAAGTACCTACGCGATGGGCGTAAAGTTTCCAAGTGTTATTAGGAGCCACCTCAGCAAATGACGTTGGTTCTTGTAATTAGCACGTCCATCTGAATTAAGACATATAGAGGATATATATCATTGTTTTACCTTCCGCTGTAGGTCGTCTAATGAATTGTGCACACTTTGAATTACGAAGACACATGAGGGCGCGAATGGGCCACTCTTAATGTGGTTTTTGGTTCGATGCGAAGGCATGCTCGTTATTAACGTAACAACAAGATATGGTGATGTTCTAGGTGGTATGTGGAGATATTCGTGATTTCGAGAACATGTTCTCAGAATACAGTGATGTTGTAGTAAAGTGTTTTCCAATAAGAGGTGTTATTTAGAATAGCCCGCTATTTCGGTAGATGTCACGTTTGAAACTGTCATTTTTTGACATTTGAAAAGTATAAACTACACCATCACTAAAAATGAAACGATACACGCTTCAATAATACATAGAAATTATTAAAATTTACTATGAAAATGGTGAAAATTTAGCAGAGACGGTTCGTGACACTCGAACATTTTTGGGTCGTCTTGAAGCGTCTTGTAGGACCGCAATGAAGAAATTGGTGGAAAAATTCGAGTTCTTGCGACAAGTTAGTGATGTGAAGAATAGAACTCGTGCACGACGCTGAATAACAGCCGAGAATATTGCTGCTGTAGCCGAAAGTGTTGAGAAACACCCAGGTTTGTCCATTCCTCGTCGTTCTTTGGAATTAGGCATTCCACAAACGTCATTACACCGTATTTTACATGTTTTCAGAAAACTATAATGATGCTAAAATAGTTACTTTTATTGTACATGCACACTTGTGAGCCCGAAAATCTTGAGTTATTATTCACTGCTGTCAGATGCTTCACGAATTTAGCTCGTATAATATTATATTGAACAGATAGTTCTTCAGTGTTTTAGAGTTCCCTAACTAATAAATATGGGTGGGAATACCTTTTCAATCGATGGCCGAATCTTTTTTAAATACAATTAACTTTCATTTCAAAATATATAATGACAAGTTCATCCAAATATGACTCATATGTCAACTTGACTTTCCCCACACTAATAATACAAAAAACATATTACTGTCTACGGGTGGGCAAATGTTAAAATTCAACTCGCGTATAATGGACATTATTCGCTCACTGCATAATAACATATTGTGCGAGGAGCGTATAATGATATTATTCACGAGGAGAAGTTCAGGCTACTAGTCGTAGGCGAGTGAATAAAAACCATTATACACGAGTAGAATACTATACTTTATCCACGACTACTGAATATATTTTTTGAAGATTTCAACATTTGGCGACCACGACAAGTCCTCGATAGCCTCACGAATTCTATCTTTGAGGTCTTGAATCGACGCTCAAAGGAAGAAGTCGCAAGGTGTTGAATCACAAGATCTCAGGGGGCCAATTTTGATCACCTCTTCGAGAGATAATACGGTCCGAAAAAGATCAATGGTTTCGTTGCTTGTGTGGCATGAAGCGCCGTCTTGTTGGAAGTAAACGTTGTCCAGATCAATACTTTCCAATTTTGTCGTTTGTAGAATGCCTAATTCCAAAGAACGACGGGAATGGACAAACTTGGCTTTTCTTCAACACTTTCGGCTACAGCTGCCATATTCTCTGCTGTTTTTGAGCGACGTGCACGGGTTTTATTCTCCACATCATTAACTTGTCCCAACAGCTCGAATTTTTCCACCAATTTTTTTATTGCGGTCCTACAAGGTACTTCACGACGACCAAAAAATGTTCGAGTTTCACGAACCGTCTCTGCCAAATTTTCACCATTTTTATAGGGAATTCTAATAATTTCAATGCGTTCTTGAAGCGTGTATCGTTCCATTTTTATTAATGGCGTAATTTCTATTTGTCAAATGTCAAAAAACGACAGCTTCAAACGTGACATCTACCGAAATGGCGGGCTATCCGAAATAACACCTCTTATTGGAAACCCCTTTATATTTCCCCGTACCTCCTACAAACTCTGGATGCAACTTTAATCCAGTCTACGTACATATTTCAGACAATGACACACGAAGCCTTTCTCTGGAGGCACGTCAAAACTTTTTCTTGCACGTCAGCCATCGCTTTCAAACGCTGAATAGGAAGTCATGCCCGGAAGAACATCGGCCACAATACGGAAATGCGAAAATTCGGCCTGGAATTTTTCGACCGAGATGTATGTATGGCTGTATGTATGTATGGAAATCAGTTCGACTAACGTCTGGATGCATGTCAGACCATATCAGGATGTTTCGAACTTTATTTTACGGAACGTTGATTTTCTTATTGTGTGAACGGATGGTTCTGTGTTATTTATTTTTTTATTTGCGATTGTGTTCGGTTTGAATTTTGTATGAGTGGGTTGGAAGTATGAGAAGAAGAATGTGATTCTTGAGAATGTGGATTGTTAAGGGGGTAAAATTTTACTGCGGCCTTAAGAACTATTTCGCCCCCATCAGAGCCGTTTTCAGAAATTTGTTGCAGCTTGCTTCTGTTTATTTATTTATTTATTTGTTAATTAGAAATACAAAAAGGTTATTAACACCTTACACAGTATCCACTATTAAGAAATACCAAGTGTGTCAAAATGAAGTTTAAAAAAACACAGTTAACTTATCTAATAGAACAATATTATACTGACAATAAAAACGAGAAAAACCAAAAATATAGCAAATCAATGAAAACAAGTAAGCATGAGTTTTAGTGAAACAATATAAAGAAAGGAAAATACAGTACCCAGAAGCTAGCCAAAAATAAAAAAAAATACGCCCCATTATAGTATACTATAGTATTTGTTTTATTGAAATATCGTTCAGGAACTTACATATACAGGGTGCCCCATTACTCGACGTCAACCCGGAACCGGGTGAAAAGGCAAGTGATGCTGGTTGTCAGAAAAATATAAAAAAAATCTAAGTTGCATGATTTTAAAATAATGCGCATTTAAAAAAACACGCAAAATTCCACACCCTGTGACAGTCTTTTCGCTCCTGTTGCCACAAATATCAACTTTTTCCAACTTTTTTCTTTGCTGTGTAACCTTGAATAATGCTTGTCTAAACTGTAATCAAAATTTTGATACCAGCTGCTCTAGGTTTCATAAAAATAGGGCTTACTTCTCGGAAAAAAAAATCGAAATAAACAATTGCCTAGTTTCAACTGACTGTATTGAAAAAAAATGTACTACGTAGGTTTGGCATGTTTTTTCAAAAGTTGGCGCATTTAGTGAGGATTCCAAAATGGTATATTACTTGTTTAATTGTATCTGCCGTAGTTCAAATTTATTTTCGATTGCCATTAATAAAATGGAACGATACATGCTTCAAGAACGTATTGAAATTATTTCAATTCGCTATAAAAATGGTGAAACTCGAACATTTTTGAGTCGTCGTGAAGCACCTTGTCGGACCGCAATAAAGAAATTGGTAAAAAAATTCAAGCTGTTGAGACAAGTTTACTAATGTGAAGAATAAAACCAGTGCACGTCGCTCAAGAACAGCCGAAAATATTGCTGCTGTAGCCGAAAGTGTTGAATAAAACCCAGGTTTGTCCGTTACTCGTCGTTCTTTGAAATTAGGCATTCCAAAAATGTCATTACACCGTATTTTGCATAACGATTTGAGTCTTAAGGCTTATAAAGTTCACTTAACACAAGAACTCAAGCCGGCTGATCATCAACAACGTCGTGTCTTTGCTGATTGGGTCGTTGAAATGCAAGAAAATGATCCGGAATTCCATCGAAAATCATCTTAAGTGACTCATTTCCACCTCGGTGGCTTCGTCAACAAGCAAAATTGTCGCATCTGGGGCTCGAGAAACTCAAGAGTAATTGTTGAGAAGCCTCTCTATCCTCAACGTGTGATTGTTTGGTGCGGTTTATGGTCCAGTGGAGTCATTGGACCTTATTTTTTCGAAAATGAGGCTAAAGTAACAGTTACGGTGAATGGATTGCGCTGTCGAGAGATGATTAATGATTTTTTATGGCCGAAATTGGATAGTATTGATGTGGACAACGTTTACTTTCCACAAGACGACGCTACGTGCCACATAAGCAACGAAACTATTGATCTTCTGCGGGAACAGTTTTCGGACTGTGTTATCTCTCGAAGAGGTGACCACAATTGGCCACCAAGATCTTGTTATTTAACACATTGTGACTTCTTCCTTTGGGGCCACGTGAAGGAGAAGGTCTACGCCAATAGCCCAGCGTCGATTCAAGACCTTAAAGATGGATTTCGTGAGGCTATCGAGGACATAGGACAGCCACTTTGCGATTTGGTTATGGAAATTTTCATTGAAAGGATATGGTCCTGTAAGCGTGGTCGTGGTGGGCATTTGCGTGATGTTATTTTCCACTATTAACTGCACAGCTTCTTCTTTATAATAAAATAAACATCCAATAATTTATGTTGAAAAATGGCATTTTTCTTTGAATATCATATTGAAAATTTTGCTTCACCCTCGCGATGAAACTAGGACAACCTCGAGAAATCTACTATTCATATTTCCAAGTGTATTTCAGGAAGCGTCAATTGTTGAGAAGCCTCTCTATCCTCAACGTGTGATTGTTTGGTGCGGTTTATGGTCCGGCGGAGTCATTGGACCTCATTTTTTCGGAAATGGGGCTGGAGCAACAGTTACGGTGAATGGATTTCGCTGTCGAGAGATGATTAATGATTTTTTATGGCCCAAATTGGATAGTATTGATGTGGACAACGTTTACTTTCCACAAGACGGCGCTACGTGCCACACAAGCAACGAAACTATTGATCTTCTGCGGGAACAGTTTTCGGACTGTGTTATCACTCGAAGTGGTGATCACAATTGGCCACCAAGATCATGTTATTTAACACATTGTGACTTCTTCCTTTGGGGCCACGTGAAGGAGAAGGTCTACGCCAATAGCCCAGCGTCGATTCAAGACCTTAAAGATGGATTTCGTGAGGCTATCGAGGACATAGGGCAGCCACTTTGCGATTTCGTTATGGAAATTTTCATTGAAAGGATATGGTCCTGTGAACGTGGTCGTGATGGTCATTTGCCTGATGTTATTTTCCCCTGTTAACGGCATAGCTTCTTCTTTATAAGGAAATAAACATCCAATCATTTATATTGAAAAATATATTTTTCTTGAATATCATAATAATACCTCTTATTGGAAAATTTTGCTGCCTCTGAAAGTAATCTGCCAATTGGTATATACCAGTTAACAGAAATCTGAAACCAATTCGCATACGTAACGTATTACTGTAACTATGGTATCAGAGGAGGCAGACATAACATCCAAAAAAGTAAACGCTGAAGACAATTCCACCCTAGCAAGCAACATTAATGAATATAAACAGGCAAGTAAACAATCTAATGAACTCCTGGGTATCGAATTTAGAGGATGCAGTAGGTATATTTATCAATATGGATAGAGTGCACTTCTCCAATCGTAAGAGTACGCTAATGCATAATATTTTATTAATTCCCGAATCAACAGTAGAAACCTGAGAATGATTTGGACCGACGCCATAATATTCAATAATTTTTTTACATTTGATTTATAGTAGGAGAGCTGGCACGAATTTTTGGGCAGGTATTTGAGGCAAGCTGAAAACTTGTCAGATGCCTCTCCTATTATATCCCAACTCGGGATTGCAGATCTGGCTGGTGAGTAGCGGGGCTAAATCAACCCCTACATTTTTAATGGCCTGGCAGGTAGAAAGCCCTACCGAAATGATCTGTCTTTTTGGGAATCTTATTTTTTAGTTATAAGTAACACTCCATTAAAATTTCAAGCTGCCTCAAAAACATTTTCTATAATTTTTTGCAAAATATTTTTGCACGCGTCTGGCAATGTTAAAACCCCGATTAAATTATTTGGCAGCTTGAAATTTTAATGGAGTGTTACTTATAACTAAAAAATAAGATTCCCAAAAAGACAGATCATTTCGGTAGGGCTTTCTACCTGCCAGGCCATTAAAAATGTAGGGGTTGATTTAGCCCCGCTACTCACCAGCCAGATCTGCAATACCGAGTTGGGATATAATAGGAGAGGCATCTGACAAGTTTTCAGCTTGCCTCAAATACCTGCCCAAAAATTCGTGCCAGCTCTCGGACTATTATTGATTGAACCAACGGTCCGAATATGATTTTAGTCCGGTCTATTTAGACATTCGAAGTTACATAAAGTCCCAACAAGCTGAATTTCTGTAAAGTTGTTCAAAACATAATTATAAATAATGTCTAAAAGTTCCTCATCATTCCCCTGTCAGGAAAAAATTTTATTCGAGTTCAAATGTCAAAAAAATGAGTTTTTCGCGATTTTCAGCAAAACGGTAAGTTTTATCATGAAAGTACCTCAGACAAAAATTGTAGATCATAAAATTATCTATAAAAAATGTATCGATACTTTTTTTCCTACGAGCCACCGTTTCTGAGATATAATGATTCAAAAAGTTATAACTACGCGCTAAGTACACTACCTCATAGGTGGCGTGGAAACGTGTGCATAATTATGACGATAACGACTTTTATAACTTTTTGAATCGTTATATCTCAGAAACGGTGGCTCGTAAGAAAAAAAGTATTGATACATTTTTTATAGATAATTTTATGATCTACAATTTTTGTCTGAGGTACTTTTACGATAAAACTTACCGTTTTGCTGAAAATCGTGAAAAACTCATTTTTTTGACATTTGACCTCGAATAAAATTTTTTCCTCACAGGGGAATGATGAGGAACTTTTAGACATTGTTTATAATTATGTTTTGAACAACTTCACAGAAATTCAGCTTGTTGGGACTTTATGTAACTTCACTCTCATTTTTTGGTCTAAACAGACCGGAATAATTTATTCAATTTCTGAAATATTGAAAGAAAGCAATCGTAAAAAGTGACCAAACTCCCAAATTTGAATAATTCGGTCCAGTAATTCAAGAGTTATTGAACTTTGAAATTTCACTCATGAGTTAGTGTGTTTTTTGCTCACTTCTTGATCACCCTGTATCACCATGCCAAGCAGAGATTTTGAATTTTTCTCATTGGTCGATTCTTTGTGGTTACGAAAATTAAATAAAAGCATAGTGTTCACCTACAGGGTGTTCCAATATTCATGAAAATAGAAATAGTCCGGATTTGATTTATTCAATTTCTGTAATATCGAAAGATGGCAATCGTAAAGGGTGACAAAACTTCCGAATTTGAAATAATTCAGTGGAATAATTTGAGAGTTATTGAACTTTCAAATTTCAGCCATAAGATGAATATCACCCTGTATATCCCAAAAGAAGGCCCTCGAACGATTAAAACCTCTTGTTGCGAGTCCTCCTTGATGTCCTTGATTCATGGTTTCCGTTTGTCGCATTCTTCCTGGGGTTATACAGGGTTGTATAGCACTCGTTTAAGTAGAACGAGCCCACAAAAATTGATGAAAATTATCGATGATTGTTATCTGAGAACTGTCAAAAATTACAACATTTTAAAATAGTGACGAAGTTGCTTTTATGAATGTTACAAATTTTTTTGTTTCCCTGACGACAGCTGGCGAATGCTGGCCTAACTTTTCGATAAATCTAGCAAAAATGCATTAAATACTCCAAATATTATTTCAATGCATATTCCACCATCAATTGTTTCACGAAACAGATATTGGGATGATAACCACATTTAAGATTCTTAAATACACTGCGCAAAAAAATTAAAGCACATTCTGAAAATCTCAATTTTAATGAAAGTTTACTCTACATTAACGTTATAACTTATTTTTTATGTTCTTTCGGGAAGGTTTTGAACGAAACAAGACACATTAAATGGATGAAAAATTCAGGATTCCACCGAATCTTATGTGAAAGAAGAGAAATAAACAATTCTCAAAATACTGGAATGCTGATAAGTGATTTATTTGTTTCTCATTTGTAAACGTCAGTTTCCAAAAACACAATAATAATCAAGGAAGTTTATTTTTTCAAGTCACTAACTTGTAAAATTGACAGTTAACTTGTAAAACTTTTACAAGTTAGTAGTATTATTTACATTGAAAGTTGTCAAGTACTTGCTTCTAATTTAATTTATTCTTCTAATCTCAGAGTTCCTGGAACAAATGTATTTCTCAATAAACGTTCTCAAACTATTCAAAAACGATATTCGTACCTTGTTATATTCGTATCTATTCGCTTTCCTTTTCACGTACTTGCTTCTAATTTCATTTATCCTTCTAATTTCATCGTTCCTGGAACGAATATTTTTAGCAATAAATGTTATGAAAGTATTAAAAAACGATATGCATACCTTGTTTCATTTGGATCTGGCCTTTTTCGTCAGAAATTAGCAAATATTCTCGAATGACTTCCCTCTCGTAAAGCCACTGACAGTTGTCATAATTTTCCGATGTCATAAATAATCATAAATAGCAAAGATTATATAGTATATACTATACTCTATAATCTATGATAAATAGCTTACGACATTTGCGACAAATTATTGAGATTTTTTTGGAATTTATCTCACCTTTTTACAAACGAGAAACAAATAAAATATAAAACAATACACGCAAGGTAACGGGTTTTACTGGCTCAAGGAGGTAACTGACTCGCCTGCGGCTCGTCAATTATATCCTCCATTCGCCAGTAAAAACCCTCTTACCTTGCTAGTAATGTTATATACTATTGATAATTGGTATTTCCACCCCTTGCATTAATTACAGCTCGGCAACGACGGTTCATACCCAAAATGAGTGATCTTAAAATTTTCTGATCTTATCCTCCCCAGATTTCTCTGAGTTAGATTCCTAAGTCATTAAGAGTAGCTGGATGATTTTCTGAACTTCTCAGTCTTCTATTGAGGTTGTCCCAAACCTGCTCAATGAGATTGAGATCTGGACTTCTTGCTGGCCATTCCATTCGAGAGACTTCAACCTCTTCAAGGTACTTCTGAACGATGCGCGCACTATAAAAATGAAATTTTCACCAATTTATGGGGCAAATGGCACTACATGCTCTTCAAGAATGTTCCTTATATACCTATCAGCATTCATAGCTCCATTATCAACGACCACTAGGTCTGTGCGAGACGTCAAAAATATTCCACCCATACCATAATTGATCCTCCCCCGAAACCAGTAGTATTCAGGAAATTGAACTGAGCATATCTTTCATGTGGAGGTCTGTATACAAGGGAACGTCGATAACAATGGTAGAGGCAGAATCTAGACTCATCTATGAAGAGAACTTTTTCCCAATTAGCCTCTTTCCAATGGATATGCTCTCTCGCAAAATCCAAACGCGCCCTTCGATGGGCTGGGGAAAGAGCTGGGCCTCTTGTTGCGACACGAGGCCTTAAATCATATTCTCTGAGGCGATTTCTTATTGTCTGAGTGCTAATTTGCACCCCATGAGTTTGCTCAAGCTGATTTTGAAGGAGTCGAGCGGTTGCAAACCGTTGTCTCAACGAAGAAACTCTCAAGTAACGTTCTTGAATGGCAGTTGTTACCCGTGATCTACCCTGTCCTGGTCTTCGGACATTCATACCTGTCTCCCTGAATCGCTACAACATTCTGGACACACTTGTATAGGAAACTCCAAACCTTTCTGCAGTTCTTATGTATGTCCGCCCTTCTTCTCGCAAAACTACCACTTGGGCACATTCCTCTTGGGTCAAATTGCGTGTTTCGCGTAGTATAGCTATCGAGTGTAGAAAATCAAACGACACAAAAATTATTGATCACTAGAATTGATCGAGAAAAATTGATTTCAGAATGGAGCCCATACATTCAAAATCTGATAATCTCATCTTTTTTTATTGCTGCTGGGAAAAAACATCTGTATTGAAGAAAAACGTTGAAAGTGGATAACATATGCATGCATAATTCTGAAAAAAATAATTATCATTGAGAACACCTTCAGTTGTAGAATAAATTTGAGATTTCCATAATGTGCGTTAAATTTTTTGCGTAGTGTACTATAGATCCAGCCTCCACCCTCAAATCCTTATTATAAGCAACTGCCATGACAAATCCAAGAAGACAATCTCCATAATCCCAAATGAAGACGATTGATCGTCCCAATCTTCCGCATAGAACCTCCAATTTAACGACTATGGCATAGCATCAAAGCACAACTTTTCTTCGACCACCCGCACAAACGATTTCGCAGATGAGCTTTGATATCAATGTCTATAGATCAGTCCAGCAGCCCTTCGAATTCACCGCCTGTATCCTCTGAACATCGATCAGGACTCGCGTTGGACGACTGTAACGTGCCTCGACTTTTATTAAGCCATTTTCCGTCTGAAAAGCTGCATGTAAAATATTTGAAAAATTGATTATTCATCGTTTACGTCTTTGTCAATTTATTAGCTCAGTTTCGTGTCTGGCAGAGGAGGTTTATTGAAAATTTCAGGCAATTGATGTCTTGTATGTCGTATCTTCGTTCGACGATATTAGAAAATGAATTATAATATCGTTTGTACGGGACCGAAGAGTGACAGTTACGGATGGTTTTGTCGAAAGAAGAGGACGGCACTATCTGATTGAATTTGCCCGGGTTGGGGATCACGTTGTCATTTTACAAGATACGAGAGAGAATAATTTCTGCTCGGGCTTGGCTGTCATGTCTTTCGTTTCCCTTTTTTTTTTCTTTTGATCCTTAATTTGTATCAAACGTATTGAGTTGAGTAGTTGATAGTTTAAACATGAGTTACAGTTCACTGCGACCTCAAGGTCTATTGTTTCCCCTTACAGAGCTGTTCTGACCACAACCTTCACAGCTCGCCTTCCAGTTCCCGATATCTGATGAAATCCAATATCTGTGAAGAGCTTCAACGAGGCTAGTTCCTCACTCTTTCAAGTTTCACGCTCAAGGCATTCTCTCTTTAGGCTAACAATGACGAATCATTCCCTGACTAGATGAATGGGAGTTTCTACCTCTTCCCCACAGAACCTACACTCGTCAGTTTCCGATAATCCCATCCTCAACAGGTGCTTCCTGAGATGACATTGTCCTGTAAGAAAGCAAGTGGGGAGGTATAGTTGTTTTTACCACGATCCAGGTATCTTTCGGATCTTGCTGTTTCAAAGTTCCAAGGAAATTGAAAGTTTATTAGGATTTCTCGGTCGAAGGATTAGTGATACACTTATATATTACCCAAGCTTTCGGTGATGTTTATTACCTTTCTCTAGGATCTACAAATAAATATACTGTTATAAAGGACTAAAGTGACAAAATTATTATACATACATATGGTGTGATTTTTACCCTAGTAGTAGTAAAATTTTTGGTAATCTCACTATCACTGAGATACAAAATTTTAATGTTGCCTCTAATATATAAAAAATATGGAATTACAGTTGAGTATTCATCAAAGTTCAATTGCTAATCACATTTGACAACTTACTATTAGTCATTAATGCTATCTTGTATTGTCAAATCACGAAATGGTGCATGTGTATTTTTAGATAATTCAATTAAGTATGAATATAGTCCGTTAACGAAAGGTTGAGCCGTCGGTTGGCCATGGAAATTTGGCATATTCCACTGTGTATATTAAAATTTTAGGTTATGTTCCTTATTTTCTTGTCAGGTTGATACGCAATGTTGTCACTATTATTGCATAGAGTTCTCTGATAACTCGCAAGCTCGTCGGACGAGGCCGAGTACGTTCGGCAACGTTGACTTTATTTTACTTTATGACAGTAAATACTGCCACTTTATTCAGATAAATAAAGAAACGCCTTCTATGTGCTCAACCTTTTGTGAACGGACTATATATATTATTCATACTTAATAATAGTTGTCAAATGTGATTAGCAATTGAACTTTCATGAATACTCAACTGTAATTCCATATTTTGTATGTATTAGAGGCAACATTAAAATTTTGTATCTCAGTGAGAGTGAGATTAACAAAAATTTTACTACTACTAGGATAAAAATCACACCATATGTATGTATAATAATTTTGTCACTTTAGTCCCTTATAACAGTATATTTATTTGTAGATCCTTGAGAAAGGTAATAAAAATTACCGAAAGCTTGGGTAATATATAAGTGTATCACTAATCCTTCGACCGAGAAATCCTAATAACTTTCAATTTAATGACAATTACGGTCGATAACTAATTTTCATATATGTTCCTAAGGAACTTAGTTAAATGATCCATTCCTGTGAGATTCCGCCAGAGCTTTTCCCTCTCGGCTTTCTCCTTCTCCAGAAAGTCCTCCTTATAAGTACATTTACCTATACCGCAGAAGGGTTTTCGGCCAATGTGTGACATTCGTGCGCCCTCCTTGGAAGGTGTATTGGCCTCTTCGTTTCCTTTGATTCCCTAATGGCCGGGAACCCAGATTAAAAAGAACTTATTTTTCTTGCCTACCTCATTGAGTTTGTTCCGGCACTCCCAGATCATCTTTGAGTCGATGACTTAGGAGCTCGGTGCTTTAATAGCAGCTTGACTATCTGAGTGTACGGCTAAATCGCACTGATACTTTCTTTCTGGATTTATATTTAAATATCTTTCAATAGCTAAAATTTCCGCTTGAAAGACGCTCATACAGGAGCCTAGCGACAGTGCACACTTGGTACTTGGTCCGTATATCCCCGTGCCATCTCCTGTAGAGGTTTTAGAACCATCTGTATACCATTTTACGGTATTTTTGAGGTTATAGTCGGTGTATTTCCGTTCCTGTTAAGTTTCTCTTATGTTATGTGACTATAACTCTACAGTTTCCCCAAATTCAACAGTAGATTTTATCCTCCATTCGCTTCAAAATAGAATACCACACAAAGTCACTTCTCCTAGCTTCTAGTATATGTTTTTATTATCTCGGTACTGTAAATGTTCATAATCACGTCGTATTTATTATTATTATATTTTGAAGTGTCGTTTTTTCTCTTTTGTTCCTATTCAAAAAGTATAAATCCAAAAAATAACTCCATTCAATTTTTCAGATAAAAATAATTCAGAACAAAATCAAACTTTTTCAATTACGAACCCACCTTCCATATTCCTTATCAATCCACCAATGGCTTCGCCCAATCAATACGAAGATAGCCCCAGGCTTCTTTTTCAATTTAGCCCTCGCTGTTTATCCCAGGATATCCGCCTTCTTCCATTCATCGATACGCGAGACCATAGATTGGCAACAAACTCTTATAATTGAACGTTTAAAATTTATCACAAGCCATAGTTGGGAGTTTTCATCGTCAATCGGCCACTTGGGGCCGTGATTTGTTCCAGAACATGCTGAATAAAAACCACGGACCTTCTTTGAATCGAATTTTGAATAATTCAGAAGCCATTACTGGATGAATAGAAGCAACGCGGCGGGGAATGGAGTTTCTGAGAAACGCACAGAGAACGGATGATTTTTGTTCTGTGGTCCTTTTGTGTCTTGTGTACGAACGGCTGAGTTGGATAAATAGGTCTGTGTTTATAGATAGATTCGTAGCAATCGCCGTGATAGGTATGGTCCGTTCACGAAAGGTTGAGCTCATAGTAGGCGTTTCTTTATTTATCTGAAGTTGGCAGTATTTGCTGTCATAACGTTAAATGAAGTCAACGTTGCCGAATGTACCCGGCCTCGTCCGACGAGCTTGATAGTTATCACAGAACTCTATGCAATATTGACAACATTGCGTATCAATCTGACAAGAAAATAAACAACTTAACCTAAAATTTCAATATACAGAGTGGAATATGTCAAATTATCATGGCCAACCGACGGCTCAACCTTGCGTGAACGGACCATATGTAGGATTTGTTTGTTTTTCTGCCTTCAATTGGAATATTGAAAAGAAGAATCCTTATATTTTCATAACAAGATATCCGATTCAAGTGAAAATTTTCTTGTGAATGAAGACTGTTATACTGAATTTTCATGCAAAATTTTGTGGCCATAGTGTCAACAGAACCATAGAAAATTCAATTTGAATATTGAAAAGAAGAATCCCTATATTTCCATAACAGAATAACCGATTCAAGAGAATCCAAAATGATATACTGAATGTTCGTGCAAAATTTTGAGAGGATCACATCATCAGAACCACATAGTTTAATTCTTGTAATTATTTATTTTTACATGTTTCATTATTTGAATAATTTCCAGAATATAATTCCGATTGAAACGAGATTTTGTATTTATATATTTGGTATTAATCTTAAATTCCATATAGAATTTGAGGTAATAGTCTTATTGCTCCACCAAAGAACGAGCGCTCAAAAGTTCCTGCTCAGGGCAGTCCGATCGTAAGCACGATTAGGTTAAAAAGGGGTTGTCCTGAAGACTTGAGATATTCAGGGTGAATTCGATTCCGAAAATCCGTTCCATTAAATATGTCGATTAAAAAATTTTGTTCCGCAATATCTCAAACAAAACGAATCCAATCGAAATGAAATTTTGCGGATGCATGCAAGAGGCTCATAATTAGCCTTTTACAGTATTTTGTGGCCAAAATTCAATTGTAGATAATATAGAAAATGATCGAGATTTCACAACGTCCAATTCAAGTGGAATTCAGTTTGTTAATGAAGATTGACATATACATATATTCTTTTGAAACGAGAGCTAACAAAATACAATACATAAAACAAAAAGTTCCCTAGCTGAGGGGGGTGCAAAACGGGGAACCATACTAGTCTGCGTATGATACCAGAGCTCAGAGAAAAACCTCAGTAGAAAAAACTATGTCTCGCCGTTTTCACAAAATTGAAACTTGAAACCATTCGAATAAATACATTCAATATTTAGATACAATAGTTATTTATGTATTAAGGATCATAAAGACGATCATTATGGTACAAGTCGATAACACGGCGTGTGCCATAATGATTGTTTATGATTCGTATTACATACAAATTTTATCTGATGGCATTTATATCAATACATTTTCGAAAAATTAAAAACTGCATTTTCGACAAGTCACAATGACATGTTTTCCTTATAGAATTTCATTATGGTACTTAGTACCATAATGAATTCATTATGGTACATGTCACAATGACATGTTTTCCTTATAGAATTTCATTATGGTACTTAGTCTCATAATGAGCTTCCTTATGTCATCAAAATTGAGTGACATAACGTTGTCATTATGACATGCCATCAGATAAAATACTTTATTCACGCTCTTGGGCCAGGAGGGTGTTTCAAACCAGGTCTGGCATTCCAAGTGATGATGTATCGAATATCCTGCTCTTCTAAGGCCGCTACAGGACCCCATTGAAGAGTAATCCTCTCCCATAGATTTAAACAGTGGCATTTCATCCTAAATATCGAATTCAATTTCGGAATAATGATAAAAATTTCTTCACAAAATAATATCATACTGAGTTTCAAGAAAATCGCGTAATCTGAACCTTATTTTCAAATTTTTGCACTTTTGATTTTCTGCAAATTTAATTCTCTGAATAATTTCCAGAATATTATTCCGATCCTGCTGAGATTTTGCATTTATAAACTGAGGTTTAATCTCAAGTCCTATACAATAACCTAATTGCTCCACCAATGAACGAGAGCTCAAAGGCACTTGCTCAAGACTCTTCTTAAATTTTTTTCATTCAAAACACAAACGCGAATATAATGATGGAATATTTCAAACACTATGAATTGGAACGAGAATATTGTGTTCGACGTTTTCGAAAAGTTCGGTGCTATTCATCTTGAAAGTGGAGTGAAAAATATACTTAATATGCATAGGTGCCTCAAATTGCAATATCGATTTATGAAATTTTAAAACCACTGTTTCACCGAAGCAGCATAAATTTTTTTCGAATTCAAATCCAGACAATAGAATTTCACGATGTAATCATTCGTATAAACGCCCAATCGATCATTCTATATCACTGATTCGAAATAAATTTTTTACACGACAGCATTAACGTTCAACGACAATCTCTAAAGGCACGAACCTTTTTCCCTCAACAAAATGGAAAGCTACCAAGCGATTCGAATCGTAGATAACCTTTTAATAGCAACCCGACAAAAAATAAAACAATTAAAACATCCCAGCGACCTGATCAATATAAATTTGCATATCTCATTCGAATAAATCGATATTATATTTTATAATTGCTTAGCAACCTTCACCACACAAATATAAATAAACTGTAGATCAATTCGTCACGTGGAATCATTCTCATTCTTTCTCTATTTTCAATTGAGCTTTGGAAAAAGAACTATAGCTATGACGTAATGGATGATTAATACCAGATTATTGAGTAACGTGACAAGAACCAATGATATCTGATATTCCGTTTATGTTTGAATTATAATTCATATAAAGTTGATTAGAAGATAAGGTACCCTGTATAGTTCGAATGATATTCGATATGTTCAAAAGCTAATGGTGTTGCCTTGTTCTATGGTATTCAGATCTATTGATTAATGAATAATGAATGGTCTGATCATACTGATTATTGTTCATTCAAATACAGAAGTGATGGGAAAGAAATACCCGATCAATATAAGTATGAAATATCTTTTTCCGCCGACCTCGAAATAAAAGGTGCTTTTAATGTGTACGAAATTGAGCATTAATGACCCATTTCAATGCTCAATTTTTTAGACATTTTAATGTGCAATCCTCATGGCAACCGTACACAAAGTATTCAGAAGCACTACGAGAAATGTCAAAACTCTACTGGAACATAGAAACATAGAAATAACTATTTCCACTGACCTCGAAATATAAGATGATTTCAATGTGTACGAAATTGAACATTAACGATTCATTTTAATGCTCAATTTATGCTATTCTAATGTGCAATCCTCATGGCAACCATACTCAAAGTATTCAGAATCACTACGAGAAATGTCAAAACTATACCGAAGCATAAAAACATAGACATTATGTCAAATATATGTCTTGTGCAAAATGAGAATGTATTTTGATTAAGAATTTATACACAATTCATGTTGAGATGGTCGGAAAAATCTAGTAATCAACTCGGTTATTAATCTAGCGACTAATGATATATGAGTCTTTGACAAAAAAAAGCACAACTATTAATGAAACAGAGTTCAATGAGAGATGTTCGGGGCTCCACAGGGTACCATGTTGGGGCCAAAATTGTTTAATATTTCGATGCCATGGGAGAAGGAAGAATGGAAAAAGGAATGCACCACCCAATACTTTAAAGCAAATGCCTACTGTCAAGTGTTATACGGATAGTTCTAAAACAAGGCTAGGGGCTGACGGTAAAGTTAACTGGCTAAAAACCAAGTGTACATTATCGTTAGGCTCATATTCAAGTTTTTTTCTGCCAGAAATACTGAAAATCGAAAGCTAGTGATCCGTTCTGGCAGTCAAGCTTCTATCAAAGCATCGAACTTCCGTTTCATCAACTCAAAGTTGATATGGAAGTTCCGAAGAAAAATCAATGAAATGGGCAAGAACAGTAAGATCTCCTTGGTCTGAGTTCCCGGTCACTCGGGAATCAAAGGTAATGTAGAGGCTAATACACTAGTCAGAGAGCACAAGCACCACTTACAGACCCAAAACTCTTCTTTGGTATAGGCGAATGCACCTACGGTCCTACGAGAAATAGTTTTTGGAGAAGGAAGTAACTGAAAGTGAAGCACTCTGGAGAAAACTTCTGGAAATGCATGATTTCAACAAGTTCCATTGGAACTTTAAAACTTCTAGGTCCAAAAAGTATTTAGATCTCAGCACGAATAAGTTACGCTTCCTCACTGATGGTTTTCTGAAAGGACAAAACGACATAAGGTCTTATGAATCACATAATAGACGTTTTCGTAAACTTACTCAGGGTTACTAACTCGATCCATTGGGTCACGTGACGGATCTACTCGGATCATGGACCCGGGTTCTAAGTTCACGAACACATCAGGTTTAGGTTTTGATGTGACAGTCATATCAATAACATAACCAAATATTTTATGGATTTATTTTTTCAGTCCCTGTTTATTTTCAGATTGTCTCTAGCTTTACTTGTATTTATTGGATTCTATAAAATACTTCTTATAATTTCTGGTGTGCCCTTCCATATTTAATGTTATTTTTGAGTACCAGTTTATTTACTGATTGTCTCTGGCTTTGCTTGGATTAATTGGCTTCTGTAAAATCTTTCTTATAATTTCTGGTGTGCCCTCGCATATTCAATGTTATCTTTGAGTACCTATGTTAAATAAGCAGAGAAGACTTAGGTTCAACGCAGAAAACTGTGCATTCTGAGTTACGAAGAAGTTGTTTCACATTATTTTCTCAGCTCATGGAACCACACATTTTATACTGAGCCAAATTTTATTCTCTTTCTATAATTTTTAGGAATAGAATATATGAAATTACTAGGAAAATCGAAGAAGACTTATTTCCGCCTTTTTCGAATACAAAATTGAACTGCAGTGCGCATGCGGTGACTCTACGACCGTGTTCTCGTGTAGGGTTACGATAGATCAACCTGAGTCAGTGATCGAGTTAATAGCACCGTACCTTCTGAACACGGGTTGGATGTTCGGGTTAGGTAAACGAACGCGAAGGTTAGGGATAGAGTTAACCCGAGTGAGTATCCGAAAACGCCTATCAATAATTGGCATAACAGAAACTGACGAGTGCAGATTCTTTGGGGGAGAGAAGGAAGCATAACTTCCTCGAAATTGTCACCGGTGCACTTTCAAATCGCAACCTTGTATCCCCTAGAAAAAGCTGAATAGCTTCTTCTTTTCTACATCTGTTGAATCTCTTCACATCATCTCCCCATACTTTAACATCCACCTTCCCTTTCTCCCGAAAGAAAACCAACAGGAATACTCTTCCACTTCCTCGAACGCAAAACAAGCTCCAATTAATCCCGAAATCTCGATCAGAAGACGAGAGCTCAAATCCTCCATCTTCCGAGAAATATTTAACCAAAGACAAATAGAATCGATAGCTCGGAATAAAGTGATCCTTGGCAAAATATTTGCCAGTGCGGGCGCGCGAGCGACCCAGTCAAGCGTGCCACCTTTGTGTTTGAAATATCAATTGTGTTCCCTTCAGTCTTTGGCAAAATAAACGAAAAGTCCGTCCGTACGTCTGTTCGACAAATCGGATTGGGAATACGGAAGGCGGAATTGAATGGTTGGGGGGTAGAGGGGCGAGGGGGGCAGCCTTTATTCGCGGTTGCATAGTCGTAAGAGATTTCCCTGCTCGGTTTTCCCCGGCTTTTAATCTTCTGCAAATGTTTGATTTCTTAATATAATATGCCGGGCCGATAACCGAGCGTATCGGGTGACGGTACGGTCTGAGGTGGAAGGTGTTCCTTGGGAATTGACGGAAAGGATTTGGGTAATTGTTTGTTTATGGGTTGTTTCGATTTGGGAGAGGGTATTGTTAGGATATTTTCTGTTTGATTATTAAGATATATGTTCTGCTGAGAATTTTAGGAAATTTCTCGTATGGCAAATAATAAAGCATAGATATTTACAAGTATAAACAAAGGAAAATATAAACGATGCACCAATAAGGGGTGTTATTTTGATATTCCAGGAAAAATGCCATTTTTCAATATAAGTGATCCGATGTTTATTTCATTATAAAGAAGAACCTATGCCATTAATAGTGGAAAATAACATCTGGCAAATGACCACCACGACCACGCTTACAGGACCATATCCTTTTAATGAAAATTTCCATAACCAAATGGCAAAGTGGCTGCCCTATGTCCTCGATAGCTTCACGAATTCCATCTTTGAGATCTCAAATCGACGCTGGGCTATTGGCGTAGACCTTCTCTTTCACGTGGCCCCAAAGGAAGAAGTCGCAAGATCTCGGTGGCCAATTGATCACCTCTTTGCTTTGAGAGATAACACGGTCCGGAAACTTTTCTCGCGAAAGATCAATGGTTTCGTTACTTGTGTGATCGGCCGGCTTGAGTTCTTGTGTTAACTGAACTTTATAAGCCTTAAGACCCAAATTTTTATGCAAAATACGGTGTAATGACGTTTGTGGAATGCCTAATTCTAAAGAACGACAAGCAATGGACAAACCTGGGTTTTCTTCAAAACTTTTTGCTACAGCAGCAATATTCTCGGCTATGGCGTAGTTTCTACTTGTCAAATGTCAAAATTTGACAGCTTCAAACGTGACATCTACAGAAATAGCGGGCTATTCAAAATAACACCTCCTATTGAAAAACCCTTTATTTCCACCAACGATACAATGAATAAAACCTCAGGGGAAACCCTTATTTTTTCTTTTAGGTGAACATGTTCAAAAAATATGCAAAAAGATATAGAAAGCTCGAGAAGCTACCTGAAAAAACGTATACAGACTGTGAAAGTGAGCCCCCACGTTGTCTATGGTCTAGTTCCTGAGTCCTCATCAACCTCAGAAACGGTGGAAGTTTAAAAGATGCAAGATTTTCATACTTAGGTATAATTCAACAGTGCATTGAAATGCAGGTAAAAGTATAACACTTCTCCTCATTTAATATTCTTGTAAACATATGCATGTGCTTCATTCATAAAATCATCAAAAAACTAACATAGTTACTGGGCATTATTAAGAATAACTATTTCCCAATTTTCATTCATCACACAGAATTAAACAGATATTCTGTAAAGAATGCGAGGGACTCAAGGTGATGATTCTTCAATTAAAATAAGCAAGGATAAGAGATATCTCTCACACAATTTTTTTTTGATCCCATAACTTTATTATTACGTCCTCATTTTTCATCAAAAATGGTTTTCGTGGAATAAATTTTCTAAAAATAAAATACTCTTATGGTATTTCATTCAATTCTTGAGAAAAAAGTCTCCTACAAAATTTCGATATAGTCGGTATTCCATTTCATCGTACGTTCCATAGAATGAATATTCTAAGATATTGTTTATGATAAAAATTGGTTTTGTGAATTATGCTTATTGATCGAAAGAACTATTTGTGAAATTAAAGTATTACGGATTTGATTTTCTTCCGGAAATTAGTTATTAAACCTTTAGAAAGATTTATAGAATATCTTTATCTCCTGTCATAGACATACATATTTAAGAATATTCATTCTGTGGAACACTTATACGATGAAATGGAATGAACAGTGATCATAACTGCTTGTAAGTTTTTATTTTTTTCTAGAAAAGTATCGACTGTATCAAAATTTTGCAGAAAACTTTTTTTCTCCAGAATTGAATGGGAAACCGCAAGAGGATTTTATTTTTCAAAAATCTATACCACGAAAACAGTTTTTGAATGAAAATCATAAAGGGTTGTTATTTTCAACTCCTAATAATAAAGTTATGAGATCTAAAAAATTTGTGTGAGTGACATCTACCTACTTAGTGCTTCATATTATGTATATATTTATGACTCAGTGTTTTTTAAAGCCGTAAAAAAAATTTAAACTGTCAACGCGTCATCGCCTTCCAAAGGCTGTATCTTGTAAGGGGGGTCGATTTCGAAAAAAAATTATATCAACTTCCCCTGCTTATTTTCATCGAGGTATTATCTCCCAAAGTTCCTCGCATTTGTTTACAAACACTTGTATATTTAACCCTACTATTAATGCTGTCACATGAAAAAACCCTATATTTTAAAATACTGGAAATGGCCATACACTTCTGACATTCAAAATCAATACAATTTAATATTCCCCATCGCATACGCGAGGAAATTCAATGTATCGGTAAACTGGTCCTCGCACCCTCCAAATATTTTTTTCGCATCGGAAGAATCGCGATACCGTCGAACAGAGCAAGCGTATACACCGCAATTTGGTTATTTAATATTTAAATAGGAGTTATCGAAGAATACGTACGTACCACCCTATCAGGGAATTTGCATTGATGGTCCTGAATCGACAAAGCAGCAGGAAAGTATTCAATTTCTTCATTCTCCGGCCTATTCGCGGAATCGTAAATATGCTCGAATTCCAATATAAGCCGGAGGGAAACCATTGGTGTAGAAGAGCGGTGGGCTAGGATCGAAATCTCTTGTTTATTGAGAAAAATCAAGGAAAGTACTGAGTTGGTGCTTTTGAGCGTTCGTTTATGATGGTCCAATAATGGTTTTAGATCAATTTTGTATAGGACTTGAGATTCATGCTGAGTATTTGAATGCAAAATCTCAGCAAGGAAATTGCCAAAAAATTAATGGGAGAAATCAATGATTAATAGTTTTTTTCCGCCGACCTCGAAATAAAAGGTGATTTTAATGTGTACGAAATTGATCATTAATGACCCATTTTAATGATCAATTTTTTGGCTATTTTAATGTGCAATCCTCATGGCAACCGTTCAGAAAGTATTCAGAAGCACTACGAGAAATGTTGAAACTCTACTGGAACATAGATACATATAAATTTCATTATGACAAATGTATGTCTTGTGCAGAATGAAAATGTATTTCAGTCAAGAATTCATGCACAATTCATATTGAGATCGTCGGAAGAATCTTGTAATCAACTCGGTTATTAATCGAGCGACTAATGGTCTCGAACTATTAATATATAAATATCTTGACCATAAGTCGCTGTCTTTAATAACCTAGTTGATTAAATAACTATTATTTAATCAACCAGATTATTAAAGAAAGCGCGTTAATAGTTCGAGGACATTAGTCGCTTTGTTAATAACCGAGTTGATTACAAGATTGTTCCGACGATCTTAAGATGAATTGTGCCAAATCCTTGATTGAAACACATTCTCATTTCGCACAAGAAATACCTACATTTGACATAATGGAATTTTCATGTTTTGACATTTCTCGTAGTGCTTCTGAATACTTTGTGTAGGTATGGTTGACATGAGGATTGCACATCAAAATATAGCATGAATTGAGCATTAAAATGAGTCACTAGTGTTCAGTTTCGTACACATTAAAATCATTCTTTGTTTCGAGGTCGGCGAAAAAAAACTAAATCTTATGGTTCAGATGATGCGATCTTCTTGAAATTTTGCATGAACATTCATTATATCAATGTTCAATCATAAAATAAATTTCATTCGAATCGGACATCTTGCTATGAAAGTACAAGTACAGATTATTCTTGTCAATATTTCAATTGAATATAGTCTGGTTCTGTTTAAACTATGGCTAGAGAATTTTGCATGAGGCTTTTAACTATGATCATCTTGCATATGGCCGCAAAATTTCATTTCGATTGGTTTCCATTCGTCTGAGATATTGAGGAACAAATATTTTGAATTGCATTTTTTTATGGAATACCCTTTATGATTTAGCTAGTTAACGAACTCAAACGCGGCATTTGGGAACCGAACTCACCTAGAAGATCTCAAGTATCTAGGAGAATCCCTTCGAAAGTTGTCGTGCTTACGGACGGCCCCACAGACAGAATTGAATTTGACCACAGATTCATCAACAGAGAGTCTAACTCGATCGTTTGAGAGCATTCACGGCTAGAAATTCGATAATAACAGACATTTGGGCAAAACGGTATAGCACTCGTTTAAGTAGAACGAGCGCTCAAAAACAACAATTCAAAGGAACTTTGAATATGAAACACCTTGGAAATATAAAGAGTTGACAGAAATCTGTGAAATAGCTCCGGAGTTATTCTTATTTCAAATTCGAATAGCCGAATGTTATTAGAGCTATATTTTTGAATGAAAATGCGATTATGATTCTCGAAAAAAGTAATCAGGTTGATAATTCTTACAGATATCGATTGAAATATAATCTGGGAGGATTCTGCATTTCTAAAAGACTACCAGTCTCTGGAACATAAAAAGTTAAATTTTTAAATAGTGCTCCTGCGAAAATCTTTGCACTTATTTGTCAGGAGCAAATTGGTTTTGAAGAAATTGTTGCCTAACAGACCTTACAGTAAAACTGAAAAAGGAAAGAAATGGAAAGGATAATGTAACGTTTCGGTGTCTATATCAGACACCTTCCTCAGACAAACTTGTAAAATCTTCGGAATTGTGTGTTTTTCCATTTGCCGTCTAATTGCCATTGACCGTTGTCAATACATAGAGATGTTGATTAATTTAATTTTGAAATTTCCTGATATCATTTCTCTCTTCGATAAATCAATCCAAATACGATCTATTCCAACAACAATTGGCCAAATTATATACTTCATCTAACAAAATACATGTGGATTCCTTAATTTTCCTTTTATAATTTTCAGGTTCCGTCATTAGGATCTTTATGTTGTTCCAGTTCATAATATGATTTCCGCTATTTGAACATACCTAATCAGCGATTTGCGATCTTGTAATTTCTCTATTTTTGATGTTGTTCTTATGTTCGCGTTTTCTTATCTCTAAAGGTCTTGATGTCACTCCTGTATAAGATTTTCCACATATACAGAGAATATTGTAAACACATTTTTTTATTTTTGTGTCTCATTGATTGATTTCGTTCTGGTTAGAATAGATCTCAAATCATTTAATGTTTTGAAAACAGTTCTCATGTTGAATTTGGAACCAATTCTTCTTATTTTTTCTGAAAGGCCAGGAATATAAGTAATGACGTTCAACATATTTAGTTGTTCTTGTCTGGGACAGAAAACCTAAAAAGTTTTTTATAAATGATGATTCTTTGTCATGATAAAATAATACCAAAAAAGTTTTTTCCCTTTATGACATTGCGACGTGCGCCACTGGCGCACCTATCAGTTATTAGACTGCTCGTATCGAACAGGGGTGCGTCGCACCTCTCGAAATTCGATCAAATTTTAAATTATGTCTTTAATAATGCATGTTTTGTTAGCAGGGGTTGACAATTGGGGCGAGAATGGGACGATGGAAGATAGAGAGGAACATCCCCCTACTCCATAGGTAGGAATATTAACAATATCGATACCGGGGAGCATCCAGATGACTACGTTGAGAACTTGAAAAATGCGTTTTCCAGTGGGGAAAGCAGATTCCAGAAATTCTCAGTAAATCTCATATTTTTATGAAAATATTATATTCAATTGAATTTTATTCTGACTGATAGTTGAAATCAATATAGGTTTACACAGTGAGCAGTGTATACTTTCCCCTATTCGAGTGTTTTTCAGGCAGAAATACTTGCGGTCGAATGATGCGTAGATAGAATCCTGAAAAAAATATCAAGGGCTAAGAGAAGGTAAAAAGTAAAGTCTATTACAGATAATTCTGGCAGTTTGGCAACATTGTCTGTTAGTGTTTAGTTTCTGATGCGATGTATTCACATTTTCATTTCGATTTGACGTTCATAAATTGAATTATTTCAATGATTTGGTGGCGGTTTATTGTTGCTTAAGACTTAAGAGTATTTCGGCCAGAATTACGAAAATGTTGTACGATATTCAGAAATTGAAGAAATGCAAATCTAACCAATTGTTTACTTCACCCCAGTGTGGCAGTGAAATGCTTTCCATCTCATTCTAGAGCTGAGTTGATTACATTGCAGTACTATTCACGCTTAGGGGCATCTATATGTTTATACTTCTTACTCTGAGATCAAGGGTGTGATAAAGTGATATTTTCTGATAGTTAATATGCTGTAAACGTACTGAACTCCTATGTCATCGACTCAGAGCTAATATGGGAATGCCGAAGAAATCTCAATCAAGTAGGAGAGAATAACAAGGAATCAAAAGAAAAGGAGTGGCTAACACACAATAGCCAGAGAGGAAGCACAAACGACAGTTCTAGGCCAAAACCCTTATGTGCTATAGTCAAACGATACTCAATAAGATAGGCAAGAAAAATAAGGTTCATGGCCTTTCGGGAATCAAAGGAAACGAAGAGCCCAATACACTTGCCAAAGAGGGCGCACGAATGTCACTCATTGGCCCAAAACCCTTCTGTGGTAGAGGTAAATGTACCTATAAGAAGGAGTTTCTGGAGAAGGAGAAAGTCGAGAAGAAAAACTCTGGCGGAATCTCCCAGGGATGGATCATTCCATTAAATTCCTTCGGAACTTTGAAACAGCAAGATCCAAAAGATATATGTATCTTGGATAGAAACAATTATACCTCCTCACTGGCTTCCTTACAGGACACTGTCGCCTTAGGAAGCACCTGCTGAGGATGGGATTATTGGACACTGACGAGTGTAGGTTCTGTAGGGAGGAGGAAGAAACCCCCATTCACCTAGTCACGGAATGCTTTGCCATTGCGAGCATAAGGGGAGAATGCGTTGGGCGAGAAACTTGTAAAAGTGTGGAACTAGCCTCGTTGAAACCTTCACAGATATTGAATTTCATCAGATCTCTGGAAGTGGGAGGCAAGCTTTGAAGGGTGTGATCAGAACAGCTCTGTAAGGGGGCACAATAGACCTTGAGGTCGCAGTGAACTGTAACCCCCTTTTTTCAACTATGTAAAACTAAACTATAGGCAAATACTCCTTTAAGAAGACATTTTCGATAAGGAAGAAACTGAGAAGCACTTTGAAGGAATCTTCTAAGAATGAATCGTTCCAAAAAATCCTTTGTAAGTTTAAAACTGCTATGTCAGAAAGTATAATCGACTGCCGAATACTTTGTCATCGTGTGTCCGTAAAATTAAAAATAGGTAATCCGTTTATTTATCTATATTAATAAAACTGGATCTATGGTTACCGTCAAAATGCAATATCTTTCAAACGGCTGCACCAAATTGGATAATTCTTTTTTTGTTGTGTTCATAATTGCTAGGGCAAGGTTTATACAACAAAATATTTCCAAAAAAATGTTCAGAAAAAAAAGGGTTTCCTTTTTTCTTACGATCAATCAAGCAGTCATAGAATACATATTAATAGGTTATATAATGATTTTGACATTTGGACAAAAAGTGAAGTTACATCGAGTGAATCGAAAATTCAAAATTTCAATCAGAAATAACGTATGAACTAACATATTATACAGCAATTTTCTACTTATGGCAGATTTTACAAATTTTAAACCTATGATGTATGATAGTATTTTGAATTGCCTGATGCCTGTATGTTTATAATCACAAATCAGATCAATAGTAACCTGTAGTCGTTATCTAGATTATTCATCTATTCTGCAACTAAACGGCTGGATCGAATTGAATGAATTTTTGTGTATGCAGAACAACGTCTCTTGGGTCCGCTAGTATTATATATATTACAAATTACGAAAAATTTTATATGTTCGTATGCTACATTCAAACGAATGAAAATAGCCGAATCGCAAGGGAAGTCTACTTCGAACTCCTATTTATCACAGAAGGTTGAATTCACATAAAATTGTGTGGAGTTCACAAACTATAAAGCATAGTCAATGGTTATGTTAAGGCCAACCTACTTTTAATTAATTAAGAACTTAATCAAGAAGCAGAAAAATGTATTAAATTTTTTTCTCGTGTGATATTCATGTGATTGGCGACATATGATAAATTTTTTAATCGGCAAATATTTTGTAGCCAGATAAAAAACATTCAACCATAGTTTACATTCGAAAAATCAAAATTCCTTGTCATTTCCCGAAAATGGCTGGATCAAAAAATTCGGTCATGCCATATTGGAATTACTTTTTTATGTTCTTGACAAAAAACTGGCAAAGTTAAACAACTATCAATAGTTTGACGAAAAAAACCTTGACGCTAACTCCAATTTTTCACCTCCAAAAATTACTCTACTAACCCTAGCACAAGACAACCCCTAATTAACAATCCCGATCGCTGATTTCCGAACAAACAAAAGGGGTGATCTTCTTACTCCCATCCTCAACCCCGTACCCCTTTACATACCTATCCGTACCCCTCAAAGACACACACCACGTACAACTGAGGCGGGCGGGGGTGGATTTCTTTCCAAATTAACCCCCTGTCGATTTCAACCGCCCGCATCCGCTTTGACTGCTCCGCCAAAGGGTTGGAGGACCGTCGAATTTCAAGAATTCCGATTGCACAAAAGGTTGCGGCCTCTTTTGGGCCGACTGAGCGACGTGTTCTTTTTAAACGAGCGCGCTTAAATTCGGGCGTTTTTGAAGTTGAAGCCGTCGCGGGTTTCTTGGGCGAAGGAATGACGGTGATTATGTGGGTAATTTCTGGATTTTTGATGTGTGGGGTGTGTTTGGGGTGAGGGGAGATGAGCGACATATTTGGAAAATTTCGTGGGTTTTTTTATTCTGATGGTAGCTTGTGATTTACATTTTGCGGTGGAATAGATGAAAAGATTAAAAATACACATAGTTATTTTTTCACAATGTATTCAGGTTCCCGACATCTGTTTCTGTGTTACAGAGCTATGCCGAGCACTGAAGAAAAGTGCTTCGTGCACAAACAAAGCCCTATTGAAAAGTGCTCCGGAATCTCGAGCACAAAGCCCTTATTTTTTAAGGAATGCTCGCGATTACTAACCACTTTTTGAAAGTACTTAATTCGTTTACACGAGCACCGAGCACTTAGCACTTTTCAAAATGAACCTTGTATTTTCCATCCAATTGTCTCTTAGTTTGAAATTTTGATTTTGATGTCTTGATTTTTTCTTTCGAGTGTTATCGTGTATTGTATTTTCCATACAATTGTCTCTTAGTTTGAAATTTTGATTTTGATGTCTTGATTTTTTCGTTCGAGTGTTATCGTGTTTTAAACTGGGCATAATTAAAATTGACAATAGTTTTTTTCTCAGAAAGTCCAACATTGTCGTTTGCAGACGAACATAAAGTTACCATGACGTGTTCTTTTTAACCGAGCGGGCGTTTTTGAAGTTGAAGCCGTCGCGGGTTTCTTGGGCATGACGGTGATTATGTGGGTAATTCCTGGATTTTTGATGTGTGGGGTGTGTTTGGGATGAGGGGGAGATGAGCGACATATTTGGAAGATTTTGTTGCTTTTTTTCTGGCAGAAGCTTGTGATTTATTTTTTGAGGTGGAATGGATGAAGAACTTTTTTTCCTACATTTCAAATCATTCAACACGTTTTGACACTAAATATAAAATCGACAATGTCAAAAATTGACATGTAAGAAGAAGAATATAGGAGGCTTGATTAAAAATTATATAATGAGTACTTTAATCATTGTGTGATATGTTATTATTTATAGTTAGAAGGTTACTATAAATATTGCTTAATCCCTTAATATCAGCTATTTTGTTAACTGTATTTCTTTCATTAATATAGTACATTTCTAAAAAAAGTCTTTTGTTATAATTTGTTTTTATGGATAAAATGGATAAAATGCATTTGTTGAAATCGAAATTATAACAATAATTCTTTGCGTGTGAAGCCAAGGCACATCTGTCTGGATGAAGGCGGATATCACTTTTATGTAGGCTAACTCTTCTCTTCAGAGAGAAGTTTGACCTATGTATACATTCGGAAAATCAATAAAAGGAATAGAATAATGATTCCAATCATGTCTAAATCATATTGCATTTATTCTTTTCCCTGTACTGATTGTCCAAATGTATACGTAGGTCAAACTTCTCAAGCTCTGAAGAGAAGAATTAGCCTACATAAAAGTGATGATATCCGCCTGCATCCAGATAGATGTGCCTTGGTTTCACACGTGAAGAATAATGGTCACAATTTTGATTTCAACAACACTAAAATTGTATCCATAGAAACAAATTATAACAAAGGACTTTTTTTAGAAATGTGCTATATTAATGAAAGAAAAAATACAGTAACCAAAAAAACAAGTATTTAGAAGATGTTCAAAGTTATTAAAAAACAAATGAAAAATAAACCTTAACACCCTGTATTACTGAAAATAAGCAGTTTCGGACCTTTTTTTTCATATTTTCTGCCCCTCTATCGCGTGGTACTATGCATGGTACTCTTTTCCTTGACACCCTGTATTTGTGCACAGTGTCAATCTATATCAGGGTATCGATTGAAATATAATCCGGGAGGACTCTGCATTTCTAAAAAAGTTTTCAGGTTTTCACTCCCAGTCTCTGAAACAGAAATAATTGAAAAAATTTCAATTAAGATGAAGTGCTCCTGCGCAAATCTTTGCACTTATTGGTCTGGAGCAAATTGGTTCTGAAAAAATTATTGCCTCACAGTAAAACTAAACAGAGGAAATAAATTAAAAGGATAATGTAATGTTTCGGTGTCTATATCAGACACCTTCTTTAGACAAACTTCTGAAATCTTCGGAATTGTGTGTTTTTTCATTTGAGGTCTAATTGACATTGAAATTTGTCAACACAGAGATGTTGATTTATTTAATTTTGAAATTTCCTGATGTCATTTCTTTCTTCAATAAATCAATCCAAATGCGATCTATTCCAACAGAACAATTAGCCAAATTATCTACTTCATCTAACAAAATACATGTGGATTTCTTAATTTTCCTTTTATAATTATCAGGTTCCGTCATTAGGATCTTTGTGTTGTTCCAGTTCATCATATGATCTCCGCTATTTGAACATACATGATCAGCGATTTGTGATCTTGTAATGTCTCTATTTTTGATATTGTTCTTATGTTCCCGTTTTCTTATCTCTATACAGGGAATATTGTGAACACAATTTTTTGATCTTGTGTCTCATTCATACGTTTCGTTCTGATTATAATGGATCTCAAATCATTTTGTGTTTGAAAACAGTTCTTATGTTGAATTTGGAACCAATTCTTCTTATTTTTTCTGAAAGGCCAGGAATATAAGGAATGACGTTCAACAAATTTGGTAGTTCTTGACGGTTTTCTGCTTGTACCTGATCATCAACCGTCAAGAACAACCAAATTTGTTGAACGTCATACCTTATATTCCTGGCCTTTCAGAAAAAATAAGAAGAATTGGTTCCAAATTCAACATAAGAACTGTTTTCAAAACACAAAATGATTTCAGATCCATTCTAACAAGAACGAAATCAATGAATGAGACACAAAAATAAAAAAAATTGTGGTGTTTACAATATTCCCTGTATATGTGGAAAATCTCATACTGGAGAGACATCAAGCCTTTAGATAAGAAAACGCGAACATAAGAACAATATCAAAAATAGAGATCACAAATCGCTGATCATGTATGTTCAAATAGTGGTAATCATATTATGATGAACTGGAACAACACAAAAGGATCCTAATGACTGAACCTGCTAATTATAAAAGAAAAGTAAGGAATTCACATGTATTTTGTTAGATGAAGTAGATAATTTGGCCAATTATTCTGTTGGAAAAGATCGTATTTGGATTGAATTATTGAAGAAAGAAATGAAATCAGGAAATTTCAAAATTAAATAAATCAAGATCTTCAACGTCAATTAGACTGCAAATGAAAAAACACACAATTCCGTAGATTTTAGAAGTTTGTCTGAAGAAGGTGTCTTATATAGACACCGAAACGTTACATTATCCTTTTCATTTATTTCCTTTTTCAGTTTTACTGTTAGTCAACAATTTTTTGAAAACCAATTTGCTCCTGACAAATAAGTGCAAAGATTTTCGCAGGAGCACTTCACTTAATTAAAATATTTTTTAATTATTTCTGTTTCAGAGACTGGGAGTGAAAACCTAGAAAGTTTTTCAGAAACTATATCAGGGTGTCAACAACTGAACCTCTCACCATAGCCTCCCAAAGTATCTCTATATAAGACGGCTGTGCTCTCTACGGTGAGCAACCTTACCTATACATAGCAAAACCCGTCCAAACATCGTAATATTGGGAGAAGGATAATTAAAATTTTGAATAATGTATTGAAATTTGTTGTTGAAAATTATAAAACACCCAGCATATAATGCAATAAGATTCCATAATGGCGAGATGATATACCCATAAAATACTATGAAAAAATTATCAACTTACGTCCCAAAATCTCGTGATTGAATCTTCATGACTATCTGTATGTCTATGTCCACAATTTTCACTCGAAAGTTAATAATTCACTCGCGAATATTCCAGAAATATATAAGCAGTGGCTTATTGAAAATTATCGGAGTTCCTATTCCCGGAAAATTTAAGACGTAATAACATCAAGTCACTCACACACAGAATAATGTGTGTGAACTATAGGAGCTCACAGAATCAAAGTGTATCTCACAAAGCTTGAAAGAATTATTGATTTCAACTTGTTTATATAAAAAATGAACTGGAATTCACATGATAATAATAAAATTTTATTAATTAACGTTACGGTATTAGATTTTTGTGTAGGTTAATAATTCACTCACGAATATTCTAGGAATATATGGGTAAGCAATTGCTTATTGAAAATTATCAGAAGTTTCTTTTCTCGGAAAATTTAAGACGTAATAACATGAAGTCACTTATACACACAGAATAATCTGTGTGAACTCATGGACCTATAATACTTATAAATCTATGTGTGAACTATAGGAGCTCACAGAATCAAAGTCTATTTCACAAAGCTTGAACAAATCATTGATTTATTTGTTTAAGCCAACTTTAATTATGAAAGAAGTTTCGTGTTTCATAAAACTTTAATTCTGCAATTATTTGAAGGATTCGAAAAGAAGAAAGAACCTACATTACCTACTTCTGATTTTTTCTGACATGAAAAGAATTGAGTGGCTTTATTTGCATTGAACACAAGAGGTTTGTCCAAATTATTTCGAAGTTGGTTTATTCATTTATGAACTCAAGTCATAGAAAGTTAGAAAAACCACATAACTAACTGTCAAACCCTCAATTTTGCAGAATTGTACACGTGCCCTAGTAAAAAGATGCATTAAAAGATGAAATTACTAACTTGGTTTGATATCAATATCATAGAATTTTAATTTTTTTAACTTGTTCGATTGTCCAACACTGAAACCATAGAGACAAATGCCCCCATTCCGGCCATATCAGTCCAGTTTAGGCCAAACTTTGTTTGAATATGTCATATATTCCGCACCTAGCAAATGCATTCAAATCATATATCATATTTCATTTAATTGTACAAGAACCGTAGTCTATCTCTCAACAATAACCCAGGAGACAAAAGACAAAACACAACATCCTAGACGACCATTTATCGTCTTAGATAACGACCGTACCCGACATATGTTCCGAAATTATTAAACTTTCCATTATCTGCATCGTTTTATGCCCTCATCATTATCTGATCGAAAGCGGAATCCAGAAACTCGCAAAAACAATCAGCTATCCCATCCAAACTCCTATTTCTACGCGATTTAGTTTCTTCTACCAGCGTTGTGCTTGGCCTTCCATGAAATGTAACACATCAAAATTATAAATTGTAACATTTCGTAACATCAATAGGATTGACGTAATATGATCGGTGGCTGAGCGCTCTACGTTCTACGAGTGCTATTTCGTTTTGCCCGAAAATTAGCCCATTTGCTGACAAAAGTTTAGGAAGTTTCATGCAGAATCACCTTTTTGAGCGCTCTTTCTACTTAAACGATTGCTGAAGGGTTTTCCAATAAGAGGTGTTATTTTGATATTCAAAGAAAATGCCATTTTTCAATATAAATGATCGGATGTTCATTTCATTATAAAAAGAAGCTATGCCGTTAATAGTGGAAAATAACATCAGGCAAATGACCACCACGACCACGCTTACAGGACCATATCCTTTTGATGAAATTTTCCATAACCAAATCGCAAAGTGACTGCTATATCCTCGATAGCCTCACGAATTCCATCTTTGAGGTCTTGAATCGACGCTGGGCTATTGGCGTAGACCTTCTCTGTGACGTGGCCTCAAAGGAAGAAGTCGCAAGGTGTTAAATCACAAGATGTCGATGGCCCATTGTGATCAGCTCTTCGAGAGATAACACGGTCAGGAAACTTTTCCCGCAAAAGATCAATGGTTTCGTTGCTTGTGTGGCACGTATTTCGGCCATAAAAAATCATTAATCATCTCTCGATAGCACAATCCATTCACCGTAACTGTTGCTTAAGCCTCACTTTCCAAAAAGTAAGGTCCAATTACTCCGCCGGATCATGAACCGCACCAAACAGTCACACGTTGAGGATAGAGAGGCTTTTCAACAATAACTCTTGGGTTTTCCAAGCCCCAGATGCGACAATTTTGTTTGTTGACGAAGCCACCGTGGTGGAAATGGGCCTAATCACTCCAGATAATTTTTCGATGGAATTCCGGATAATTTTCATGCATTTCAACGACCCAATCAGCAAAGACACGACGTTGTTGATGATCGGCTGGCTTGAGTTCTTGTGTTAACTGAATTTAAGACCCAAAACTCTATGCAAAATACGGTGTAATGACGTTTGTGGAATGCCTAATTCCAAAGAACGACAAAGAATGGACACTTCGGCACTTTCGGCTACAGCAGCCATTTTCTCGGCTGTTCTTGAGCCCCGTGCACGGGTTTTATTCTTCACATCACTAACCTGTCCCAACAGCTCGAATATTTCCGCCAATTTCTTTATTGCGGTCCGAAAAGGTGCTTCGCGACGACCCAAAAATGTTCGAGTTTTACGAACCATCTCAGCCAAAATTTCACCATTTTCATAGTGAATTTGATAATTTCAATGCTTTCTTGAAGCGTGTATCGTTCCATTTTTATTAATGGCGTAGTTCTACTTGTCAAATGTCAAAAAATGACAGCGTCAAACGTGACATCTACCGAAATAGCGGGCTATTCAAAATAACACCTCTTATTGGAAAACCCTTTATATCGTTTTGCCAAAATGTCTGTAATTTTCGAGTTTTGAGCCGAAACTGGTCTCAAATGATAGGGTTCGATTCCCTGATGACGAATCCGTGGTCAAATTCAATTATGTCATATAGCTGTTCCATAAAATATAGCGATTCAGAATTTTTGTTCCTCAATATCTCAGATGAAACGAAATCAATCGAAAGGAAATTTTGTGGCCACATACAAGATGCTCATACTAGGCCTCTGGCAAAATTTTGTAGCCATAGTGTTAACAGAACCATAGAAAATTCAATTGGAATATTGAGAAAAAAAATCATATTTCCATAAAAAGATATCCGATTCAAGTGAAATGTATTTTATGTATGAAGATTGATATACTGAATGTTCATGCGAAATTTCAAGAGGATCGCATAATCAGAAACATAGAATTATATTTTTTATTTGATGATCTTTAATATATCAATTTTTAAATAATTTTCCGAATATGATTCCGATCGTGCTGAGATTTTGAATTCATCCACTTAGCATGAATCTCAAGTCCTATACAGAGGGGTAATAGCATTATTACTCCACCAATGAATGTGCGCCAAAAAGCACCTATGCTCAGGGTATTTCTTAGATTTTTTTGATATAATTGAGATAGTGCTGTGATTTTGCATTCACATATTTAGTATCAATCTCAAGTTCTGAACAAAATTTTGAGATAATTGCCTTATTTATTCGCCAATGAACGAGCGCTCAACCAAAAGCTCTTGCTCAGGGCTTTTCTCAATTTTTTTAGGTCCACCAATCACGAATTGGTGCATATTTCAGTAAAAAAACGCATTTATCCTATGTTGAATATCCCTTCCACTATTTAAACCAATAGTCGAAACTGCTGAAACGAAAATTGCAAACTTTTACATAATTTAACAATTGTAAGTAACACCGAAATAATACCAGAGCTGAAATGTAACACAAATGTTACAATCGTTACACCTGGAACGTCACACTCTTCTACATTCATATGGTAGCAGTTCTCGTATGTTCTGCGATTGCCGCAAGGGCGCGCCACCTACCGACCACCGGTTATCGATTGTTGTCATAAAGCAGCTGTTCGTTTTGTAGGTTAAAGAATTCCAAGTTTTGTTTATACTTTGTGCCAATATGAATTCAACCGATTTTTTGAACATTAATGAGCATCAGATATTCGAAATCGTGAAAAATGGACTTCCTAAAACCATAACAAAGACTCTTAATGTGTTGACAGTGAAAGACGACGTTTTATTCACTTGGGATTTTCAGAGTAACTGTGTTTTAACTCTGAATATAAAAGCTGCAAGGGAAAACAAAGGAGTAATTTGTCAGGTGAGTTGAACATTATTTCATTTTTAACAAGCAAAAGTGAAATCAATCAGGTTATATCAACAGATTTCGTTTGTTTATTTCGACCCAAACATAACCTCTTATTCTGCAGATCAATAGGTACTACCCGCCAAAATTCAAACTGAACAAAATAGGGAATTTCAAAGTGTTTGTAGATACTGAAAGCTTTTCCAAATACATTAATTTGCCCATTGTGCCAACATGGAGGAACAATAACAGTTAAATTCTTAGAACGATGAGACATAAGATGCTTGATTGTTCTGATCCATACTAACGAGTCAAATTATTTGTAAAAAAGCAGAAGGGAACTGAATATAAATGGAATTTAGTAAAGATGGTAATTTGAATTACATCGTACATCAAATTCTTATAAGAATTCTTTGCTTTGGTTACAGATCGAATCCTGAGATCTATCAACCTTATACGATTACTCATTGAATATGTATTCAGCTTTGGATACACTTCTTGATAACTCATAATTATTCTACCTTTATGGAGTTAAAATATAATTTCAATGAAAGTTATGCTAATACATGTACATAGATAATATTGATCAGCGTAAACAATATGAAAAAGTAGTTTGGACCAGTGTCGGCTTATATTAAACAAGTCAGAGTACTATCGAATGAACTGTGATGAACATAAGAACCTTTCACATGAATTTGCAGTCTAAAATACTATCCAGCTATTTAAAAATAGTTTTTGAACAGTTGTAGTTTGCATGATAATTCACAATGTACTGTTTTGAGTCAATAATCAAGCGTTTAAAATTCAGGTATATTCACTTGAAGTTTCTTTGTGATTTCCTAAATACTTTCAACTCTAGGGAACCTATAAAGCTGACATAATATTTAATAATCATAAATAGTCGAAAAAGTTGAACCTTCAATTTACAATTGGAGCTGAATATCATAAGCTCAAAGTAGTAGTGTCAGTTCAAATCATTAATGGGTAATATTAGGTGAAAATAGAAAATTGATATTTATCCTTTAGACTAATTTGAATTATATTCGATTAGATGAAAATTTAATCTTTGATTGCACAATAATGATTTAGAGACTGGTGTCAAATTTTGTGAGGATTACATTCAGTCTTTATTTACCTATCCTATAATATCGATAAGAGAAGATATGCTGTAATCGAATGTGGTGGCAAAAATCATTGAAATTCTGTAATTTATTTACCTCAAAAACAAGTGATATGTAACGAAGAGTAAAATAATCACTAGAAGAGCATATAAAAATACACCATTATGAAATCTTTCACTTCAATTCTGAATATGTAGTGGTGTATTAATTGGACCATATTAAAACTATCCAGAACGAAATATGCCAAAATGTACTGCAGCAAATTGTAAAAATGATAGTTGAAAGTCGAAGAAAGTAGACGTTAGATACTTTCAATTCCCGAATAATGAAGATTTAGTATATTACTGAATTACTGCAAGCCTGAGAAAGAACAATCTCAATTTGGAATATTTATAAACCTATCATTAATCCTTAGGTATTTCAGATATGATTACAGGAGTTCGAATTCAATGTTGTTGTCTATTTCGAGGTTAATTCACAACTAATACTTTACTTCGTGAGAATAATATAATAACGCTATCGAGTATCGGCAGAGAATTTTTTATATCGAGCCAATTATATTTTCAATACCTTCAAATCAGAAATAAATTTTCTGTCACAAAGCCTTTTTTTTTCATATTTCGAATTTCGTCAAAATTTTCATGCCTTTCCAAAATTCTCCAAAATTCTCTCTTCCAAATTTTCTGAACTTCTTGCATTTGCCCATTTACACAAACCTTATATGATTTTATTTCCGAATCCTGGTTGCAACCTTCCATACCTAATTCTGTTTTTGATATTCCGGGCTACACAATCTTTCGCGATGACAACCTTGACAGCCTGGGTCATCGGGGAGTTTGTATATACGTTAGTTCTCTCATATCTGAGGCTTTCAAGATTGACGTGATTCATCACGAATGGTCAGGGATTGACAATTTATTCCTTAAGATTACACGAAAACAATTCTCTCTGTTGGTTGGCTGCATTTACCGACCTCGTCAAAGTTCCGCAGATCAAAACTGCGCCAACTTCATACACCAATCATCCCTGGAATATGGTAATATGTTGATTACAGGAGACTTCAACTGTCCTGACATTAAATGGCCTATGATGCACTTACCCTCGGTCAACTCCCCATCCTTTCCATTCGCTGATATTGTGGCTAAGTCTGCACTTCTACAGCTAGTCGATAACCCCACCAGATATCGTCCTGGCCAGAACCCATCAATACTCGATCTATTTTTCACTTCTGATGCGAATATAATTTCAGAGATAAATTATTTACCTCCCTTCGGAAAATCTGACCATCTGACATTAACAACTGAGATTCAGCTGCAGGTTCCCATCTCCCAACAGTGTCACTTCAAAACTATTAAAAAAGTAAATTACGATAGCATCTCTGCTGACCTATCGTCAAAGAACTGGAACGCACTCCTGGCGGATAAATCAGTGAATATAATGTGGTCTACCTTCCTATCTACCCTTGATGACATTATTGCATCTAACACACTTATAAGACATATAAACATAACCCTAGAAAACCATGGATTGACGACCGTGCTCTGACCTTGATAAGGCGAAAGAAATCCCTCTGGACGAGGTACCTGAGGACAAGAGCCAGTTCAGACTACAAAACCACCGTAATTTTTCCAATTTTGTCAGCAACCGCTTACAATCATCCAAGGCAGCTTTCGAGAGTAAATTGGTCTCCTCCAAGAATTCGAAAAAAATGTTTAAGTATATAAGATCATTCCTTAACTCTAAAGTCGGCACTCCGGTGATAAGAAAGCTGGATGGAGGTATGTGTGAGAGTGCTGCCGAATCAGCGGAAGTCCTTGCCGAGGTTTTTTCATCGGTTTTCACTTTGGAGCCACCAGGACCCGTTCCAGATTGTAAGACAGAACGTTCTATTCCAGATATTTCAGGTGTTGCTATTGATGAAGAGATCGTCGTAAGATATCTCTCAAAATTGAAGCTGGATGCTTCTCCGGGTCGGGACGGTATCACTCCACGTCTGCTCAAGAGTTGTGCTGGAGCGATGGCTGCGCCTTTATGCATTATCTTTCTAAGTCACTTTCTGAATCCTGCCTTCCATCTGATTGGTTATCTGCAACGGTTACACCAATTTTTAAGAAAGGAGATAAATTTTCACCAACGAACTACCGTCCAATTAGTTTGGTGTCCTCGGTCGCCAAGGTTCTGGAACGGATTATATGTGATCAGCTGGTGGAGTTCTCGATGAAACATTCTATCATACCGCCTGAACAACACGGCTTCATCCCCGGTCGCTCCACGCTAACAAATCTTTTGTCTTGCTTGTCTGATTGGACAAAGTCTACTGATCGTGGTATTCCAGTGGATGTAATATATCTTGACTTCTCTAGAGCCTTCGATCGAGTTCCCCATAGACGTCTCATCTCCAAGTTGGAGCATCTTGGAATAAGGGGAGAACTTCTCGGCTGGATTTCCGCATTTCTGTCGGGTAGAACTTTTCGTGTGAGGGTGGGCGACTCTTACTCTTCCTTGGATAGAGCAGTTACATCAGGCGTACCACAGGGTTCAGTCTTGGGACCGATCCTCTTTCTGTTGTATACCTCTGATTTACCACGCATTATAGGATCTCCTTGCCTTATGTTTGCTGACGACACCAAGTTATACAACAATCCTCTTTCCAACTACATCACTCTCCAACAGGATCTGGATACATTGAGTCGGTGGTGTTCTACATGGATGTTGCCTTTGAATGTCGACAAATGTTCCGTGCTTCACATTGGTAAAAACAACCCTTTCCTCGAATACAAAATTGACGGTCAAACTTTGTTGTCGGTTTCTCATCATTGTGATCTTGGGGTCACTGTCACGAACGACCTATCTTGGTCTAAACATATACATGCTATCACCAACAAGGCAAAACAAATGGCTTTCCTTCTGCTGAAATCCTTTCGCGGTTGTGACACCAAGACCTTCAGTCAATTATATAAGTATTACGTTCGACCCATTATGGAATATGCTGGCCCTGCATGGTGGCCTTCTCTTCGAGCTGATGCAACACTTCTGGAGTCGGTCCAGCGATGGGTGACTCGCTTTCCCTATGGATATGTGCGTCCCTGCTATGAGGAGAGACTGAAAATATTCAATTTGCCATCATTTGAAGAGAGGAGAACCAGGGGCGATATGATATTCACCTTCAATGCCCTTCACGGCAATCTTGGCGATGATGTCCGTCGCCTCTTTATCTTAAACAGTAACCATCTCAGAGGACACTCATTCAAGCTCGAAAGAGAGAATTTCCGGACGTCTCAGAGGCAACAGTTCATCACGAACAGGGTGTTTCATCTGTGGAATGGATTGCCTGGGGATCTAGTTACTTCACATTCCACCAATGGTTTCAAGAATGGATATGACGTCTGGACCAGTCAACTTCGAGAATAATCTTTCGTTATTTTTGTATATTTTTATCATATCCCCAATTTTTTTTTCTCATCTGTATGAAATATTTTGTTTGAATGTTATTTTTAGTTTTGAGTTTATAGGTTTTATATCTTTACTCTAATTTTTGTAATAATAATAATAATAATAATAATAATAACCCCTCAGGGGCTCTGGAATGGTAAGTTCTAGAGTACGGGCTTAGCAAACCCGAGGTACCCGAGCTAAACCTGGCAGTAGGTATAAAATGCAACCCATAATGATGGTGCAATTAAGGAATAGGAATATTGAGTCGCTGCCTGAGGATCGTCAGGGCATGTCTGGAGCTGGCGCTGGACATGACAGCATGCGGGACGTCAGTGGCAGGGTGCTGAGGAGGCGGGCCCCTGTCATACAAAACACTACAGCTCAACAGGAAGAACCAAGGAGACAAACAACAGCAGTGTCACCCCCTACAGTGAGTGCTACGCAGGATCTTCAACCAGCGTTCACTCGAGCAGGTTTACCCAGAAGACGCATGAAATGGACAAGTTGTATGAACGAAACGATCATGCGCATATACTTTGAAATAACAACAATGGGTCAAGAACAAACTGGATACAGACAACGGTTATTCAATGAATTCAAGCGATGTTTTCCAGACCTACAAGTAACTGAACAGAGGATAGCTGATCAGTATCGCGTAATCCTTAGAAACAAACTTATCTCAGAAGATAGGCTACAGGAAATTAAAAATGAAGTTGTGAATGAATTGAACATCGAAGAAAACCGAACTAGAGAAGAACACACAACTTATGAAAACAGGGATCACAACAGCGAAACAACAAGAGAAGGAATTACAACAGAACTACAATTACCACTCCAAGAAAATGTCCGCACGAATGAAGAGACACAGACTGAACACATACCATCTCAGGTTAATTCTTCGGACGATGAACGACAAGCACTGGTGGAACGTCTGCAATCAGCAATGTGCAGAGTATTCATCGAATACAACGGCACCGATCCACTCTCCAGACCAACACTACCCAGGATCAGATCATCCAAAAAACTAGCGGTCATTCTCAAGATAATGAACACTGATGTCATACCAAAGTTCATCTCAATGGCAACACAACTGGAAAAAATCCATCTTATCCTTTACTGTGCCGCAACAACTGTAGTGGAAGTGCTAGGGATGAAGACCAAACCAAGACAGCACACAATTCAACCCTGTCCACAACCTCGCCTACCTCACTGGCAAAGAAGGCTGGAGGAAAAAGTTCAACGCTGTCGGCAGGACATAGGAAGGCTGACACAATATGAAAATGGAATAAGAACAATCAAGCTGAAATCGTTGGTAGAATCGATTATTTATCGAAATCGCAAGCACTCCAGCTATGAGGAAGAAAATACAACAGTTAAGCAGTGCATCGACACACTGAAACAAAAACTCAGTGTCTACTCCGAGAGATTACGAAGATATAAAGATAGCAACAGGAGGAAGCAAGATAACATCTCCTTTGAAAACTCTGAGAAAAATTTCTACAGACATCTGGATGGAAAACAACAGAACTCCTCAAACATTTATCCGAATAAGGATGACATGGAGAAATTTTGGACCGAACAACTGTCAACGCCTACTTCTTACAACACAAATGCAGAGTGGATAAAAGACGAAGAGAAAACTCAAACCAACACCGAACAAATGCCCCTTACAGTCATAACACCACAAGAGCTTTCGGATATTCTCAAAGAAATGCACAACTGGAAATCACCTGGACCAGACGGGCTCCACAGTTTTTGGCTGAAAAAATTCAACTGTTTGCATAGTAGTTTAACTAAGGCAGTGAATGAAATCCTACGAGTTCCAGAGAGTATGCCCTCCTTCCTGACAGAGGGTGTAACTTATCTTCTGCCAAAAAATCACCAAAGTACAGACGATCCAGCAACGTACAGGCCAGTGACGTGCCTGCCAACTATGTACAAGCTCATAACATCTTGCATTACACGTCGACTATACTCCCATTGCGAACGAAATAATATAATTGCATCGGAACAGAAAGGATGCTCCAGGGGTGCAATGGGATCCAAAGAACAACTGATTATCGACTCTATAATCTGCAACCAAGCCCATAAGAAGAGGAGGAATTTGTTCACGGCTTATCTTGACTACAAGAAAGCTTTCGACTCCATGCCGCATGAATGGCTCATAAAAGTTCTAGAAATCTATAAAGTAGATCCGAGAATAGTGAGCTTTCTCAAAACAGTTATGTCAACTTGGCGCACTAACATCGAAATTAGCGGAACAGGCATAAGAACTGGCACAGTGTCCATCAAGAGAGGAATTTTTCAGGGAGACTCTTTGAGTTCATTGTGGTTCTGCATGGCAATGAACCCGTTATCAACTATTTTAAAATCCTCCAGAAAGGGATTCAACCTCAAAGGCAACACACGCAACATGTTGATAAACCACCTTTTATACGTCGATGACTTGAAACTGTTTGCAGCAAACAGAGACCAACTAGAGTGCCTACTACGACTTGTGGAGAAGTTTTCCAAAGACGTCAGCATGAACTTTGGACTGGACAAATGTCGTTCCCTAAATATAGCAGGAGGGAAAATCCAACAGACACCTCTCACCTTATCTAACGGAGAAGAAATAAAGGCAATGCTGGCAGGTGATCTATACAAATACCTTGGTATGAAGCAATGTCAAAGGATAGACCAACGAGTGATGAAGGACGAACTAACAGCAGAGTTCACCAGAAGAATGAGGAGCGTTCTGAAAACGAAACTGAACAGCAGAAATCTAACAAAAGCTGTTAACACCTACGCTTGCTCAGTTCTCACCTACTCTTTCGGAATCGTTAAGTGGAGTAATACAGATCTCGATCATCTCCAACGGAAAATGAGAACACTGTGTACGAAGGCCAACAAACATCATCCTAAATGCTGTGTTGAAAGAACAACGATTCCAAGACCTCAAGGCGGGCAAGGCTTCGTGGACATAAAGAAAATGGCGGCTGAACAGCTAAGCAACTTAAGAAATTACTTTGTAGACAAGTCAAACACATCAGACTTACATAAGATACTGATCGAAGCAGATGGTTCAACACCTCTACTACTCAGTGAGCACCCTCATGAAAACACCACACAGACGGATAGTGATAAAATTCAAAGATGGAGAGAAAAGCCCCTACATGGAAGACACCTGAACGAGGTCACCCAGGAACATGTCGACATTCCTGCGTCGAACTACTGGCTGACTTCTGGAAGATTGTTTCCTGAAACAGAAGGTTTTCTTCTAGCCATTCAAGACCAAGTAGTGCAAACCAAAAACTATCAGAAATATATCATGAAGGATAGAAGCCTCACAGACGATAAATGCCGCTACGGATGCCAAACATCAGAAACAATCCAACATATTACAGGAGGCTGCCAAATGTTTGCTGGAAATGAATATAAGAGTCGGCATGATGCAGTTTGTAAGATACTTCATCAGGAACTCGCCATCCAACTGAAGATTATGCAGTCCGAAACAGTTCCATATTATAAATATCAGCCTGAAGTAATACTGGAGAACCACCATTACAGGCTATATTGGGATCGCACAGTACTTACAAATTTAACAGTTGCTAATAACAGGCCCGACATAATTTTAGTGAAGAAAAAAGAGAAGAGAGCAATACTTATAGACGTAGCCATCCCGAATAACAACAATCTACGTCAAAAATACGCTGAAAAAATATCGAAATATCGAGAGCTAGAACTTCAGATCAAAAGACAGTGGGGAATGTCCAATACCAGAACCATTCCCATTCTCATATCTACCACAGGAGTTATCCCTAAGAGCCTCAAGTCCAACCTAAAGGAGCTAGATTTGGATGAAAACCTTTACAAAATAATGCAAAAAGCTGTACTACTCGGTACTGCTAGAACGGTAAGGAAGTTTGTAGGTCACGATGGACACCAGGAACAACCATGGAGGGAAATATCGCAAGACCGGCTGGCAGGACATCAAGCGAGAAATCCAGGACCAAGCAACGAAGGACGACCAACCCAGGGCCCAGGAGAAGAAGAACACCGAGGACCTCAGAGCTCAATCCCCCTGATACTTGCTATCCGGGATGAGTGAATGTTCCCCTTAGTAGGGAGTGTGATAGCCGATCGCTAGGGGGTGTGAAAAATCACACCCTTTCTACGCTAATAGGCTCAAGTCGATAATAATAATAATATTTAAACCTCAGTGTGGTAATTTTGGAAATATCATACACATGTCAAAGGCAATATTGTCCCTAGCAATGCAAAAAGTGTGCATTAGCCTTAGTGTCCGTAATATACAAACAGAATACAAATTTCATGTCCAATATTGCTTCCGGAAATTTGAATTGAGTTTATCTTCTCACTAAGTACAAGTAGGTAGCCGTTTGAAATTATCTTCGTCTAAAGATTCGAAAAATACCCATATTCGGACAAAATCGAGGACAAAATACGATAGCTGCTCAAAAATAATGAACGAGATTCTTTCAAACGAGCGGACGTCTCGACGGACTATCGCAATTGGCTATTATTTAAAAATTCTTCATTCGTAAGTCAAATATTTCTCTGCAGGGGTCAATTATAATTTTCATCTAAGTATATTTTCCTCAATCACCACGTTTCCATTCTTATATTCTTTTTAAACACTAAAAATGAGAAAATCTCAAAGAAATTCCTAACTATACAGGGTGTCCCTGAAAATGTGGGAAATATCTCGGATTCAGATAGAACATAAAAAATGAAGATGATAAGTTCCCATATTTTTTTTCCTAGCGGCCCTCCCTACGAAGATACGACCTCCTAAATGACGTAACTGGAAATCCATTTTAGTGGAATAAGTTTCAAACTATTATAATTGGATGAAAATTTGATATGATTAATAATATTAAGGACCTCTTAAATCACCGCACTCAATTGCAATTACATAGCTTGTTCAGTTTGCCAGGGGCGGGCTGTGTTGCACATTTTAATGCTTACATTTTTAACACCCTGTATGATGTGGTGCTAAAAAAACAAATTTGGATACCTTGAACATTAAGCTAAAGAAAAGGTACTCTTGTTCAGTGTATATAAATGAACCGTTTTCGAAAAAAAAATAATGCAAGAAGTAAGTTATTGAAATTAATTCCACTGAAATTAATTTCCAGTGGCGTCATTTAGGAGGTCGTATCTTCGTATAGGAAGGGCCACTAGGAAAAAAAATTATGGGAACTTGTCATCTTATTTTTTATGTTCTATCTGAATCCGAGAGATTTCCCACATTTTCCGAGACACCCTGTATAGATGCTCATAATAAGCCTCGTGCGAAATTTTGTGGCCGTAGTTTTAACAGAACCATAGAAAATTCAATTGCAATATTGAAAAGAATAATTTTTATATTTTCATAATAAGATATCTGATTCGAATGAAATTTATTTTGTGAATGCAGATTGATACACTGAATGTTTATGCAGAATTTCAAGAGGACCTCATCATCAGCACCATATACAGTGAAACTTCCCTATAACGAAAGCGCTAAATCCGCAAAAAACTTCGTTATAAAGAAATTTCGTTATACAGAAAATTTGTTTCTATAGTCGGCAATGCCGCGGTCGACTTCACTGATAAATTTAAGTTTATCTATCAAACTTAAGCACTTCCTTTTAGACATTTTTGCACAACTTTTCACACTAGCGTAATGGTTAGATAGAAACCAAACAGCCAGGGGTGTATTTAAAACTATTTCAGAAGGATCTCCCTGACCGCCGTTATGATTTAGTTTGAGGTCGGGATTTATTACGTACGTCCGAAAAATTTCGGAAAAAACCCACCCTTATACCTTCTTACCAATACCTATTCAAAGAGTGATGTTCTTTCAATATTTCGTTATAGAAAGAATTGCTTCGTTTTAGAGGGTGTTTTTAACATGGAATTTGAATTCAAGGTGCAATGTCTTGTACGAAATTCGTTATACAGAGAAATTCCACTGTAAATTATCTTTTTTTGATTATTGATTTTTAAATATTCCATTTTCGAATAATTTCAAGGATATACTTCTGATCGTGCTGAGATTTTGCATTCATATACCTAGCATGAATCTCAAGTCCTGTACAAAATTTTTGGGTAATAGCCTCATTGCTCCACCAATGAACGAGCACCCAAAAGCACCTTCTCAGGGCTTTCTTGAATTTTTATTTTTACTTTAACGGACTCGTTTGAAACATGGCAAAGGAAAACACAAAAAGCGACAATCTTAGGAAAGCCACTATCAGTCCCAGGACGTGGAAAAATCGGTCGGGAATTCTACGCAGAAAAAGCTAGAAAAGTCTATTTATTTCTATCTTCGAGTTCGATAAAATATGGCCATTCAAAATTTTTGCTCCTCAATATCTCAGACAAAACGAAGCCAATCGGAATGAAATTAAATACATAAAAGATGCTCATAATAAGCCTCATGCAAAATTTTTGGCCATAGTGTTAACAAAACCATAGAAAATTCAAATGGAATATTGAGAAGAAGAATCTTTATACATATTTCCATAACAAGATATCCGATTCCAATGAAATTTATTTTGTGAATGAAGATTGATATACTGAATGTTCATGCAAAATTCAAAGAGGATCCAATCATCTGAATTATATAATTTCATTTTTTGAATTGTCAAGTTTTTACCTATTTCAGGAATAATTTCCAGGATATAATTCCGATCGTGCTGAGATTTTGCATTTGTATATTTAGTATCCATCTCAAGTCCTATACAAAATTTTGAGGTGATAGCATTATTGCTCCACCAATGAACGAGCGCTCAAAAGCTCCTGCTCAGACAATTTCTCAATTTTTTAATTTTTACATTAAACAACTGGTTTGTAACGTCCATAAATTAATTCCACAATCAAGGCCTCAAAATCCCTGCGTCATAAATATAACAACATTTTTTTAACTCAACATGTACGATTTTTCTCACTTTTTTCCGCGTCACACGACCGATCTTCATGGCGAAAATGACAGAGGGCTCAGGAAAAACGTCAACGCACCAAATTTTCGCCGAAAGAAAAAGATCCATCGGCAATATTAGTATTTTTCTTCATTCTCCATACGTTCCACGAAATGGTAAAGGAAAACACAAAAAGCGGCAATCTTAGGAAAGCCACTATCAGGCCCTGGACGTGGAAAAATCGTTCGGGAATTCTACGCAGGAAAAGCCGGAAAAGTCTATTTATTTCCATCTTCGAGTTCACATTCCGGTAATTTTATTGATGTTATTCCATACGTCAGAAGAGAAACTTGTCCATGGGGTGACATTCTGACGAATTTCTTCTGATATAATACGATTAGGGGAGGGGGTGTGAGTCAAATTTCCCGCTTTCGGATAGAGGAAATTTGGTGGGAATATCTGTGAAAAATATTGCTATTGAGGTTAATATTAATTTTATCTTATTTGATATTTTGATTGTCAATTTCTTCTGAATTCTTGAACTACTTTTTGTACAATAAAAATATGAGTTTAATTTTGTAAGATTCTTATTGAAAATAGGGTGAAATAAAAAATCATTAATCTAACTTGAAAATTTAAAGTTTTCTTGTTCTACTCAGGCTACACTTCTCTTTTGACATTGTTGTTTATGCCTACTTCATACATTAATTTTCTTCGGCACTATAATAAAGTTTTTCCAATAAGAGGTGTTATTTTGATATTCTAAGAAATATGCCATTTTTCAATATAAATGATCACATGTTTATTTCATTATAAAGAGGAAGCTATGCCGTTAATAGTGAAAAATAACATCAGGCAAATGACCACCACGACCACCCTTACAGACCATATTATTTTAATGAAATTTTCCATAACCAAATCGCAAAGTGGCTGCCCTATGTCCTCGATAGCCTCACGAATTCCATCTTTGAGGTGTTGAATCGACGCTGGGTTATTGGCGTAGACCTTCTCTTTCACATGGTATCGGTGGCCAATTGTGATCAACTCTTCGAGAGATAACACGGTCCGAAAACTTTTCCCGCAAAAGGTCAATGGTTTCGTTGCTTGTGTGGCACGTAGCGCCGTCTTGTTGAAAATAAACGTTTTTCAGATCAATCCTATCGAATTTCAGCCATGAAAAATCATTAATCATCTCTTGATAGCGCAATCCATTTACCGTAACTGTTGCTCCAACACTTTCGGCTACAGCAGCTATATTCTCGGCTGTTTTTGAGCGACGTGCACGGGTTTTATTCTTCACTGTACAAAGAGCTCGAATTTTTCCACCAATTTCTTTATTGCGGTCCGACGAGGTGCTTCACGACGACCCAAAAATGTTCGAGTTTTACGAACCGTTTCTACTTATCAAATGTCAAAAAATGACAGCTTCAAACTTGACAGCTACCGAAATACTCAACATAACACCTTTTATTGGAAAACTCTTCATTAGCTTTGAGTTCACGACATAGAAATTCAGTGCTTCAATAGCAGCTTGACTATCAACATGGATCTTTATCTAATACCCTTGTTACTTTCCAGGTTTAACTTTATATAGCAAGGCATTTCTACCTGAGAAACACTCGAATAGGAGCATAGTACACACATGGTTTTTTGCCCGTATTTATCTCCATCGTAGTTTTGAAACCATCTGTATATCTCATTCTCCCTTATTCCATCGTATCGAATTAAAGTTATTCTCGCTTCTTGTTCAGAGAAAGCCAGGCTCTCGAAAGAAAAGCCATAAAACCTGAGAATGTTTTTTTGATTTGAAGGATCAGCTCATCCTTGCTGTGATATCAAGCGTTTCAAACTCTGTTAACAGAATATTTAAAACAGAACAGCTATGCTGGCTATTACCCAATTTCTTAAAGTAAAGGGTTTTCCAATAAGAGGTGTTATTTTGAATAGCCCGCTATTTCGGTAGATGTCACGTTTGAAGTTGTCATATTTTGACATTTGAAAAATAGAAATTTCGCCATTAATGAAAATGGAACGATACACGCTTCAAGAACGCATTGAAATTATTAAAATTCAATATAAAAATGGTGAAAATTTGGCAGAGACGGTTCGTAAAACTCGAACATTTTTGGGTCGTCGTGAAGCACATTGTCGAACCGCAAAAAAAAACCGAAGAAAACCCAGGTTTGTCCATTCCTCGTCGTCCTTTAGAATTAGGCATTCCACAAACGACATTACACCGTATTTTGCATAAAGATTTGGGCCTTTAGGCTTATGAAGTTTAGTTAACACAAGAACTAAAGCTCTTTTTCGGGAAAAGTTTCCGGACCGTGTTATCTCTCAAAAAGGTGATCACAATTAGCCACCGAGATCTTGTGATTTAACACCTTGCGACTTCTTCCTTTGGGACCACGTGAAAGAGAAGGTCTACACCAATAGCCCAGCGTCGATTCAAGACCTCAAAGATGGAATTCGTGAGGCTATCGAGGACATAGGGCAGCCACTTTGCGATTTGGTTATGGAAAATTTCATTGAAAGGATATGGTCCTGTAAACGTGGTCGTGGTGGTCATTTGCGTGATTTTATTTTCCACTATCAACGGCATAGCTTCTTCTCTTTTAATGAAAAAAACATCCGATCATTTATGTTAAAAACTGGCATTTTTCTTTGAATATAAAAATAACGCACACCTCTTATTGGAAAACCCTTCACAATGAAGTGTGAATCATGAAGAAATCATATCCTATGAACTGAATCTATGTCTGGCTCTTTATCCAAATAGCTCGCTTAGTTAGTCGGAGAAAGCTCCTGACACCCCATCAGTTCTTTTCTGGAAATATCCAGCATCTACAAGCTACTTGATCCAAACATCCTTTGTCCACAGAATGTGTAAAACCAGAGAGCCTTTCATTCTTCTGCTCATACACGGCGAACTCTCAATTCCTCTTACTCTTCACCCCTTCTGACCCATGTGTCGCAACCCCCACCCCTCAACCGCAGGTATCAGAAGAAAATTTCCACAAGGATATAATTCGAACACGTGAAAAGGCCGCCACTCGTACGCCTCCTCTAATTTTCCGGAATTGAATGAAAAACCAGCAGAAAGTCGAGCACATTCGAACCTGAAAATTCAAAGAATCCTTGTTCCTTTGAACCTCTCCACCACATTCGAGAAGCCCATAATTAAAAGAGAAAGAAAAAGAGCCACCATTGAGCATTGAGTTCACAGAAGAGAACAGCCGTATGTCATTAAGCTCTCCACTCTGTGTGTATACACGTCGACTTCTATGATTCGAATAGTGTAATTATAATCTACTAATGATTTAATTGACAGCTTTTCTCTATGATGCGGGCCCTTGGGCTGTCGTAAATACCAACGTAAAAGAGTGAAATACTGGAGAACCTGGCCTACTCGAATTCGTTCGTAGCGATGCTCTTTTATTCGAATCATGTTGAACAATTGAGGCGGAGGGAGCGTTTGCGACGTTGGTAATGAACAATTTCGTGTATAATTAAAAGAATGAGAGCTAGAGGGCTTGGACAGTCCCTTCAATTGTCTATATTTTAATGGTTCGTTGTCTAATTGTCGGTTGAATGCTGGTATACTGTTTGAAGGTTGGTGGTTCATTGGTGGCGAAGAAAGAAAGGCTATCAATGAGCTCGATTGTCCTTTCATTAGAGTTTTTATGTGGGTCACTTGGTTCGTTATTGTTCTTAGGCGTTGATAGGGTTTAGGAAGGGGCATAGTGAAAAAAAAGGACTTTTGTCATCGGGCCTGTGAAATAATTGACATCTGACATAGGCAGAATGTTTCACTAGAATCTCTCTACAGTGGAACTTCCCTATACAGGGTGTTCCTAAATTGAACGTACAAACGAAAAGGGGAGATTCCTTGAGTGAGTTTAAGAAAAAAAAGTCCCATAAACATGGGGTCGCAAACGTTTCGTTTTCGAGATACAGAGTGTTGAAGTTTGAATTTTTTTTCTCATAGTATCTACACTTCACAAGATATTCAACTGAAATTTGGCATAGATATTACATTTGAGAGTTCCCACCACGTGACATGGCAATTTCGATAGAAGATCTACAGGGTGATATTTTTTCTGGAACACTGCCACCTGTTCTTCTGCAGAACTTTTTTTTGGTGAGCAACTGTTAATTTGAAAAAATGTAAAAAGAAGCTTTGTTCTTATACTAAACTTTTCGGTCTCTTGTAGTTTTGTCGTATCTACCAACGATTTTGAGAAAAAAAATTTGAACGATCCTCTCGAAATCCTCGTGAAAATCCAAATTATGATGGAAAGGCCACTTTGTAAGCTGTGGTGAATGAATTCAGTGTCAGTTTTTATGGAAATTTTCCTGATCTGTAGCGATGATTCATAAGGATTCGATAAACTTGTATAATCAACACATGTTTCGATTAAAACTTTAACACCCTGTATCTCGAGAACGAAACGTTTGCTACCCCATGTTTATGGGACTTTTTTTCTTAAACTCACTTAACGAATCTCCCCTTTTCGTTTGTACGTTCAATTAAGGAACACCCTGTATAACGAAAGCGCTAAATCCGCAAAAAATTCGTAATAAAGAAATTTCGTTATATAGACATTTTCGCACAACTTTTCACACCAGCGTAATGGTCAGATTGAAACCAAACAGCCAGGGGTGTATTTAAAACTGTTTCAGAAGGATCTCTCTGCCCGCCGTAATGATTTAGTTTAAGGTCGGGATTTATTACGTACGTCCGGAAAAATTTCGGAAAAAACCCACCCTTATATCTTCTCACCAATACCCATTCAAAGAGTGATGTTCTTTGAATATTTCGTTATAGAGAGAATTTACTTCGTTTTAGAGGGTGTTTTTAACATGGAATTTGGATTCAAGGTGCAATGTCTTGTACGAAATTTGTTATACAGAGAAATTCGTTATACAGACGTTCGTTCCACTGTATATAAAAATCAATTGCTGTTCGTTAGTCCCGCTAAAACTCGAGAACGGATTTATCTTATCTGGTTTTGAAATGATCTAAGGAAGGTTAAAAAAGTGAGAAAAAGTCATACTCGGTCACAGAAACCACAACGTTGCCCATAATAGTGTGCGCTATTAGAATAACTATTGTCAAATTTTTAATTTAGAATTTTTCTGAATGAACCGTAGATATAGTAAAGTAATAAAGTATAGAAGCAATTGTAGATAAAGTATAGTATTGATTTATTAGTACAGTCAAAATGCCAGCAAGACACATAAGAGCAAATTTGAGTCGTATAGGACAAACCATTCTAGAGTTTTGCGAGATAGAATAGCACAAAATCAGGAGAACAAATCCAACAGAAAAATGCAGATGTGCGTGCAAACATGGCGCTGTTACGTGCAACACAATCGCCAGAGGCAATAAATGGAAGGAATCAACAAATAGAAGGGCGTAGATTCGTAGTCGACTGACGCAGAACATCAAACCAGGAGAAAACAAAAGTATTATCTAAAAATAATGTAGAATTGTAGATTAATGGCTAAACAACTCAAGCCGGGCCAGCTAGTATCGTTTTAGGAAAACGTATTGCTTTGGTTTAGAAAAGACCAAAGCAATGGGACACAAGAGTATAGGACTCAAACCTACAGCAAGTCAAATGTAATAGCATTATGCTGCAAGGTTATCCAAAAAGATTAAAAGAATTGTAATTAAGTACAAGGTGAAAGCAGCATTCAAACTCAAGATACAATGGCTAAACAAAAAAAAATCTGATCATGACAATTAACTGACCAAAACTTGCGTTTATGAAGTACCTTTGTGAATGTGGAATAACCTATATTCAAGAAACTAAATGGAATTTAAACATTACGAATCGAAAACATTACGTGAAAAACTTGCTCCACAGGTAGATACTTCTAAATGAAAGCTAGTCCAACATGCTTTGAATAATAAATTTCTTGACCATAAGTCGCTGTCATTAATAACTGAATGAATAACTATTGTTGATTCTTTTCAGAATGTCTGTAGTAGCTGCACTTTTACCAAAACTATAGTATGAATAAATTGAAAAATATGTATTTTACAATTTTTGAGCCTCGTTCTTCGAGCTACGAGTGCTATATCGTTTTGCCAAATGTCTGAAATTTTCGAATTTTGATCCGAAAATGATCTCAAACGATAGAGTTAACTCCCTGATGACGAATTCGTGGTCAAATTCAATTCTGTCCGTGGATCCGTCCGTTAGCACAATAACTTTCGAAGCGATTGTCCTAGAGACTTGAAATTTTCAGAATGACTTCGGGTCCCAAATGGCTCGGTTAAGTTCGTTAACCAGCCAAATCGTACAGGGTATGGCCATTCAGAATTTCTGTTCCTCAATATCTCAGAAAAAACGAAACCACTCGAAATTAAATATTACGGACAAATGCAAGATGCTGATAACAAGCCTCATGCCAAATTTTGTGGCCATAATGTGAACAGAACCATAGAAAATTCCATTGGAATATTAAAAAAAACTTCATCTTTCCATAAAAAGATATCTGATTCGAGTGAAATTTTTTTTGTGAATGGAGATCGATATTCTGAATGTTCATACAAAATTTCGTGGCCATAATGTGAACAGAACCATAGAAAATTCAATTGGAATTATGAAAGAAGAATCTTTACATTTCCATGACAGAATGTCCGATTCGAGTGAAATTCATTTTGAGAATGTAAACTAGTGTACTGAATGTTTATGCAAAATTTCAAGGGGATCGCATCATCAAAACCATAGAATTCAAATTTTTTAATCATTTATATTTAATTAATTTCCAAAATATAATTCCGATTGTGCAGAGATTCTGCATTTATATATTTGGTAGCAATCTCAAATCACATATAAAATTTTGAGGTACTAGTCTCATTGCTCCACCAAAGAACGAGGGCTCAAAAGCTCAGGGCTCTTCTAAAATTTTTCTACTGCAATTCTCGATATATCCGAATATAATCAGATTCAACGAAATACAAAACAGCAGAGAAACCTTACACGGAAGAAAAATTTAAGGATAAACAGCAGTTCCCCCAAGAAATTGTATACGTTCAGAAGGGCCATTCAACGAATATGTTAACGCAACAATTCACACTCGTGAGATATTGGAATGTGATTTGAGACACTTGAAAACAGCCAATTCAGTGTCGATTCAATGTGGCGTGAAAGAAGTTCCTTGTCCCGTTCTGGAAAAATACCGAATTTTATATTCAATAATATTTTCGATGCTAAGGGATGACATGGATGGGGAGATTTGTATGAAGGAAATCGCGATATACCGTTTTTATATACGTTTCTGTTGATGTGAATTTCTTGATGGTGGCGATTGAAATATTATATGGATTATTGCCATCATTTTTGCTTCTTGTAGTCAACGTGTCGGAATTATATTCTGGAAATTATTCAAAAAATGAAATGAATGTAAAAAATAAATAATTACAAAAATTAAATTTTATGGTTCTGATGATGCGATCCTCTTGAAATTTTGCATGAACATTCAGTATATCAGTTTTGATTCACGAAATAAATTTCACTTGAATCGGTTATCCTGTTATGGAAATATAGAGATTCTTCTTTTCAATATTCCAATTGAATTTTCTATGGTTCTTTTGACACTATGGCCACAAAATTTTGCATGAGAATTCAGTATAACAGTCTTCATTCACAAAAAAATCACTCGAATCGGATATCCTGTTATGGAAATATAAAGATTCTTCTTTTCAATATTCCAATTGAATTTTCTATGGTTCTGTTAACATTATGGCCACAAAATTCTGCATGAACATTCAGTGTATCAATCTTTTTTATGAAATATATTTCTTTCCAATCGGATATTTTTTTATGGAAATATGGAGTTACTTCTTTTCAATGTTTCAATTGAATTTTCTATGGTTCTGTTTACACTATGGCCACAAAATTTTGCATGAAGCTTATTATGAGCATCTTGCATATGGCCGCATTCCATTTCGATGGGTTTCGTTTTGTCTGATATATTGAGGAACATAAATTTTGATTGGGCATATTTTATGGAGCACCCTGTACGATTTGGCTGGTTAACGAACTTAATCGAGCCATTTGGGAACCCAACTCACCCTAAAAATTTAAAGTCTCAAGGACAATCCCTTCGAAACTGAATTTGACCACGAATTCGTCATCAGGGGGTAGAACACCCTATCGTTTGAAGGATTACATAAGTCGAATGAATCAAGATCGAGTGGTTAGAATATCAAGAGATCAATAACTGCTAGGAAGAAGAAGTGTTGAAGGACATAAAAAGGTGGTGTTAAGGCTTGACCAGATAATGTCGAAGATGACAAATTTTCGAGGAGGAACGACAATAGGCCTATTTGGAATGATTAAGAAGATGAAGACTTCATGCGTAGATTTTCCAAATGATCCTGGAAATTAGGAAAATAATTCAATATCAGCCCTAGATATATTACAATTATTATTGTCGCATTTCCAGGAATCTCTCTGAAGAAATACCCCTGGACTCACCCCAAAAAAATCGTGATGTTCTTATCTACCTACACCAGAAAGCTCCTGAAGTTGTTTCTAACTGAGCTTCGGATGATGGTGGTTACAAACATCATTTGTTAGCAGATGAGATTTGCGAGCAGAAATTGCTGAACAAATCGTATGCAAGTGTCCAGAGCTGGCTGGTCTAAAGCTGGGTTTAGACGAAGCGCACCCACTCGCGAGTCAAACCTCGCCACCTACTCGCGCACCAAAACTCATCCTCGCGCTAGTGTTTACACGACGCGCTGGATTCGCCTGGAAGGGCGAGCCAGGATGAGAAGGCGAGGTAGTAATCAGCCTCGTATAGAGTCGTACAGTTCAGCATGGCTACACATTCAATTACCGCGTCGTTTGCTTTCCTAGCAATGTGTCACTTAAAAAAAATGAGATTGAAAAAAAATAGGAAGGAGCGTCGGTGGTGGGCTAAGGAATTATTTCGCCGGCGATTGCAGTATGGTTGCAGATTGATGGCCGATATGGTGGTAGACCCTGCTGAAGAAACCATAAAAAAATTCCTGCGCATGACGTTTGAAGATTTTGAACACCTGCTAGCTGTTATTTCGCCGAAAATTGCAAAAATGGACACAAATCATCAACCCTTTCATCTTTGCCTTCAATGCAGGAATCGGAATTGACAGAACAGAACTTATCTCATTCCATGCATCCTGTCTTTTATTTTTGTTGTGGTACATTTTTTCTTTGGGATTCCACAATACCACCCGCTGTTTATACAGGGTGTTCCTAAATTGAACGTACAAACGAAAAGGGGAGATTCCTTGAGTGAGTTTAAGAAAAAAAAGTCCCATAAACATGGGGTCGCAAACGTTTCGTTTTCGAGATACAGAGTGTTGAAGTTTGAATTTTTTTCAAGTTTTTTCTCATAGTATCTACACTTCACAAGATATTCAACTGAAATTTGGCATAGATATTACATTTGAGAGTTCCCACCACGTGACATGGCAATTTCGATAGAAGATCTACAGGGTGATATTTTTTCTGGAACACTGCCACCTGTTCTTCTGCAGAACTTTTTTTTGATGAGCAACTGTTAATTTGAAAAAATGTAAAAAGAAGCTTTGTTCTTATACTAAACTTTTCGGTCTCTTGTAGCTTTGTCGTATCTACCAACGATTTTGAGAAAAAAAATTTGAACGACCCTCTCGAAATCCTCGTGAAAATCCAAATTATGATGGAAAGGCCACTTTGTAAGTTGTGGTGAATTAATTCAGTGTCAGTTTTTATGGAAATTTTCCTGATCTGTAGCGATGATTCATAAGGATTCGATAAACTCGTATAATCAACAGATGTTTTCGATTAAAACTTTAACACCCTGTATCTCGAAAACGAAACGTTTGCTACCCCATGTTTATGGGACTTTTTTTCTTAAACTCACTTAAGGAATCTCCCCTTTTCGTTTGTACGTTCAATTAAGGAACACCCTGTATAGTTCGATAAGTTCCAGGCACTTCGCTTGGTCCATTTTCCCTGCGTAAATAGAATACTAAAGCCGGCGCACTCGCTAGTCTCGACTAGCTCCAAATTCTTGTTCAAACGACAGAGTGAGGTTTCTTTGATGCGCGACAGAAAACCGACCGGCGACGGCTCGCCCCGAGGACGAGGAGCCTCACGGCGAGGAGCATGTTTACACGATGCGAGGGAGCGGAAGCGAGGCTGGTGCGCGAGTAGGTGCGCTTCGTCTAAACCCAGCTTAAGAACAATTCATTTGGGGAAACAATATTGGACCTCCTTGGGTTTTCGTGAATGAGTATGGTAGAGAAGAAAAGGACTACACTTTGAATAATACGAAATGAAAAAATACGCGTTAATAGGAACGGAGGTATAATATAAACAATGAAAGCAGAGAATAATATTAATTTATTAAAATCAACCAATATTAACCCCATACTTCGGAATTAATCCCGTCAACGCACAAAGAACATGCATAGTGGTAATATTAAATAGAGCATCCATAGATAGCTATTTCGCCCTATTTGGGGATCTACAGTATGGAGGAGCTCCGTCTGAAAGGCATTCTAGGTTCCCTTATTTGAAGAAATGTTGCCTATTTCTGAGAATAACAGAACCAAAACGCCATCTCTTGGGATCCTTACGAACACCTACCTCCGATGCATGAACTTTGAACGAAGTGCGAGATATTTATCCGTTTTTCATACAAACTGGTGGTAGTCCAACTATGTGGATTAAACCTTCAGTCGATGAAGTGGAAACCCTCGATTAATCGTCATAAACCAGACGTGGTGATAATAATAGTACGAAATGAAAATTAACGCGTTAATAGGAACGCAGGTATAATATGTATAAACAATATAAACTCAGATGAAGCTCCTCCATACTGAAGAGCCCCAAATGGGGCGAAATAGCTATCTATGGGTGCTCTGTTTGATATTACCACCATGCCTGTTCTTTGTGTGTTGAAGGGATTAGTTCCGAAGTATGAGTTTAATATTGGTTGATTTTAATCAATTAATATTATTCTCTGCCTTCATTAGTTCAAATAATATTATTAATACTACCTATTTGAGTTCATATTTGAGTGCATTTGGCGTCTCTGAACACCTTTACGTACATTCCCATCTCGCGTACGCCCAATTCCGAACAATATACCGCCAAAACGACGTATTTGTCACCTTTCACATGCAAAACCGGTCCTTGAGCGAAGAAATATCCCCGATATCGCTATTCGCGCGAATACGCTCGTCGGGGGTGCGATTTCCGGTAATTTACGAGGGAATAATGTCAATTTCGGAAGCTGCGACGTCTTTCGGATATTGCTGAGAGACGCCGTGGCCGATTCCCAGGTCGTGACGAACACTAAATTCTTCTTCTTTTTATTCCGATGGCCTATGGATGAACTGTGGATAGGGTCTCGGAGACGTCGTTGAGAAAGTCCCAGGACTAGGATTTGTCACGAGTCGAATTGAATTGAATTTCGATGAAGTTTTCGGGGAAATTTATTGGATCGAGTTCTACAGTTGGTTGTAAGAGAAGCTTTTGAACTTTTATTGTGATGGATGGACCATCTTTCGGTTGAAATTTGAATCACCAATTATTTCGAATCTGACCGTACTTGTTTCGTTTTATTCTCTAGCGAAATTCAGTATACAGTGTGTTTGGTCATGACTTACGATAATTTAAGGTCATCAAATATACCTAATATTATCGACAAAAACACCCAAACCTGGAAGTTTACCCCCTTAGTTTTGGAGTAGCCCCCATTTTAAATTTATTTTTTTATTTTCGTTGACCTTTCCAAATAATATCGATTCCTTTGGACATAAAGGTCCTACAGATGTGAAAAAATGTTTTTTGAAAGATGATACTACCAGCTTTCATTGAAGTATAACAATATAAAAACATTCAAATTGATAACGCCATAAAAAAATTCTTTCAAAAAGTTCATAGTGAAAATATGTACTGATTTCTCAGTAAATCCACAATAGTACAAGAACTAGCACATTGAAGTATAATTTTTTTCAATGATTTAACACGCAAGGAGACAAGCTACAAAACAACACTCACATCATTTCTGTAAGTTACATAATTTGAGAGTTATTGCTGTTCGAACATGACCCTTATGAAAATTGGTGAAAAAAAAACCTCAGTAATGTACTTTCGATAATTTTCAATGATCAAACAAACAAATTAATCATAAAAATTGCTCAAAATGGCCTCCTCTGCTTTGTAGACAGGCAGTGGCCTTCATGACGACCTGTCTTGTGTCTTTTGCTAGCGAAGTGATCATGTTCGAACAGCAATAACTCTCAAATTATGTAACTTACAGAAATGATGTGAGTGTTGTTTTGTAGCTTGTCTCCTTGCGTGTTAAATCATTGAAGTTGAATGTTTTTATATTGTTATACTTCAATGAAAGGTGGTAGTATCATCTTTCAAAAAACATTTTTTTCACATCTGTAGGACCTTTATGTCCAAAGAAATCGATATTATTTGGAAGGGTCAACGAAAATAAGAAAGTCAATTTAAAATGAGGGCTACTCCAAAACTAAGGGGTAAATTCCAAGTGTGGTTGTATTTGTCGATAATATCAGGTATATTTGATGACCTTAAATTATCGCTAAGTCATGACCAAACACACTGTATAATATCTGCGAAACGGAATGAATCGATTAATGATGGAATAACGTTGGGAATTATTATAAATTTATTCCCAAAACCAGGACAATTGTTCCGAAATTACACAATAATAGCGTACAGAATTTGATCGCAAAGAAAAACCAATAGTATCCGCTATACGCTGGTTCATTAATGAACTCCGTTTAACTGATTCCATTGTTGATGCGCCAACACGTGTTTGGTGCGGCTTGTTGAGCAGAGGCATCATTGACCAATATTTCTTTGGAAAATGTGACAGTGCAACCATTGCGGTCAATGCAGACAACGGCCGATTCCCAGGGCGCGACGACAACTAAACTCTTCTTCTTCTTCTTTCCGATGGTTTATGGATGAACTGTGGATAGGGTCTCGGAGACGTCGTTCAGAAAGTCCCAGGACTAGGATTTGTCACGAGTCGAATTGAATTTCGATGAAGTTTTTGGGGAAATTTATTGGATTGAGTTGGAATGTTCTACAGTTGGTCGTAAGGATAGCTTTCGAAGTTTTACTGTGCAAGGGGGCATCATTGGTCATATTTCCTCGAAAATGAGGTCGGTACAACCATAACGGTCCATGAAGATATAAGACCATGATAACTGATTTTTTGCGCTCCCTCTTGATGGTATTGATATGACCAATGTTTGATTTCAACAGGATTCTGAAAGTGGCCACACATTTCATGCCACAATCGATTTATTGCGTCAAAAGTTTGAGGACCGTTTAATTAGCCTAAATGGTGATATCTATTGGCCACCAAGAAGCTGCGAGTTGGCACCGTTGGACAATTTACGAGGGAATAATGTTAATTTCGGAAGCTGCAACGTATTTTGGATATTGCGGAGGGACGCCGATTCTCAGGTCGTGACGAACACTAAATTCTTCTTCTTCTTATTCCGATGGCCTATGGATGAACTGTGGATAGGGTCTCGGAGACGTCGTTGAGAAAGTCCCAGGACTAGGATTTGTCACGAGTCGAATTGAATTGAATTTCGATGAAGTTTTTGGGGAAATTTATTGGATCGAGTTGGAATGTTCTACAGTTGGTCGTAAGGGTAGCTTTCGAAGTTTTACTGTGAAAGGGGACATCATTGGTCATATTTCTTTGAAAATGAGGTCAGTGCAACCATAACGGTCAATGAAGACTCCTATAGGACCATGATAACTGATTTTTTGCTCACTCTCGATGGTATTGATGTGAACAATGTTTGGTATCAACAGGATTCTGCAAGTAGCCACACATCTCATGCCACAATCGACTTATTCGACTTAGTCATAATTTGATGACCGTTTAATAGCCTTAATGGTGATATCAATTGGCCGATAGGAATCTGCGACTTGACACCGTTGGACTATTTACGAAGGAATAATGTCAATTTCGGAAGCTGCGACCACTTTCGATTATTGCTGAGAAACGCCAGTTCTTCTGTGATGTACCCAGTTAGGGTAGGTTCGGCCAAATCGTCTAAACACTTGAGGGTTGGCGAATAATACTTATCATACTCATCGAAGATGTTTATTACTTAGAACATTCAGAACTCACTTCGCTATTGGCGTAGACGTTCTCTTCCACGTGGCCCCAAAGGAAGAAGTCGCAAGGTGTTAAATCACAAGATCTCGGTGGCCAATTGTGATCACCAATTTCGGCCATAAAAAATTATTAATCACCTCTCAATAGCGCAATCCATTCTCCGTAACTGTTGCTCCAGCCTCATTTTCGAAAAAGTAAGGTCCAATGACTCTGCCGAACCATAAACCGCACCAAACAGTCACACGTTGAGTATAGAGAGGCTTTTCAACAATAACTCTTGGGTTTTCCGAGCCCCAGATGCGACAATTTTGCTTGTTGACGAAGCCACCGAGGTGGAAATGGGCGTCATCAATAAAGATGATTTTTCGATGGAATTCCGGATCATTTTCATGCATTTCAACGATCCAATCAGCAAAGACACGACGTTGTTAATCGACCGGCTTGAGTTTTTGTATTAACTGAACTTTATAAGCCTTAAGACCCAAACCTTTATGCAAAATACGGTGTAGTGACGTTTGTGGAATGCCTAATTCCAAAGAACGACGAGGAATGGACAAACCTGGGTTTTCTTCAACACTTGCGGCTACAGCAGCCATATTCTCGGCTGTTCTTAAGCGACGTACACGGGTTTTATTCTTCACATCAGTAACTTGTCCCAGCAGCTCGAATTTCTCCACCAATTTCTTTATTGCGGTCCGACAAGGTGCTTCAAGACGACCCAAAAATGTTCGAGTGTTACGAACCGTCTCTGCCAAATTTTCACCATTTTTATAGTGAATTTTAATAACTTCAGTGCGTTCTTGAAGCGTGTATCGCTCCATTTTCATTAATGGCGTAGTTTCTACTTGTCAAATGTCAAAAAATTACAGATTCAAACGTGACATCTACCGAAATAGCGGGCTATTCAAAATAACACCTCTTATTGGAATACCTTTTAGCCTAGATTATGTGTTATCTCGAGATCAGTTCTATCTATCCGAGACACGTATTCAAGATGACGTTAAGGTATACAGACCTTGATGTCTTACGTATAAAAATTACACATGCTGTTAGGACTGGTACATACTACAGGTACTTTCAACATGTTATTGGAGGTAAATCGAATTTTCCATGATTTTCACAATTGTGGATTGATAGACAAGATCAAAGAAATCAAAAGGGGCGTTCGGCATCGACATTGGACGTGTCGGATCGATCTGAACCGTTCGTTTATTACATCCGGATTGAGGGAAGTACACATCTGGAGCGTTCGTCATAAAAATCTGAGCAATCGGACGTCGATCTTTTCGCTCGGTCTATTTCGACGGAGCAAAGCGATTTTATCCATAGAGTTTTATGTTTTTTTATATATTTTTTTGTTTTATGTTGAGTTTCCTGATCCGACAACCGATAGATTGAAAAATTCTAACACTTTTATTCTTCTGTTTTCATTTATTCATTAAAAACTTAATTAATTCATTAAAATTTTTCGATATAGCTATCGTAGTTATGAATGGGCAGGAGGAGATATTGCTTTCTCGTTTCTTTTTCGTGTAATTAATTAATTAGTTAGGATCTTTCCTGTACAACTATCGCTGTATTGAACGACCAGAAGGGGATATTGCATTCCTCGTTTCCTTTGCATTCAGTGCCTTTGCATCTAATTATTCAATTGAGATTTTACGGAAGAGCTACGAAAAGGGTGAAAGTATCGTAAAAAGATGAGCATATTTCCCAAAATAGTGATCTTTGAAATCTCATAATTTTTAAAGGTAGAACAGAGCAGTATGTTCTGTGGCAGATGCTCTGTACCGTTCGTTTATTCGCAGATATTACAGATGAATCTGTACGATCTGTAGTCACGTGACTAAAAAATTCGTCTGTTCGCGGAGGTGAATGCCGAACGGGCTTTGAGAAGCCGGTAAACTAGTGGAATATCCACAATCCTACAAATATCTACCCCCAACCCCTGAGCCTCACAGAGATTCCGCTTAAATCTCTCAAAACCCCTTAATCACTCATCGCGTTTCCTGGTTAACTCATACCAACCTAACCACCTCGCGGCTTCCTGCGCGAAAAAAACATAAATCAAGCAGGTAGAACAGTCTACTTCAAATCTCCCATAACCGCGAGTTCAGAATTTGACTTTGAATGGGCCGTTTTTCAGACCGGTGCCGACGGCCGACGTTTCGGCATTATTAACGTCGTCGTCAGGAATCGCGAGGGCTTCCTGTCGGTTCCGGACGGCGGTCGCGTGCTTTCAAGAGCCGAAGACGAAGCCGGGGGCATCCGTCGTGAAGGAGACGGGCGGGAGCGGAGCCGGGGACGGCGTTCGGGACCTCGTTTTCATATAAAGGCTGTAATTCACGCGGTTCAAGTTGTAGACGAGATAATACGCGATGTTTTATTGTCGCGAGGCATTGTTATTGTATTTATTGCCGGGCGGGGGTGGCGGCATTATGGGTGTGGGAGCTAAAGGGTGATAGGTGGGTTGTGGAAGATTATTGTTTGATTGGGGTGCTGAATGGAGTGCTTGATACGAGGAAAAATAAAGAAAATCTTCGATTTTTCGTTTATAACTTTTCAGAACTCGTTAACCCTTGATTGTCCCATATATTCTGCCGGTCGATGAGAAAATAAAGGGTGTTCCAATAAGAGGTGTTGATTTGAATAGCCCGCTGTCATTTTTTGACATTTGACAAGTAGAAACTAGGCCATTAATAAAAATGGAACGATAAACGCTTCAAGAACCCTTTGAAATCATTAAAATTCACTATGAAAGTGGTGAAAATTTGGCAGAGACGGTTCGTAAAACTGCCTTGTCGGGCCGCCATAAAGAAATTGGTGGAAAAATTCGAGCTGTTGGGACAAATTAGTGATGTGAAGAATAAAACCCGTCTACGTCGCTCGAGAACAGCCAAGAATATTGCTGCTGTAGCCGAAAGTGTTGAAGAAAACCCAGGTTTGTCCATTCCGTTCTTTGGAATTAGGCATTCCACAAACACCATTACACCGTAGTTTGTATAAAGATTTGGGTTTAAGGCTTATGAAGTTCAGTTGACACAAGAACTGCCACACAAGCAACGAAACCATTGTTTTTTGTGCGGAAAAAGTTTCCAGACCGTGTTATCTCTCGAAGAGGTGATCACAATTGGCCACCGAGATCTTGTGATTTAACACTTTGCGACTACTTCCTCTGGGGCCACGTGAAAGAGAAGGTCTATTCCAATAGCCCAGCCTGGATTTAAGACCTCAAAGATGGAATTCGTGAAGCTATAGAGGACATGGGGCAGCCACTTTGCGATTTAAATATGGAAATTTTTATTAAAAGGATATGGTTCTGTAAGCGTGGTCGTGGTGGTCATTTGCCTGATGTTATTTTCCACTATTAACGGCATAGCTTCTTCTTTATAATGAAATAAACATCCGCTCATTTATATTGAAAAATGGCATTTTTCTTTGCATGTCAAAATAACACCTCTTATTATTAATCTTATTAATTTGCTATCTAGAGCTCAATCGAGTGCGGAGAAGATACTTCACGCTCGAAATAGGAATAATATTTTCCTTCAAACTGAAATATTTATAAGGTATCGGATCTTCAGTTTCATGGGTAGGTGTTGACAAGTAAACAAACCTTGTGTTGCTCTAAAATAAGAGATTTATTTTATATTGAACATAATTAAAATTCATATTACTATTATTATAAAATAAAAGAAACGACAATAAATGTTTATTCTTTCACTTATCAACTAATTTAATGAATGACAGTTTTTTCTGAGTCTATCTCATTGACGGGTCTACCCCCAAACACACTGAGATAAATAGACTATTTATCTTACATCAAGGGCGTAGCCAGGAATTAATTTCGGGGGGGGGTTTTGACATTTTGGCAATTGACTTTGTAGGTGCCGGAAATTGTGAGGGACGCTTTCTGTAGCAAGTATTTGTTGTTTTTAACTTTAATATCATTCATATTGCTGATATGAATTGATAATTTTAACTAGATTTTCGGAGATAAGTTGGTTTAACCCATTTAACCCTGAAACTATTTTTATCGCAAAATGATATTTCTTTCTGAAAATAACTCATTATTTCAGGATTACTCAACAGAAAAAAATATCAAAAAAATTCTGAAATGTTTATTTTTCTCAAAACCGCCTGTCCTTTAAAAAGGACGGTAGGGTTAAACACTACTCTAGGAACTTCATTATATCATATGAAAAAATACGAAATATTGTGCATTATTTATTCAATTTCCTGAAACGAACAAATATTACAATCATTTCGTATGCTATTTTATAAAACAATCCTTTGGATGAAGGCCCACATGACATTTCCGGCATATGAAATTTCCCTTTTTGGGACATACCGCACATCTTCGCTGAGTTGAAATATATTCAATCAGATGGTCCAGCCTATCATACTTGGAGAACTCATTGCAATGGATATGACACCTAATGTACTGAAATCGATCACGAGAAATCGCATTACTGACCAAGTTGTTACATACATCTTCACGATTTTGCCAATACATTTTTTTCTGCGAACCGTCAGGTAACCACTCAACAACTGCTATAAAACAGAGCAGCTCATCTTCTGTAACATTACCTGGTCGATTTTTCTGTTCGGCATATGTGTTGGTGAAGCAAATTATGCTGTCAATAACGTCTTTATCAAAAAATAATCTGAAGCATGCTGAAGGATATAAATTATTTGGGACAAATGAAATGTTCTCCCAACTAAAGGAGTTACAATTGAAATCATTTTGGCTGTGAGTGAACTGCTTCACCATGTTTGGTTTTCGTTCCACGAATTCTGATAGCGGTCTTTCGTCCTCAGTATCCCATTCATCAGTTAAAAAAACATTCACTCCACTTCTCAATTGAGAACCTGGTAAGTTATTCAGTTCGATTCCATTTTCATCCCCAGAATCTTCTACTGTGTCGCAGTCATCGTTAGAATTTTCGAGAGGAAAAATTGAAATACTGTCAGGAACTTCAATATCATTGTCATTTTCAATTCTTCCATCATTCAGCCAAAGATAACGGCTTTCGCCAATAATAATTATTCCTGATGAACAAAACATAAATCAGTATGAAAAGTAGTGTATAATCCTACGGTCCTTTTAAAAGGACGGCCATTTTCTCCCATGAATATTTTTATGAATTTTAGAGACAGCTCAAATGTGATGGAGAAAATACATTTAAACATATTTAAAGATTAGCAATATCATGAAAAAATTGTTCAAAACACATTTAAATTCACCAAAACTCACCTGCAATCACTCATCCCTCAAATTTCTGAAAAATAGTTTCACAAATATTCAAGATTCACCTACGAATTCTCAATCAGCACTGAAACTAACGAAACTTCATCTTGATTAGTATATCTGTCATCATATACTATCAGTTCCATCAATGCTGCGGTACCTGTATTAGAATTACAGGTGTCTTTTTCTGATGTCCTTTTAAAAGGACGGTAGGTTTAAATGGGTTAAGTGCAAAATGAAAGATTATTTTTGCAACAAAAAATAACTCTGAAACATTTCGGGGGGGTGGGGGGGGTTGGCTCGTTGTTGAACCCCCAAAACCCCCCCTGGCTACGCCCTTGTCTTACATATTATAAAATGAAAACATTAAGGCAACTCCTACACGTTTACATTATGTTCCATATCTAAATGGAGCTTTTCACACGAGTGTTGTCAAACACCACCTGTTACATAACCTGTAATCTTAGCTCAATTCCTTCGAGTGTAGATGTGAGTGAGCCTTTTTGCTAATTTTCAAGGTGACTTAAATATTAAACATAAGGTTTGTTCCAACTCAAGAATTGACCGTACAATGATCGTCAGGATTCTGCGCAATAGATAAAAATTTGTTCCAACTGAAAATGTATCGTTTGAGAACGGTGTCGTTTTTGTTCCATCCTGCTTCGGGACCGTGAGTGGAACGGTTTTGTGATCGTCATTTCGATCCCTGTTCTGGAGCAAGTACTGTTTGGACGGTTCTTGTACGGTCAAAGTTTAGACATGCGCATAAGATCGATTACTAACAGATTCGTGACCGTCAAATTACCGTACAAAAGTCAGCTGTTGGAACAAACCTATAATGTAATCATTATGAAAGGTGTTTCAATGATTTGAATTCTGAGCCTTGCATGACAGTCATTATGTCACATGATTATGTCGGGACAGATCGAAAGTTGACAGATGAAAGTTAATAAACATGGAGTTCAGTTTATGAACATCAAAACGAAACGAAATTGTAAACACCACGCATCGAATAACTAAAACGTGACAGAACGATGTTGCCAAACTGACAGAATTGTCTATAGCAGACTCTAGCTGTTAGTACCATAGTAGAGGTGTCGTAGACCAATTATCCCAATAGGGAATAAAAATACGGCACAAGTTGGCAACGGCGAATGTTGTTCGCGTTTATAAACAGATTCTACTTGGCTGCGTCAACAAATGTCTGAAGGCATCTCCAGGTTTACTTTTCACTCCGAGGTGAAATCCCTATCTCAATATCAACCCCCAAACTGAAATTCTGGCCATAGAAAGATGCGCCCAAGTCTGTCTGTCCAGACAGTACAAGGGAGCCAGAATTTGCATTGCCTCTGATAGTCAGATGGCACTGAGGCAGCTTATGGCCGTTGATTGTATATCAAGGAACATTTGAAGCTGCAAACAGTCCCTCAAAACACTGGCGAAGTATAACAAGCTAGTTTTAGCTTGGGTACCTGCCCACCAGAACATTGAGGGAAATGAAAGAGCTGATGCCCTTGCAAAAAGAGGAGCAAACACACCCTTCACCGGACCCGTGCCCTCCTGTTGGGTATCACCTACACTGATTAGGGCAGAGGTAGGCGTTTGGGAAAAAAGGGAGAAACACTCTTACTGGATAAACACATCCGGTCAAAGACAAGCAAAGAGACTAATCGAACCTTCCAAAGAGAAGGCTCAACAAGCTTTATCGTTGTCAAAAAACGAGTTAACGCTGCTAATCGGCCTTCTCACAGGGCATTGTCCCGTGAGATATCACCTACACAAGATCGGTAAAGAAGACTCCGACATTTGTAGGTTATGTGAATCGGCCACTGAAACCACCGAGCACATACTATGCCAATGCACTGCGCTGGCGCAAACCAGACTTACTCTACTAGGTGGCGCGTTATTAACGCCAGCCGACATAAGAGCGTCTCCTAAGGAAGTAACCAGCTTTGCTAAGGAGGTTAGAATCCTGGGAAAAACGTAGTTTTAGCATGGTAACGCACAAAAGACCTTATTGGTCGCAGTGCAGAAGGGTAATCAACGTGCCGATCAACCACTATCTAATCTAATCTAATCAATATCAACCCCGTCCAGACGAAAACCCATCAAAACCCTAGAAATTAAAAGAACACGTAATTTTTTTATCCGCAAACGATCAAAGTCCGGACAAAATGCATTCCCTTCAGTTACGCGAATCCACGATTCCGAGCATAAATCTCGCGACCTCCCCCATTTACACTTAATCTACACTTAATATCTCCCGAGGCCATTAAAAAATGTCCACAACGCCGATATTATCTGTGCTCTCGGCGGCCGAGAGCACAGAACCGCCGCGCCGAATGCCTCTGTGTCCGTTACGTCGTTAATGAAAGCGATAAATTTCTCTGGTTGCCGTTTCCGAACGCCGTCCCCGTAAATGGAGCTTAAATCTAGTGACCGTAACGCGGTGAAACAAAGGGCGGGGCCCTTCTTTCCTCGCGTCCGTCCGAAAAAAATCGGCGGACGACGTCGCTAACACCGTTTTAAGCAACAATCCAAAAACAATGGTCGATTTGCATTCCTCCCCTTCCCGATCGGGGTGGCGGGTTTCGAACAATCGCGAGGCCGGGGAAACCCCGGCTTGCTTGACTTCGATGTCCGGAAACGTCGGACTATGAATAAATTAAAAATTCGTTGATGTCTTCATTGAGTGGTTTTTTTTTGTTTTTTTTTCTGATGGCGTGGGGTTGGATGGGGGTATATTCGGATCGTCTGGTAAGGGGTGTTATTGAAGCAAATCGTGATGTTCTTGCTGAAAAGAAATGATGGAGCAAAAATGAAATAGTCGAAGCATAACGGTTTTAATTAATTGACGAAAATATTTCATACCACTCCATGGGTGATGTGCACTTCGAGGTATACAGATTTGGAAATTCACATCGAAAACATACGATATACAATGCAAGGGGCCTACAGACGATCAACCTAGTTGAAGACTAATTCCGGAGACACACTTGGCGTTTTATTCCGATCGGTTTTTTTACCGTCGACGGTACAACAAAATTGTAGCTTACACACTGGATTACACACTGGGCGGTAAAATATCCGTCTCACGCTACCTCCGCCAGTCACGTAGGCCACTGCTTGGGGTAGTCGATAGAAAAACCGACGAATGTAGTGGCAGCGGTCGGCTGCATTTCTACCGACGGCGTTAAAAAATCCAATCGTCCTTTTTTCCGCCGAATGTGTACATCACCATAAGATCCCACTCGCCACTTCTGGTACGGCGTCGACGGTAAAATATCCGATCGGAAAAAAACGCCAAGTGCGTCTCCGGCCTAAGTTGTAAACACGGCATGTTGACGACCAAGTTGAACGTCTGTAGGCTGGTTGGTGGTTGATATTCCAGGTTGAAGACTATGTTGGAGCGTCTGTATGGTAGTCATCAACTAGGTTGACAACACCAGTTCTACCTTGTAGAGTGAACATCTCATAGCGTATTCAAAATCCGTCGTAAATATTCGAGGAAAGGTAGTAATTTAACTAGAAAATATGAGCAAAATTCCAAACATTCAAGTTTGGGTAGATTTCTTTGATTGGGTGAAAGATCTTCCTGAATTATGGAGAGTAAAATCCGAGATATATAAAAAAAACCTTAAGCAGATGCTTTGAGCGAACATTCATTGGTGGAGCAAGTATGCTATTACCTCAAAATTTTGTATAGTCCTTGAGATTCATGCTTAGTAAATGAATGCAAAATCTCAGGATGATCAGACTTATATCATGGAAATTATTAAAAAATGAAATATGTAAAAATCAATAATTAAAAGAAAATTGAATTATATGCTTCAGATGATGCGATTCTTGGATATCTATGTTATGACATATAATGATTCTTTCTTTCAATATTTCGCATGAGGCTTACTGTGAGCATTTTGCATGTGGTCGAGAAATTCTATTCCAATTGGTTTCGTTTTGTCTGAGATATTAAGGAACAAAAATTCGGAATGGTCATATTTTATGGGACACCTTGTATGATTTGGCTGATTAACGAACCTAATTGTGGCATTTGGAAACCAAACTCACCCTGAAAATCTCAAGTCTCAAGGACAATTCCTTAGAAAGTTATCGTGTTGATGGCCAGACGGTCCCACGGACCGGATTGAATTTGACCACGCATTCGTCATCAGGGAGCAGAATCCTATCGTTGGAGACCAATTTCGGCTCAAAATTCGAAAAGTTCTTTCATTAAACCGGAATGGGAAAAATGTGGTACCAATCCTTGGTCCAAATTCTTTCATTCAAGAACTGTGCTGCACCACATTGTCGCATATATCGTTTATTATAACATATAATGAAAGATCTCTCTCCATGTTTCGATAATTTCTCCAAATCAGCCGACTAGTTCACTCGACGGAAACCACCGCTGAAATGATGTTTTCAACTTGGTTGACAACCGCTATTATCACTTTCATTTGGTTTACAACCTAGTTGACAACATAGTCTTCAACTAAGTTGATCGTCTGTAGGCCGCTTCAGACAAAGAATTATTCCCTCCATTTGCACAGATGAATAGTCGAGATAAACACGTGCTGTAACTGAATGAATTCCGTTGTCTTATCGCAATAACCTAGTCTTGTCTCTCTCTTATCGCAGTATAGTAGGGAACCTGCAGTACACATATAGCATTATTTAATTTGTCAGGCTGCCCGTAATACTCGATTCAAGTATTTACTGTTGCCTACCATACTGAATGAAATACGCTCCTCCCAACGATAAGAGAGAGACAAGACTAGAATATTGCAATAAGACAACGGAATTCAGTGTGTTACAGCACGTCATTGTCTCGACTATTCACCTATGCAACTGGACTTAAGAATTCTCTGTCTGATGCATTGTATATCGTATGTTTCAGCTGTCAATTTCCAAACCTAACAGTGGAAACAGTCTGTGTAAATTTTATACGTAAGACAGCAAGGTCTGTATAACCTTACGTCGTCTTAAAATCATGTCTCAGATAGATAGAACTGATATTGAGATAACACGTAATCTGATCTATATGTCTATAACCATTATCGAACATGTTTATCAATTTATGATATTTATATAAACACAATTATTAAACATGTATAAGTAACAGATGGTATTTTGCTAGAAAGAAAGAAATAAATTGGCTGGTTTTGAACAATCGCGAGGCCGGGGAAACCCCGGCTTGCTTGACTTCGTTGTACGGAAACGTCGGACTATGAATAAATTAAAAATTCGTTGATGTCTTCATTGAGTGGTTGAGAGGTTTTTTTTGTTTTTTTTTTGGCTGTGTGGGGTTGGATGGGTTTATATTCTGCAGGGGGTGTTATTGAAGCCAATCGTAATGTTCTTGCTGAAAAGAAATGAAGGAGCAAGAATGAAATAGTCGAAGCATAACGTTTTTAATTAATTGACGAAGAATATTTCAGACCACTCCATGGGCTATGTGTACTTTGAGGTTAAGAGTTCTCCAATAAGAAGTGTTATTTTGATATTCAAAGAAAAATGCCTTGTTTCGATATTAATGATCGGATGTTTATTTCATCATAAAAAAGAAGCTATGCCCTTAAAAGTGGAAAATAACATCAGGCAAATGACCACCACGACCACGCTTACAGGACCATATCCTTTCAATGAAATTTTTCATAACCAAATCGCAAAGTGGCTGCTCTGTGTCCTCGGTAGCCTTACGAATTTCATCTTTGAGGTCTTGAATTGACGCTGGGCTATTGGCGTAGACCTTCTCTTTTACGTGGCCCCAAAGGAAGAAGTCGCAAGGTGTTAAATCACAAGATATCGGTGGCCGATTGTGATCAACCCTTCGAGAGATAACACGGTCCGGAAACTTTTCATGCAAAAGATCAATGGTTTCGTTGTTTGTGTGGCACCTAGCCTTGAAAGTAAACGTTGTCCAGATCAATACCAGAATACCAGAAAAAATCATTATTCATCTCTCGATAGCGCAATCCATTCACCGTGACTGTTGCTCCAGCCTCATTTTCGAAAAAGTAAGGTCCAATGACTCCGCCGGACCATAAACCGCACCAAACAGTCACACGTTGAGGATTGAGAGGCTTTTTAACAATAACTCTTGGGTTTTCCGATCCCCAGATGCGACAATTTTGCTTGTTGACGAAGCCACCAAGGTGGAAATGGGCCTCATCACTCAAGATGATTTTTCGATGTAATTCCGGATCATTTTCATGCATTTCATTCAGCAGAGACACGATGATGTTGATGATCGGCCGGCTTGAGTTCTTGTGTTAAGTGAACTTTATAAGCCTTAAGGCTCAAATCGTTATGCAAAGTAGGGTGTAATGACGTTTGTGGAATGCCTAATTTCAAAGAACGACGAGTGATGGACAAACCTGGGTTTTCTTCAACATTTGCGGCTACAGCAGCAATATTCCTGGCTGTTCTTGAGCGACGTGCATGTGTTTTATTCTTCACAACAGTAAACTTGTCCAAAGAGCTCGAATTTTTTTACCAATTTCTTTATTGCGGTCCGACAAGGTGCTTCACGACGACCCAAAAATGTTCGAGTTATACGAACCGTCTCTGCCAAATTTTCACCATTTTTATAGTGAAGCGTGTATCGTTCCATTTTTATGAATGGCGTACTTTCTACTTTTCAAATGTCAAAAAATGATAGCTTCAGACGTGACATCTACCGAAATAACGGGCTATTCAAAATAACACTTTTTATTGGAAAACCCTTTAGTATTCGTTTTTAAGAGTTTCGTGCTCCTGAGCTGTTCCACTGCTTGTTCATAACCAATGGCAACCACTGTTCGGAAAAAAATTTAATAGAATAGAAGCGGAAAGCTATCCAAAGGTATTTTGTTTTGGCAGGACAACGCCCCAGCACACAAAACCCATGGAAAAATTCGTTATTGAGGGTTAGAATTACTTAAACAGCCCTTTTATTCACCAGATTTGTCTCGATTACACTATCATTTCTTTCCTCAACTGGAAAAATGTTCGAAAGGTCGTAAATTTTCTTCCAACCAGTTGGTAATTACACTTGTACAGGTCTTGTTTGCAGAGCTAGGAGGATCATTTTTTTAAAGGTCTATAGACTTTGCAGGTTTGCTGTAAGAAATGTATCCAATTGAGAGTATCATAAATGTTGAGTAATAAAATATTTTTCCGCCGACCTCGAAATAAAAGGTGATTTTAATGTGTACGAAATTGATCATTAATGACCCATTTTAATGCTCAATTTTTTGGCTATTTTAATGTGCAATCCTCATGGCAACCGTTCACAAAGTATTCAGAAGCACTACGAGAAATGTCAAAACTCTACTGGAACATAGATACATAGAAATTTCATTATGACAAATGTATGTCTTGTGCAGAATGAAAATGTATTTCAATCAAGAATTCATACACAAATCATATTGAGATCGTCGGAAAAATCTTGTAATAAACTCGGTTATTTATCGAGCGTCTAATGATCTCGAACTATTAAAGCGTTCGCTCCGCTCACGCTTTAAAATATCTTGACCATTAGTCGCTGTCTTTAATAACCTAGTTTATTGAATAACTATTGTCAGTTGTAATTTAACTAGTGCAATGAAAATTATCGATAATTTTTGGGAAATATGCTCGAATGCATATTCAGATACAAAATACGTAATTCTTGCTCTTGGGCCAGGAGGGTGTTTTAAACCAGGTCTGGCGTTCCAAGTGATGATTTTCGAATCTTCTGTTCTTCTAAGACCGCTACAGGACCCTACTGAAGGGTAATCATCTCCCATAGATTTAAATAGTGGTATTTCATCCTAAATATCGAATTTAATTTCGGAATAATGATAAAAAACGTGTGACAAACTTATGTCAAAATGACATAATATTAGTGGTAATACCTCCACACACTGCACAGCACACCCCTAAAGGTGTCGTCCATTCCACCCCCAATCATAAACACTCCAAATCACCTCCCCCACAGGCCCCCCTCGGCGGTTTATCCAACCCCCCTCGACATAATTAGATTTAATGCCCGAAAAAGAGCCGTTCGATGTCGATGCCTCAAATCAAATATGTTTTTTCATCAGTCGGGAACATATTCCATTTTCCCCCGGACTCGTGAGTGCGGTCATTAATACACATTGACTTATTTCGTTAGCCGCCCAGCGTATTTTTTCCTGGCGTCCCGAATTTTTCGATATTCATTGACACGAAGGGGACACCGGTCCTAGGGGATGAACTAATACAGAGACGGGGATGTAACTAACAACGTTTGAGTGTTAATTAGTTGGATGTGGATTTATTGCGTATTGCCGAATGGAATGTGGAGGAATTTTTGGATGTAGGGGATGTTATTTCATTGATGGGGGTGGTTTGGTTGCTATTGGCTGGTTAATGGGTGTTTTTTCGTTATTTGTCATTTTTGACAGTTTTCTGAAAACAACCATCGATGACTCAGTTTTTCGATTAAGTCATACTTAAACAAGTGTTTTATCGTTCCGCTTAAATGTCAGTTAATTCGAATTTTGAGCCGAAGATGGTCTCAAACGATAGGGTTCGTCTCCCTGATGACCAATTCATTTTCGAATTAAATTATGTCCGTTGGGTCGACCGTCCAGCCGTATGCATAATAACTTTCGAAGGGATTGTTCTAAAGTTTTGAGATTTTCAATTTCCCAAATACCTCTGTTAAGTTTGTTAACCAGCCAAATCGTACAGGATGTTCCATGAAATATGGCCATTCAAATATTTTTTTCGGAATACTCGTATCTTAGACAAAACGAAACTAATCGAAATGAAATTTTGCGGCGACTTGCTAGATGTATAAGAAGCCACATGCAAAATTGTGTGGTCATTATGGAATTCAATTGGAATATTGAAAGGAAAAATCTTCATTTTTCTAAAACAAGAGGTTTGTTCCAACAGCTGACTTTTGTACGGTAATTTGACGTTCACGAAACTGTTAGTAATCGATCTTATGCGCATGTCTAAACTTTGGCCGTACAAGAACCGACAAAGATGTTTGGAAGGGTTGGAACGAATTTTTGACTGTTTGTTGACCATACCATATGCTTTAGATGGAACCATAGATAAATAAAGTTTATTTATCTACCAATAAATGAATTGAATACTCACTATGATCCTCGATTATTGTTCGATTTATTTTGTTTTTCAGAAAATAAGTATATAGGTTTATAGGTACTTTCACCAGCTTGTATCGCGAAGAGAAAACAAAATGGTTCCATCCATAAATAAAGTTTATTTTATTTATCTATGGATGGAACCATTTTGTACTTTCACCGGCTTGTATCGCAAAAAGAAAACATAATGGTTCCATCCATAAATAAAGTTTATTTTATTTATCTATGGATGGAACCATTTTGTTTTCTCTTTGCGATACAAGCCGGTGAAAGAACCTATAAATCAGAGTCTCTGCTATATACTTATTTTCTGAAAAACAAAATGAATCAAACAATAAACGAGGATCATAGTGAGTATTCAATTCATTTATTGGTTTTTCAACTAACTCCTGCTTTATTTAAATAGGTTGACAAGAAAATATAATTTATGCTTCCAGAACACAAACCCCTTACCGATAGAAATTTTTGATCGAATATGGGAAAACGGATAACAAAATTGTACTTTACAAACAAATTATTTGGAATTGTGTGCTTATTCCAGAGACACTGTTTGCTGTTTACATAGAGAAAGAATTTGTTCTATGGCTGTTTAATCTGAAACACGTTCTTACTCTTACTGTGACGGTGTTTTAAATCAAAAGCACACAGGACTGCGCATGACAGTCCAAACAGTACTTGCTCCAGACCAGGGATCGAAATGACGATCACAAAACCGTTCCACTCACGGTCCCGAAGCAGGATGGAACAAAAACGAAACCGTTCTCAAACGATACATTTTCAGTTGGAACACGTTTTTATCTATGGCGCAGAATCCTGACGATCATTGTACGGTCAATTCTTGAGTTGGAACAAACCTAAGATATCCGATTCGAGTGATAGTTATTTTGTGAATGGAGATCGATATACTGAATGTTCATGCAAAATTTGATGAGGATCGCATCATCAGAACCATAGAATTTAATTTTTTCAAATTATTGATTTTTTACATATTTCTTTGAATAATTTTTAGAGTATAATTCCGATCGTGCTGGGATTTTACATGCAATACTAAGCATGAATTTCAAGTCATGGACAAAATTCTGAAAATTATTGCTCCACCAATGAACAAGTTATCAAGAGCATCGGCTCAGGGCTTTTCTCAATTTTTTTTATTGAAAAATTTGGAAATAATCTACAATTTGCGATTTGAGAGTACTGCAATCAAGCCATTATCCTTCTACTAATTATTAATAAGAGAAATCATGTAATACATGGTTTTTTAATTTCGAAAACAGATCTGCCGTTGCTTCTTCGAATTTGAAATCTCTCAACCCCTACGCCCGACCTTTTTTTCACATATTAATATTTGGATGGTGAATAGTAATTTCACCATTTGTTTGACTTGTCACAATCCATACATTCCTATTTAAAAAAGGGGGGCGTAGGGGGTGAAAAGATTGAATTGAAAAATTCTCAATAATTATTCGTATAAGAATTATTGACGAGTTACGTTACTTTTTTGCACTCTGTATAATCGATATACAGTAAAACAAGGTAGTTTTGTAATCATTGCGTTTTATATTCTTTCGAAGTCAGATCTAGAATTAGATTATTATTGCAATGGGTGAATGGAGGAATTTTTTTTAAGCTCTCCTTCACTGACCATCATACTTCTAACCAATATTTCATTAAACGTTCTTTCAGTATCTCCATAAAATACATACAGTGTGGAACAGCCAAATGGAATAAATTCGATAACGAATAAATGAGAGCGTGTTGGGAAAAACGCTTGGACACGTCGATTTGTATTTTTAGATGCGCATTTTAAAAAAAAAATAATTATATAGGGTGTGTCATGTGACAGTGGCCAATACCAACTTTCTTATTTTAAATAAAACCCCCTGTATATTATTAGTTTCTTGAATTCTTCAGAAAATTCTAGACATAATTCATGTACAATGTCCCATACCTATCTTCAACTGTTTCGGAAATATTAAGTGTTTTCAGATGTATTACAAAAATTAACATTAAAAAAAAGAAAATTATTTTATTTCACAAGACGTTCGCGGCGAACATTTTGAACATCTCTTACATTGAAAGGACCCCGCACATTTTGTATGGGAATTGGCTCCCGGTGGATTTGGCTGAAAATTTGATATGATGTTCTGCTAATCCTTCTGATCAAATGTCTAAACAGTCACGAAGCTGAAAAATGCATACTTCTAGGAGTTTTTAGCGATTTTTGGTATCTATTATGGCTTACGTATTATGGGAATTGGCTCCCGATGGATTTGGCTGAAAATTTGATATGATCTTCTACTAATCCTTCTGATCAAATGTCTCCACAGTCACGAAGCTGAAAAATGCATAATTCTAGGAGTTTTTAGCGATTTTTTGTATCCATTATGGCTCACGTATTACCGTTCACACAGAAATGTTTGAAAATATTTCGAATTGACAGAATCTGCTTTCAAAAATCACAAAATATTCTCAAACATTTCTGTGTGAACGGTAATACGTGAGCCATAATGGATACAAAAAATCGCTAAAAACTCCTAGAAGTATGCATTTTTCAGCTTCGTGACTGTAGAGACATTTGATCAGAAGGATTAGTAGAACATCATATCAAATTTTCAGCCAAATCCACCGGGAGCCAATTCTCATACAAAATGTGCGGGGTCCTTTATCTTTTTTTGTTTTTTTTTACATTATTTGTTAAATAAAATAATTTTTTTCAATGTTAAATTTGCAATACATCTGAAAACACCTAATATGTATTTCCAAAAAAGTTGAAGATAGGTATGGGACATTGTACTAGAATTATGTCTACAATTTTCTGAAGAATCCAAAAAACTAATGATATATAGGGGTTTGTATTTAAAATAAGATAATTGGTATCGGTCACTGTTACATGACACACCCTATATAATAATTTTTTTTTTTGAAAAAATGCGCATCTAAAAATACAAATCGACGTGTCCAAGCGTTTTTCCCAATACGCTCTCACTTATTTGTTATCGAATTCATTCCATTTGGTTGTTACACACTGTATAACCTCCCATACAATGTATCGGCGGTAAACCCCTTCCATTAACGATTCGCCTCCTGCGATTTCGCATTTCATTACTTCCCAAATGGGCCGAATCCATCGGAAAAAACGAGCAGCAGAACGAAAAAAACTCTCGGGCGGCAGTTGCAACCTTTTCCGAACGCTGTCGATGACATTTCCGTCGGAAAAATCGCGTATGTGTGACATTCATAATAGGACGGTTGAATGAGCGTCTGCCATTGGTCCCCGGGATCGCGGTCGTATTTTCGGTATTTTCACCTTTTGGGGTATTTTATTATCGCTGCCGTCACGAATCAGCGGCTCTTTTTTGTGTTTTTGGGAGACAAGGGATGGTAGAAATCATTAACCTACAAAAAATTGATGAATGTCGAAGAGGATGACGAGTTTTTATGGCCAATTTGAAGGTTGTCAATTATTAGTATTGTTATGACTGGGATATTTAGTCAATCACGATCAGGACAATTGTTTGGGGTTTTGATTCCTCAACGTAACTAAAGATTTAGCAACCGAATCTCTATATACATATACACTGAGCAAAAAAATTAACGCACATTCTGAAAATCTCAATTTCAATGAAAGTTAACTCTACATTGACTTTATAACTCCATGAGTTTGCTCAAGCTGATTTTGAAGGAGGCGAGCGGTTGCAAACAGTTATCTCAACGAAGAAACTCTCAAGTAAACGGCCTTGAATGGCAGTTGTTACCCGTGGTCCACCCTGTCCTGGTCTTCGGACATTCATACCTGTCTCCCTGAATCGCTGCAACATTCTGGACACACTTGTATGGGAAACTCCAAACCTTTCTGCAATTCTTGTGTATGTCCACCCTTCTTCTCGCAAAACTACCGCTTGGGCACATTCCTCTTGGGTCAAATTGCGTGTTTCGCATTGCATAGCGATGGAGTGTAGAAAATCAAACGAAAGAAAAACTATTGATCACTAGAATTGATCCAGAACAACTGATTTCAGAATGGATCCAATACATTCAAAATCTGATAATCTCATCTTTTTTTATTCCTACTGGGAAAAAACATCTGTATTGAGGAAAATCGTTGAAAGTGGATAACACATGCTTGCATAATTCTGATAAAAATGATTATCATTGAGAACACCTTCAGTTGTAGAATGAGATTTCCATAATATGGGTAAATTTTTTGCGCAGTGTAAAAATCAATTGCTGTTCGTAAAGGGGCCCACTCACTAAGAAGGAAGAATGCGCAGTTAAGTATCTGCACGTTTGCTGTAAAGCAAACGTGTGCATTCATATTTCCCACACACATACACTTTTGCGTGTTGGTTTGGATGTGCGACAAGCGTGAGATGACGTCGAAAAAAGATCTGATGTTAATGGCAGTGGCGTGTGTTGTTATTTAGGAAAAAATGTTCAATGTATAAATAGGGAACCCGACACTGTATTGCTAAAAATATGAAACGTGCACAGACTTGTTGCCCATACACGGTCGTTTTTGGTCATTCTTCCACGTACGGTGAAGAATGCACACGCCACACGACGGAGATAATTGCGCATTCCAAATTTACGCCATACACACACTGTTTTAACTGTACCCCGTACAACGCGCATTCAAGTCTTCGCGCTTCCCTCTTAGTGAGTGGGCCCTTTTAGGCTCGATAAAATTCGACAACGGTTGAACGGATTCATCTTATCTTTGTTTTCATATGTTCATGGAGGTCTGGGGAATGTAATGAACAATCATGTTTTTCACATTTCTTACAATTCATATAGTATTTCGGCATTTTTCTGTAACGTTAATTAGCTTCAGTATCACCGCAGGGCACATTGAAAAGTAGAATCACGAAAACTGGCGCAAATATCTCGAAAACCATACGAATACCCAAAGTTACGTTAACGTTCACGAACAACAAGGGAACATAGAGATCTTTTTCCCATTTTTCTCTCTGTTCACATTTGAAAGGGCCTATCTATGTTCTTCATTTTCTGAGGTTTCATACGAAATAAGATCTAGTCAATCTAGTGAGAGCTCAAAAATTCGCTAGAATTTCCTGATGAGCTAATACGAAACCATCAAAACTCGAGAGTAAGAAGTAAACTTAGAGATGCCTCACGCATTTGTTGACGCAGGCTATTAGAATCTGTTTATGCACGCGAACAACATTCCGGCATTGCGAACCTGTGCCGTATCTTTATTCCGTACTAGCATACCCAACAGACGTTGTTCTGTATACACAAAAATTCATTCAATTCGATCCAGCCGTTTAGTTGCAGAGTAGATGAATAACCTAAATAACGACTACAGCGCCATCTGTTGATCTGATTTGTGATCGTAAACATACGGGCATCAGGCAATGCAAAATTCATTCATACATCCCTCACCTTCCCCTACCCGCCTAGTGCCTACCTCAGAGACGCATTTTGGTGCGATTTCATCTTCAACCTGCCATATCTTTTGACGTATTCATCATAATTGAATGATGTAAAAGGCAATTTCGTTCCAAATTAAATACTGGGTATGAACGACGTATTTAATTGGATAAGGATCAATAGCGTATTCATAAAAAAATACTCCCAAATAATGCATAATTTTGAGAAACATTCGGAAAACTTTAAAAGGTGACACCGAGTAAACCTTGAAAGATAGATATATGCTGTCGCGGACTTTTTTGTAGAACTATTAAAGAGGTACATTTCCGCCATACATTGTTTCCATGTACGTCTTACGGTTTTTGCAGCGCACCTGAAAATAGCTGATTTTTGTACTCATATTTTTTATCATTGAAGTTATAGTAGGTTTCCTTAATTTTCTAGGGTGAAAAGTATAGCCTATGTTACTCAGGGATATTGTACCTTTCTTAGGGTGAAAGAATTATTGAAATCGGTTTAGTATTTTATGAGTTAACTCGTATCAACGCCACAAACATACAAATCTTTCCTCTTTATAATATTAGTATAGATTCGGATAATTGGTCTACGGCTCCTCTACTATGGTACTAACAGCTAGAGTCTGATATAGACAATTCAATATTTGGCAACATCGTTTTGTTATTGTTTAGTTACTCGATGAGTCGTGTTCACATTTTCGTTCCGATTTGACGTTAATAAACTGAATTATTTTACTCATTTGTTGCTTAAGAGTATTCTGGTAATTATAGCTTCACCAAAATTATAAAAATGTTGTATTACATTTAGAAGTTGTAGAAATGAAAATCTAACCTATCGTTTACTTCATCCCAGTTCTTCAGTAAAGTGCTTTCTAACTCACTCTAGACCTTGGTTGATTACAATGCGGTACTGTTCACGCGTAGGGGCATCTCTATGTTTTCTTCTTACCCTGAGATCGATTCCAGCGAATTGACCATCATCAGTTAACCCCCATTCGATCTGCTCCACTACCAAACCACAAAGAACGAAACAACCGGACATTCTCAGGGCCCTCCTCCTAATACCTCCGGCTGGTTAATTGCCTCAGAACCCCGAGGCCGCCCGGCGAAAATAAAGAACACAGAGTTAACAAGAGGACGCCCGCAAAGAGAGACGCTTAATTAGTTTACGATACGCGGGCGCCATGTTAAATCGTCCCGATCCAATCACCCTAAACAAGACGACGACAGTCGTTTGTTAATTCCACGGCCGACTGATGTGGTCCACGTTTTTTCGATGCCCAAGGAGAGGATGCTCCGCTTTGTTAGTCGGTTAGGGGAATACCCTGAAGATTGTGGGTTAGACGAGGTCGAAACGATGTTCGACGTTTCCATTTAACTCGTGGAATTCTGAATACTAACGATCTTTTCATCCTGATTGCTAAATATTAACCTTCCCTTAATACAATATTTTCATTTGTCCAACAATATGTTTCTATATCGAACTCAATAATAAAGGGTTTTCCAATAAGAGGTGTTATTTTGATATTCAAAGAAAAATGCCATTTTTCAATATAAATGATCGGATGTTTATTTCATCATAAAGAAGAAGCTATGCCGATAATAGTACAAAATAACAAAAGGCAAATGACCACCACGACCACGCTTACAGGACCATATCCTTTTAATGAAAATTTCCATAACCAAATCGCAATGTGGCTGCCCTATGTCCTCGATAACATCACGAATTTCATCTTTGAGGTCTTGAATCGACGCTGGGCTATTGGCGTAGACCTTCTCTTTCACGTAGCCCAACAGGAAGAAGCCGCAAGGTGTTGAATCACGAGATCTCTGTGGCCAATTGTGATCACCTCTCTGAGAGATAACACGGTCCGGAAACTTTTCCCGCAAAAGAAAAAAGTTCTTGTGTTAACTGAACTTTATAAGACTCAAGACCCAAATATTTATGCAAAATACGGTGTAATGACGTTTGTGGAATTGACAAACTTGGGTTTCTTCAACACTTTCGGCTACAGCAGCAATATTCTCGGCTGTTCTTGAGCGACGTGCCCGGGTTTTTTCTTCACATCACTAACTTATCCCAACAGCTCGAATTTTTCCACCAATTTCTTTATTGCGGTCCGACAAGGTGTTTCATGACGACCCAAAAATGTTACAGTTTCACGAATCGTCCCTGCCAAATTTTCACCATTTTCATAGTGAATTTTAATAATTTCAATGAGTTTTGAAGCGTGTATCGTTCCATTTTTATTAATGGCGTAGTTTCTATTTGTCACATGTCAAAAAATGACAGCTTCAAACGTGACGTCTACCGAAATAGCGGGCTATTCAAAATAACACTTCTTATTGAAAAACCCCTTATTAATTAAAATTTGCCATTTTCTTTATATTTTTCATTTTACATTCGAATTATCTATTCGATATTTTCTATTATATTTTTGGTCAATCTCCATTATGACAATTTCATCATTTATTTGTCCTTTTGAATCATCAATGTACGAGAAAATACTGAAATATAATATTATTAAAGAGGAATAGTAATTCTCTATGAATATGCATTCAGTTGCTTCACAAAGGAGTCTTGAATATTTATTTTTTGAACTCCAAAATATGACATAATTAAAAATTAACAATAGTTTTTTTCTGTTGCAGGTATGTGGGTATAATTGAATGAACTTCTGAGATTGAGAAGAGGAGAAAGCGATTATGAAAGTCAGTGCTACTTGTCAATTTTCTTCAGAAGAATATAACCCTAAGGTTTGCTGACTAATGCTTATTATAAATACAGGTTGTCCCAAAATATTTCAAACAAAAAGTTAAGGGTTTTCCAATAAGAGGTGTTATTTTGATATTCAAAGAAAAATGCCATTTTTCAATATAAATGATCGGATGTTTATTTCTTCAAAAAGAAGAAGGTATGCCGTTAATAGTGGAAAATGACATCAGGCAAATGACCACCACGACCACGCTTACAGGACCATATCCTTTTAATGAAATTTCCATAACCAAATCGCAAAGTGGCTGCCCTATGTACTCGATAGCCTCACGATTTCCATCTTTGAGGTCTTGAATCGACGCTGGGTTATTGGCGTAGACCTTTTCTTTCACGTGACCCCAAAGTAAGAAGTCGCAACGTGTTAAATCACAAGAACTCGGTGGCTAATTGTTATCACCTCTTCGAGAGATAGCACGGTCCGGAAACTTTTCCCGCAAAAGATCAATACTTTCATTGCTTGTGTGGCACGTATCGCCGTCTTGTTGAAAGTAAACGTTGTCCAGATCAATACTATCCAATTCCGGCCACAATGACATTTTTGGAATAACACCTCTTATTGGAAAACCCTTTTTAACGGCAAGGCTCTTCTCACTTCTCCAATTATCGACATGGTAACCACCTTCCCTTAAAATTCTCCTGGATCATTCCTTTCGAATCCGTCGTTTAAATTATGTTTTTCATTATCACCCCTAAAAAAACTACCAGATATATATTTTCAAATTGCTCATCAAATTTTTTTCCTTAACCATTTCCCAGTAAAAAATATGTTAAATAAATTTATTAACAATACTTAAAAAAATAATTTTGAAATGTGGGTTCTCCACTTCGTTTTATTTTGACATCTTATTCAATTTAATTGTTTTGATTTTTTAGTCGTTTTATTATGTTTCAAGTTTGTTGATGTTTTGTTAATTGTATGTATTGAATATCCTTCGACACCAAAAATATTTCACCACAAATCGCGAAATGGTAAATGCGTTACAATTTATACCTTTTATTTTTTAAGGTTGAATTGACATAAAATGATGAAAAATTTATTTACACATATTTTTCTTTGGATGGGAAATTGTTTGAAGGGTATGAAATATTAGGGTGGAATTCGGGTTTTTTTCCTCTGATAGAAACTTATTTTCAACTTTCTACCTTCTTTGTGTGTCGAGAATGGTTTTGACTATGGAATATTTTGAGACTGTCTGCATATGACATTTGCATCGATAACTTCATTACACATTTGAAATAAATATTTCACCGCCCTCACAGCAATCAATATTTAAAATGCGTGAAATGAAATGTGAACACTTTTGAAAAAATATTCTCTAAGGGTATCAACCGTAGGTTTCTGACGCAAATGAGAATATTATCAGGATCAACTTTCAACACTTTTCTAGTTTTGACGACATGAAGTTTTAAGCCAACTTTACAAATGTAATTTTACAAATGAATTCTTCCATAGTATGTTCTCTCGAAATCAAGAAATGTAAAATAAAATAAAACACACTATTGTTGTTTATTAAAATCTTTGGCTATCGATTTCGGAATATTATTCCATCATCAGGCCAGCTGAAAGTATACAAATATAAAAACATGTATTTATCTAGGCGAGAGTATGCAACTTACTGTCTTGAATTAAAATGAACAGAGACTGTTTAAAAACATAAAAAATATTAAAAATGGTTCTCCTCGGTCAGAATTGTTAAAATTTGAATTTTAGTCAACCTTTATTGATGTATCTTTCTTGTGGGAATGTCAACTGAATCTGGAACTATAGGATATGTGCGAAATGTGATATCTAATATGTTATTATCGGTGGTCTATTGGTGGCGGGAATTTTTGAATCTTATTTATTGTTGCTTTTCAAGAATCTATGAGTTTAAAAATACTTCTTCTGTCGAATTCTATATTATCATTAAGTAAAAATTGGTTGTCTTTATTTTTTAAAATTTCTAGTTGTTCAAGTAATATTATTTTATGGTAGTTATTTTCTTTATGAAGTATTTTCAGATTATTTAATGTGATATGATGTCCGGTATCATTTAAATGTGTGCCTAAAGCGGAATGGGGTTGATTTCTTTTATGTTCTTTGAATCTTTTTTCTACATTACGAGTTGTCATTCCTATGTAAAATGAAGGGCAGTTTGTGCATGTTATCTCATAGACTCCGCTGGATTGTTCGAGTTTAGTTTTCATTTTATTATTAATCAGTATATCTGCTATTGTTCTGTGTCGTTTACTTGTTAGTGTGTAATTGTATTTCTCTAAAGTATGTTTTAATTTTTCATGTAGATCTTTGTAGTATGGTGTTGATATGAAATATTTCCTGATTGGTGTGTGGGGGTAGATCTTATCTAGAATTATTTTTCTTTTCATTGATGTTAGAATTTCGTCGATATATGATCTAGAATATTCATTTTCTCTGCCTATTTGGTATATTATATCTAGTTCTTTCTTATAATTTTCTGGTGTTAGAGGGGTGTTAAAAAGTCTATGAAATAAAAATCTAAATGCGGCTCTCTTCATTGTGGGTGCGTGGTATGAGCTAAAAGGAATGATGGTATTAGTTTGTGTTGGTTTCCTGTAGATTTCGAAAAGAAAAACATTATCGTCTTTTAGTGTTATGCTTAGATCTAGGAAATTCAGTGAATTTGCTATGGCGTGTTCTATGGTGAATTTAATTTTATATTTGGAGTTGATTTCTTGGTAGAATTCTTCAAGTTCAGCGTTTGTTCCTGACCATAAGCAAAAGATGTCGTCCACGTATCTTTTCCAGATTATTATGTTTTTACTATGTGGTAGGAGCATTATTTGTTTTTCTACGTGATCTACATAGTTATCCGCTATGAGTCCGCTAGATGGTAGGCCCATGGGTAATCCGTCTTTCATAGTATATAATTTTTCGTCAAATATGAAAAAGTTTTGTTCGGTTATTAACTGACTAAGTTCATTATATTTTCTATATCCTCAGTTTCCAAATTTAAGCTGTTATCGTTGCTTTGATGAGTTGTTAATTGTTCTCTGAGTAAATTGAGGGATTCATTAATTGGGACGTTGGTATAGAGGTTAACTATGTCAAAGGATAAAATCATATATGTTTTATCGGATTTTAATTCGAGGGATTGAATTTCCTTTATTAGTTCTAGAGAATTTTTTATGGAACAATTCGATCTGTATTTTAGTTTTCTATTGAAGAAGTCATTAATAAATTTTGAAATTTTGTGACATGGGGATGATATTGCTGGCCTGATGATGGAATAATATTCCGAAATCGATAGCCAAAGATTTTAATAAACAACAATAGTGTGTTTTATTTTATTTTACATTTCTTGATTTCGAGAGAACATACTATGGAAGAATTCATTTGTAAAATTGAAAAATTGGAGCTATCCAAAGTCTTCCAACACCTGAAGTATACAATGAACAAAAGACATCGCATCAACAACCATATACATTTTCTCCAACAATGCAAAAGGAATAATGTCACACCAAAATTTCTAAACATCAAAATACCATCTAACTACAATAAGAACCAAATACAGTCAACACTACTTAAGAAAGAAATAAGAAGACAATATAAACAATCAGGAATCATCGACAGTAAGCTTAAATTCTTTCACCATCACCTACAAAAATATCTACATACCTTAGAATACCAGATTTTAGTCGATACAATAGAAGAAGATGTATTCTATTCAAACTGGGAAGCAGATAGAAAGAGGAAAATTAAACTCAGAAAACTAATCGAGGAAAAAGAAAAGAACACACCCAGACAGAGACAAATAGAGAACCACCTGGTAAATCCTGATACACCAAAGCCCCATGAATTTTACAACAAATTCACGAACCTCTCAAATATAACTCTGAACGAGGAAGAAATGAGAATAATGAACCTGGGACATAAATTCGCACCGGTTCCTAAAAATATGAATGTTCACAAGACTGCAGTTGACCTGGAAGTTCAAATAAGGAAAAACCCAGATTACCAAAAAGTGACTGATGCTTTAACGGAGGACCTTATCCTTTATAAAAATGAAAAGGTAAGAGTATGCAACAAAAAACAAGTCATTAACAATAAACAAATAGCAACAACTATAAAAACAATACGAGAGAAAATAAATGACAACAACCTAATATTAACTAAAGCTGACAAAAACGCAGGACTAGTATTGTTAGAAAAGAATATGTACATCGAGAAAACACTCAAATTTTTCACCGAAAATAATATAATACAATGTAAAAATAACCCGTTACAAAAATATTCAACCAAAGTAAACAATACATTGAAAACAACCCTTCCAACATTGAAAAAATTCAGCGAAACAATTCATACTTTGAAAGAAAAGAACCCACAATTACCAAAAATGTACAGCACAATTAAACTTCATAAAACAGATAAGAACATAAGACCAATAATTTCGGCAATATCATCCCCATGTCACAAAATTTCAAAATTTATTAATGACTTCTTCAATAGAAAACTAAAATACAGATCGAATTGTTCCATAAAAAATTCTCTAGAACTAATAAAGGAAATTCAATCCCTCGAATTAAAATCCGATAAAACATATATGATTTTATCCTTTGACATAGTTAACCTCTATACCAACGTCCCAATTAATGAATCCCTCAATTTACTCAGAGAACAATTAACAACTCATCAAAGCAACGATAACAGCTTAAATTTGGAAACTGAGGATATAGAAAATATAATGAAACTTAGTCAGTTAATAACCGAACAAAACTTTTTCATATTTGACGAAAAATTATATACTATGAAAGACGGATTACCCATGGGCCTACCATCTAGCGGACTCATAGCGGATAACTATGTAGATCACGTAGAAAAACAAATAATGCTCCTACCACATAGTAAAAACATAATAATCTGGAAAAGATACGTGGACGACATCTTTTGCTTATGGTCAGGAACAAACGCTGAACTTGAAGAATTCTACCAAGAAATCAACTCCAAATATAAAATTAAATTCACCATAGAACACGCCATAGCAAATTCACTGAATTTCCTAGATCTAAGCATAACACTAAAAGACGATAATGTTTTTCTTTTCGAAATCTACAGGAAACCAACACAAACTAATACCATCATTCCTTTTAGCTCATACCACGCACCCACAATGAAGAGAGCCGCATTTAGATTTTTATTTCATAGACTTTTTAACACCCCTCTAACACCAGAAAATTATAAGAAAGAACTAGATATAATATACCAAATAGGCAGAGAAAATGAATATTCTAGATCATATATCGACGAAATTCTAACATCAATGAAAAGAAAAATAATTCTAGATAAGATCTACCCCCACACACCAATCAGGAAATATTTCATATCAACACCATACTACAAAGATCTACATGAAAAATTAAAACATACTTTAGAGAAATACAATTACACACTAACAAGTAAACGACACAGAACAATAGCAGATATACTGATTAATAATAAAATGAAAACTAAACTCGAACAATCCAGCGGAGTCTATGAGATAACATGCACAAACTGCCCTTCATTTTACATAGGAATGACAACTCGTAATGTAGAAAAAAGATTCAAAGAACATAAAAGAAATCAACCCCATTCCGCTTTAGGCACACATTTAAATGATACCGGACATCATATCACATTAAATAATCTGAAAATACTTCATAAAGAAAATAACTACCATAAAATAATATTACTTGAACAACTAGAAATTTTAAAAAATAAAGACAACCAATTTTTACTTAATGATAATATAGAATTCGACAGAAGAAGTATTTTTAAACTCATAGATTCTTGAAAAGCAACAATAAATAAGATTCAAAAATTCCCGCCACCAATAGACCACCGATAATAACATATTAGATATCACATTTCGCACATATCCTATAGTTCCAGATTCAGTTGACATTCCCACAAGAAAGATACATCAATAAAGGTTGACTAAAATTCAAATTTTAACAATTCTGACCGAGGAGAACCATTTTTAATATTTTTTATGTTTTTAAACAGTCTCTGTTCATTTTAATTCAAGACAGTAAGTTGCATACTCTCGCCTAGATAAATACATGTTTTTATATTTGTATACTTTCAGCTGGCCTGATGATGGAATAATATTCCGAAATCGATAGCCAAAGATTTTAATAAACAACAATAGTGTGTTTTATTTTATTTTACATTTCTTGATTTTAAGCCAACATATAGTTCACGAAAGTTTGAGACGTCAGTTGGCCATGATGATTTGGCGTATTCCACTATGTATATTAAAATTTTCGGTTATGTTGTTTATTTTCTTGTCATATTGATACGCAATGTTGTCCATATAACATAGAGTTCTCTGATAACTCGCCGGACGAGGCCGGTTACATTGACAACGTTGACTTCGTTTATAGTTATGACAGGAAGTCTGCCAACTTCAGATAAATAAACAAACGCCTACTTTGCGCTCAATAATATGTGAACGGAGTATATATAAAATTGTACAGCGGTAATATGTCGCGTCACTTTATAAGTACCCGTTTCCAATCTGATTCTTTTTTCGAATTGACATCCTCAGAAATTCTCAATTAAAACCCAATGATTAATTCAACTGCAAAGGTGCAATTGCACCCTACAGTACGCATGGCAATGCCGATTCTCGAAGCGCCTGATTAAAAAGGACAATCTTCCGAGCTACCTGGACGGTTTTCATCAAGTCGGTGCTCGACGACATCAATTTGAGACAATCTTAGACGGTTCTGATTACTTCGCGCCAATTTCCAGACATCTGATTACTTCGAGATGTTAGTTAAACGAAGACTAATTGCCTCGGCTAGTTGTTTATCGGGTTACGAACTGAAGGAGGCGTTGGTTCCGCTAAATGACAGCAATTTATGAAGGTCAGGTTGTTTCGGATGAGCTGGTGATTTCTCCCTTAGATATATTTTTAATTGAAGAAATTCGGCTATAAAAGGAAGCGAAAAATCCAGATTAACTCTATAGTCCGTTCACGAAAGTTTGAGCGCATAGTAGGCGTTTGTTTATTTATCTGAAGTTGGCAGTATTTGCTGTCATAACGTAAAATAAAGTCAACGTTGCCGAATGTACCCGGCCTCGTCCGACGAGCTTGCAAGTTATCAGAGAACTCTATGTTATATTGACAACATTGCGTATCAATCTGACAAGAAAATAAACAACATAACCTAAAATTTTAATATACACAGTGGAATATGCCAAATTTTCATGGCCAACCGACGGCTCAAAGTTTCGTGAACGAACTATAGACTCGAATATTCGGTTTAACTCCTCTTCCAAAGACTTCTTATTGAAAAAAATTGTTGCATTCGTCCATACCACAAAAGGATTCTGAGTAAGTAAGTAGCGTTTTGTGCTCTCTTCGGTAATAATAACCATAGTGTTGCAGTAAAATTAGAAACCGAATTCGCCTATTGAAAATATCCATACACTTAAGGTGTCAATCACTATACGAGTAGCTTTTGCCCTAACTGAATTTTATTGATTAGATTAGATTAGATAGTGGTCGATCGGCACGTTGATTACCCTTCTGCACTGCGACCAATAAGGTTTTTTGTGCGTTACCATGTTAAAACTACGCTTTTCCCAGGAATCTAACCTCCTTAGCAAAGCTGGTTACTTCCTTAGGAGACTTCGCTCTTATGTCGGCTGGCGTTAATAACTCGCCCCCTAGTAGAGTAAGTCTGGTTTGCGCCAGCGCAGTGCATTGGCATAGAATGTGTTCGGTGGTTTCAGTGGCCGATTCACATAACCTACAAATGTCGGAGTTTTCTAAGTGATATCTCACGGGACAATGCCCTGTGAGAAGGCCGATTAGCAGCCTTAACTAGTTTTTTGACAACGATAGAGCTTGTTGAGCCTTCTCTTTGGAAGGTTCGATTAGTCTCTTTGCTTGTCTTTGACCGGATGTGTTTATCCAGTAAGAGTGTTTCTCCCTTTTTTTCCAAACGCCTACCTCTGCCCTAATCAGTGTAGGTGATACCCAACAGGAGTATTGATTGATATTATTCTCTTTTTTTCGTTTCCACTTGCGTTTATCAGCATTGAACCTTTTTCGTTATCACTTTCGTCTAAATTCCACAAAGCTTCATGCTCTTCAATTTACCAACGTAACAAAATCATTGCGGAACAACAGCAACCATTTATACATCCAATACATCCCGAATGTACACGAAATAACTTATGGAGAAGCCACGTAGGAGAACCCCAAGCCTGGAGCGTCAGCGGTCTCGTCGGTCATTCCTTCTTCGGGTAATGACACCGTCCCCAGAGACCTGGTGATGGAGATGTCCAGAGACCATCGTCGATTTTTCTTCGTGAGCCTCATTTCCCAGATCGACTGCATGCGTGAGTTTTTGTTGTTTATTCGTTTTATTGTCGGCCATTTTTCTAATTTATTGGCTTTTTGTCTTTGTCGCGAATAGATGGAATTGAGGAAGTTGTATTGATGCGTCACGGCAAGTTGAGGAGGGTTCTCCTGGTTGAGTTGTTGGGATGATCGAAATGAAATTGATTGTGTTATTTTCATAAGAGTAACAAATTTTTATGTCAGGTTGTGAAAACGAAAACTTTCGGAAAGGACATAGCCTTATAAAAGCATTAAGAGAGAGATACTGTGAGGTATGGAGTAATATTAGTTTAGTTTAGTCTATGCACTACACTAATATTACTCCATCCTTCACAGTATCTCTCTCTCTTTGTTGGGAGTGCGAAAGTCACGTGACGCCCTGTCCATCCTTTATATGTCTTCTCTCTGATTTCGATCCATCGGTAAATCAAATGGATGGATTTTTATCCAAACGATTTGCAAAACCTATCTCACTTGGTCAGATATGTTCTCCATCTTATTAATTGGAGCTATTATTATTTATTGAATGAAAGATTTCGTGTCTACTCCAAAAAAACCTGTCGTTTTTCTGTCCCACAAGCCTGAAGATGACCCTAAGTTTGTAAGGGTCGAAACATGTAGCTCGATTAAACCAATTTTTGGAGTAGACACGAAATCTTTCATTTAATATCTCACTAGGACTGTCAACTATGACCTTAACAAAAGGCGTTTCGAAATCGAAGAAGTTTATTAATGGAATTTCCCGCCGACCTCGAAATAAAAGGTGAATTTAATGTGTACCAAATTGAGCATTAATGACCCATTTTAATGCAAATTTTAAGCACTACGAGAAATATCAGAAGTCTACTGGAATATAGAAATTCCATTATGTCAAATTTATGTCTTGTGCAAAATGAGAATGTTTTTCAATCAAGAATTTATACACTATTCATGTTGAGATCGTTAAAAAAATCTTGTAATCAACACAGTTATTAATCTAGCAATTAATGGTCTCGAACTATCAACCTAGTTGATTAAATAACTATTTCCGCCAAACTCGAAATAAAAGATGATTTTTTTTCCTGTGCACTAAATTGAACATTAATTTTTTTCACATGTTCTGTACACACAAATAAATGAAAATAATTTTCTCTACCGAATTTAGGCCCTTTTTTGAATAGGTTACATTGTGAGTGCCGGACCCTGTAGAAGACCAATCTGCAAACGTCATAAACTACAAGATGTCCCAACAGCCTGCATAGCGGAACGGCATCGGTCAAACGAAAAGGCAAAACGACAGTTCCAAATAAACCAATTTGCGTCTGTAAGTATCCCGAAAAGAAAAGTGAGTCGTATCCAACGGTCGGTGTTATTGGATTTGTTCACTGAGTTCCCGTGGGATACGTTGTGCTTCAGACATGCGATACTACGAGATGTGTGGATTGGGAATCCTATAGCGTAAATGACTGAAGACCTTGTCCATAGAAGTTGATGTAAGGATTGCAAAACTATCGACTTTATTATAGTAAGAATTATTCATTCACACTAGGCGACAATTTGATTGATTCAAATACTCTATGACACACCTATACTGTATAAAGTAAATATCATTAATATTCATCGAATCAATTTCTATAGTGAGATTTAAAAAAATCAGGAATTTGGCAGGCTTTTTCATAATAGTAAAAAGATAATTAATATTTGAACAACTCAATCTGAAATCTATTAGTTTCATTAATAGTTATTTATTCAACTGGGTTACTAAAGACAGCGACTAATGGTCAAAATATTTTAATATTTCGAGACCATTAGTCGCTTGATTAATAACAGAGTTGATTACAAAATTTTTCTGACGATCCCAGCATGAATTGTATATAAATTCTTGATTGACAAACATTTTCTTTTTTGCACAAGACATACATTTGACATAATGGAATTTCTATGTTTCTATGTTCCAGTAGAGTTTCGACATTTCTCGTAGTGCTTCTGAATACTTTGTGTGCAGTTGCCATGAGGATTGCACATTAAAATAAAGCATAAATTGAGAATTCAAATTGGTCATTAATGTTCGATTTCGTACACATTAAAATCACTTTTTATTTCGAGGTCGGCGGCAACTATATATTAAACATTAAGTTTTCATTCAATACACATTAAAACAAAACCCCATTATCAACCAAACAAAGCTTACGCATCGAACTCTGGGAGACCCCAGGTGAAGTGAGAACATCTCCATCTCAGGTCTCGCTCAAGATCCTAGAAGTCGAGGAATCTAAGAAGGCGGTGCCATAACTTGAACTGTCGCCGCCTTCAGGGCGACGCGTGCCGCCGCCAAGTGACCGTTCGACGTCGCGGATTGCCTTTTCTGGACGCAAACTTTACGAGGCGTCGGTCCTGAATGAATCGACGCCGGAAAAAAATTCCTGCCTTCTCGATTTTTTTGATAACAGGTCGATTACATTGAGACACTTTACAACCTGCTACTGAGCGAAATTAGTAGCTGATTGTTTACTTCGCTCAGAGTAATCGTGTTCACAAGCCAACAATCTGATTGTAAAAAAGCTGCGACTTAAGTTGAAAGCTGGGTTACTTTACACGCTAAATCGCTGGCGTTTTGGTTTGTTGGCATGTAAACAAGCCGTTTGTAATCACAGTTGCTACTAAACAATCTGTAAGTTCTCATCTACTCGGTGGTTCCTGGTTCTTAAATTTGAAAACGTATTTAACATTTATCTAAGATACTTGACACCGATACAAACATAAACCTCACGTGGATCGCTAGATTGTTGGCTACTCAGCGAGTAGACAGTCTTGTGTGTAATCATCACAATCTCACAAGCTGATTCACTCGCTTCTAAATTCGCTCAGTAGCATGCTGTAAAGTATCTCAATGTAATCGACCCATAAGTTTCAAAAGATGAGGGAAATTCAGCCCCCGACGGTCTGATAAAATCCTGTCATGAATTGTATCGATATTTTCGGAGACTGACAGAAACTGGCCTTCCCGATCGGTCATCATCTTCTATGGAAAATACTGGAGATACTGATTAACCAAAACTTTTTCAACATGCTTTGAATGAAGATCATATGATCATAAGGCATAAAGCTTTCATAGTATCAAAAAAGAAAAAACTGGTACATAGAAAATTAAGCTTCCACTTCTATCATCAAAAATAATATCAACCGTTACAACAATCTGGGCTCCCATAATAAGATTCAGCTTAGAAAATTTAAGAAAAGCCCTTTGCAGGTAATTTAAGCGCTCGATCATTGGTGGAGCAGTAATTTTGCTCATTAGGAGCATCTTAGATATTGCCACCAAATTTTATTTCGATTGGTTTGGTTTTGTCAGAGATATCGAGGAACAAATATTTTGAATGGCCATATTTTAAGGAACACCCTGTGCGATTTGGCTGGTTAACCAACTTAACCGAGGCATTTGTAACTGTACCCTGAAAATCTCAAGTCTCTTGGACAATCTCTTCCAAAATTATCGTGCCGGCTCTATACGGACTTCAATTTGACTACGGAAATAACAGACATCTGGCCAAAAATATAGCACTCGTTTAAGTAGAACGAGCGCTCAAAAAGATCTTATAAGTTGTGGACAACTGTTTTAATCAAAAATAGATCTGCCATAAATTATTGTTTACTGAGAACTGTTAAATGAAAATGAATGAAATTGAAATGAGAGCTTACAAAATACAATACATGAAACAAAAGTCTCTAGCTGAGGCTGGTGCAAAACGGGGTACCATACTAGTCTGCGTATGATACCAGAGCTCAGGGAAAAACCTCAGTAGAAAAAACCCTGTCTCGCCGTTTTTACAAAATTGAAACTTAAAACCATTTGAATAAATAACTTCAATATTCAGATACAAAATACTCAATTCATGCTCTTGGAGGGTGTTTTAAACCAGGTCTGGCATTCCAAGTGATGATTTTTCGAATATCCTGTTCTTCTAAGACCGCTACATGACCCCATTGAAGGGTGATCATCTCCTATAGATTTAAACAGTGGTATTTCATCCTAAATATCAAATTCAATTTCGGAATAATGATAAAAAACGTTTGACAAACTTATGTCAAAAAATGATGAATGAGGGAAAATACAGGTTTGGAAATTCACATCTGAAACATACGATATTAATGCATCAGACAGAGAATTCTTCTGTCCAGTTGCACAGATGAATAGTCGAGACAATCACGTGCTCTATAACACTGAATTCCGTTGTCTTATTGCAATATTCTAGTCTTGTCTCTCTCTTTTCGTTGAGAGCAGCGTAATTCATTCAGTATGGTAGGCAACAGTAAATACTTGAATCGAGTATTTTGGGCAGCCTGACAAATTAAATAATTCTATACGTGTACTGCAGGTTCCCTACCATACTGCGATAAGAGAGAAACAAGACTAGATTATTGAAATAAGACAACGGAATTCATTCAGTTACAGCATGTGATTATCTCGACTATTCATCTGTGCAACTGGAAGGAAGAATTCTCTGCCTGATGCATTGTATATCGTATGTTTTCGATGTGAATTTCCAAATCTGTATGTGTTTGTTCACCATTTCATCCACCTACAATATATTTCAGCTATCCCGACAGCCACCCTGCATATGAAAAACCCTCCAAACACGATAAGAATCATTCATCCCTTACCCAGGATCTCTCTCCAAGGTCAAGACACACGACACGGCATTTCCAAAGAAATACCTCCCCTAGGTCGTCATCAGTCTCGAACAAACAAAACCAACCCTTTTCCCGATCTCATCCTCCGTTATCTCACCCTCTAGGATCTAACGAACGGGTCCTAAGACGACGTATTAGTCAAATTAAAATCGAAATTCAAACATCGTCGAAAGAAAGGGGTTGACGAAGGTTTGTACAACCCTCAGTCAATCGTCGTAATGTGCCATTACCGAAATTGGTCTCAAATATTGACACGAATCTCGGATAGGAACGTATTCTTTGTCTCTGAATGGAGAAGAGGGTTGAGATTGGAAGCTACCTTAGCGGAGAAGGGTTTTTGTTGTTTTCGAGTGATGGGGATGTTGTTTTATATATTTGGACTTGTTTTGGAGTTTTGGCAAGGGTTGATGTAGATGATTGTGAGATTCAACATATGAGGGAAATGCGTGAAAAAAGTCTATACTTTTTTTGGTAGTAGAGATATAGTATAGAGTTTACGTAAAATGAAAAAGAAACATACATAGGCTCGGTCACATGTAAACAGAGACAAAAATGAGGATCTGATCTCTATGTTTATATTCCCCCTTCCACTGTTAATAAACATTAACTTTACTTTGGATATTCTTATGAGTTTCAAGATATTTGCGCTTGCGCCAGTTTTCGTAATTCTTCATTTTAATGTTTATTTACTTTATTATCATTTGCAAGACATGTTAATTCATATATGAAAATATATAATTAGATAATCTGCGTAGCTAATAACCATGAGTTGCGCTCAAAATATCACATAGTCCATCTCAAATTACAATCATACATCGCACATATTGGACAATATAAAAGGTTTTCCAATAAGAGGTGTTATTTTGATATTCAAAGAAAAATGCCATTTTGCAATATAAATGATCGGATGTTTTTTCATTATAAAGAAGAAGCTATGCCGTTAATAGTGGAAAATAACGTCAGGCAAATGTCCTCCACGAGCACGCTCACAGGATCATATCCTTTTAATGAAATTTTTTATAACCAAATCGCAAAGTCGCTGCCCTATGTCCTCGATAGCCTCAAGAAAGTCATTTTTAAGGTCTTGAATCGACGCTGGGCTATTGGCGTAGACCTTCTCTTTCATGTGGCCCCAAAGGAAGAAGTCGCAAGGTGTTAAGTCACAAGATCTCGGTGGCCAATTGTGATCACCCCTTCGGGAGATAACACGGTCCGGAAACTTTTCCCGCAAAAGATCAATGGTTTCGTTGCTTGTGTGGCACGTAGCGCCTTCTTGTTGATAGTAAAAGTTATCCAGATCAATTCTATCCAATTTCGGACACAAAAAATCCTTAATCATCTCTCGATAGCGCAATCTATTCACCACATTTTCGAAAAAGTAAGGTCCAATGACTCCACCGGACCATAAACCGCACCAAACAGTCACACGTTGAGGATAGAGAGGCTTTTCAACGATAACTCTTGGGTTTTCTGAGCCCCAGATGCGACAATTTTGCTTGTTGACGAAGCCACCGAGGTGGAAATAGGCCTCTTCACTGAAGATGATTTTTCGATGGAATTTCGGATCATTTTCATGAATTTCAACGACCCAATCAGCAAAGACACGACGTTGTTGATGATCGGCCGGCTTGAGTTCTTGTGTTAACTGAACTTTATAAGCCTCAAAACCTAAATCTTTATGCAAAATACGGGGTAAAGACGTTTATGGAATGCCTAATTCCAAAGAACGACGAGGAATGGACAAACCTGGGTTTTCTTCAACACTTTCGGCTACAGAAGCAATATTCTCGGCTGTTCTTGAGTGACGTGCTCGGGTTTTATTCGTCACATCACTAACCTGTCCCAACAGCTCGAATTTTTCCACCAATTTCTTCATTGCGGTCCGATAGTTCTCTGCCAAATTTTCACCAGTGAATTTTAATAATTTCAATGCGTTCTTGAAGCGTATATCGTTCCATTTTTATTAATGACGTTGTTTCTACCTGTCAAATGTCAAAAAATGACAGCTTGAAACTTGACATCTACCGAAATAGCTGGCTATTCAAAATAATACCTCTTATTGGAAAACCCTTCACAATACACTAGATCGATGATAACTACTATATATAGGTAGTTATATAAACATATTCAATATCACAAATACAAACAAATAAAATAAAAATTCAAGAAAAACCCTGAGCAGGAAATTTTGAGCGCCCGTTCTTTGGTGGAGCAATAAGATTATTAACTTAAAATTTTATATGGGACTTGAGATTGATACCAAATAATATAGATGTAGAATCTCAACACAATCGGAATTATATTCTTTAGTTCTGCTGATGCGATTCTGTCAACATTTTGCATGAACATTCAGTATATCAGTTTTGATTCACAAATTAAATGTCACTTGAATCGGTTATTCTGTTATGGAAATAAAGAGATCTTTCTTTTCAAAATTCCATTTGAATTTTCTATGGTTCTGTTGAAACCATGGTCACAAAATTCTGCACGAACATTCAGTGTATCAATCTTCATTTATGAAATAATTTTCATTCGAATCGGATATTTTTTATGGAAATTTTAAGTTTCTTCTTTTCAATATTCTCATTCAATTTTCTACGGTTCTGTTAACACTATGGGCACTAAATTCTGCATGGAGCTTATTATGAGCAACCTCCTTGGGTTTCATAGAATCTTATTACCGAAACTTCAATAATAGTAAAACCTTCTGCATGATTTTTGAATTACAATCATTTATAACAACGAAACTATCCTCGTTTCAAGAAAAAATCCCACAAACCACCGGTTCGAACGTAGCAAAACCACATCCTTCATCCCTAATTCCATCCCACCCCGTATCTAACCCATTAAAATCGGGACCGGTTTTCCGCCCCGCAGCCAATTTTTAAAAAGCCATTCAATTTTCCACTCCGATAAAAATATAGCCATAAAAAGTTCGTTCCTTCCGAACGAAAGACATTAGACAGGCGATGTCTTGCCGTAATCATTATAATTTCGATATTTCGCGGCCCCCCAGGTCCCCCTGTCGCCCCCCTCGTCCCTACTTAACTTAATTTTAATGTTCAAGGAGAGATATTGGCGCCCGGTGCCAGAGGGGCCTGCGGGCGCGTTTTTCCTATTTTTTCTGATCGCCCTCGTACATAAATCACGTTTTTATGATCCATTTGTTCGAATTATTAATAGCTCGGATGTAGATGGTGGATTTTAAAAGTGCAATTTGTTAGTTGGGAAAATCGGGGTTTTTCCGCAATACGTCATTTGGTTTTCCTTCGCGCCTCCGTCTTGGAATATCTTGATTGAATGTGTGTTTTGGAATGGATGGTTTTTCAAGAGATTGGGGAATTTGAATAATCGTAAAACGCAAAGGAAATGTTGGAATGAATTTTCATTAATATACTCAGGAGCAATAATGACAAAACTCTACTGAAACAAAGAAACATAGAAATTTTGTTATGCCAAATGCATGTCTTGTGAAAAATGAGAATGTATTTCAATCAAAAATTTCTCAATTTATAACGAAGTCAACGGAAAAATCTTGTGATCATATCGCTTATCAATCAAGCGACCAATGGTTTCGAATCATCAACGCGTTTTTATGGTCAGTTTGTTCGAATTATTGAAAGCTTATTAATAAATTATGGATTTTAAGAGTGCAATCTGTTAGTTGGGAAAATCGGGGTTTTTCCGCAATACATACAGTCCGTTCACGAAAGGTTGAGCACATAGTAGGCGTTTCTTTATTTATCTGAAGTTGGCAGTATTTGCTGTCATAACGTAAAATAAAGTCAACGTTGCCGAATGTACCCGGTCTCGTCCGACGAGCTTGCGAGTTATCAGAGAACTCTATGGAATATTCACAATATTGCGTATCAATATGACAAGAAAATAAACAACATGACCTAAAATTTTAATATACACAGTGGAATATGCCAAATTTCCATGGCCAACCGACTGCTCAACCTTTCGTGAATGGACTATACATTCATACGCACCGTTTTGGAATATATTGATTGAATATGTGCTTTTTCAAGGGATTACAGAGAACAGAATAATCATAAAAAATAGAAAATATGTTTTTATAATAAAAATTCATTAATAAAGAGTTATCCATTTTGCGGTTTCAAAAGTAAACGTAAATAAAACACATAAAAAATATTTTTTATCATGATATTTCTTTTTTATTATAAAGTTTGAACGTTGACATTTGTGTGAAACACTACATCATTTAAATGACAACCACCCGAATTGTTGCAAGCATCGATTCTTTTGAGGTAATTTTCGACCACCTTTTGACACATATTGGGCGGTATCTCAGCCATAACTTGACGAATATTGGTTTTTAACTACTCAAGAGTTAAAGGTTTATCTGCATAAACACGGTATTTCGCGTAGCCCCACAAAAAAAAGTCAAGCAGTGTCAAATCGCATGATCTTGGTGGCCAGTTGATATCGCCGTCCACCGCCGGTTGTTCAAGCACCCATTCGACGTATCCACGATGATGTGAATGGTCGGCTGGCTTCAGTTGTTGTGTGAGCTGTATTTTATATGGGTGTAGGTGTAGATCTTAATGCAAAATACGCCATAATGTGCCGTAAGACAGTCCTAATTCCTGAGAATGACGAGGAATCGACAGATTCAGGTCTTCGGCAACACTTTCACTTACAGTAGCGATATTTTCAGTGGTACGAGCAAAACGATGATGCACAGGGCTTACAATATCTGTAAACAATCCAGTCTCTTCAAATTTCTTCACAATTTTACCAATTGCTTGCGTAGTTGGACGATTATGTAAACCAAAATCTGCTCTTAAAGCACGATATGTGGCTGTGGCAGAATCGCCATTTTTGTATTAGGTTTTTACAATTTTCATGCGTTGTGCGATAGTCAAGCGATCCATTTTCATAAATGTCAGACTTTCAACTGAAGAAAAAAAATTTTTTTAAAAAACTTCGTTTGACAGATATCGAATTCCAGCCCTATACTTTTGAAACCGCGAAATGGATAACCCGTTATAATCTGGTAGATAATTTCATGGCATTAATTTTTGAGTGCTATATCGTTTTGCCCGAATGTCTGTAATTTTCGAATTTCGAGCCGAAAATGGTCTCAAACGATAGGGTTCGACTACCTGATGACGAATCCGTGGTCAAACTCAATTCTGTCCATGGGGCCGGCCGGTTATTATCACGATAACTTTCGAAGGGATTGTCCTAGAGACTTGAGATTTTTAGGATATGTTTGGTTTCCAAATGCTGCGGTGAGTTCGTCAACCAGCCAAATCGTACAGGGTGTTCTATAAAATATAGCCATTCAAAATTTTATGGTTCTGATTTCCTCTCGAAATTTTGCATGAACATTCAGTGTATTAAGTTTCATTCAAAAAATAAATTGCACTCCAATTGAATATCTTGTTATGGAAATATAAAGATTTTTCTATTCAATATTCCAATTGAGTTTTTTATGGTTCTGTTTACACTATGGCCACAAAATTTTGCATGAAGCTTTTTATGAGTTTCTTGCTTGTGGCTGCAAAATTTAACTTCGATTGGTTTCGTTTTGCCTGAGATATTGAGGAACAAAAATTTTGAATGGCTATATTTTATGTACGATTTACCTGCCTAACGAACTCACTCTGCAAATCTCAAGTTTCTAGGACAATCTCTTCTAAAGTTATCCTGCTAACGGCCGTACGGACGTTCCCACGGACAGAATTGATTTTGACCATGTATTCTTCATCAGGAAGTCGAACCATATCGTTAAGACCATTTTCGGCTCAAAATTTGAAAATTACAAACATTTTGCAAAACGATATAGCATTAGTTTAAGTAGCGCTCAAAAAGATTAGGATAAATTGCTTTTGAATTTAGAAATCGACAGGTGCAATTATTTCAATCATGAATATAAGTTTGTCACACAAATTAGAAGAACAAGAGATTCAAAAAATCATCACTTGGAATGTCAGACCTGGCTTTAAACACCCTCCTGGCCCAAGAGCATGAATTAAGTATTTTGCATCTGAATATGGAAGGTATTTATTCGAATAATTTTAAATTTCAATTTTGTAAAAACGGCGAGACAGCTTTTTCTCTACTAAGGTTTTTCCCTGAGCTCTGGTATCATACGCCAGAATAGTATGGTACCCCGTTTTGCACCAACCTCAGCTAGGGACTTTTTTGTTTATGTTAGCTCTCAATTCAAGACAATATACAGATTAGGAAAGTCACATCTGAAACATACGATATACAATGCATCAGACAGAGAATTCTTCCGTCTAGTTGCACAGATGAATAGTCGAGATAATAACGTACTGTAACTGAATGAATTTCGTTGTCTTATTGCAATAATCTAGTCTTGTCTATCTCCTATCGCAGTATGGTAGGGAACCTGCAGTACACGTATAGAATTATTTAATTTGTCAGGCTGCCCGTAATACTCGCTTCAAGTATTTACTGTTGCCTACCATACTAAACGAATTATGCTCCTCCTAACGATAAGAGAGAGACAAGACTAGAATATTGTAATAAGACAACGGAATTCAGTGTGTTACAGCACATCATTGTCTCGACTTTTCATCTGTCAAACTGGACGGAAGAATTCTCTGTCTGATACATTGTATATCGTATGGTTCAGATGTAATTCTAAAAACCATTATATATTTCAATTATTTATACTGGCGTACAAGAATTAAGCATATATAGTAAGCATTACCACTGATTCCTCCTACTCACCACACATTCACCAAAAACCCGACCTCACCGTCCACAAATCAATGCCTGTCTGCGTCCTTGAACCTCAAACCTCTCAATGAACCCCGTACGCCTCCCTTGATGGCATTCCAATATCCGATACGCGCCCCAACCGTATGTGGGTCAAAGCCCACGGCCGCCCCAGATCCCGTCAATCGGCGACCTTCGAATGGGGGTTACGCAGCCATCGAGGGTTGAACAACCCCCACGGTCACGGGCTCGATGCAACGCGATGCATACGTCGATATGGGGGATGGAGGGTGAACGGCACACGTAGGCCGAAACCGATGCCTGGGGTGTCGATAGAAGGGTGCATCGGGGTGAATTATCTGGCACCTGTTGCGTTTGAGGGTTTGGGGGATGTTTAGGAATGATGCTCTCGATTGGAGAGTGTTTCAATGTTCATTGAATGTTATCAAACATTTGCATAAAAATTTTAAAAAACTTTTCAGGTTTTCACTTCCAGTCTCTGAAACTGAAATTATTAAAAAATTTAATTAAGATGAAATGCTCCTGCAGATGAAAAACACACGATTCCGAAGATTTTACAAGTTTGTCTGAAGAAGGTGTCTGATATAGACAACGAGACGTAACATTATCCTTTTCATTTATATCCTTTTTTATAGTTTTACTGTTAGGCAACACTTCTTTTTCAAAACTGACAAATTAGTTCAAAGATTTTGGCAGGAGCATTTCATCTTCATTAATTTTTTTAATTATTTCTGTTTCAGAGACTGGGAGTGAAAACCTAAAAAGAGCAGGTGCTTTTGAGCGCTCGTTCATTGGTGGATGCAAAATCTTAGCACGATCAGAATTATATTCTGGAAATTATTTGAAAACTGAAATATGTAAAAAATTAATAATTAAAAAACTTTATATCTATGAAAAACGGATAAACTTCTCGCTACTTCGTTCAAGGTTCATGCATCGGAGCTAGGTGTTCGTTAGGATCCCAGGAGGTGGCGTTTTGTTTCTGTTTATACTCAGAAATAGGCGACATTTCTTCAAATCAGGGAACCTAGAATGCCTTTCAGAGTTTCAGACGTAGCTCCTCCATACTGATGAGCCCCAAATAGGGCGAAATAGCTATCTATGGATGCTCTGTTTGATATAATCGCCAAAGTGGCTGCCCTATGTCCTCAATAGCCTCACGAATTCCATCTTTGAGGTCTTGAATCGACGATGGGCTATTGGTGTCGACCCTCTCTTTCACTTTGCCCCAAAGGAAACAATCGCAAGGTGTTAAATCACAAGATCTCGGTGGCCAATTGTGATTACCTCTTCGAGAGATAACACTAATCAGTAAAGACACGACGCTGTTGATGATCGGCCGGCTTGAGTTCTTTGTTGACTGAACTTTTTAAGCCTTAAGACCCAAATCTTTTGCAAAATACGGTGTATTGACGTTTGTGAAATGCCTAATTCTAAAGAACGACGAGGAATGGACAAACCTGGGTTTTTTTCAACACTTTCGGCTACAGTAGTAATATTATTGGCTGTTCTTGAGCGACGTGGACGGGTTTATTCTTCACATCACTAACTTGTCCCAACAGGTCGAATTTTTCCGCCAATTTTTTTATTGTGGTTCGACAAGGTGCTTCACGACGACCCAAAAATATTTGAGTTTTACGAACCGTCTCTGCCAAATTTTCACCATTTTTATAGTGAATTTTAATAATTTCAATGCGTTCTTGAAGCGTGTATCGTTTCTTTTTTATTAATGTCGTAGTTTCTATTTGTCAAATGTTAAAACGTGACATCTACCGAAATAGCGGGCTATTCAAAATACCACCTCTCATTGGAAAACCCCTTAGAACGGCAAGGCTCCTCTCACTTTCCCAATTATCGACAGGATAACTACCTTCACTTAAAATTCTCCAGGATCATCCCTTCGAATACAAACCCCCTAACCCACCCCGTCCAAACCGTCGCCCACCTCGAATTTGGCACATTTCCTAAGGAAACACCAATCACCATCCCCATTCGATCGTTGGAAGGGTTGCCTTCGCCCTTATCTCCGATGCGATTTCTATGCAAATTGTTTCCTGGCACTTTTGATTATTCCATTTCTGATAGGACCGATCTAGTATCTTCGGGATTGCTTCGGATATCTTTTATTGTACCGGAGGGCCCCCCATTGTTCCGGGGAGTAGTGAAACAATGGGCACCGTTGATTGTACGAATAATTTGTTCTGGTGGATCGCAGTTTTTAATATCAGTTACGGTCGGAATTTCGGGTATTGTTTGGGACAACGTCTGATGATTGGAGTCGATATTTTTTCTTGGATTTATGGGTGGTGGGGATGGTGTATTGTTATTGGACGAAATTTGGTTTTCCAATAAGAGGTGTTATTTTGAAAAGCCCGCTATTTCGGTAGATGTCACGTTTGAAGCTGTAATTTTTTGACATTTGACAAGTAGAAACTACGCCATCAATGAAAATAAAATGATACACGTTTCAAGAACGCATTGAAAATTTGGCAGAGACGGTTCGTAAAACTAGAACATTTTTGGGTCGTCGTGAAGCACCTTGTCGGACCGCAATAAAGAAATAGGTGGAAAAATTCGATCTGTTGGGACAAGTTAGTGATGTGAAGAATAAAACCCGTGCACGTCGCTCAAGAACAGCTATATATTGGGTATATTGCTGCTGTAGCCGAAAGTGTTGAAGAAAACCTAGGTTTGTCCATTTTTCGTCGTTCTTTGGAATCAGGCATTCCGCAAACGTCATCACATCGTATTTTGCATAAAGATTTGGGTCTTAAGGCTTCTAAAGTTCAGTTAGCATAAGAACTCAAGCCGGCCGATCATCAACAACGTCGTGTCCTTGCTGATTGGGCTGTTGAACTGTAGTAAAATATCCGGAATTCCATCTAAAAATCACCTTGAGTCATGAGGCCCATTTCCACCTTGGTGGCTTAGTCAACAAGCAAAATTGTCGCATCTGGGGCTCGGAAAACCAAATAGTTATTGTTGAAAAGCCTCTCTATCCTCAACGCTATCGAGAGATGATTAATGATTATTTATGGCCGAAATTGGACAGTATTGCTCTGGACAACGTTTATTTTCAACAAAACGGCACTACGTACCACACAAGGAACGAAACCATTGATCTTTTGCGGGAAAAGTTTCCGGACCGTGTTATCTCTCGAAAAGGTGATCACAAATGGCCACCGAGATCTTGTGATTTAACACCTTGCGACTTCTTCCTTTGGGTCCACGTAAAAGAAAAGGTCTACGCCAATAGCCCAGCGTCGATTCAAGACCTCGAAGATGGAATTCGTGAGGCTATCGAGGATATAGGGCAGCCACTTTGCGATTTGGTTATGAAAAATTTCATTAATGTATGGTCCTGTTAGCGTGGCCGTGGTGGTCATTTGCCTGATGTTATTTTCCACTATTTACGGCATAGGCTCATCTTTATACTGAAATAAACATCCGACCATTTATATTGAAAAATGGCATTTTTCTTTGAATTTCAAAATAACACCTCTTATTGGAAAACCCTTTAGTTGATGATGGATGAGTTTGAGAGTTTAACTAGCAGATGAAGGGTTAACAAAATCGATTCTATATGAACTGGGCATGTAGGCACTCTGGCTGGATTAAAACATCAGGTTAAAAGCGAACAAATAGACTGATTTTAACTTCGAAAGAGAAAGCTCAACAAGCTCTTTCGTTGTCAAACATTTTCTTGAAGCTGCTTACTGAGCTCCTCACAGGTCACTGTATCGTAAAAAATCTACTGCAAAAGATATGTAGGTGAGGAAAAAAACTTTGAGTATCTAGCCTCTAGCTCTGGCAAAAGCTAGGCATACTTTAACTGAATGAACTGTAGTTTCATGCTTTTCTATACAGAATCTACTCTCGTCAGTTTCTGTTAAGTCAGCTCTCATCATATGCTTCCTGCTTGAAAGACACTGGGGATGCGAAAAAAATGTTTGGAATGATTCACTGCCCGAAGATTTCTCCAGAATGCTTCTCTTTCAGTTTTTTTCTGCCATAGAAACTCTTTTCGAGCGCTCGTTCTACTTAAACGAGTTCTATATCGTTTTGCCCAAATGTCTGTAATTTTCGAATTTTGAGCCGAAAATGTTCTCGAACGATAGGCTTAGACTCCCTGATGACGAATTCGTGGTCAAATTCAATTCTGTCCGTGGGGCCGTCCGGCCGTAAGCACGATAACTTTCGAAATGATTGTCCTGGAGACTTAATATTTTCAGAGTTTCCAAATGACGCGGTTTCCCATAAAAAATGGCCATTAAAAATTTGTGTTCCTCAATATCTCAGACAAAATGAAACCGATTGTGGCCACATGCATAAAGATAATAAAAAGCCTCATGTAAAATTTGGCGGTCATAGTGTTAACGGAACCATAGAAAATTCAATTGGAATATAATTCTATAACAAGTTATCCGATTCATGTGAAAATTATTTTCTGAAAAGTTTCTGACTGCAACTCCCAATCCAATAGTTACTTCAGCAGATCAAATATGTAATTCATCCTAACTGGAACCATTTATACCTTTCCGACAAACATATCTACCACCCCAAATTCCTTCAGCTTACCTCACCCCAATCCAACAACACCAAAAATACAATATAACAATTTTACGCCATAGAACATATTTAATTAACTCGGACCCAAGACGCAGACCACAGAATCAATTCATCAACGCACATAGACCGGACGTTAGATTAAGGCCGCATGAACGCAAAAGAAGAAGAAGAACCGTATAAATAAACGGACACTTTTATGGATGCGAGGCAATTTGGCCGAAATGTCGGCTTTATTGGTCCAATAGTTGATGATCCAAGGCGGCCTGGCAGATGGAGGGACAACTTCCGGTCGAATGTGGGGGTGAAATTAAGGGAATTTGGGACCGGAAACATCAATCTTACAGATGGAACGGGACAGTAGATGTCGCTGGTGATGGTATCGAGATATAGTTTGTCTTCTGGATGATGTTGTTGTGGATGATGAGTAATGATGCAGGAAAATTGGAAATAGGAAGATCAATTTGACATGAAGGTATGTGTCTTCTAGGAAGGATGTGTGAGGAAGATTCGAGTTCATTATTGCATCATAACACTGATGATATCAGGTAGTGTAGTATGTAGTGCTTCAGCAATTTATTGGAATGACATTCATAGATAACGAGTCATCAAGCAGGTTTCCTTCAAGGTTCGATCTTTGGACCTTGCCTGTTTCTCGTCTATATGGTTCACTTCACGCCAGGATATAAAGGCTTGCCTTTGTTTGTGAAGGGTTTTCCAATAAGATGTGTAATTTTGATATTCAAAGAAAAATGCCATTTTTCAATATAAATGATCGGATGTTTATTTCATTATAAAGAAGAAGCTATGTCGTTAATAGTGGAAAATAACATCAGGCAAATGACCACCACGACCACGCTCACAGGACCATATCCTTTTAATGAAATTTTCCATAACCAAATCGCAAAGTGGCTGCCCTATGTCCTCGATAGGCTCACGAATTCCATCTTTGAGGTCTTGAATCGACGCTGGGCTATTGGCGTAGACCTTCTCTTTCACGTGGCCCTAAAGGAAGAAGTAGCAAGGTGTTAAATCACAAGATCTCGACGGCCAATTGTGATCACCTCTTCGAGAGATAAATCGATCCGGAAACTTTTCCCGCAAAAGATCAATGGTTTCGTTGCTTGTGTGGCGCGTAGTGTCGTCTTGTTGAAAGTAAACGTTGTCCAGATCAATACTATCCAATTTCGGCCATAAAAAATCAATAATCATCTCTCGATAGCGCAATCCATTCACCGCAACTGTTGCTCCAGCTTCATTTTCGAAAAACTGTGGTCCAATGACAATATTCTCGACTGTTCTTGAGCGACGTGCACGGGTTTTATTCTTCACATCACTAACTTGTCCCAACAGCTCTAATTTTCCCACCAATTTCTGCTTTTAGAAATCTACGAAAAACTTTTATATGCATTTTCGTACTTCTCTCTGGATTTCTTCGGCAGTAATTTTAATGAAGCGTCAATCACTGCCTCAACCACCTTTAATTATTTGTGTCACAGAGGTGAAATCCATATTATTTATTACTTTCTCATTGTTTTTCTGTTTCTGTTTTTCTCTTTTGCAATTTTGAGATAACAAATCAGATGAAAGAAAAGGAAAAAGTTTTCAATTTCAGCTTATCTTCAATGAAAACATTTTCCGTGATCAACAGAAATCAGTCGTTGTTGTCTTGTGTCCATCACCCTTGACAATAACCTTCCTCATAACATTTATGTGGCTTCCCATATAACATGTTTAAGGGCAATCGAAAGTGGTCAACCCTCTACTTTAAACTTCTTCGGAGGGTGTGAAGTAGCCAGTCTCAAGGGTGCAGCAACAAGTGTTCAATATTTCAGATGGAGGTCATGGAAATATGTCTTGAGACACAGGGGAGCTGACCAAGATCAACATGAGGCGTTGCATACACTATGTCAATCAGTTTGGCTCAATTTCCCAAGAATGACTTTGGACCAATCGACTGATATTAGACAAATATCATTTTCTTCTCGTTTCACGATGGCCATTGAACTCGTTTTAGTTTATTCAAAATTCCATGATGAGCAAAGATTATGTGTTTATTGGATTTCTGTCTGGTATTATGTCTAGATTGGTTTACCGGAACTGTGACTATGTAGATCTTCAGATCTTTTGTTCTCTACCCTACTCGTTCAAGCTCAGATCCAGCAAGTGTTAACATTCATAGTTTGTGTTTGAATAATTGTGTCCAAAATCTCCTATAACGTTAACTTTGACCTTAGGCGTTTTTGAGCTGAGATTCTAATACTAATTTCTCAGTTGAGGCTTGATTACCCCAGCAACAAAATTCCTGGTCAAGTTTTCAACAATATATCATAAAAAGAACAAGATGTACAAATCTAAATTCACAGTTCCAATCACAATCTCTCAAATTACACAAACTTACATCTACTTATCTCAAAAGAAAGGTTCAAATTGTGGCTCTACTTCATTGAAAGTGGAGTGCATTGGCACTATCTGTCTTTTGTAGTGCCAGATGTTTTCGATAACGGAAAAGGGGATATACCCTCAAGTCGGCTTCGATGGACTTCAGGTATGCTTCCAGCTCTCTACCATAAGTTAACTTCCAAGCAAATGTAGGTATAGGCAAATGTAACAGCCAATGATTGTATAGCAGTCCAAAGTCAAGCTTCAGTCAATGCTTGTCTTTCAGTTCAAAATATGCCAAAAGGTGCGGTCCAAGCCAAAAATGTGCTTCAGACCAAAGAATGTGGCCCAAGCCAAGGGATGTGCTCCAGCCCAAAGAATGTGGTTCAAGCTAAGGAGCCAGAAAAAACATTATTTATCTCGAAAATTGAAACTTAGTCTCGATCACCGTAGGAAGGTTGGAGGCTTATGCCTTTTTTACAGATACTACCACGGAAGGTGTTCTGCTGCCATTGCCTCCATGATTCCACCAGGGGCTCAATTTGATCGACAAACTAGGCTCGCCGATAATAGTCACCAGTTTGCAGTGCATCTTCCTATATGTGTATGAGGAGGCTTTTCTTTACCGAACTGCAAGGCTATGGAATACCCTACCTCAAGATGTATTCCCCCTTGGTTACAACTTACAGCAGTTTAAGACACGCACAAACCGATTTCTTCTAAATTCATCTCGGGGCGCTTGGCAGGACGCTTTAAGCTCAGTTTTTTCCCGAGAGATGCGTATTAAAAAAAAAACTTAGAAATTCCACAGCGAATATTCGTTGAATTCAGACAAAAATTCATCACGAAAGCACGATATACGCTTTCTCCTTCAAAGGAAAGCCGAAAAAAAGTCAAATAAATATCCTTACGTCACGCAGCTTCCAAGATCATAGAAGGAAAATAACCTGACATAAAATTGACAGTCCATCAATGTGCATTCTATAATTACCAGTGGCGTTTCAAAAGAAAACGAATAGCATAGGCGTGCAAGACTCTTTAAAAATTACGTTCAACCACGTTCATCATTCTGCTCCATCCTGACCTACCCCACATCTATCTCAAGGCCATCTCGATAAGCCATCTCCCTTATTATGCACATCTCAAGACAGTTCACCTAAAATAACGACCGCCTGTTGCTTCGCGACCCTTGCGGCAGATGTTTTCGCACCCTCGGACATCCGGGGGTGAGGGTCGAAACTGACCACAACATCCTTGGAAGCCGGCACGCCCGCGGAGTTCTTGTGCTACGTCTACAAGGGGTTTGTTTAGGTGGACTGTCGCAGGATAACCCCCAGGTTAATCCTTTCGTAATAACCGGCTAATGACCTTGAGATAGGGGTGGACTTGACGATGACCAGGGGTGTATGATATAAGGTTTGAGTGGACTTCTTGCTGTTATGAATCAATTAGGGGATGGTGTGTTGATTGTTGTTGGATAGCTTTGATTATTTGATGTTGAACTCTATAAGGGGGGTGTTTTTGTGTTTATGGAGGAGATTTGAGACAGGGTCAGGAAATTTTTAACGTCTGATCTTAAGTCTATTCACGCTTAGAGTATACATAATTTTCTTGTGATATCAACCTTGCAAACCGTACTTTGTACAATGAGAAGAAATGCTTATGTCATTTTGACATGAGTTTGTCGCGAGTTTTCGTGTGTTCGTTTTACTTGGACGAGTGCTTTATCGTTCTGCCCTAATGTCTGTAATTTTCGAATTTTGAGCCGAAAATGGTCTCAAACGATAGGGTTCGACTCCCTGATGACTAATTCGCGGTTAAATCAAATTCTGTCCGTGGGGCCGTCCGTTAGCACAACAACTTTCGAAGGTACTGTCCTAGAGACTTGAGATCTTCATGGTGATCTCGGTTTCCATGTTCGTTAACCAGCCAAATCGTACAGGGTGTTCCAAAAGCTATGGTCGTCCGAATTTTTTGTTCCTCAATATCTCAGACAAAATGAAACCAATCGAAATGAAATGTTGTGGCCACATGCAAGATGCTTCTAATGAGGTTCGTGCCAAATTTTGTGGCCACAGTGTTAATAGAACCATAGAAAATTCGATTGGAGAATTATAAAGAAGAAACTCCATATTTCCATAACGAGATATACGATTCCAGTAAAATTTATTTTGTGAATGAAGATGCAAAATTTCAATAGAGTTGCATTAGAACCTAGAATTCAGATAGGGATGGACTTGACGATGACCAGGGGTGTATGATATAAGGCTTGAATGGACTTCTTGCTGTTATGAATCAATTAGGGGATGGTGAGTTGATTGTTGTATGATATAGCTCTGATTATTTGATTTTGAACTCTATATTGGGTGCTTTTGTGTTTATGGAGAAGGTTTGAGACAGTGTCAGGAGATTTTTAAGGTCTGCTCTTGAGTTGATTCATGCTTAGAGTATACTGTTATGCTATCGTGTAATTGTAATTTATTTTAATTTTGAATTGGGCGCCAAATTACACGATCCAACAATTTACCTCGGTTAAATTGTAATGCTATTATAATTATATTGACTCGTCGGGGTGGATTCGTTTGAGGAATTTTTGTGACATTTTTTTATTGATTTCTATTTCCACTGGCAGTTCATCATTCCATGGAAACACTCCCTTATTTTCTTTCCAGCCTACCTATTTACATAATTCAAACTCCTATAAATATAAATTGATCGAACTACCACTGATGGTTTGGTTTAGAACCATATCAATACATAATTACAATTTGTTCTGAAATCAACTTCGCGAACCGTACTTGGTACAATGTCCCAAAAAATATGGTCATTCAAATTTTTGTTCCTCAATATCTCAGACATAATGAAACCAATCGGAATGAAATGTTGCGGACACATGCAATATGCTCCTAATAAGTCTCATGCAGAATTTTGTTAACAGAACCATAGAAAATTCGAAAAAATTGAAAAGAAGAAACTTCATATTTCCATAACAAGATAATTCAGCTTATATTAACACAGCATTATGTCCTTAGATCATGATTTACGACTATAAATACTGAAGAATTTCAGTATTTTTCATCTCCTTCGCAAACTATCCAAAATAAATAATAAGTGTAAAGGGAGACTGCCATTCATTTTTCATTAAGAATCGAATGCTGTAAATTAACTATGGGGTTGCCATCTGAAAATCTCGAAATAATTCAATTTTAAGTTACACATTTTCGGAGCCAAATCTTCGAAGAACCTTACGATGTATCTCTACTATGAAACTGCTGAGTTTGGTTCCGTTCGCATAAAAAATAATCGAGATATTGCATTCCAAACCAATTTTAATAAAATGCAGACAGTTTTTGTTAAATCGTATTTATGTGTATGATTTCACATAACTAAATGAAAATTGTTTTCAATCTTGTGGAAGTTGTGCGTCGTTATCCTTCAATGCCCTTAGTTTAGGAGCTATCAAACATACCCGGAATTACTTTTGCAGTGAGATACTTTAGTAGTGAGTCCAATCAAACTGCAAAATTGCACATAATTAGTTGATAACGATAATAAGTTTTTTTTTATCGAAATAAATAATTCAAGTTTATCATTTAAACTCTTTCACTTCCTTTTAGACATTTTCGCACAACTTTCACACTAGCGTAATGGTTAGATTGAAACCAAATAGCCAGGGGTGTATTTAAAACTGTTTCAGAAGAATTTCTCTATCCGCCGTAATAATTTATTACGTACGTCCGGACAAATTTCGGAAGAAACCCACCCTTATACCTTCTTAGCAATACCCATTCAAAGAGTGACGTTCTTTGAATATTTTGTTATAGGGAGAATTTACTTCGTTTAAGAGGGTGTTTTTAACATAGAATTTAGATTCAAGGTGCAATGTCTTGTACGAAATTCGTTATACATACATTCGTTATAGGTATATGCGAACCTCGCCAAATTCACTTGAAATCAATTCAATTTTGTGATGTTCTCTAGAAGAGTGTCTTTGATTCTGATTGAAGTTCTATTATTTTCGCTACTTTCCCTCAGTTGATCTGCTTCACAAAAATGAAATGGACTTTCAGGGTATTGGTCGTGGTAAAATTCAATACTTTCAAGTTGACTAACAAAAAGATGATTTTCGCAAAGACGTCACTTTCCTCGAATTTTACCAATCGAAACATTGAACAATTTTCATTGATCTGGGACTACATATGGAAAAATCGTAGACCACATATTTCTTCGGTTCGACTCCGCTGACAGATCACACGAAGTACACAACATCCAAGCTGCTCTACTTATGGTACCATACTGCTGATTCGGCTTTCCGTTATTCGCAGTTCATCGAATCGTTCGGATTTGGCAACGCTGAATGTGTTAGCGTTAGCGTTATGCGACCTACTTTCACCCAGGTGCATCGTTGACTCGTCAAAGTACATGATATAAGTATTTCTAAGTGTTATTAATACGGCTCAATGGTCTAGGGGTATGATTCTCGCTTTGGGTGCGAGAGGTCCCGGGTTCAAATCCCGGTTGAGCCCATATTTTTTATGAATTTTCTTGGTAAGAGTTCATTGTACTGGAGTACTTTGGTCGAATGGTGAAAGTAGTACTATCAGTAAATCTTCGCTGGTACGATTTTCAATCAGGCTCAATGGTCTAGGGGTATGATTCTCGCTTTGGGTGCGAGAGGTCCCGGGTTCAAATCCCGGTTGAGCCCATATTTTTTATGAATCTTCTTGTTGAGAGTTCATTGTACTGGCGTACTTTGGTTGAATGGTGAAAGTAGTACTATCAGTAAATCTTCGCTGGTACGATTTTCAATCAGGCTCAATGGTCTAGGGGTATGATTCTCGCTTTGGGTGCGAGAGGTCCCGGGTTCAAATCCCGGTTGAGCCCATATTTTTTATGAATCTTCTTGTTGAGAGTTCATTGTACTGGCGTACTTTGGTTGAATGGTGAAAGTAGTACTATCAGTAAATCTTCGCTGGTACGATTTTCAATCAGGCTCAATGGTCTAGGGGTATGATTCTCGCTTTGGGTGCGAGAGGTCCCGGGTTCAAATCCCGGTTGAGCCCATATTTTTTGTGAATCTTCTTGGTGAGTGTTCATTGTACTGGCGTACTTTGGTTGAATGGTGAAAGTAGTACTACCAGTAAATCTTCTCTGGTATAATTTTCAATCAGGCTCAATGGTCTAGGGGTATTCTGAGTTATACCTACTCATGGGTTAAGCAACCAAAATTTAGTTGATATAAATTATTTGAATAGAAAGTAATGACATATACTGTAGATTTTATCAGTGGGTTTCTGTTTGACTTACGTCCTACGTTTTTTAATTCAATTTTTCCGCCGACCTTGAAATAAAAGGTGATTTTAATGTGTACGAAATTGATCATAAAAGACCCATTTCAATGCTCATTTTTGGCTATTTTAATGTGCAATCCTCATGGCAACCGTTCACAAATTAGTCAGAAGCACTACGGGAAATGTCAAGAACTCTACTGGGTCATAGATACATAGAAATTTTATAATGTCATATGTAAGTCTTGTACAAAATGGAAATGTATTTCAATCAAGAATCCTATTGAGATCGTTGAAAAAAACTTGTAATCAACTCGGTTGTTATTGTGCGTCTAATGGTCTCAAACTATTAACGCGTTCGCTCTGCTCACGCATTAAAATATTTCGACCATTAGTCGCTGTCTTTAATAACCTAGTTGATTAAATAACTATTAATGTGTATTTCCATATTTCCTTTCCATATCATCACAATTTTGATTTAACCCATTAGCGCCCAGCGTCCTCATTTGAGGACGGCTATTACTTTTTGCTATAAGGAATAGATGGAGCTTCTCTCCATATGTTTACATATTTGACGGTTCATTTGAAACTATTTTCAGTTTTCCTTATCAATTACAACTAAAAAATCTATTGTTCTTCGAAATTGTGCAGCTTTGAATTTCAGACTTTTGTCGATCCATTCATCGTCGAAATAAACAGTGTACTTTTGTTATCAATTTTTGCTGGTGAATAGTTTTATATTTATAAATAGTTTTTTTATACTTGTAAAATTATTACGGTAATATGGTATTCAGTTATTTTGCATTACTTTTTTCATGAAGTGATGACAAAGTATGTGTCCTCAAAATAGGACGCTGGGTTTTGACGTGATATTATATCAGGTTGATTCAAGACTCTCTTTGGAAACTAAATTCCACGTTATGGAACCATTTGTGAATGTTCAACGATGGAGTCGAGAAAAAAAAAGAAAAAGTAGCTGTTCCGAAACCACTCGTAGTAAAAAAGTACAATAAATATATGGGAGGTGTCGACCACCTCGATTGGCTTTTAGAAAAGCATACCATTGCTATAAGGAGAAAAAAGTGGTACTGGTCCTTTTTCACAAGGATGATTGACATGGCAATTGTGAATTCCTGCAACCTCTATTGGACAATAAATGGAACCCAATAGATTTCCATAAAAGATTTCAGACGACAAGTTGACGTAACATATACCTCAAATTGGGCCATGGAAGAAGAGTTTTGAAGGGCATCCTTTATCATTTCCTACCACCTCAAAAAGTCAATATTTCGATGACGTGAGATATGATAATCTTGGACATGTTCTGAGCAAACGGAAAAATCAGCGCCGTTGTCAATTCGAAAGATGTACTTAGAAACCAAGAACATTTTGTGTAAAATGCGGAGTGGCCTTATGCATTTCTTGTTTTCCTAAATATCACAACAAAACATTGAAATAGTGATGTCGTGCAATAAATACGAATTATTATTGAGAAAAAAGAAATTTTTTCATTCATTAATGAAAATGTATGATTTTGTTGAAAAAAAATTGAAACCTGTGACAGCCCAGCGTCCTCATATGAGGACAGCATTTTTTTTCTACTTATACATTTTTTTTCTCATTTAAATTATTCTTACCTTCGAGGAGGGTATATTTTACGCATCATATACAAATTTCAGAGTGAAATTCAAAAAAAAAATAATTTGGGCGTTAATGGGTTAAATCAATTCAATTCGTTGTTTCATCCTGAATAGCAGTAATCTTTGAAAATCATTCCTGCTCACTCGAAATATCCCCTCCGCAATCTTAATTCCTTCAGCATTAAATCGAAAAATAACGAAGTAACCAAATGTCGAATGCATCTCCCCCTACACCCAAGTCATCATTATCAACATACCTTCGAAAACAGACACTAATCGGAAAAATCCCTAACGCGCATGCCCCAGGCATCACATCCACCTTATTAATACCGCAACCCCAAAAACAAGACCGCGGCATCGATAATAGATAGCAATTTTTCCGTACTGACAATTTTCCGGGAGAACGACCTCAGCCGGAAAAGCGGAATTTCCCCCATACCCTGCCGATCTCCAAGGCCCCCCGCGATCCGTCTGCTTCGCCCACCTATCGGCTTTCTTTTTCAATCAAAAATCTCGCGGGCTTTGCAACTTTCCGCGCTTCGCTTGTTTTTATTGAAAAATTATTCAATTATAAAGTTTTAAAACAGATTGAAAATCACGCGGTTCAACGCATCGTCGAATTTTCAGGTTATGGATTGTGACGCGGTGCAAGTCGGAACGGTTGTGCTTTGCATACCGGAAACGGAAATGGGGTCTTGGTTCATTGACTAGTTTGGAAAAAACTGGAATTCGATTTTTAGCGTGAATTGTTTTCTTAGGTAAGGAAATTTCTACGCGTTTGTTTCATAGTATAGTGGAACTTCCCTATAACGAAAGCGCTTAATCCACAAAAAAAATCGTTATAAAGAAATTCGTTGTACCGAAAATTTGTTTTTATAGTCGGCAATGTCGCGGTATTACGAATATTAAAAACTGTTTCAGAAGCCCTCTGTAATGATTTAGATTAAGGTTGGGATTCATTACGTACGTCCGGAAAAATTTCGGAAAAAACGCACTCTTATATACCTTCTTACCAATACACATTCAAAGAGTAATGTTCTGGGAATATTTCGTTATAGAGAGATTTTACTTCGTTTTAGAGGGTGTTTTTAACATGGAATTTGGATTCAAGGTGCAATGTCTCGCACGAAATTCGTTATACAGAGAAATTCGTTATACAGACGTTCGCTATTGGGAAGTTCCACTGTATTTCTTTCGTATCTGTGAGTTTCGAGTTATTCTGTCTGGCCTTCCGTTAACACTATAAATTTCGAGTTGTTTGCATGAATCTCGAGTCCTATACAAAGTATGAGGTAATAGCCTCATTGCTCCACCAATGGACGAGCGCTCAAAAGCACCTGATTAGGGCTTTCCTAATTTTTTGAGCGCTCGTTCTTCTTAAACGAGTGCTATATCGTTTGGAAAAAATGTCTGTTATTTTCGATTTTGAGCCGAAAATGGTCTCAAACATTAGGGTTCGACTACTCCCTGATGACGAGTTCGTGGTCAAATTCAATTCTGTCCGTGAGGCCACCCGGCCGACCGTTAGCACAATAACTTTCGAAGGGATTGTCCTAGATACTTGAACTTTTCAGGGTGAGTTCAGTTCCCGAATGGCTGGGTTAGTTTCGTTAACCAGCCAAGTCGTACAGGGTGTTCCATAAAATATGGCAATTCAAAATTGTTATTCCTCAATATCTCAGACAAAACAAAACCCATCTAATGAAATGTTGCAGCCATATTCAAGATGCTTATAATGAGCCTCATGCAAAATTTTGTGGCCATAGTGTTAACAGAACCATAGAAATTTGAATTGAAATATTGAAAAAAGATTCTTCATATTTCCATTAAAGGATATCCGATTTGAGTGAATTTTTTTCGAATGAAGACTGATATACTGAATGTTCTTGTAAGATTTCAAGAGGGTCGCATTATCAGCACCAAATATTTATTCATTTCTAGATACATATTTTGATTTTTGAATCGTTTCCAAAATATAATTCCGATTGTGCTGAGATTCTGCATTTATACAGGGTGTCCCGGAATATGTGGGGAATCTCTCGGATTCATATAGAACATAAAAAATAAGATGACCAGTTCCCATAATTTTTTTTTCCTAGTGGCCCTCCCTACGAAGATACGACCTCCTAAATGACGCCACTGGAAATTCATTTTAGTGAAATAAATTTCAATTACTTACTTCTTTGATTATTTTTTTTTCGAAAACGGTTCACTTTATAGACACTAACAAGAGTACCTTTCTTAAGCTTAATGTTCAAGGTATCCAAATTGTTTTTTTTAGCACCTTATCCTAGGGTGTTGAAAATGTAAGCATTAAAATGTAAACCCAGTCCACCCCTGGTAAACTGAACAAGCTAATTGAATTTGAGTGCGGTGATTTAAGAGGTCCACTATTAATCATATCAAATTTTCATCAAATTATATCGAGACTCATTCCTCTAAAATGGATTTCCAGTGGCGTCATTTAGGAGGTCGTATTTTCGTAGGGAGGGCCGCTAGGAAAAATATTAAGGGAACTTGTCATCTTCATTTTTTATGTTCTATCTGAATCCGAAAGATTCCCCACATATTCCGGGACATCCTGTATATTTGGTATCAATCTCAAATCTCATATGAAATTTTGAGGTGACAGTCTTATTGCTCCACCAATGAACGAGAGCTCAAAAGCTCCTGCTGAGGGCTTTTCAAATTTTTTTTTCATAAAACGTCACTAGGCAGAAGACCAGGCTCTCTGACTTTGAGATTAATATAATGTATACGCCCTCTCAACTTGGATACTTATTCCGCCCTCCATATCGAAGTAGAAGGGTATCCAACCCCAATCTCATTTTCTATGCTAGATCCTTAGGTTCATCGACATCCCATTCGTAAAACCAAGTTTTTCGATCCCAAAAACCTGCATTTATCCAATTGTATCTCCCCAAACAATAACCCAAAAACAAACGATTGCAAGAGCCTGATTATGAACCCCCCGTCCCGCCAAACAATTCCCCATTCCAATACCACCACCCCTGGCGATACATCCCCACTCCCCCCCCCCACTACCTCACGCATTAAAACCGTTTGTTTCGCGCCATAATCAAAATAATTGAAGGCGATTGTACGAATTCCATCAAACGGAAACAATACATAACCTCAATCCGTTTGAAACAAACAAACGCGAAGCGCCTCGTCGACAAACGATTTCAATTAAAATGGCTGAGCAAAAACAAAGCAACGTCGTCGCAGGTGACTCGATCGCCGTGGAATTTCAAAGCCCGCTTCTTATTTGCGAGAACAAAGATGCAGGAGACGATGGTGTTTTGAGTCGTCGTCGCGTTAACGAATGGGTGAAAATCGTAATTTGATTATTTTGTATTAATTATGATCCGGATGTGGGCCGGTCTAGGTGGCTGCGGAGAAATTAGAAATGCGCCTTTCTTAGGCGCCCGCCGCGGTTCTGGCAGATTGGAAAATCACAGCGTGGTGTAAATGACGTTTTGTTCGTTCAGGGTGAGGGTGTAAGGGTGATTTTCTTGGTGTCTTCTTGCAAGTTGGATCTTTAATCTATTATTTCGTATATCTGTTAAATTACTAGTTGGTTCGGCAAACGTTTTTTGCCATTAATCTTCAATTATTGTAGATAAATGTAGGTAGTAAAATTGTATACAGATGGTTCCAAAACCTCTACAGGAGCTGGCGCTGGATATACGGGCCAAGTGTGCACTGCCGCTAGGCTCCTAAATGAGCGTCTTTCAAGTGGAAATCTTAGGTATTGAAAGATATCTATAGTCTGTTCAAACGTAAGAAGGAGCAATAACAACAAGTTTGGCGCAGCGGTAGGAGGGCCTTCGGATAGGTACTTTCCGTCCAGAGTCGAATCGAGGAGATTTCATACAATCTTTCAGTTTTAACTGAATATTATTATACGAATGCAATTCTTTCAGCACATCTAAGTGAAATATATACACGCTCTTATTTATTCCTTATCGAATTTATTCCATTTGGCGGTTCCACACTGTATACACTTTGTCAAGAGATTTTCTCTATTTAGTACCATCCACAGTCCGATCCGAGTACAATCCTGGCAGTCTCTAAGGGCGGTCGCAAGGAGCGTTTTTATGACAGTTTGACCAATACGAGCTTTATTGTGCGCAAACCAGACGATTCTTATATTTGAACGGACTATAGATATAAATCTAGAAAGGAACTATCAGAAGTGCGATATAGCCATACACTCAGATAGTCCAGCATTGAACTCCTACGTCATCCACATAAAGATGATCTGGGAGTGCCGGAACAAACTCAATGAGGTAGGCAAGAAAAATAAGGTCTTTTCAATCTGGGTTCCCGGCCACTCGGGAATCAAAGGAAACGAGAGGCCAATACACTTGCCAAAGAGGGCGCACAATGTCACTCATTGACCCAGAACCCTTCTGGGCATAGGTCAATGTACTTATAAGAAGGAGTTTCTCGGAAGGAGAATTCCGAGAGGGAAAAAACTCTGGCGGAATCTCCCAGTGATGGATCATTCCACTAAGTTCCTTCGGAAATTGGAACAGCAAGATCCAAAAAATATCTGGATCTTGGTGTAAAACAGTTACACCTTCTCACTGACTTTCTATAGGACACTGTCGCCTCAGGAAGCACCTGTTGATGGATGGGATTATCGGACACTGACGAGTGTAGGTTCTGTGGGTGGTGAAAGAACCCCCATTCACGTCACGGAATGCTTTGGCATTGCGAGCCTAAGGAACTTGTAAGAGTAGGGAACAGCCTCGTTGAAGCCTCAAAGATTGGATTTCAGCAGATCTCTGAAACTGGAAGGCGAGCTTAAAGGGTGTAGTCGAACAGCTGTTTTAGGAGGTAGAATAGACCTTGATTACACAGTGAACTATAGCTATAACTATCTCTACTTCATTTCTAGCCTCTGGCGATTGTCTTGTATGTAATTGCGCCATGTTACACACACAGCTGTATTCTCCTGTTGGATTTGTTTGCCTGATCTTTGTGCTCTCGCAAGAGTCTAGAACGGTTAGTTCTACGACTCTATTTACCCCTCTGCGCCTTGGCGTTTTGTTTCGGTATTCGTACAAAATAACACCCGCAGCAACATGAAAATCTGAGTAAAGTGTTCCGAACGCATTCAGAGCTATTGTCCTTTACTGATGAGCCCCAATGCATTGTAATAGCTATTTATGGATGCTCTAGACTAGATGATATTACCCCCTTGTATGTACTCTGAACGTTGACGAGATTAGCTCCGAACATTTGAATTTGATATTTTATAATTTTCATCGATTAAAATTGTTCTGTTATTTCATATTTTGTTTTTTTGTTTCAGGTGAGTTCTTGAACGGAAAAACTCTATTGTTACTTCTTGCTTGAAGGTGAGATTGCAGATGAATGATGAAAGGCTTATTTCTATCATCATTGATTTTATATATTATACTTGATCTTAGTTATTCCTCACGTCCAATGCTCAGGAGCTGGCATTTACTGGACGAAAATTCTTAAAGAACCGGACTCAATGGCCGTTTCCCGTTCAACAACGAATGAAAGGTCATGTATACATTATTGAGTTCATTCGCCCAGTCATAGTCATGACAACGGAAGAACATCGCGATACTTCGCTCAAGGATCATGCACCGGGCAGGGTTATTCCTCAGGATCCTCAGAGATGGCGTTTTGTTTCGGTATTCTTGAAAATATACCCGGATCAATATGCCAGACCTAAGTAAAGGTCCTCAAATGCCTCTATCGTTCAGAGCTATTCTGAATACTTTGAAGACCCAATAAAGCGAAATAGCTCCTAGTATGTTCTTTGAACGTTGACAAGATTTGCTCGGAAGTATGAGTTTAATAGTGGTTGATTAATCGATAAAAATTATTTTCTGCTTTCATATTCACTTGCGATACTATAAACACATCATCACTATTTTTCGTAATTTTACCGCGTCTGGGTATTGACAGAAACCCGAGTTATTGAATGATTAACGATAAACATCTCGCTACTTCGTTCAAGTTTTTGCATTGGAGGTAGATTGTCGAAAGGATCCTCAGAGACGGCGTATTGTTACTGTTTATACCCAGAGATGATCGTCAGATCTAAGTATAAATAGAATGCTCCTATCTTTCAGAGATTCTCTCCATACTGATGAGCACCAAGAAAACAAAATAGCTATTCATGGATGTTCCTTGTATGTTCTTAAACGTTGACGAGACTGGCACCAAATAATGAGTGTATTATTAGTTGATTTAAATATATTAATATTATTCTCTGCTTTATTGTTGACTAGAAAGCCGCCCCAGCTTCGCTTGGGTAGAATTTTTTACATTTTGCCCCCCTCCCACACTTCGGTACCTTCTCCTACCCGCCTAGTGCCTACCTCGGAGACGCATTTTGGTGCGATTTCATCTTCAACCTGCCATATCTTTTGATGTATTCATCATAATTGAATGATGTGAAAGGCAATTTTTGTTCTAAATTAAATACTGGGATGAACAACGTATTTGATTGGATAAGGATCAATAGCGTATTCATGAAAAAATACTCCCAATAATGCATAATTTTGAGAAACATTTGAATACCTTCAAAAGGTAATACCGAGTTAACCTTGAAAGATAGATATGTGCTATCGCGGACTCTTTTGTAGAACTATTAAAGAGGTGCATTTCCGTCATACATTGTTTCCATGTACGTCTTACGGTTTTGCAGCACACCTGAAAAAGCTGATTTTGGTACTCATATTTTTTTTAATCATTGATGTTATAGTAGGTTTCCTTAATTTTCTCGGTGAAAAGTATAGCCTATGTTACTCAGGGATAGTTGTAGCATTCTAAGGGTAAAAGAATTCTTGAAATCGGTATAGTAGCTTATGAGTTAACTCGTATCAAAACACAAACCCACAAACATACAAATCTTTTCTCTTTATAATAGTAGTTATTGTTGATGATAGTTATTCTTCACTCCCATATCCACAAAAGCTGGCTTCTACTGGACAAAATTCCACCGGACTCAATGGCCTTTCCATTTAACAACGGTATAAAATGAAAAGGGCATGTATACATAATTGAGTTAATTCGTCGACTACGCCGTCGGTCCAACGTCTGCAGATGAATATTCCAGGCCTCCTTCGACTCGCGGAATTAACCGAACGGCCCCTAAATATTTTATAAATTTGGTATTTGTTCTTTGCGCGCCCACGCCCTCGGCTACGTTCGCGGAAGAAAACCGGGGGAAAAATACGGATTGACATCGTTGCTCTCGGGCAAAAACCCGGCTAATTTCTATTTATTTTTAATTGAATACGTAATGAGGCGTTCGGGAAGATTTTCAACGCTGAAAATGATTCTTTATTTTGCGCTGATGAAGTGTTGTTCTTGTACCCGAGGTTGATTAACTCAGGAGTCGAGGGGTTGTAGTTGTTTGAAGGAACGTTCGTTCATGTACAGGTGATTCACTTATCTTGGTAACCTGTTCTTTCCAGAAAAGGAATGTATATTTTTTTATTCTGTTGACGGGATTTGGTAAAAGTTAATTTTGACTTGAAATGTGCATTAAAGTCGAAGAAAAGAATCAAGACGCAGGCGTTCTTCTTCTTCTATGTGCGGTGCCTTTCCGGCCGAACTGAGGCCTAGTGGCCCATTGTTCACCCGCATCGTTCTATAGAGACCAGCTCCTCAGACACGAAGACAGAAATGTCGCGAGCCTGCCAGGAGTGGTCCCTCTCACCATAGGGATAGAAGGTGTTGGATTTCCTAGGTGTGTTGACCTTAACTCATTAAGGTTCCACCGTTGAACAAAATATGCTCAACCGTTTTCATCATACTCCTGCACCACCGGCATAGGGAGCGCTCGTCAATCCATTCTCTTCAAATGCTTGTTAAACAGTGACCCATCAATGCACCAGTCACCATACGAGTTGTTCCTCTCCAGCAACAGAAGCCTATTGACCTCAGATCGCGAGACGGTCTCTCAGTGAGAATCCTCGACCACCTCAGGCCCACCCCCGCGCTCCATTCCGAGGAAAATTCCCTGTTCAGCCAGTTCCTGAAGAAACTTCTGACAGATGTGCGACAGATTGGCAGCGCAGGCTCCGACCAACAATGCTAATACGGCTCCCCGCCTAGCCAGTTCATCTGCCTTGAAGTTACCAGGTATATCCGCATGACCGGACACCAGATCACTTTCAAAAAGTTATTAGAGCCCAGCCCACGCAGAGCTTTCCTGCATTCTTCTACCAAAGAGAACCAACTCTAACATCGGATAGAGATTTTAGAGTTCCCTGGCTGTCGCAACATATGTAAATGTGCTGGCCAGAGTATCCCCTGCAAAGATGCAGGCGTTTCGGCGCTATCAACAATTTTTTCCCTGGACTACTTTTTCATTGTGTCATCGAAAGATAATTTAATTCTGAATGTTTCTTCTCATTACCATTTTTTTCTATTTCTTGCCGTCAGCGACCTGCAGCGTGTTTTATGTTAATTCTATTCAATTTATTTTTTCTGTATTGTGACAGTATGCCTGGATTTGGAGATATAGATATGATAGTGCTTCTTTGTTGCAAACTATTCCTCAATCATTATATTCATAAATATTATATTTTATAACAATAAACATTTTTTAATAATAAATACAACATGTCAAATCATATGTTCTGTATAGCGGCCATTATATCGATACATAAATCATATATTTTCCTAGGTTCATTATAATAAGTTACTTTGTCCAAATGAACTCCTTATAATCTGGCCAAAGTAACTTTTAGGTGTAATGAAATGAGGAAAAGATATAATCTATGTAAGGATCATTATGGCCGGTATATAGAACATATGATTCGACATGTTTCGTTGTTATAAAAAAAAATTTTTATTGTTATATAATATAATATTTGATGAATGTAATGATTGAGAAATAATGTGGTACAAATTCTTTGATTTAAGAAACACAATCATTTCTTTGTTTCTAAATCCTGGCATACTGTAACAGAAAAAAATAAATGGATTAGAATTAACAAAAAGCACGCTGCGGGTCGCTGACGGCAAGAAAAAATGGTAATGAGAAGAAACATTAAGAATTAAATTATCTTCGGAATGAAACAATAAAAAAGTATGTTCCTGGAGAAAAAATTTGATAGGGTCACGACGCCTGGTGTCTTGATTCTTTTCCCCGACTCTAACGCACATCTCAAGTCAACATTGACTTGTACCAAATACCGTCAACAGAAAAAAAATATTCTTCCCTTTTCTAGAAAATTAGGTTAGCAATATAAGTGAATCACCCTGTACAGTGGTGTTCGTCGAATCAAACGAGTTACAATGAGTTACAGCGAGTTTGACTTTCAGGAATTTTCTTCAATTGTCAACATGATAAGTATAACCATTTGAAATTTTCAAAGAAAATTGAACTAAAAATACACAAAAGAATGAGATAAAACCAATGATAGATGTAACAATAAGAAACAACTACCAAAAAACCCTTTACCTTCAAACTCAAAATAGTAAATTAAAAAACTAGCTAGCTCGGCTAACGTTGTTCTGCCATTAATCTACATTATTTTTAGAAATACTTTTCTGGTTTGATGTTCTACGTCTGTCGACTACAAATCTGCTGATTCCTTTATTTCTTGTCTCTTCCGATTGTGTTGTACGTAACTGCGCCATGTTAACACGCAAATTTGCATTTACCTGTTCGATTTGTTTCACCTGACCTTTGAGCCTTTTATCTCTCAGACTCTAGAATGTTTGTTCTACGACTCAAATTTGCCCCTCTGCGTGTTGCTGGCATTTTAACTGTACTGATAAATTAATACTATACTTTATCTACGATTGTTTCTATACTTTACTTTTTCTAGGATTTATTCAGGAGATTCTAAATTTGACAATAGTCCTTCAAACCGTCAATTTATTCAAGTGAAATTCATCGTGGCGCACACTATACAGCCAACATTGTGGTTTCTGTGCCCGAGAATCAATTTTTCTCACCTCTCAACCTTCCCTAGGCCTTCACGAACATTTCAAGACCAAGATAAGATAAATCCATTCAGCCGTTCTCGAGTTAAGCGAGACTAACGACAGCTATCGATTTTTATATATACATAGAGATAAATAATAATCAGAGGATCAACTCCTAACAGAATAATATTAATCGATTGAAATCAACCAATATTAAACTCATACTTCGGAGCTAATCTCGTCTTCGTTCAGACAAAATTCAAGGAAGTGGTATCGAACAGAGCACCTATGGATGGCCATTTCGTCCTTATTAGGACTCATCAACACAGCATAGCTTTGAATGATACAAGGTGTTCTTGGAACGAAATGGCATTATTAATATTAATCACTGCTTTCATTATTTTTAGAGATAAAGATAATAGGGTGAGTTCTACAAACTTTCATCCACTCTTAACGCATATATCTCTGTCTTTTATATTCCAACTACCATTGAAACAGACCGGTCCGCAATCCCTTTCGCCATCCAAACAGCCTCCTTCCACCGAAATCCCCCTAATCAATCTTACCAGTCTTACCAACCCAACAATAATCCCCGCGAATGACACCTTCACATGACAATTATCCCCATTACCTCCAGGACACTGACAAACGACTCCGATCCCGAAGTCTGCACACACAATCGCATATTACCAGTAGAGGATCCGAATTCGACAAACAATGGCCGATTTTCTATAAAATTCTAGCGTGTCCGTCCGCCCTTTGAACGGGCCCCACTCCGACGCTCTCCCAATATGCCCGAGGCCACAAAAGATGACAAATCTCGTCATTAGGAAAGTGTCGCCCGTTTCCATATCGCGTTTTATAAGAACGGGCACTTTGTCATCGGGCGACGTAAGGGCTGTGTGGTGTACGTCGAAAAATGGCCTAGGCGATCGTGGCGCCACCTTGAGGATGTTTATTGTATAACTGATCCGGATGGGAAGGACCATGCATGTATTGGATTGTTAAGTCGACCTTCTCATGATGAAATAATCATTTCGAAACTTTCAAGAAAGAATAAGAAGAGGTTTTAACGTGTAACATCGCCAAGAGTATCAAAATAGTGAAAGAAGAGAATTATATTAATCGATTGAAATCAACCAATATTAAACTCATACTTCGGAGCTGATCTAGTCCTCGTTCAAGACAAAATGCAAAGAAGTGGTATCAAATAGAGCACCTATGGATGGCCATTTCGTCCTTATTAGGACTCATCAGCACAGGATAGCTCTGAATGATACAAATATTTCTTGAACTTACAGCGAAATCGCATCTTCTTTAAGGTATAAATATACGGAAGACGCCATCTCTAGTTCTATACGAAAACCTCTTCATAGCATCCGACAAATGGTAAACATCTCGCTACTTCAAGGTTCATGGTATAGAAGAAATTTGCGGCCACATGCAAGATGTTCATAATAAACCTAATGTAAAATTTTGTGGCCATTAGGTACACAGAACCATTGAAAAAAATTCGATTTGAAATTGAAAGAAGAATAATCTTCATATTTCCATAAAAGACATCCCATTTGAATGAAATATATTTTGTGAATGGAGATTGATATACTTACTGAATTTTCATGCGAAATTTTGTAACCATAGTGTTAACAGAACCACAGAAATTCTATGGAATATTAAGAAAAGAATCTTTATATTTCCATAACAGGATATCCGACTCGAGTAAATTTTTTTTTGTGAATGAAAACTGACTGATATACTGAATGTTCATGTACGATTTCAACAGGATCCCATCATCAGAACCATAGAATTCAATTTTTTTAATAATCAATTTTTAAATATCTAATGTTTTGAATTTTGTTAAAAATGAAGATTCAAGAATCAAAAGACGTTTTCGGAAACTTACTCAGGGTTACTAACTCGATCCATTGGGTCAAGTGACGGATCTACTCGGATCACGGACGCGGTTTCTAAGTTTACGAACACATCAGATTCAGGATTTGAAGTGTCAGAAGTATCAACAACATAACCAAATATTTATGATTTATTTTTTTCAGTCCCAATTCATTTTTGGATTGTCTTTAGCTTCGCTTGCATTTTTGGCTTTTATAAAATATTTCTCACAATTTCTGGTGTGCCCTTCCAAGTTAAATGTTATTTTGAGTACCTATGTTGAAGATGTAGAGAAATTATTTTTTCAGTTCCAGTTTATTTACTGATTGTCTCTAGCTTTGCTTGGATTATTGGCATCTATAAAATCTTTCTTATAATTTCTGGTGTGACCTCGCATGTTCAATGTTATCTTTGAGTACCTAAGTTAAAGAAGTAAAGAGCCTTTAGCTTTAACGCAGATAGATCTGCTTACAATGTTATAAGAAGTTGTTTCACATTATTGTTTCGGCTCATTGAACCACACATTTTACACTGAGCCAAATTCCCTTCTCTTTCCATAATTTTTAGGAATAGAATATATGAAAATACTAAGAGAAGAGTAGAAGACTTATTCTCGCCTTTTTCGAATACATAATTGAACTGCAGTGCGCATGAGGTGACTCTACGACCCTGCTCTCGTGTAGGGTTACGATAGATCAACCTGAGTCAGTGATCGAGTTAATAGCACCGTACTTTCCGGAAACAGGTTGGATGTTCGGGTTAGGTAAACGAACGCGAAGGTTAGGTATCGAGTTACCCCGAGTAAGTATCCGAAAACGCCTAAATGATATGAACTCTGAGCTTCTCTATCCCTCTCATAGAATTTTCAACGCCACACCAAGTTGTTCCGAGAGATCATTAATAACACGCCTATAAAATTAACAGACAATTCGATAGAATGACAGGTGAAATATACCACAGCGATGCAATTTCATAATTAGCCATCAGAAGTGTTAGAATGACAAGTAGCACGCTTGATCTTATCGGGAACAAATGAACGATATTTAGATTAACTTCACCCAGCCTACCGTGCTCATTTAACAATTATTTAATTGATTTTCGACGCCTACCGCGTTCAGACTATGACAAATTGGGTATGATAAAGAACACAGCTGGATATTTGCTCTAATTAGTAAAATGTGAAATTGAAGAAGTCGATATGAATCATTCTGAGGGTGGGCTGGGCCGATACAAGTGTAGTCCATCTACTTTTATAAGATCATCTAATCTAATTACCCCCCTCAAGTTTAAAGCGTAGCTAGTTATGTAGTACTTTATTAATTCTGTGGTGTAGGTAATTAGATTTTATCTGTATATAATGTAACAGTCAGTTGAATAAAAAATCGTATACAAATCAGAGCAATAGTTTTGGCGTAATGTGATTCTAGACAGAGTTTAAATGTTGTAGATAGGTAGCTGTGTATAGGTTCCTGTGGGAATGAGATATTTTCCCGAAGTAAAAAGTAGTCTGAATTTTGGTACCTACCTACCCTGTAAGTTAATTAGTGTGATGGAATGTCGCCAAGTAAAACTGTAAAATAAAGACAGTTGCATCAAATTTTATCTAAATTCCCTAAATTATGGCGTCTACCGACCCTCTAAGTTAGAAAAGTGATCAAATACTATATTGAAGTCTCAGTAACACTCAGTTAAAGCAAAACATCAAATTATTTCAGTAGCTATGGCGTCATGCGCCATGCTTCTTGACACGATCACGCTAGATTTCCGCGGGAATGAGGTATTTTCCCGCCGTAAAAGTAGCCTGTGTCCGTGCCTAGGATCCTATCTTTATATTAACAAGTCTTATAAAATCCGTTCAGACGTTAAGGCGTGAATGAGGTAAACTTTTAAAACAAACGATTAAAAATCACTAACTTAATTAGTTTTCTGCCTACTGCCTACGCCTTAAGTACAGCATGAATATTAATAGCCCATATCCTTTTCTAGGTTACTATCTATCACATAACTAAATTTCATCAAAATCCGTTCAGCCGTTTAGGCATGATAGAGCAAAACTCCCAGCAAAAACCATAAAAAAATCACTAACTCAATTCAGTTTTCTGCCTACTTTCCTACCCCCTAAGTACGATGACGTGATCATTTTGATCTTATATCCGTTTTTAGGTAACCATCTATTACCTTACTAATTTTCATCAAAATCTGTTCAGCCCGTTTAGACGTGAAAGAGCAAAAGTCCCAACAAAACGACTAAAAATCACTAACTCAATTTAGTAATCTGCCTACTGCCTACCCCCTAAGACGATGGCGTGATTATTTTAGCCTATGACCATTTCTAGGTTATCATCTATCACCATACCAAATTTCATCAAAATCCGTTCAGCCGTTTAGGCGTGAAAGAGTAACAGACAGACAGAGTTACTTTCGCATTATAATATTAGTATGGATTACCAATGAACGTTTCGGTCAATGAATATCTTAGTATATTACAAATTTATTCAAGACACACCGTTGTGAAGAATGAAACGAATTTGTTTATAAGCTTTCAAAATATTGAGGCCATAGTGTTAAGATAACCATAGAAAATCCAATTGGAATACTGAAAAAAAGAGACTTCATATTTCCATAACAAGAATATCCGTTTCGAGTGAAATTCATTTTTATAACGAACATTGATATACTGAATGTTCGTGCGAAATTCAATCAAGAAGATCGCATAATCTGAACCATAGAAAATGATGTAGAATATTGAAAGGAAGAATCTTTATATTTTCATAACCGATATCCGATTCTAGTGAAATTAATTTTCTGTATGAAGATAGATATACTGAATGTTCATGCAAAATTTCAAATGAATCGCATCAGCAGAACCATAGAATTAAATTTTTTTATTGTCGTGTATTTACATATTTCGTTTTTGAATAATTTTCAGAATATTATTCCGATCGTGTGGCAATTTTCCATTTATACATTTAGTATCAATCCCAAGTCCTATACACACTTTTGAGATAATAGCTTCATTGCTCTACCCAATGAACGAGCGCTCAGAAGCTCCGGCTCAGGGATTTCTTGAATTCTGTAAGAAAAACGACACAATCAATTCTACTTTTCGCCATTTGAAAAAATAAAGAGCGCACCCCTCCTAAGAACTTCAAAACCACCATCAAAATTAAATCTGAATCATATACATGTTCTGCTTATGGAAAGCCAAAAAATACTGGTCATTACGTTCATTTTGATTGTAATCAACATTTCAACTCCAAATTAGGAGTAACCAAAAGTCTATATAATAATAATAATAAAAAAAAAATTAAAAAGCCCTGAGCAGGAGCTATGGATCGCTCGTTTTTTGGCGGAGCAATAAAACTATTAGGTACCTCAAAATATTATATAGGACTTGAGATTGATACCGAATATATAAATGCAGAAATCTCAGCACAATCGGAATAATATTCTGGAAATTATTCAAAAAATGAAATCCGCAAAAAATAAGTAATTAAAAAATTTAAAATCTATGGTTCTGATGATACGATCCTCTTGAGATCCTGCATGAACATTCAGTATGTCAGTCTTGATTCACAAAATAATTTCACTCGAATTGGTTATCCTGTTATAGAAATATAAAGGTTCTTCCTTACAATATTCCAGTTGAATTTTCTATGGTTCTCTTAACATTATGGCCACAAAATTTTGCATGAAAATTCAGTATATCAGTCTTCATTCGAAAACAAAATATCACTTAATCGGATATCCTGTTATGAAAAAAAGATTCTTCTTTACAATATTCCAATTGAATTTTCTATGATTTTGTCAACACTATGGCAACGAAATTTCGCATGGACATTCAGTGTATCAATCTTCATTCATAAAATAAATTTCAATCGAATTGGAAATATTCTTATGGAAATATGAATTTCTTCTTTTCAATATTCCAATTGAATTTCCATGGTTCTGTTTACACTATGGCCCCAAAATTTCGCATGAGGCTTATTATGAGCATCTTGCATGTGGCCGCAACATTTCATTACGATGGGTTTCGTTTGTCTGAGATATGGAGGAGCAAAATTTTTAATGGCCATATATTATGTAACACCTGTACGATTTGGCTGGTTAACAAACTTAACCAAGCCATTTGGGATCCGAACTTACCCTGAAAATTTCAAGTCTCTAAAACAACCCCTTCGAAAGTTATTATGCTAACGGCCGGACGGCTTCACGGACAGAATTGAATTTGATCACGAATTCGTCATCAGGAAGTCGAACCCTATCGTTTAAGACCATTTCGGCTCAAAATCCTAAAATGACAGATATTTGGGCAAAAACGAAAAGCACTCGTTCAAGTAGAACGATCGCTCAAAAAGTGCTTTGTGATTTGAAGAAATTGATGACATATCTGAAAATCAGAATGGCTACCTCAAGAATTTGTTTGGGAAACACGAAAGCAATTGGACACATAGTACTTCATTGCATTGAATCAAATTCCCTTGTTTGCTTATTTCCACAATAAAAATAAAAATGATTAACTACAAATAAAATAATTCTTCATTTTCATTGTCTTTTACGTGATTAGATACCTCAAACCCTACCATAATAAACACCTTTCAAAAACTAATACCGAAAGATACCTCAACCTAACATCCCTTCAAAATCATAAATAAACACATTAACGAGGAAAGGGTCGGAAAATTATCAACTGAAAAAATGACACACATTATCCCTATTAAACTTATGAGTTATTAGTTACATCATAAGCTTTAATCGAATAAATACATCAGGCCATCAGCGTCGAATTTCAGATCACATGGAGATAGCAAGGCTTATTTGAATTTTTTTTCTTGTCATGAGTCATTTGTTCCTGATTAATATTCGTGGGATGGTCAATAAATATGCATCGTTAAGGTGTAAGCCGGTATCTGTTATTGATGACTTTCGTTGATAAAACATCGGCTACATCAGAAAATTGAAAATAATTCGTGTATTAACATGGCAGAACATATCGAACTCTGTGGGTTATTAGAAGGTTGCGTGTCATATCTTTTTAGTTTTCTTCTGGTTTTATAAGGCAGTGCGATGTTTATTCAAATATTGTTAAAATTAAAAGTAGAAGAAAGTACCTATATATTATTATACAGATTTGGAAATTCACATCTGAAACATAGAATATACAATGCATCAGATCAGACAGAATTCTTCCGTCTGGTTGCACAGATGAATAGTCGAGATAATCACGTGCTGTAACTGAATGAATTACGTTGACTTATTGCAATAACCTAGTCTTGTCTCTCTCTTAACACAGTATGGTAGGGAACCTACAGTACACGTATAGAATTATTCAATTTGTCAGACTGCCCGTATACTCGATTTAAGTATTACTGTTGCATACCATACTGAATGAATTACACTCCTCTCAACGATAAAGAGAGACAAACTAGAATATTATTGCAATAAGACAACGGAATTCAGTGTGTTACAGCACGTCATTGTCTCGACTGTTCATCTGTGCAACTGGACGGAAGAATTCTCTGTCTGATGCATTGTATATCGTATGTTTCAGATGTGAATTTCCCAACCCGTAAATCAGATTACGTGTCATCTCAATATCAATTCTATCTATCCAAGACACAGAAAGAATGAGAAGAAAAAACATTGCCATCTGGCTGACAAAAGACAAACAAGAGTATTATAAGACAAATGAAACTATAACTAAATTATCGAAGAAACACTCAAACGAGATCAAACAACAACGAATGATTGATTGATTGATTCTTTGTTGTTTGATTTCGTTTGAGTGTTTTTCGATAATTTAGTTATAGTTTTCCTTTGTCTTATAATACTCTTGTTTGTCTTTGTCATCCAGATGGCAATGTTGTTTTTATAGATTCGCTTTGTTGTAGTTTACTTTGTCGTCCGTTACTGTTGTTTATGTTCTTTTAACTGGATGGCAGTGGTGGTTTATGAATATAACTTCATTTTATTCGTTTTAATTTTATTTATTCTCTGATTCTTCGATCGATCCACGACATTGCTCATTTTTCTGAAACTTTTATGTTTGAGGGCCACCCCCTTTGAAGTTATGAGAGAACTATTAGCATGACTTCAAATGACTTTCGGTGAATTGTTTATGAAGATTTTTATGTAAGTTTTTTATTGACATTCTACCTTTCCCAATTAACTTCATTTAATGCGGTCTGTTACACCCGCTATTTTTTGTTCATTTATGACTAACAATTCCCCCCCCCCTTTTTTTAAACCGTTTTAATATTATTGACTTTTATCTCTTTTATATTTTGTCAATAACCTTCATAGTTTTAATTGTTATTTTTTATTATTTTCGATTTTGTGAACTTTAATTAGTTGGTTTTTTCCTCCTGTCTTATCACTTATATTGTTTCGATTGTTTCGCTTGTTTTTGTACTTTGTCTTTCATTGTATAGCGTTTCTGCGTTTTTCTCCATTAATTTTTTGTTGCTTCCAGCTTCGCTTTGTGATTTATACTCCTGGAGATGAGCTGAATTAGCTCGAATAATGTAGAGTAAATTAAAAATCGCACAAGTATTTATATCTGGAATAGTATTTTCATTACCATTAAATGCTATGGTCCTGATGATGTGATCCTCTTGAAATTCTTCATAAACATTCAGTATATCAGTCTTCATTCACAAAATGAATTTCACTCGAATCTGTTATCCTGTTATGGAAATATAGAGATTCTTCTTTTCAATATCCAATTGAATTTTTTTTTGGTTCTGTTGACACAATGACCACAAAATTTTGCATGAAAATTCATTAAAACAGTCTTCATTCGCAAAAAAAAATTCGATTGACATTGATGACATGCTTTGATCTTGAAAAAAGATTTGGTTAGGAAAAATATATAGTCGATAGTTAAAACATTCTTGGTACCAAATATAAATCTCTCTACAAAAAATATAAGTGACATTTTCTCCTTCTCCGCCCTAGGAGGATGTTAATTGATGAATGAATGATTTTTTCTAGGGAAAGAACTCTTCTGAGGATTTCCGAACATTCCCTTTACCTCCCAGAAATACAAGAAAACTCATACGCTAAGAACTTGACGAGATTAATTCAAACAACAAAAATCCCATATTTCAACACGAGACTAATCCAGGACTCAACCCTTCCTCCAAATCAACCCTATCCAACCTTTTTCCCGTCGTTCAAACTGAGATCACGTCCCAGTGACAGCGGAAAAACGAGTCGGAAAACTGCACGTCCTCTGGGTGCAGACGAGACCCTTGTTTTCCCTGAAATATGCACCTTCCGCGACACCTGTTTACCATAGCCGTATTTGCAAATAAATAGTGGTTAATCATAGGGAAATGCACCGTCGCCCCAGGCGCGATTTTCACCATTTTCCGGCAATTTCCCGACTTATTCAAGGCGTCGTCGCTTGCGAATTGTCACGTCTTTGTTTCGAGCCGATTTTTCTGTAGTCGCTCCTCAGGAATTGCCAGATTGTAGGAGGGTTGTATGTTGGGTTTTTGTTTTGTCTGGAAGTGTACTATCAGGTTCATACTATGAGAAGTGGGTACTCATGATTTCTTGAAGGAGTGGAAAATATTGTAGATTCAGTGTAGGAATATAACATCGCAGTTGTAACGTTGTAAGTACCAGGAGATCAACCAGCAATATTACATAATCTCTCTTACTACTCAAGAACTCAGTAATGGCTGCTTTTTGAACCTGAAATAGCAATACCGAAGCAGCACAAATGATAACCAATGTAATAACCTATGTTAAAGAGTCATCTGAAAAGATGATAAAATTGAAAATGATTACAATGTGAAAACAGCATGCAAATTTGAAGATGATATATGTGTTAATCCAACTGAAGTAAAAAATGATAATGAAAATTAACAAAACAAAAAAAAACTTCAAATCAAAGATTATAGCGAGAAAGATAAGAAACTGAGCGACTACGATGATGTGATGATCTATGTGTCAGGATTAAGTACTAAACTTCAGGAGAATGGGTAAAATCAAAGATTGTAGAGGCCATTGTGAGCAAACAACGACATTTGAAAACATTGTCATGATTGCACGTGGGTAACCTCTTCCTGGCTTCATTTTATTTGCGTTTCGTATTGTGTTGGTGTTAATCTATCCTGTGTGTGCATCTCTCTGAAATTCAAAATGGTTTACGGATCATATTGTATGGTGATGAACTGCAAAATAATAAAAAGGTCAATCCTGAACCTGAGAAAATGGAAATGTAGGTATTAAACTCTTATCATATATCTCTGTTTCTCATTGCTTTTTAATTTCAGTGCTCTGAAATGGATATAGTTTTCTGGGCGAAGAGATATTGATCTCAGCAGCTGTTATTGAATGTGCAGTGAGCATTTTCCTACAGATCAAATAAAACAAATGGAGAAGCACTATCCTGTTGAAATTTCCATTGTTTTTCAATTCCATCTTCAAATTGTGGTTTATTTTTAATTGTTTTGATAATTCGGTAACTGATATATATAAGAAAATCATTGATTTGTATTCAGTTTCATTATACATTTTTTGAGTAATGATTTCTTATAAAATTAAGCAATACAATATCACATTTCATTAATACGAGTATCAATTTATTTTAAACAATGTAGAGATGTAAAGTAACATCCTAATCACGAAGCAAAGCACTAGCTTTGTTTTATCGATCAGGATGTTTTTTCTGGGTTAGATGTCTAAATTTATTGTAATACGAGGGAATAATTTAATTCGGATTTTGCGCTCATTATAACAGTTTACTGTATTGAAAAATTTATCCTTTTCAGCGCCTTCCATGTGTCAGAATTAATCAACTAACTGAAAACGTAATCGGATTTTACTACTAGAGTTGTAGGGGCGTTTCATATCTTCGCTTCAAATGTTCTGATCGAGGAATTTAAAAAATTAGCTCAACAGAAAATTGTGATAATTCAGTTTTGAGCTAATTAAGATAGTCTCATAAGTAGTCTGAACCGGTACCATAAAGAGACGGTTGCATTCCTCAAATTTAAAGACTTTAAGAGAAGCTCAGCTTTCATCTGAACATAGAGCTACACGTCGGAAATGTGCACAACACCGAGACTAGCTTTTACCACAATTGCGCATTGCACTTTCTTCAGACAAGTCACGATTCGATTGATGGTGTAAGCCCGTTTCCCCACCAATCACACTCAGTATAAAACGTCGCTTAAAATAAACGCTTAACTCAAATCACATTGCTATGACTGTTTAGTTGCATATAAATTGCTGAAGCTGACCTTCATTGAAAAAGTTTCTGTAATGACCATTCAAACCATTAAGGGCAAAGTTAAAAATGATTCAAAGTAACTTTTGTAGGCTTGATTCCATTTTCCCAAAGAATCGAATCTTTCATGACTATTCTCGAGGACGCTGAACAAATGCTACCCAAAATGTCCTACATAATCAAGAGAAATGATGAAAACAACCAAAGCTATTCAGCCATAAAACCCCTCGCAACCTCAATAAGAATCAAGAAACGTAACGAAGGCATTATAGTCACATACACCGTAGGCTCAAGTGAAACTCACTTCCCACCCACCTACCAACCCCCAACCCTTAATATAACGAGAACGCCTTCATCTTAATCCACTAATAATCCCCAAAACAAACGCGTAACGCAATATCTTTGCTACTTCGATCCCTTGCAAAACGAGACCACGTCCTGGTCCGCGCCTTTTAAGCGACACCTGGCGCTCAGACTTTGAAACAATAGCGACACAGGCTCACCACCACACACACGTCCGCGGTTACAGTGTCGCCAACTACACGGAGTAATAAATACTCCACACGAGAAGGAGGCCGCTTGAATTACAATATGGGGCCGTATCGGTTACGCCGAGCTAGACGCAGCTGAAATTTTAATGGAAAATAATGGGGTATTTTTAATTAAGTTTGAGGTTAGGTTTGTATGTGGGGAGTGGCAGGGGGTCATCATTTGATAATATGGACGAAGAATGTGAGGAAAGATTAATTTGGCATGTTGGACATGAACTTTGTTTGGGTAATCAGCAAGATTTACTCAGTTGCATCAAAAGTGTAAAGCCCCTAGACGGTCAATCCGTCTTAAGTCAACCTTGTTGACTTAAGCATTTGAGTCAACCTTGTTGACTCAAGCATTTTATCAAACACCATCCTGTGGTTCATCAGTATTTTCTTAACAATCTTGAATTACTGTCAATTAAACTGTCACCATCATTATCTCCTTACGAAAATCCCAAATTTCAGTAATTAAACTTGTTCTTCATCATATTTCGTTGTCGAATCACTCACCCATTGGGTTGCCTTTATTTCAAAGAACGGTTCTTTATTCTGAAACTATGTCCTTTGCCCTTTTGAAAGGTGTCAAAGGACTGCAAAAGTCCTTTAAGTTCCGAAAATAATAAAACATTCAAGTAACCACCAAAAACGAAATTTCAAAAATTCCCCTACACCATGATACGCCATCCAAAACATTAATGAATAAATTTAAGAAGCAAATTGTTTAGTTTATTTTTGAGTTAAAATGTTTAACATTATTAATTCATTCATATTTGTTGTCAGTGTTAGTGTTTTTTATATTTTTTGAATAAAGTCTTTAGTTATCTTGGTTTAGCTTGGGGAAACTAAGTAACCAATTTTTTACACAAAAAACCTGACCTACCCTGAAAGATAACTGATATTTCTAAGCTTTTTATTCACCCCTAAAATTTTCCCTTTTTTTGCTAATCTTTTCCTTGTCCCCGGTTCTCGAATCGTTGATATTGTTTATTCCAATAGCTCAGAGTTGGCAACCCTACTCACCCACCCTATTACAATACAATACAATACAATATCGTTTATTTTCAGAATCATCATCACAATAATTATTATTAAAACAATGAAATGAAAACAAGTCAAATGAAACCCAGAATCATTTACAGCATTAACAGTTACATATATATTGTCTACCTTTTACAGAAGTTTATGAATTCTGCTAAAGAATAAGGTTCACTATCCAATATGAATGAGAATATAGACTTTCTAAATAAATTATACACAGCTAGCCTTCTTATACTTATCGGGAGGAGATTATACAGTTTTATACCCATATATAACGTGCTCTGTTCAGTACTGTAGACTTGAAAATTTATGGATCGGAAGAAATATTCATGAGTTCTCCTAGTTAAGTTGTTATTTTTATACTCTTCAAGGTATTTTACCTTGGAATTATTTTGGAGCACTCCTAAAAGGAGTGCAATATCGTTTTGCGTAAATGTCTGTAATTATCGAATTTTGAGCCGAAAATGTTCTCGAACGATAGGGTTCGACTCCCTGATGACGAATTCGTGGGCAAAATCAATTCTGCTCGTGGAGTCGTCCTGCCGTTAGCACAATAACTTCCGAAGGGATTGTGCTATTGGCCGGAAAATTTTTCTGTGTAAGTTCGGTTCTCAAATGCCTGGTTAAGTTCGTTAACCAGCCTAATCGTACAGGGTGTTCCGAAAAAAATGGCCATTAAAAAATTTGTGTTCCTCAATATCTCAGACAAAACGAAACCAATCAAAATGAAATGTTACGGCCACATGCAAGATGCTCATATTAAGCCTCATGCAAAACTTCGTGGCCAGAGTGTACACAGAACCATAGAAAATTCAATTGGAATATTGAAAAGAAGAATTTTAATATTTCCATAACAGTATATCCGATTCGGTTGAAATTCATTTTTTGAATGTAGACTGATAAATTGAATGTTCATGTAAAATTTCCAAAGGATCGAATCATGAGAACCATAGAATTAATTTTTTTTATTATTAATTTTTCACATATTTCATTTTCTGAATAATTTCCAGAGTATAATTCCGATTGTGCTGAGATTCTGCATTTATATATTTGGTATCAATATCAAGTCTCGTATAAAATTTCGAGGTAATAGAACGAGCTCTCAAGAGCTCCTGCTCAGGGATTTTCTTAATTTTTTTTGCAAAAATCTAACTTTGCATTGTCCTTTTTCGACTTTTCCACATGAAAAATTTGACGCCCGAATAATATTCGACAAGATTATTCTGCATGCATTATGTATAGGTATTTATTCGACAAAAACTGATACTTAGCTGCTGCCATACAGTTTTCCATCTAGAAACCTAGTAATAGTAGTCCCAAAATTCAAAACAAGCTAAATTCGAAATATGAGTTGAACAAATACAATGTACACAAGTCAAACTGATATAATCGTCATAAAATTCAGAACGATAAAAATCACATTCGAAAAATAAAAAAATCCATAAAACGGATAGCTGCCATCAGAACGGCGTAAATTATGTCCGCGTCATTCTCGCGAAAAAACGATTATAAAACAATTCCAAAGATCCAAAGTCGAGTACATAAAAGGAATCTCATTAACCATCTTATCATTTTCTCATAGGAAATCTCATTGCCGACAAGGGCTCCCTCTACAGGGAAACGAAAGAAACCCGATAATCTCCCTCATAATTTGAATTGCTCCGAAATGGATTTTTGGCCGTATAATTTCTTTTCTAAATTGTTTTGAAATTAAGCCGGGGCACTTTTTCATTTACAACGAGGTGCGGCAACCTATGGAAGGGCGAGGAACAAGAAGAACGCGAAGAAGAAGAAAATAGGAGTGAGAGATTTCATTACATCGGCATGTTATTAAGAAATTGAATACATCTATTAAAATTTTTAAACGACCTGTAAAATAAGAACTTGGCACTCGACTTCCAAGGGAAAATAGGGTGGGTGAGTGATTCGACAACGAAACATGATGAAGAACAGGTTTAATTGACTGAAAATTTGGGATTTTCGTGATTGTTTCGTAAGGAGATAATGATGGTGTCAGTTTAATTGTCAGTCCTTCAAGTGAAGAATTCTGATTGTTGAGAAAATACTAATGTCTATCATAGACAAACTTAAAAATTAGATGAGCCACTCGTATATTCCGCGCCATCTGTCGGAGGAGGAGACTAATACACGAAAAAATTATTTTCAATTTGATAGTTATAGATGTCGTTGCATTCATGGAAATTCTATCGAGAAAATAGTAAGTATGTAAAATCATTATTATCAAAAAACCTTTGAATTGTCAACTGACACAAGGAGTGGTTTGACACTTTCTTTTTAAAATATAATAAATTTCGATATGCCTGCAAGAGTGAAGACGTGCTGTGTTATTGGATATGAAAATCGAGATGCAAGAAGGTAATTATAAAATATATATGTATATTCTGTTACCTATAAGAATTAAGCTACTCGTAGTTTTAAAAAAAATTTTCATGTATTGAATAAGTTTAGTAGGTAAATACTCATATTTTGTATTATTGAATTCATTATTGTTAGTTTTTGAAAATGTTTTCAATGCAATAATTAGTTTATTGATTAGATATTTATGAAATAAATCTGTATTTTCAATGGTGATACCTATTTCAGTTAATAAATTTTTATTCTATCCAGAATTTGATTATTGATCCTCATTTCTCGATTCCAAAAGAAAATCAGATGAAAGTTCGTTGCAGGTATTATTTTCATGAGAATAAATTTCCTCACCCATCGATAACTTGCACGAATCCATTTCTGATATCCTTTTGAAAATTGAATTTCAAAAAACTTTTTGCCTATATGGGAGTACCTACCTATTCAAAAGGTGCACTACAGAATTATTTTTGAGGCAGCTTTACGATACAGATTCCTTTTTCAATAAGCTTTTTTCACGAATTAGTAATGTCGTACAAAAACAGATGGCGTTGAAGCTTGTTCTACTAGTGTCTCATCTATTCTCCGTTTAGTTAGTCTATGATGTCTATCTCCCGGAAGGAGCGAACTTTTTATATCCATCTTTTTTATCGGAGTTTGAAAATTAGCTGCTAAGTCGAAAACCAGTTACATTACACAAAAAAACAGGGAAATTAGCATGAAATTATCTACCAGACTATTCCTTTCAATAATATTTCTGCCTTCTTTCATTATTGTGTGTATACAAATATCATGAATTGATTAAACATGATCGATAATGGTGATAAACATATAGATCAGATTACGTGTCATCTCAATATCAGTTATATCTATCTAAGACACAAGAAAAATGAGAAGAAGAAAAACAGGAGTGAGAGATTTTGATCCCATAGCACAAACTTTATACAATAATTGATGTATTATGCCATTTTTGTGTGAGGAAATATATGTAGTTAGAAGACCAACAGACTGGACAGGTAAAGTTCATTAGCTGTAGAGAAAGCAATTTACCTAATGCGGCGTTCCCACAAGGCGTTATTCACGACAGTGAACCACGCTTTCGTGAAATACACTTCTGTGTGAACGCATTCCTCACGAAAGCAAGTTTAAAAACTATGCGTTCACACAGAAGTTTATTTCACGAAAGCGTGGTTCACTGTCGTGAATAACGCCTCGTGGGAACGCCGCATTAGAGAACGATACTCTGAAATCAAACGCTGGCCCTCCAGGTTGGGGGTTGAGGCATCGGGCTAACTCCTCGATACTCATAAAAATGTTGAAATGTTAAAAAACCCAATAGGAGCCTCGAAAATAGGACTGGACACAACAATGAACGACTTAAGCGAACTAGAAGACTGCAACAATATAAGGCACTAGCAAATGGGTATCGGACAACGTCTTAGGATGTTTAAAACCGAATAAATAATAATAATACGAAAGCCGGCTCATATCTCTCGGAAATCATGAAAATTTAACCAAAGTTAGGTTAATGTTTATAAACAGCAGTGGGGGGATATAAACATAGAGATCCTTTTCTCATTTTAGCCTCTGTTTAGAACTGAATGGGCCTTCTATGTATTTTATTGATCTGAGGGAATCAGAAAGACGTCGTTCAATCACGAATATATTTTAACGATCAAGACGCCCCTACGCCCGCTCCTAACCGCCCGCGGGCCGAGGAAATAGCTATCAGTTAACGGAAAAAAACGGGTCCAAGATAATTGGCCCTTTGACTTCTTAGATGGATTTTTTAATATAATAATTCCGATAATTTATAAACGGAACTTTCTTCCCTGCGTACCGATTTAAATTAGGCAATAACAGGGATTAGGGACAAGGGAAAGAACGCCGCAGGAATAGGCGAAGGTGGCTGGGCATCAATATCAGGATTTGCCTTAATTTCTCCGTGGGCGGTTAATTTTGGGCGTTTATCAATTTTTTCGTGGTTATTTCTCCCGGGAAGCGTCTTCGCTGGCCGATTAATACCGGAAAATTTGAATAATATCGCCGATATTTTTACGGATAATGGGGCTTTCCGGATGAACGTTAATTCAACTAATAAGGAGATGGCGGTGTTTTTCATTAATTTCTATGGGGCGTTTTAGAGGATTTTTCAGAAGATGGTAATCACCTTGAGACTTATACGTAACTGATATTGATTGATCGATGATATAAAAGAAAAATAAAATTGAAGGAAAGAAAAGCCATGATGCTTTTGAGCGCTTGTTCATTGGCGGGCACTATACAGGGTGTCCCAAAACTCGACGTCAACCCAGAACCGGGTGAAAAGGCAAGTAATGCTGGTTGTCAGGAAGATATAAAAAAATCTAAGTTGCATGATTTTAAAATAATGGGCATTAAAAAAACTCGCAAAATTCCACACCCTGTGGCAGTCTTTTCGCTCCTGTTGCCACAAATATCAACTTTTTCCAACTTTTTTTTTGCTGTGTAACCTTGTGTAATGCTTGTCTAAACTGTAATCAAAATTTTGATACCAGCTGCTCTAGGTTTCATAAAAATAGGGCTTGCTTCCCAGAAACAAATTCAAAATAAACAATTGCCTAGTTTCAACTGACTGTATTGAACAAAAAATGTACTACGCAAGTTTGGCATGTTTTGTCAAAAGTTGGCGCATTTAGTGAGGATTCCAAAATGGTATAATACTTGTTAAATTGTAGCTGCCGTAGTTCAAGTTCATTTTCGATTGCCCTTCTTGCTTTTTCTTAGACTTAAGAAAAGTGCATTCAAAGGCTATCGAAAATAAACTTGAACTACGGCAGCTACAATTAAACAAGTATTATACCATTTTGGAATCCTCACTAAATGCGCCAACTTTGGACAAAACATGCCAAACTTGCGTAGTACATTTTTTGTTCAATACAGTCAGTGGAAACTAGGCAATTGTTTATTTTGAATTTTTTTTTCTGGGAAGCAAGCCCTATTTTCATGAAACCTAGAGCAGCTGATATCCAAATTTTGATTACAGTTTAGACAAGCATTATTCAAGGTTACACAGCAAACAAAAAGTTGGAAAAAATTGATATTTGTGGCAACAGAAGCGAAAAGACTGTCATAGGGTGTGGAATTTTGCGTGTTTTTTCAAACGCCCATTATTTTAAAATCATGCAACTTGGATTTTTTTTATATTTTTCTGACAACCAGCATTACTAGCCTTCCCACCCGGTTCCGGGTTGACGTCGAATTTTGGGACACCCTGTATAAGACTATTACCTCGAAATTTTGTATAGGACTTGATATTGATGCTAAGTAAAGGGTTTTCCATTGAGAGGTGTCACGTTTGAAGCTGTCATTTTTTGACATTTGACAAGTAGAAACTACGCCATTGATAAAAATGGAACGATACACGCTTCAAGAACGCATTGAAATTTTTAAAATTAACTATGAAAATTGTGAAAATTTGGCAGAGACGGTTCGTAAAACCCGAACATTTTTGGGTCGTCGTGAAGCACCTTGTCGGACCGCAATAGAGAAATTGGTGGAAAAATTCGAGCTGTTTGGACAAGTTAGTGATGTGAAGAATAAAACCCGTGCACGTCGCTCAAGAACAGCCGAGAATATTGCTGATGTAGCCGAAAGTGTTGAAGAAAACTCAGGTTTGTCCATTCCTCGTCGTTCTTTGGAATAAGTCGTTCCACAAACGTCATTACACCGTATTTTGCTTAAAGATTTGGGTATTAAGGCTTATAAATTTCAGTTAACAAAAGAACTTAAGCCGGTCGATTATCAACAACGTCGGGTCTTTGCTGATTGAGTCGTTGAAACGTTATCTCTAGAAGAGGTGATCACAATTGGCCACCGAGATCTTGTGGTTCAACACCTTGCGACTTCTTCCTTTGGGGCCACGTGAAAGAGAAGGTCTACGCCAATAGCCCAGCGTCGATTCAAGACTTCAAAGATGGAATTCGTGAGGCTATCGAGGACATAGGGCAGCCACTTTGCTATTTGGTTATGGAAAATTTCATTAAAAGGATATGGTCCTGTAAGCGTGGTCGTGGTGTTCATTTGCCTGATGTTATTTTCCACTATTAACGGCATAGCTTCTTCTTTATAATGAAATAAACATCCGATCATTTATATTGAAAAATGGCATTTTTCTCTGAATATCAAAACAACACCTCTTATTGGAAAACCTTTTATAACGAGCGCTCAAAAATTGTGGCAAGGTTGTTTTTATTCATCACGATAATTTGATTTCTAGTGGAGATTCATAGTGAGCTTCAATAAGGCTTGTGATAATTTAGGTACTTTTCATACTTTTATTGAACTTTTGTCGACTCAGAATATTTTATTTTCAGTTTCCACGAACGAACTCTTTGAAACTGGAAGATAAGAAATGAACTGTCGAAAACATATCCGGCACCCCTACAATGATGTTTGAAATAATTTTCCCAACCCTTCACAACTAACCCCATTCCATTTCTTCGGAGGGTTGAAAAATCGTCGAATTAAACAAACGATTAATATCGAAAAGCGACAAAGGGCCTCGACGTCTAAAAAAAGTTTACCCGATAAAAACGCGAACGGAATAAGACAAACGAAGGGCAATTAAAGACCGACAACCCTTTTTCTGAAGATAATATACAGATAACAAGGGAACATCGGGATAAATTGGGCTATTTGCAAAGCAAGCCTTGAGAAAAGAGTGTCATTAAAGTTTAATTCAATTAAGGAAAACCGGTCGGGCATTCCGTTTCCGGGGGATCGGAAATGTCAGATTTTTTTGGAGCTGGAGGAGTATTTTTCTTCTGGTTCCGTCGAAGTCGAAAGAAAATTTACTATTTTCAACGTTTTTGAGGAACCTCGAACGGTATCTATCAATGTTATAATATTTTTAATTTAAATTTTGACTGATAGCGAGAATGAACCTCATTATTTATAAAACTCTCAACTATGGAAAAATGTATAGGGTGTTTCAAATTGCGCGTTTTTGAGCCCTCGTTCTACTTAAACGAGAGCTGAATCGTTTTGAAACGTCTGTAATTTTCGAAGTTTGGGCCGAAAATGGTCTCAGACGATAAGGTTCGACTACCTGATGACGAATTAGTGGTCAAATTCAACTCTGTCCATGGGGTCGCCCTTTAGCACAATAACTTTCGAAGGGATTGTCCTTGAGACTTGAAATTTTCAGGATGAGTTCGGATCCCAAATGGCTCGGCTAAGTTCGTTAACAAGCCAAATCGTAATGGGTGTTCCATAAAATATGGCCATTCAAAATTTTTGTTCCTCAATATCTCAGAAAATACGAAACCAATCGGAATGAAATGTTACAGCCAAATGCAAGATGCTGATAACAAACCTTATGCAAAATTTTGTGGCTATAGTTTGAACAGAACCATAAAAAATTCAATTGGAATATTGGAAGAAAGAAACCTCATATTTCTATAAAAAGATATCCGATTCAAGTGAAATTATTTTTGTGCATGGAGAACCATATTCTGAATGTTTATCCAAGATTTTGTGGCCATAGTTTCAACAGAACCATAGAAAATTCAATTGGAATGTTGAAAAGAAAAATCTTTATATTTCCGTAACAGGATACCCAATTCGAGTGAATTTTTTTCTGTGAATAAAGATTGGTATACTGAATCTTCAGGCAAAATTTTGTGGCCATTGTTTTAACAGAACCATAGAAAATTCAATTGGCATATGGAAAGAATGATCTTTATATTCCCATAACAGAATATCCGATTTTAGTGAATTTGTTTTGACAATAAAAACTACTATACTGAATGTTCATGCGAAATTTCAAGAGGTTCGCATCATCAGAACCATAGAATTTAATTTTTGTAATTATTTATTTTTAAATATTTTATTTTGCTAAGATTTGCATTTATATATTTGGTATCAGTCTCAAATCTCATATAAAATTCTGAGGTAATAATCTTATTGCCCCACCAATGAACGAGCGCTCAAAAGCTCCTGTTCAGGGCTTTTCTTAAATTTTTTTAGAATTAATTGGCGCACTGAATTCGTCTGGATATTTTGACATTTATGAAATGTGATGTATGACATTCATTAAAATGGCACGCGTTCAAATTATTGAATTATTTTATGAATATCAGCGTTCTGTGAAAACTGTGTTAAGAAAATTACGTGAATTTTTTGGTTCACCTAATCGTCCATCTGAAAGCACTTCTGGGCGGATTATGTCTTATCAGTCGTTCACAAAAAATATTGATTTGGTTCATGAAAGTGTTGATGAAAACCCTGCAATATCTATTAGACGGCGTTCACAACAAGTTGGTCCACATTGCTTATTTTACATAATTATTCAGCTCTGAAGGCATATCAGGTTCAAATAACAGAAAATCTGAAGCCATAAGATCATTTAAAACGTCGTTCATTCATCAATGAACAACCATATGATTTCACTGATGATGTCAATTGGCCACCAAGATCATGTAATTTGACGCAGTTGGAGTATTTTCTTTAGCCTTATGTGAAAAGCCTGGTTTATAAGAATAATCCACGATCGATTCCAGAACTAGGGGATGAAATTATTTGTGTCATAAGGGATATAGAGCCTCGATTATGTCAAAATGTCATTGAAAATTTTAACAAAAGAGTGGACGTCTGTAGAGCTGCAAGAGGATGCCATGTCATAGTTGATACTTCAAAAACCAATAAATAATTTTCGAAAATGAATGCAAATTATGTGTTTCATTAATTCTTGACAAACACCCCTTACTTTATGACATCATTGACGTGATTCTTTCAATGAAATCTTCCATATGCATTGTAGCTTTTTTAAAACCACCCACAGTTAAAAAAAATAATCCCCAAATCCCTTTCAAGCAACCCTTCCATCTTCATCTACCCCCAGAACTCAGGACACGTAAATACATTACCGACAACGCATAAAAATGATTCAGGATAAAATCCTGCAGGATATTAAAAACTTCCTAACTAGACGAGACAAGGGATTAATTTCACTTTGCATCAATAAAAAAAACTCAGTGCGGTTCTTTCACTCCTTAACTTCGTTCATGTTCAATCTCCTGTTGGACCGGCGGACTAGAAATAAGGGTTGGTCGAACCTCCCCTTCTTGAGATAAGCCACAAGTCGACGTTTGGGAGATCGCTTAGCGTTGTTACGAAGTCTTCTGATGGGTATTTTGTCATTGCAATCACCCCTTCTGGCCGTTGATGGGGACTTAGGAAATAATTAACGGCGGACTCTTAGGAATGACAATAATTTTTCGAGGGTTATTTCTTTAATATTTCCTAATATTTGCTTCAGATTTGATTTTGTTTTAAAGTGGTTTTTGAAGAAGAAGGTTTGTTGCTTTATTTGATTTTCTCTATTTTGAATTGTAAAATTTTCTTCGAGTTTTGTTTACCGGCAGACTAGAAATAAGGGTTGGTCGAAAGTACCCTTCTTGAGATAAGCCACAAGTCGACGTTTGGGAGATCGCTTAGCGTTGTTTCGAAGTCTTCTGATGGGTATTTTGTCATTGCAATCAACCCTTCTGGACGTTAATGGGGACTTAGGAAATAATTAACGGGGGACTCTTAGAGATGACAATAATTTTTCGAGGGTTATTTCTTTAATATTTGCGATGGGGTGAGCTCAATTGTTTGAGCTTTCTTTGTTCAATTGAGGTTTTTTGAAAATGAAGCTGTATTGCTGTACTATTTTTTAATATCAAATTTTCATAGAGTTCTGTATTCTGTTGAACCAGCAGACTAGAAATAAGGGTTGTTCGAACCACCCCTTCTTGAGATCAGCCACAAGTCGACGTTTGGGATATCGCTTAGCGTTGTCACGAAGTCTTCTGATGGGTATTTTGTCATTGCAATCAACCCTTCTGGACGTTAATGGGGACTTAGGAAATAATTAACGGGGGACTCTTAGGGATGACAATAATTTTCGAGGGTTATTTCTTTAATATTTGCGATGGGGTGAGCTCGATTGTTTGAGCTTTCTTTGTTCAATTGTGGTTTTTGAAAATGAAGGTTTGTTGCTGTACTCAATTTTTTATAATACATTTTCAAATTTTTTTTCGAGTTCTTCTTTCTGTTGAACCGACGGACTAGACTTAAGGGTTGGTCGAACGTACCCTTCTTGAGATAAGCCACAAGTCGACGTTTGGGAGATCGCTTAGCGTTGTTACGAAGTCTTCTGATGGGTATTTTGTCATTGCAATCAACCCTTCTGGACGTTAATGGGGACTTAGGAAATAATAAACGGAGGACTCTTAGGGATGACAATAAGTTTTCGAGGATTATTTCTTTGATATTTGCGATGGGTAAGCTCAATTGCTTGAGCTTGCTTTGTTCGATTGTGGTTTTTGAAAACGAAGGTTTTTTGCTGTATTAATTTTTTTTTATTTTTCATTTTTGGAAATTTTCTTTGAGTTCTGCATTCTGTTGGACAGGCAGAGTAGAAATAAGGGTTGGTTGAATTTGCCCTTCTTGGGATAAGCCACAAGTCGACGTTTGGGAGATCGCTTAGCGTTGTTTCGAAGTCTTCTGATGGGTATTTTGTCATTGCAATCAACCCTTCTGGACGTTAATGGGGACTAAGGAAATAATTAACGGGGGACTCTTAGGGATGACAATAATTTTTCCAGGGTTATTTCTTTAATATTAGCGATGAGGTGAGCTGAATTGATTGAGGTTGCCCTTTTAAACGCCTGCTCTACTTAAGGGAGTGTTTATATCGTTTTTCCCAAATTTCTCTAATTTTCCAATAACATACATACATACAAACGATAGGGTTCGACTCCCTGATGATGAAGTCATGGTCAAATTCAATTCTGTCCGTGGAGCCTTCCTCGTCCGTCCGGCCGGCCGTTAGCACGATAACTTTCGAAGAAATTGTCCTAGAGACTTTCAGGTTGACTTCGGCTCCCAAATGTCTGTGTCCCATAAAATATGGCCATTCAAAATTTTTGTTCCTCAATATCTCAGACAAAACGAAACCAATCGAAATGAAATGTTGCAGCTACATGCAAGATGCTCATAATAAGCCTCATGCAAAATTTTGTGGCCATAGTGTACACAGAACCATAAAAAATTCAATTGGAATATTGAAAATAAGAAACTTCATATTTCCATAAAAAGATATCCGATTCGAGTGAAATTTATTTTGTGTATGGAGATTGATATACTGAATGTTCATGCAAAATTTTGTGGCCATAGTATTAACAGAACCGTAGAAAATATAATCGGAATAGGGGAAAAACCTGGATAGATGCCTCTCTTTTTGAAATTGGCTCATATTTTTGAAAATATTGATTTTATATGAGTAATTTCCATGAATGTAGGTAGCCCCATTATTTGATTTGAAATAATGAGACTCTCTCTGACATAGCAATCCCAAATTTCACAAAAAATTTTGTGGAACCCTTTCTTTTGGGATAGATCCTTCCATACTGTGTGAACCAAAAACCCAACTAAATACAATGAGATTTTCTATGCCTAAGACAGCAACTTATCTTCGCAATATGGATCGAATTAACAACAATTATTGTGCATTTTTAATTGAATTTCAAAAGCATATATTAAACGAAAAGTTCCATTCTTCATATTAACATGAAGCATTATTCCACACATTCATGATGATTTAATAAAGTATTAAGTCTCGACAAAAATGATCAAGAATTACGTTCAAAATCAAAATAACACAATGAATCGAAAATCAGCTAAGAAGATAAGATTTAGTTTAGATTTCCTAAGGTCGCCTATACCTCGAAAAATCAGGGCAACTATACTTTTCGATGGGGATAGATGCCCATGAATTTTTTTAATAAATCAAGAAGAAAACAGCAACTTTTTATACTCAGATGTACACCCAATGAAACACTGTATTGACGTAATAAAAAAAATAACTGAATTTATTACCACTTCAAAAGTTATACAGCGGCAAATACTTACCTCTAAAACTTTGGCGTGTTTGTGAAGTTCGCTGTGGAGATGATCGGACATTCCAGCGAAAAACGACCTCACTTTACAATAACCCTTACAAAACGAAGGTAAAGGGTGACTGTAGCAGCTACTTATGAAATTAATTTTTTGTTATGTGTTTCGGAAGTTAGGTATTTTGAAAATTGGTCATCTATCCCACTGGGGCATATATCCTGGTTTTACCCTATCGAAAAGAAGAATCTTTATTTTCCCATAACAGCACATCCGATTTGGGTGAAAGTAAAAGTCAGCAACTCCGAAGTGTGCTTAAGTACCAGACAAAACTTGTCTGAATTTAATTAGTATCTCGCAATATAATCGAAAGAAAATTCGGTGAATGTTATAACAGAAAAATGAATATTCATATTCTCTAAAACTTTTCCATTGAATATTTCTATCGAGTGATATCTTCAGGTTGATATTTTCCGAAAAATACTCCTTCCACACCAGACATTAATTCATTAAAAACAATCTTATCAAATCAAATTTCCTTTGTTTTCCACGTATGACATCACCCATAAATATTCTATCATTAAAAACATCTAAACGGAAAAAATAACACGAATACCATAATGTTACCCATGGGTATACAGGGTAGCATTGATATACGATGTCTCTCCACACAATACAAGACAATTAACAAATTAAGGCAGGTATTAATGAAAAACTGAATTTATATAGAACATAAAATACGACGTCGAATGGTCAAGGGAAAAATGTTTCGAATACTAGTCAGTATACTGTCATTTGGGACCCTTAATTTACGACGTGCTTGTCGCTGTTATAATTAAAATTAAATACTTACACGCCCCATTCGTTTACATCCCCTCGAACGGGCGTTTTTTTCTATATGTGAAGTCAAAAGGTCGAGGTTATTCGTCTTTCTGGTAGTTTGATTAATTATCTCATTATTCTGCTTTTATCTGTAAGCAAATCTGTAAAAAGGCGGCCTACAGACGATCAACTTCAAAGGTTTTCCAATATGAAGTGTTATTCTGATATTCAAATAAAAATGTCATTTTTCGTAAGTAATATCATAAAGTCATCTAATTTTTCCGAAAAGAATCGAAAAAACACGTTGCTAAGTAATATTTGACAAGAAGCATGAGTGCTGATGGCAACAATAATCCGAGTCGAAGACGAGGATTTTTGCACCTGCACGAATGCTTTTTGTCAAAAAATATTGCTTTGCAATGTGTTTTTTCGATTTTTTTCACAGGAAAAATTAGATGCCCGAATGTATTTGACAAGACTCTTTCCTGAGTGATAACAGCTGTCAAGTTTTGCCGCGGGTAAACGCGAATAAACTGCTGACAGTTCCTACCAAACAGTTTTTCCACCTAGAAACCATTTGTAATTCAAAATTGCGCGTTTCTGATTGGTGCAAATTACGACGAGGGAAATAGTCAATATAAATGATCGGATGTTTATTTCATTATAAAGAAGAAGCTATGTCGTTAATAGTGGAAAATAACATCAGACAAATGACCACCTCGACCACGCTTCAGGACCATATCCTTTTACTGAAATTTTCCATAACCAAATCGCTGCCCTATGTTCTCGATAGCCTCACGTGGCCCCAAAGGAAGAAGTCGCAAGGTTTTAAATCACAAGACCTTGGTGGCCAATTGTGATCACCTTTTCGAGAGATAACGCGGTCCGGAAACTTTTTCCGCAAAAGATCAATAGTTTGGTTGCTTGTGTGGCACCAAGCGCCGTCTTGTTGAAAGTAAACGTTATCCAGATCAAAACTATCCAATTTCGGCCATAAAAATCATTAATAATCTCTCGATAGCCCACTCACCGTAATTGTTGCTCAGTCCTCATTTTCGAAAAAGTTAGTTCCAATGACTCCGCCGGACCATAAACCTCACCAAACAGTCACACGTTGAGGATAGGGAGGCTTTTCAACCATAACTCATGGGTTTTCCGACTCCCAGATGCGACAATTTTACTCGTTGACGAAACCACTGAAGTGGAAATGGGCCTCATCACTCAAGATGATTTTTCTATGGAATCATTTTCATGCATTTCAACGACCCAATCAGCAAAGACACGACGTTTTTGATGATCGGCCGGCTTGAGTTTTATGTTAACTGAACTGTATAAGCCTTAAGACCCAAATCTCTTTGCAAAGTAGTAATGACGTTTATGGAATGCCATATTCCAAAGAACGACGAAGAATGGACAAACCTGGGTTTTCTTCAACACTTTCGGCTACAACAGCAATATTCTCAGCTGTTCTTGAGCGACGTGCACGGGTTTCATTCTTCATATCACTAACTTGTCTGAACAGCTCTAATTTTTCCACCAATTTCTTTATTGCGGTCCGACAAGGTGCTTCACGACAATCCAAAAATGTTCGAGTTTCACGAACCGTCTCTGCCAAATCTTCACCATTTTTATAGTGAATTTTAATAATTTCAGTGCGTTCTTGAAGCGTGTATCGTTCCATTTTTATCAATGGCGAAGTTTCTACTTGTCAAATGTAAAAAATGACAGCTTCAAACTTTATACTTATCGCGAATCGCAAATCTATTCAAATTTTCGAAGTATTAGCATTCTTGCTCCACCAATGAACGAGCGCTCAAAAGTACATACTCCGGGTTTTTCAGGAATTTTTTTTATTCATTTCGTGAGATATTTCAAGAATCTTATCCGATTTATTAGAGTAAGAAATTAAAGTTTATAAATAACAAATAAAAATAATGGTTGATCGCAGAAGGGCGAAAATTCAAGGGTGTATGTATTTTTGGATACTGTACCCCAAAAAAATAAAAACGAAACATTTTGTCAAAAATTCAAAAAAAATTAGGGGTGAACCACCCTCAACATTAAGGAGTATAAAAAACAGATGTTACCAAATTCTCAGACCTACCCGATATGCATACAAAATTTGATGAGAATCGGTCGAGCTGTTTCGGAGGAGTTTAATTTCAAACACCGTGTCACGGTGCACTAGAGGTGCAAAAGCGATGTTTCCCCAAAAATTTTCACATTCATTACATTCGTCTGTTCACCAATTCCCTCAATATTTTTTATACTTATCAAGTACAGTGGAACTCCCCTATAACGAAAGCGCTAAATCCGCAAAAAAAAATTCGTTATAAAGAAATTTCGTTATACAGAAAATTTGTTTCTATAGTCGGCAATGTCGCGGTCGACTTCACTAATAAATTTTAGTTTATAATTCAAACTTAAGCACTTCCTTTTAGACATTTTCACACAACCTTCACAGTAGCGTAATGGTTAGATCGAAACCAAACCGCTAGGGGTGTATTTTAAACTGTTTCAGAAGGATCTCTTTGTCCGTCGTAATGATTTAGTTTAAGGTCGGGATTTATTACGTATGTCCGGAAAAAACCCACCCTTACACCTTCTTACCAGTACCCTTTCAAAGAGTGATGTTCTTTGAATATTTGGTTATGGAGAGAATTTACTTCGTTTTAGAGGGCGTTTTTAACATGGAATTTAGATTCAAGGTGCAATATCTTGTACGAAATTCGTTATACAGATAAAATCGTTATACAGACGTTCGTTATAGGGAAGTTCCACTGTACTTCTGATCAAAATAATCCCCAATTCGACTTCCGCACATTTGCATGTCTGCACCAAGGGCATAATCGACGCAAGGGCTCATCTCCAGGTAATCCACCCCTCGGTGTTCGAACATCACTCACGCGCTCGGCCATTATTCGCATATTTACGTAAATACCGCTCAAGAAAACCCTCCGACGCCCCCTTATAACGTCCCTTTTATTTTTAATTCGCGCAGAAAGCAGACATCACATTTCAAGCCTTATTAATCTCGATGGAATATTTTCGCGAATAAAAAATTAAAACCGAAAGCATAATGTTTCGCCGAGAAGAGTGGGGGGCAGGGTGGGGGGTTGCAGGCCGGATCCGACCCCTGAATATATTAATTGAACGACTGTTCATATTTCTTCTAAGCGACAATGGTTTTTATTGTTAATCTTCTTTAATAACTCGCGCTCTGAACTTCGGAGGAAAAAGGCCGCTTTTTTGCCTGCCCCCAGGGGGTGCGGGGGGCGGCACGGCCGCCTGGGACGCGGAAATAAGTTGCCATGAATTAGTCAACAAGCTTTAAAAGTCAGCGAATGTAAACTGCTACTTTTCATTCGGTCGAGCCCGTATTATTTGCATAAAGTCGTTTGCGATTTTTGCATTTGTCGTACTGACCGTTTCCTGCAGGAATTTCAATGTCCGCACTTGTTTCCGGCGGAGTGTTATGGTTTTTATTGGTTTTGTAGTTGGTGTTCATTTGTTCGCAGGAGATATTAATGATGATAATTTCTTTCATGTGGAGGAGAAAGGGGTAACAGAAGTTTACGATGGTATTCATTTTATCGAGAGAGAGAGTTTTTCAACAATATCCAGAATATATATGTTGTTTTTCGTAGCCATAATTGGTATTTGAAAATCGTTGCAGAAAAAGTTTTATACATGGCAATAGGATTCCACAACGAGACTTAATATTAGAAAACGAGTAATCTATGAACGAAGGAGAATACGACAATTATTAAGATACAAAATAAAAAAAATGAGAAAGCCCTGAGCAGGTGCTATTGAGCGATCGTTTATTGGTGGAGCAATAATGCTATCACCCCAAAATTTTGTGTGGGACTTGAAATTCATGCTAAGTATATGAATGCAAAATCTCATCACGATCGGAATTATATTCTGGAAATTATTCAAAAATGAATCATGTAAAAAATCAATATTTAAAAAGAATAAATTATATGGTTCAAAAGATTACTGAAATTTTTATGAACATTCAGTATATCAATCTTCTTTCACAAGAAAAATTTCACTTGAATCGGGTATCTTGTTATAAAAATATAAAGATTCTCCTTCTCAATATTCCAAGTAAATTTTCTATAGTTCTGTTAACACTATGGCCACAAAATTTTGCATGAAGATTAAGTATAACAGTCTTCATGCACAAAAAAAATTCACTTGAATCGGATATCCTGTTATGGAAAATTAAAGATTCTTGTTTTCATAATTCCAATTGAATTTATAATGCTTGAAGATTCAGTGTATGAATCTTTATTTATAAAAGAAATTTCATCCGAATCGGAATTTTTTTATGAAAATATGTAGTTTCTTCTTTTCGATAATCCATTGAAATTTATTTTGTGAATCAAAACTGATATACTGAATGTTCACGCAAAATTTCGAGATGATCGCATCATCAGAACCATAGAAATTAATTTTTGTAGTTATTTATTCAGTATATATTTCATTTTGTTGAATAATTTCCAGAATATAATTCCGATTGTGCTGAGATTGGGCATTTAAATATTTGGTATCAATTTCAAATCCCATATAAAATTTTGAGGCAATAGTCTTATTGCTCCACCAAAGAACGAACGCTCAAAAGCTCCTGCTCAGGCCTTTTCTTGAATTTTTTTTATGCCATTTATTCGAACAGGAAAACTGAGTTCATAATATAATATCAAAAACTCTATATGAATAATCACGATAAGGTTCCAGACTCGTGTGTGGTCCGAGTACGAATCCTGGTGCGGGTATGGATGTTTGAGTATCTTCTAGTTTGTCTTTGCAATGAAAATTGTCCTGATAAAGTATGATAAGTATGGAAATGAGTGCTAAGTGTTGATATGTTCACTGTCTAGATGGCCTTAGATGCCGAGAACATGGGTAAAAGAAGATGAATGAATGAATATTGAAGAGAAGAAACTTCATATTTCCACAACAAGAGTGAAATTTATGTAGTGAATGAAGATTGCTCATAATAAGCCTTAGGCAAAAATTTGTTGTCATTGTGTTAACAGAACCACAGAAAATTCAATCGGAATATTGAGGAGAAACCGTCTGTGGTGGCTGTAGGGGCTAGGCGTGCGCCTACGAAGCTGGAGGTTCGGGTTCGAATCCTGGTGCGGGTATGGATATTTGTGTATGTTCTAGTTTGTCTTGAAATAAAAATTGTCCTGATAAAATATGGGAATGAGTGCTAAGTGTTGATATGTTCAATGTCTAGATGGCCTTAGATGCCAAGGACATGGGTAAAAGAAGATGAATGAATGAATTTGCTTTCAAAAGGTACTATCACGTTTTAGATGGCACTATCAATATTTAATACAAAACTGATTACTCAAAATTTGAAGTAGATAACTGGATAGCTAACTACATTTCATTTTTCGAATAACCTTCATAATCTTCAGAGAAAAACTCTAATAAAAAATTTTTCAGTCCCATTATACAGGGTGTCCCATTACTCGACGTCAAACCGGAACCGGGTGAAAAGGCAAGTAATGCTGGTTGTCAGAAAAATATAAAAAAAAATCTAAGTTGCATGATTTTAAAATAATGAGCATTTAAAAAAACACGCAAAATTCCACACCCTGTGGCAGTCTTTTCGCTCCTGTTGCCACAAATATCAACTTTTTCCAACTTTTTTCTTTGCTGTGTAACTTTGAATAATGCTTGTCTGAACTGTAATCAAAATTTTGATACCAGCTGCTCTAGGTTTCATAAAAATAGGGCTTACTTCTCGGAAAAAAAATTCGAAATAACAATTGCCTAGTTTCAACTGACTGTATTGAAAAAAAATGTACTACGTAGGTTTGGCATGTTTTTTAAAAGTTGGCGCATTTAGTGAGGATTCCAAAATGGTATAATACTTGTTTAATTATAGCTGCCGTAGTTCAAATTTATTTTCGATTGCCTTTGAATACACTTTTTCGTTAACTGCTTCCCAGTAATGGAGTCCAATGGGTTCAAGTCCGGTGAACGGACCGGCCACGAGATTGGACCAGAAAGTCCGATCCATCTTCCGGGAAAAAATGTTATCAGAAAAAAAAATTTGCAGAGAAAATAATTTTTCCAGAAAAAAATTTTCCTGAGAAATTTCTCTGAAAATTTTTTTTCTGGTAACATTTTTTCCCGGAAGATGGATCGGACGTTCTGGTCCAATTTCGTGGCCGGCCCGTTCACCGAACTTGAACCCATTGGACTCTATTACTGAGAAGCAGTTAACGAAAAAGTGTATTCAAAGGCAATCGAAAATAAATTTGAACTACGGCAGCTGCAATTAAACAAGTATTATACCATTTTGGAATCCTCACTAAATGCGCCAACTTTTGAAAAAACATGCCAAACCTACGTAGTACATTTTTTTTTCAATACAGTCAGTTGAAACTAGGCAATTGTTTATTTCGAATTTTTTTCTGAGAATTAAGCCCTATTTTCATGAAACCTAGAGCAGCTGGTATCAAAATTTTGATTACAGTTTAGACAAGCATTATTCAAGGTTACACAGCAAAGAAAAAAGTTGGAAAAAGTTGATATTTGTGGCAACAGGAGCGAAAAGACTGTCACAGGGTGTGGAATTTTGCGTGTTTTTTTAAATGCGTATTATTTTAAAATCATGCAACTTAGATTTTTTTTCATATTTTTCTGATAACCAGCATTACTTGCCTTTTCACCCGGTTCCGGGTTGACGTCTAGTAATGGGACACCCTGTATAACCATAAATATCGCTTTCCTCCCAATTCTAATAAATACCTGACACTCCCCCCTCCGAAACAAAACAGAAGCAATAAAAGCATTCTAGGACGTACGTTATAGGAGAATTCACTAATTTACCCCCGTATTCACTTGGTATTATTAATTTACCCTCTTATGGTACGATAAATTACTCGATTTTTGATTTTACTAAATTCGCCTCGCCGCAAGATGGCATCAAAACATAATATAGTATTTAATAAGGCCCTCCAGAAAATTAACACAGGTCGCATAAACCTAGGGTATTAGAAATTCCATATACGGGACGATAATGTACGACGTATGGGTAGCGATTTGCCCTCGCCCCTTAGTTAGGGGTTGAAGGTATGCGAAGTATTAATGAGCCTTGTTTGCATTTTGTGAATACAACTCACGAATCTTCCTGTGGAAATATTCCTTTGAATTTGAGGAAGACATGAGGGTTGGACTTAAAATTTCGAGTGGTTAATCTTCATATTGAAAATGCATTTTTATTACAAGCGTGCGCTTTCCTTCCTTTCACGCATGCATTTTTATTTGTGAATAGTCTATTCAATATCGGGTGTTCAGATTTTGTAATTCACAATTCTGAAGTCAATTAATAATGTGAAAACACAATTTGTTGCATTCTGCAAATGCGTCAGAATAACTGGTCTGGAGTAGTTAGTTGGTGGTAACTGGCTGTTAAGAGTAACACTCGTAGATTGCAAAGTGCATGAAGATGACGGAGACGGCATCGGTTGGGAGTTGCCAGTACATGATAGAATTTTATTCGAGATGGTTTTCTTCTTTTCTACGGAGTCCTCCAAATAACTCTCAGCAACAGCAGTTGACTTCCAGCACCCTAGACGTTTTTTGTTGGTTATCCCTTCTCCTAAACGTTGCCGAGGATCTTTTAAAACTGTTATCTGTCTAACGTTCTGGGTTAGGTAGGCCTAAGTAGGTAGCGATCTCTACCGGCATTTTACTTTCCCGCACTAGTGCGGAAAAGTGGGTAAAAACGCACGGTCGTAGAAAATAACTATTTTCATACCCATTGTTCTGATATTGTCCGTTAGCAGTTTCCAGTTTATTATAGTATAGGCCTGAAATTCATCATTTTCTTACAGAAACTCCTACCACTGTCACCGCCAATATTTACACCGGAAAGAATTATAGCCAATGAGAATGGTTCATTGCTGATAGTAGCTGGAACGAATGGTGTTCTGGTCTTCCAACTACCCACAAGATGTCCTCCGTATGGATCTTTCAACAACAACAAGGAATTGGTGTATTGTCAGTAAGTTATTCTCTTTTCATAATAATAATAATAATATCGAAGAAATCATAAAATTCATTGTACACGGTGATTTCGCGAACTTTTTAGAACTGTCCAAATTAATGCTATATATACGGTCCTGCAAATCGAAAGATATTTGATAACAGTTTTCTTGAACCCCATGAAAGCATCTTCATTCGAAATTCAGTGATTTTGTTCGGGTAATACAGTGGTTCTAATTTCAATTCAAATTTAAAAAACAGCCTGTAGCTCACAATCTAGATTTTCAAAGAAAAATGCCACTGAGCTTTTGAATCGACGCTGGGCTATTGGCGTAGACCTTCTCTTTCACGTGGCCCCAAAGAAAGAAGTCGCAAGGTGTTAAATCACAAGGCCTCATCACTCAAGCTGATTGTTCGATGTTCTCCGGATCATTTTCATGCATTTCGACGACCCAATCAGCAAAGACACGACTGTTGATGATCAGCCGGCTTGGGTTCTAGTCTTAACTGAAATTTATAAGCCTGAAGACCCAAATCATTATGCAAAATACGGTGTAATGATATTTGTCGAATGCCTAATTCCAAAGAACGACGAGAAATGGACAAACCTGGGTTTTCTACAACACTTTCGGCTACAGCAGCAATATTCTCGCCTGTTCTTGAGCTACGTGCACGGGTTTCATTCTTCACATCACTAACTTGTCTCGACAGCTCTAATTTTTCCACCAATTTCTTTATTGCGATCCGACAAGGTGCTTCACGACGACCCAAAAATGTTCGAGTTTTACGAACCGTCTCTGCCAAATTTCACTATTTTTATATAGTGAATTTTAATAATTTCAATGCGTTCTTGAAGCGTGTATCGTACCATTTTTATTAAGGGCGTAGTTTCTACTTGTCAAATTTAAAAAAAATTACAGCTTCAAACGTGACATCTACCGAAATAGCGGTCTATTCAAAATAACACTTCTTATTAGAAAACGCTTTATGTGAACGGAGTACATGGGGTTGTTTCGGTATCCCTAAGGTGTTTTCTGTCTCCCATTAAAATGTTCCCCATTTTATTCGGGACATAATTCTGTATAATCCTCTTCGAACATACCTTGTATAATTTCTTCAATTAGTTCTGAATCCAAATTATTTGTGATGTGTAAAATAATGTCTGTTCTAATCACCATTCGGTGTGAAAAATGCGTCAAGTTTTCCTCATCTCGAAGATGACGTTCAGAAGTTAGTATTCGACCCTCATTTCCGTCTTACTTCTAATGGAAATACACAGTTTTGACATTTGAATTAGCCGAGATGCTAATGCAGCTTAGATAATGCTCACTTTTATGTCGTTTCGCATCTTCTCTACCAGGAGTTTCGCAATTCGATGGTTTTACTTGAGGATTTCTATATTTTTGGAAAAGACCAGATCATAACCGATTTTTTCGCACTCGATTTTCAACCTATTTGTAGAACTACTTCGAATTCAAATTACTGAATACTTAACGCTTCTAAAATTAAGTTGAAATTCGATATGAATAAAATAGTCCATGGGCCAGCGCCTGTTTTTCATAATGATTACTAACAATCTGAATATTTGTGAGTAGCTTCATTTTGACGAGACGCCCAACTTTTTCCTCTACGAAAATTCTCGATAGTGAGGGCTAATACAGTATTGAGGCGTCAAAAGTGTTGAATGGGTGAATGTTCAAATTTTGTCACTAAGAGCTACTTTATAAATTAAATCTTGAAATAATTTTATTACAAATTGAAAACAATAATTGTCCTACAAAAATGATGATTCTATCGAAGTGTCCCCCACACCCAACATGTATCAACAACTAGGTCTAAAAAAATTATTACTCACCGGCTAATTTTTTCACTGTTGCTTAGCAAATATTTTCTTTATGAACTGGTCACATTGTCCTACAAATTGAGTGGTACGTTTTTTCAGTCCTACGCTCGGAAATTGTCAATTGTTAGTAATCATTTTTAATTGTTGGTTCTGTGATACAATTTCTGAGGTAGAACTGGAAAATCGTACCACTCAATTTGTAGGATAATGTGACCAGTTTATAAAGGAAATATTTGCTAAGCAACAGTAAAAAATCAGCCGGTTAGTAATAATTTTTTTAGACCTAGTTGTTGATATATGTTGGGAGTGGGGGACACTTTGATAGATAGAATCATCACTTCTGTAGGAAAATTATTGTTTTCAATTTGTAATAAAATTGTTTCAAGCTTATAAGTGTATTTACAATAATGGATACTATGTGCCAGATATCATTCTTGATACATTCTAAACATGAGATAACAAGATTTTTTTTTCAGTTCCAACACCCTGTATCTCGAAATGTATATATTTTAGACGAGCCATGACAATCTCTCACGAGAAATCTCAATTCGTTAAAAAACAGATATTTCAACCAAGCAAATGTCGTAACCAATTCCAGAACTTTTAAATATCTCCAAAAAAGAAACTCTACAAAATGGCGCCACCGTTCCCAATGGTATCCGAAACTCTCTCCACGGATCAGAAATTAAAACTTGGTAATATTTCGGACATATTTTTCGCATCTTTTCATTAGGGCTGGTTATGTTCTAGTGTGATTCCTTGCCACCTTTCTCGTCTTCCGAATAAAGCCACCCTCTCCAGGGGGTTGTTAACAGTCTGATACGACGAAACTTCAACCCTTTTAGCCGTTGACAACCTTTTCGTTTCTACACGAAGGCGTTGAGAAGTTACCATTATCATAATTTTGGGGGTGGTGTGATATTCGTATTGAGGAATTAGGAGGAGTGGTGTGAGAATGTGCAAGAGAAGGGGTACATTTTGCTGAGATTTGTAATTTTATCTAATGATCTAGTTGTACGCTTTCAAGAATGAATAATAGCTTCATTTTTCCGTCTAAAGTTCTATAATATTCTTATTTTGATCCGAATGCGGTATTTAATGGTCGACATTGAATCAAAGATGATCTGAAGGGGTTTTCCAATAAGAGGTTTCATTTTGATATTCAAAGAAAAATGCCATTTCTCAATATAAATTATCGGATGTTTATTTCATTATAAAGACGAAGCTATGCCATTAAAAATGGAAAATAACATCAGGCAAATGACCACCAGGACCACACTTACAGGACCATATCCATAACCAAATCGCAAAGTGGCTGCCCTATGTCCTATATCACTAACTTGTCATAACAGCTTGAATTTTTCTACCAATTTCTTTATTGCGATCCGACAAGGTGCTTCACGACTACCCAAAATTTTCTAGTTTTACGAACCACCGCTGCCAAATTTTCACCATTTTTATAGTGAATTTTAATAATTTCAATCAGTTCTCGAAGCGAGTATCGTTCCATGTTTATTAATGGCGTAGTTTCAACTTGTCAAATGACAAAAAATGACAGCCTCGAACGTGACATCTACCGAAATAGCGGGCTATTTAAAATAACACCTCTTATTGGAAAACCCTTTAGTACCAGAATCATGAAATATAGGAACTCTCAAGTTGTAAATTCGTTTATATGTATCAGCGAATATGATTCTTGATACTATGTTTATCTGATAAACCATATTCACAATGTCTTATCAGAATAATCATTAATTCAATCTGAAATACCGCACTAACTGCCTGTGCTTTTTAAACCCAACAAGATGTCTTCTTCCATAACGAATCGAGAAAATCTTTCATTCGGCAAACGCCCCATTTAAATTATATCCGAAATAAATGGGATAAGTTCGGGCCATTCGAGCCGGCAAAGAAGAACTCCGCACCTCTAATTCAGCGATCTAATACGACGCTAGCGACATCTGTGCATCTTAATTTGAAAAGAAACATTAACGGGCCATCCCGTCTAGCACGGAAGGATATTGTTCTTCGGTGTGGCGATGATCCGGCTGATATATTATATCCGGTTGGCAATTTAAAGTTGTTGCAATTCGACATTATTTATGCGTCACATGTTTCATTTGTGTACGTTCGGCGAAAATCTTATTATGGGAGAAAACTTCGCACTTAGGTATAATATTTATTTGAGGTTTCGAACGGTATGCTGTTGTGCATTATGAATTTGTGTTGTTACGTGGTTTTCTCGGCGAAACTCACCTCGAGCGCCAGATATTCTTTTTTCTTATAAGGGAGAATAGCAAACCTACCAGGGTAGCTGCTAGTCAGAGACAGAGTTCTTTGTTATCTAAGATATTAGCGCTAACAGAGAAAATCAGAAATAGATTAATTTACACAATTCATTCAAATAGCGAAAATAGTGATACAAACATACAGTGATATGAGGCGCTATATGAAATGAATACACAAAATAAAATTGGTCAGTTTTGTCTGACCGCGAGCACTTACATAAAAAACAAATATTTCCCCGGTACGAGCCAGCCAGAATAGAAGGTGGGTTTAAAGTTAAACGGTGAATTCAAATATATGATAATACCAGGTAAAACATGGGATAAAAGGGGTCAGTATAAGAGTGCACAACAGTTATCTTAGTCCGATATTCTTTCAGTCCCAGAATTCACCACGTTGTCTACCACTTTGCTTGTTTCACGTCTAAACGGGTTGGGTTTAGCCAGGTTAAATTAGAGGGTTGAACGGGATATGTCGAACGTGCTACAGCATTGGTTCGTTTATGCCCTCCGGTCTGACCATGAGTTTACACACCATGAAGGACAGACTAACTACAGGCACTGATTGTACGGACAAACGTACTATAGCAGTGGTTCGCTTGAGCCCTTCGGTCTGACCATGAGTTTACACTAACTACGGGCACCTGGACAAACTACGGAAGGTATGTTACGGAATCTGACAGAACAGCTATCTTAGGTAGACTCAACGAGGATTAAAAATAGGACTGTAGTAAATCGGCTCGGTACTTACAATTCGATTGCACTAGCACTAATAACAAGGTAATAAAAATCAGAAAATTTGGTAGCTACAGCACGGTCGCTTAGAAAATTTAGAAACTTTGAAAAGAGTACGTCTAGAGCAGAACTAATTTCAGATGGAGGGAAACCCCGCCTTTTATAATCTTCCGGAGGGTGGGTGGAAAAGGTAGGCGCACAAACGTTAAAAATTTCAGGAGAGTACCTCGGTAAAACATCTTCAAATCTGGCTTATCGTACTTATATGCAAAAAACGGCGTTATCTGCGATCGGCGTTGTTCTTGTGGACGGTTCTACGGAAATGTTTCGAGGATTTCGTAAAACTGTCTGCAGATGGTTCGGGACAATCGGAGATTAGGCAAATCAAGCTTAAGCGATACGCCCTCTAGTGACGTGAATCCAATGGATTATTTTCCCGGAGGTTACACTTCGAGTTCCAGGCCCTATAATAAGCGCTACAAAATGTGTTATAATGTCCCAGTTCAACGAAGAATTTAAGAAAATCTCATAATGTTTTGCTAGAACGTATTTGATTTATGTACTTATGAAAGGTTCACATTGCTCACAAGGCAAGGCGCAAAATGACCCGCAGCTTCGTGAGGTGACGCAGCGTGAGTCACGGCGAGATTTTGTAAGTCTAATAAATAAATACGACCGCGCATACACAATCGCAGTGTGACGTGACGCAGGTTTTGCTTAACGTGACCCTGCGAAACGCAGTGTCGATCCCGCAGTTTCTTGTATGTATTCACGGTGATTCGTAGTAGAAATGGAAGAAAAATTAATTGAAGCAGTGCGAATTCGGCAAGTTTTGTACGATACAAGCCATGAAGAATATATGAGGACAAATTCTCCGTGTCTTTTTCTTCTTTTTAAGTATAAACTTCTCGTTGCCTTTCATTTGGCCAGTTGTGAGGTAAAAAATATCATTTCGGACACGAACTCATCTTCCGAATCAGATTCATAATTTAAGTCAAACAAAAGAGCAGTAGATATTTCCATTTTGAGCCTGTAACCAACTGCGTTATAGCAATCACCAGCAAGTACTGCGATCGTATTTGCGCGGTTCCCGCGTTCGCAGCTCACCTCCTCAAAATTCCGCCGTGACTCAAGCTGCGTCACCTCACGAAGCTGCGAGTCATTTTGCGCCTTGCCTAACTGTAACCTTTTCTATATACCGCTTGAATAATTCAAATCTGGCGTCACTGTTCTCTTGCCTCTAAGAACCAAATGAACACAACTAACGAAACATTCAATTCCTACCCCCCTAAATTAATATTTGTCCCCAGAATCATCCTCTTTCGCCACCCCATCGGCATAAAAATTCAAATGCGACTCTCACCAACACCAAAACGATCTCACGGCACATTCCGAAGGACTTTTATACGTCCGAAACCCATCCCCTTCGTCGAAATTGTTCAGTTTCATTAAAACCATCCTGTAGATCTCGGAGGAGCTCTCATACGTCCCAGACCGCTCTGAAGACCGTCCAGGCTGAGTTTTTCATTACCGCCAAGTTTTTACAACGCCCCGGTATCAAATGAATCCTTCAGGTGTTTTAGTGCGAAATTTTACTGTCCCCCCAGGGAGCTGGGGGGTAGCGCCCCCCCTGAGTGACCCACTTAGGGCGTATCAAATGTCTTAAGTTAGCCCTTTGCGTCGACAAACTGACCGTCGCTTGGTGAAGGTGGTTGTAAAAGAGTTTATGGCGGTGGACAGATTTCTCGACCTCGGAAGTCGTAGGGGTTGAAAGCGTATGAAGATTATGGGGTGGGTTTTGGTTTGATGGCATATTTTCCTTTCTATTTCTGAGTTATTTCTTTGTTTAGTTTTCTTAGAGAACTCTTCGAATCGGCTTTGTCATGATACATCTCGAGAAAATACTTGGTGCTTCTTAGAATGTTGTCAACTAATTCCATTAGGATTTTTTAAAAACTGTCAATCTGCTGCAGGCCTTCTGACACGCCTGTAATTAGGCCTTCTTCGAACATCTTAATTTGCTACCATTTTTTATGTCACCATGTCATGAAATTTTTCATCTACTAAATTTTTCGACATACAAATTTCAGTTGGCAGTCTTTATATTTGCAAAACCAAACACGTGGGACCATAAGGTCTCAAAAAGAGGAGAGGAACACAACAACATAACTCGAAAAGACTCGAGAATGAAATACACAACGTATCAAGATTCTTGTTTTGATAGCTTGAATCTTTTATTATACAATATATTGATAATTATTTGGGAGCGATTTTCAATAAATGATTTTCAATAGAAATAGAGGGAGAGGGAGAGAGATACATTGATTTAATCTTTAATATCATTGCAGGTCTTGATCTTGTCCAACACAATTCACTTACAAAAGTGAAAAATAGAAATACACCCATCAGAGCTTGTATCTTTAGAGGGTATCCTCTAAAGATATGATTCTACTTTCTTCAACGGTTCGTAACTCCGTTGAAGTAGCAGTGAGATTGTTGAGAGCAGGGGGTTGTAAATCCCCTACGAACCAAGAGAAACTCGGGGTGGAGTTTGAGAGATTTATTTAGTGTACATCACACAAAATATGAACAATAAATGTTGTTGAGAATTAAATGACAGCTTATACAGGGTGTTCCTAAATTGAACCTACAATCGAAAAGGGGAGATTCCTTAAGTGAGTTTAAGAAAAAAAGTCCCATAAACATGGGGTCGCAAACGTTTCGTTTTCGAGATACAGAGTGTTGAAGTTTTTTTCAAGTTTTTTTATCATAGTATCTACACTTCACAAGATATTCAACTGAAATTTGGCATAGATATAACATTCGAGAGTTCTCACCACGTGACATGGCAATTTCAGTAGAAGACCTACAGGGTGATATTTTTTTCTGGAACACTGCCACCTGTTCTTCTGCAGAACTTTTTTTTGGTAAGCATCTGTTAATTTGAAAAAATGTAAAAAGAAGCTTTGTTCTTATACTAATTTTTTCGGTCTCTTGTAGTTTTGTCGTATCTACCAACGATTTCGAGAAAAAAACTTCAACACTCTGTATCTCGAAAACAAAACGTTTGCGACCCCATGTTTATGGTACTTTTTTTTTCTTAAACTCACTTAAGGAATCTCCTTCTTTTCGTTTGTTCGTTCAATTTAGGAACACCCTGTATATTATTTGTGACGACACACCGTTTTCGTCATGGGACGCCTTCCAGAGTTGCTGGAATCTGCAAAATTCGCATATTATTTGGCCTTGATATGGTATATTGAATGCATGAGGTCGATTACTGCTTCCTGGTAATTTTCCATGGAATTCTTGATTTTTAAATGCGATTTCTTCTGGATATTCCTTAATGTTTAATTCACATTAAACAGAGCTATTTGCGTAATTGCACTACAGATGACCCTTCAGCTCAAGAGCAATAATGAATTACAGTATCCTATAGAGCTTCAAAGAGGCTAGATCTGCATTTTTCCTATAATTTTTCTGTCTGCTGTCAGATTAAGCACTTGTTTTCTAATATTAGGTCTCGTTGTGGAACCCAATTACAGTCGAATCTCGATAATTTGAAACTCAAGGGACCAACGAAAAAGTTCAAATTACCGAGAGTTCAAAATAAAAAGACTTCAAATATACAATAGGGAGTAAGGATGAAATTCAATTAAACAAGGGTTTGATCAGAAGCACATAGGTACTAATGATATTGTATATGCGATTATGTATTATTATTCTACATACATGATCTTTATGTGTATATGATAACATGAGTATTTCATTTCGAAAATAAGTACGCAATTTTCATTTGAGTTAGTGACTTCCATCTAGCCTAGCATTGTCTGGGTGATTTCTATTAGTTGAGAGCTGAGAAGAATTCAGGGCAGAAACCGAGAGCCTGAGCGAAAGACTTTTTCCTCCAGGCGAGGAAATTCAGCTTGACGAAGCCTTTTTTTCCTATACAGGAGACACTTCCAGTGATTCGTTTCTTATTCTTTAAAATCATGAACAATGTAGATGGTAGAATATCGAACTATTTCGCAACATCTTTTTCCAATGTGCCATTTTCCACCGCTTCGATAACACGTCTTTTCTCATTGAAAAACCCTTATTCTTTCTTTCACTCATTTTTAATTCGAAAATTCGAAAACCGGTTTTAGTTCAACGCAATTCTAAGGAAGACTGCGCAAACTCAATTAAGACAAGTGTAAGATGAAACGGATCACAGAAGAGTGAGAACTTCAAATTATAGTGTTTGGGGGATTTGACTTCAAATTAATGAGTGTTATTGAGCAAGATGTCACAGCTACAACTTCAAATTATCGAGGGGGTCAGAACACGTTGATTTTTTTCGAATTATCAAGTGTTATTCAAGGGATCTGAAAAAAACTTCAAATTATCGAGAGATTCAATTTATCGAGTGTCAAATTATCGAGAGTCTACTGCACTTCAACGCGCCAGTACGTTTATACCTCAAGTCAGTAAAAACTAAACTATCCCGAAAAGTTCTAACATCCTCTCCCTGATCCCATTTTCTGGTTACTGCTACACAGGCATGAGTTATCCGATCTTTCTGAATAATTTATCGAAAATCGTGTAATAAAGTAAGCCATCAGAGGTGTCGGTCGCGGGGGTCGTTGATACATATTAAAGCAACTCGTCCGAGCGACCTCTCTCGAGTCTCAACAGTTTGGCTCCATGCTGAAGCCTCACCAGCCCATATCTTATCATCAGGGCCGGCCGTAGGCTCATTGTTTATTCATTAATTAATCTATATCTCACCGGGTTTACGCTCCCGACCTGATTGCCGGTGGTGGATTTGGGGTGGGGTGCTTTGGGGTGAGAAGTCGATTCTTGGGAGGTTGGAGTCGATTGGACCGATACATCACTGCGAGTTGGGAGAGAAAGGCAGGTGTGAGATGGTGGTAATTATTGATGAGAGAAGGTGTTGATGAAGGGGCTTTTCTGGAGAGTTGTTACGTCGAAACCTTGCTCCTTCGAGTGCAGAAGTTGATTGGGGTTGTCATTTTTGTTTATTAGTGCACCTTGCCACGTTCTTTATTATATGATATACCTAGATAAGATTAGAATTAGTAATATGAAGATTTACAATTAACCAATAAAAGAGTTACTCAAATTCTGGCTCAGACCGGGTCAGGTCAGGGTACATACCCTCGAAATCACTATGTGGCAAAAAAAAAGAAATGCTTCGTTAATTGGTTTATTACAATTAAATTCAAGATACTTAAATCAGTGTGGAATAACAATCTATCAAAAATCAGCAAATAACTTGTACAATTGTATAAAGTACCCAATCAAACATCATAATCAGTTAAAAAAATATCAGAAAATGATTCATGCAAGAAGACTTCTCATCATTGCCAGAATTCCATGACTTTGTAATTTATAATATTGAAAGTGATAATGCAGTTTATGAAATTACACAATAACAGTTACAATTACAAAATAATAAAAAAAACCATACGGAGGGACTTAACTTAGTTAGAACGAATGTCTCCTCTTGATCTGGTCGTGAACCTATTTCTGGTACGACAATAGGTAGGCCTCGAATGCTCTTTCAGGATTTTCCACCAAGAAAATTTAATGGATTTTCTCCCTGGGAAGCTAGTCAATGGGCTTGTCGATGTCACCATTCAACGTTGGTCCAAATAAATTGAAGTCGAAGTTATTATCCAAATTATGTTTGTCCAGAATCCATAAAAGTAATTTTAGGCTATCCGAATTTAATCGATTTTGAATAATGCCTTTACAGCTGAATTTACCAATTAAACTAATATTCTATATCAAATTGACTTCTACAACTCTGCTGCAATTTACTATTTATGACTATGTCTGAACTCACGAAAATCTCTAAGAATAATAATAATATGAATTTAAAATTTGAATTTATCAGAAGCCAGATTTCCAAAAGTTATAAAAACGAGTAAAAAAAACTGATAGTGAACCTACAAGAAATACACAATAATACGCAGAATTAATTCAAAGGAAAATGAAACGGTTGACCAACAGTGACATCTACCCATGCAATCTAGAAAACCTTATGTGCAAATTGAAAATGAAATCTATAATTATTAAATGACAGTGAGATGAAAACCTTAAACAATGAAAATTACAATCAAACAATGAGAATTTTAGAATTTAAATTTGCAAATGAACAATGCAATGAAATTATGAAATGGAATTAATTATGTTATGACAACGATGCAAAATTGAACCTGAAATCAACAATTCATGGAATAAACCAAAAAACGAGTTTTTTAAAACAATAGGAAAAATGAACCGTAACAACCTTTAAGAATAATTATTGAGTAAGGATATAAACAATGAGAGCAAACGAAAATATTTATCGATTGAACTCATATTTCGATGATGATCATTCATTTCTATTTTCAATTTATCTATGTTTCAAAAATTGTAAAGTTAGCCTCCGTAAAGGCAAAGCATTTTTTGTTTGTCATTCTTCCTTTATCCCATTTCAGATATCAACAAATGTATAGTCCGTTCACGAAAGGTTGAGCACATAGTAGGCGTTTCTTTATTTATCTGAAGTTGGCAATATTTGCTGTCATAACGTAAAATAAAGTCAACGTTGCTGAATGTACCCGGCCTCGTCCGACGAGCTTGCGAGTTATCAGAGAACTCTATGCAATATTGACAACATTGCGTATCAATCTGACAAGAACATAACCTAAATTTCAATATACACAGTGGAATATGCCAAATTTCCATGGCCAACCGACGGCTCAACCTTTCGTGAACAGACTATAGTAGCGCTTTCTTGAAAAAAAGGAAAATTTGTCTACTTTAATTTCGTATTAAATGGTCTTTTCACTGAATTGGTTCATCAGTTGTAAGCAACAAACTAAAAGTTTCGCGAATTTTTGCGTTTCCTGAAGTGAGCTCACTCTGGCGAGGAGGCAAACCTCGAATTCGGATTCAGCGACCCCAAAAACATATAGGACCTTCCGGAATTTTTTCCCGAAAACATCGTGATCGAACCTTGATTTACTGGAATTAATCTAATCTCATGTAACAGCCTGTACGATTTGGCTGGTCAACTAACTTAACCGCGACATTTGGGAACCGAACTCAACCAGAAAATCTAAAGTCGCTCTAGGACAATCCTTCGAAAGTTATCGTGTAAAAGGGCGGACGACCCCAGGAACAGAATTGAATTTGACCACAAATTCGTCATCAGGGAGTCTAACCGTATAGTTTGAGATCATTTTCGGCTCAAAATTTGAAAATTCCAGATATAGCACTCGGTAAAGAAAAACGAGTAACAAAACTGTGGTGAAATCCTTATCGTTCATTTCTTTCCGGAAGCGAATCTCAGCATCGTTGTTCCCAAGAAGCATCCAATCAATATGAAAAATTATAATCCATCTACACCCCTCTATACTATAGCTTTCCACCTCCCCAATACCACCCACCTCAGAATTAAGACAAATATCTGTTCGCTAATAATTCAAGTTTATGTACAAGCGTATTTCCCACGGGATCATCCGGGACGGGCTTGCGGAGATGTGGCAAGGGGCGTCTTCGACACTCAATAAATTCAAATTTTATCGTAGCAGGCGAGCTTAGATTAGACCGCAACGCGGCATCCTAGATGCAGAGATGGAAAGGGGTGTGCTTTACTTACTGATATTCTGTTCTTAGGCTTTGGATATTTATACAGATTTGGAAATTCACATCGAAAACATACTATATACAATGCATCAAACACAGAATTCTTTCCTCCAGTTGCACAGATGAATAGTCGGAATAATCACGTGCTGTAACTGAATGTTGACTTATTGCAATAACCTAGTCTTGTCTCTCTCTAATCGCAGTATGGTAGGGAACCTGCAGTACACGTATAGAATTATTTAATTTGTAAGGCTGCCCAAAATACTCGACATTTAGTATGGTACGCAACAGTAAATACTTGAAAATACTCGATTCAAGTATTTACTGTTGCGTACCATACTAAATGAATATTACTCCTCGATAAGAGAGAGACAAAACTAGAATATTGCAATAAGACAACGTAATTCAGTGTGTTACACCACGTGATTGTCTCGACTATTCATCTGTGCAACTGGACGGGAGAATTCTCTGTCTGATGCATTGTATATCGTATGTTTCAAATGTAAATTTCCAAATCTGTATATCTATCCTCTATCCGAGAGGATAGATTCCCGGTTTCATTTAGCATGTCACTGTTCTCAGCAAATGTTTTTAAGTAAGATTTTCGGGATTTTCAAACTACTCGATTGGGTACCCATTGGTGAAAATTCCTAATATATGCATATGTGAGACAGGTGACAGTACATTATGTACCAGTGTTCACCAACACTAACCAACATCTTCTGTGATGTACCCAGCTAGGCTAGGTTCGGACAAATGGTCTATACAGTTGAGGGTGTTTATTACTTAGAACATTCTGAACTCATTACAGATTAACAGTACTACCTATTGAATCGACAAATGTATGATGTATACAAATCATCATGATTGATAAACATGATCGACAATGGTTTCAAACTTATAGATGAGATGTTATCTCAATATCAGTTCTATCTACAGTAGACTCTCGATAATTTGACACTCGATAAATTGAATCTTTCGATAATTTGAAGTTCTTTTCAGTTCCCTTGAATAACACTTGATAATTTGAAAAAATCAACGTGTTCTAACCCCCTCGATAATTTAAGGTTGTAGCTGTGACATCTTGCTCAATAACACTCTTTAATTCAAAGTCAAATCACCCCAAACACTCTATAATTTGAAGTCCCCACTCTTCTGTGATCCGTTTCATTGCACTTGTCTTATTTGAGTTTTTACGCAGTTTTCCTTAAAATTGCGTTGAATTAAAACTTTCGAATTTTCGAATTAAAAATGAGCGAAAGAAAGAATAAGGGTCTTTCAATGAGAAAAGACGTGTTATCGAAGCGGTGGAAAATGGCACATTGGAAAAAGATGTTGCGAAATAGTTCGATATTCTAACATCTACATTGTCCATGATTTTAAAGAATAAAGGGCGAATCACTGGAAGTGTCTCCAGTATAGGAAGAAAAGGCTTCGTCAAGCTGAATTTCTTCGCCTGGAGGAAAAAGTCTTTCGCTCAGGCTCTCGGTTTCTGCCCCCAGGGCAGAAACAAACGATGAATTCTTCTCAGCTCTCAACTTATAGAAAACACCCTGGATAATGCTAGGCTAGATGGAAGTCACTAACTCAAATGAAAATTGCGTACTTCTTTTCGAAATGAAATACTCATGTTATCATATACACATAAAGATCATGTATGTATGTATGTATAGAATACATATGTGTAGAATATATATGTATGTATGTATATATAGAATATAATACATAATCGCATATACAATATCATTAGTACCTATGTACTTCTGATCAAACTCTTGTTTAATTGAATTTCATCCTCACTCCCTCTTGTTTATTTGAACTCTTTTTATTTTGAACTCTCGGTAATTTGAACTTTTTTGTTGGTCCCTTGAGTTTCAAATTATCGAGAGTCGACTGTATCTAAGACACGTTTTTGAGATGACCTAAGGTAGGTTATACAGACCTTTATTACCTATGAAAGTTATACAGGCTGTACGCATTGGTACATACTACAGTTCCTAGGTGTATTTGTTTCATGCAAATATCTGTCAATCTGTAGATTCTGTATATCTGTGAAATGTTCTAAGTAATAAACACTGACTGATATACCCTTTCTCAAGTAATAAACACTTTTGATGAGTCTGATCAGTATGATTCGCCAAACCTCCACTGTTTAGACAATTTTTCCGAACCTACTCCAGCTGGTAACATTACAATATGTCTTAGCCTCAACTTTATTTCGAGAATTCGCAGTTGACCAACGCTAACCTCTAACCCATCCCCTCTGTATTCAACTGGTGACAACCCAACCCTTTATCGCCTTCAATTCGAATCCGCGCCTCCCTGCTCAAACACCATAACTCAAAGACGACCGGCCGAGAGGATAGCGATCGGATCGTTGCCGACTCAGCGTCCGCCCGCCTGACCGCCCGCAGATAAAAAAGAGATCGCCCGCTAACGGCCTTAATCGGCGATCGCGCACGTATTCGGCCGGTCGTTCAATTGCGGAAAATCGCGAAATTAATGGCGGCAATCGTTTTTTCCCGATGTTTGCGGACGGGTTCGGATGTTTGGCCACGTTTTTGAACGGCCTGGAGCGCCGAACCGATAGAGGGCGCTGGGCGACGTTTATGACGCCGATGCCGCGTCGAATTGTTTGCGAAATGTGAGTTATTGGTATTGGCGGTTGTGTTGGTATTGGGATTTATCGTCTGGCATGTCGGTTTTTGTAATGTATTTGGGTTGGGAAGTCAATATGCAATTTTGCAGACGGTTGCGAAAAGAATAACGTTTATTTGGTTCCAAACAACACAAAAAAACCATAGTTGTCAATCATCTTTGACTATCAAACGTCAGATGTGCTTGACAGTGTGATTCCATCGCCAATATGTCACACTTGACTTCATTCTACATATGAATGCAAGCCATTTTGTAGAAATAAGAGTTTTTTTAAGGCAGATGAGGCGAATAGTATCTCGAAGCAGGATCATTTCATTTTACTCTTCACAGCACGATACACCAATAGTTCAAAACCCAACTCTGCAATCGGAGCAGGTGTTTTTCAATATTTCAATTAAAATTTCTATAGTTCTGTTAACACTATGGCCACAAAACTGCAGGAAGATTTAGTATAACAGTCTTCATTCACAAAAATTTCAGTTGAAACGGATATCCTGTTTTGGAAATATAAAGATTCTCCTTTTCAATATTCCAATTGAATTTTCTATCGTTCTGTTAACACTATGACCACAAAATTTTGAATGAAGCTCATTATGATTGTCTTACATATGGCACCAACATTTCATTTCGATGGGTTTTGTTTTGTCTGAGATATTGAGGAACAAAAATTTTGAATGGCCATATTTTATGGAACACCCTGTACGATTTGGATGGTTAACGAACTTAACCGAGCCATTTGGGAACCGAACTCATCCTGAAAATTTCAAGTCTCTAGGACAATCCCTTCGAAAGTTATTGTGCTAACGGACGGTCCCTCGGACATAATTTTATTTGACCACAACATTGTCATCAGGGAGTCGAACCCTATTGTTTAACATTTTCAAAAAACATTCATTCTGAGTAGCAAGTATCAGTGAGATTGAGCTCTGATGTGTATGTTGTTCTGCTTATTCTAAGTCTCGGGTTCGTTGCTTGGTCCTGAATTTCTCGGTTGATTTCCTGGATGCTGGTCTTGCAATGTTTTCCTTCATAATTGTTCTTGGTGCCCATCGTGACTAAGTCCACAGAACAACTCAGGACCTGCAGGTGTTAACCTTGATACACTTGCTCTTTTTCGTTGACGTAAGTTCTTCTGAAGTATGAGTTTGATATCAATCAGAGAATACTCTACCTTCTTATTTTATGTTAATTTCTTCTTGTTATTCCGCTGTTGTAGAAACTACCCCTTTCATCAGGTTCTTGAAAGGAGGTATTAGCTCCATTCTGAAATCAGTTGTTCTCGATCAATTCTAGTGATCAATAGTTTTTCTTTCGTTTGATTTTCTACACTCGATCACTATGCAACGCGAAACACGCAATTTGACCCAAGAGGAATGTGCCCTAGCGGTAGTTTTGAGAGAAAAAAGGTGGACATACACAAGAATTGACGAAAGGTTTGGAGTTTCCCATACAAGTGTGTCCAGAATGTTGCAGCGTTTTAGGGAGACAGGTATGAATGTCCAAAGACCAGGACAGGGTAGACAATGGTTTGCAACCGCTTGCCTCCTTCAAAATCAGCTTGAGCAAACTCATGTAGTGCAAATTAGCACTCAGACAATAAGAAGGTCAGCTCTCACCCCAGCCCGTCGAAGGGAGCGTTTGGATTTTGAGAGACAGCATATGCATTGGAAAGAGGCTGATTGAGAAAGAGTTCTCTTCACAGATGAGTCAAGATCTAGACCTCTACCATTGTAATCGACGTTCCCTTGTATACAGACGTCCACCTGAAAGATATGCTCAGTGCAATTTCCTGAATACTACTGGTTTCGGGGGAGGATCGATTATGGTATGGGGTGGAATATATTTGACTACTCGCACAGACCTAGTGGTCTTTTATAATGTAGCTATGAATGCTGATAGGTATATATAGAACATTCTCGAAGAGCATGTAGTGCCATTTGCCCCATACATTGGTAAAAATTTCATTTTTATGGACGATCATGCCAGACCCCATCGTGCGCGCATCGTTCAGGAGTACCTTGAAGAGGTTGAAGTCTCTCGAATGGAATGACCAGCAAGAAGTCCAGATTTCAATCCGATTGAGCAGGTTTAGGACAATCTCAATAGAAGGCTGAGAAGTTCAGAAAATCATCCAGCTACTCTTAATGACTTAGGAATCCAACTCAGAGAAATCTGGGAAGGATTAGATCAGAACATTTTAATATCACTCATTTTGAGTATAAACCGTCGTTGCCGAGTTGTAATTAACGCAAGGAGTGGAAATACCAAGTATTAAATCACTTTTCAGCATTCCAGTATTTTGAAAATTGTTTATTTCTCTTCTTCCACATAAGATTCGTTGAAATCCTGAATTTTTCTTCCATTTAATGTGTCTTGTTTTGTTCAAAACCTTTCCGAGAGAACATAAAAAATAAGTTATAAAGTTAACTTTCATTAAAGTTGAGATTTTCAGAAGTTGCGTTAATATTTTTGCAGTGTGTAGTTGATTTCGTTCGCCCATGTGGCGTTTCAAGGATTTTCTAGATTATGTAATATACAAATAAACAGATGTAACAAATAACTTCTAACACTAGGTTCAACAAAACCACCCTCGCAAAGAATCTTCAGAACTAAATCACCCCCTTCGCCCAGGTAGGTTTATTGGCCAATTCGTCCGCGCCAACTTCCGGATTGGCACCGTTAAATGTTTGTTTAACGCCTTTTGTTGGATTGAGTTGAATTTTTGATAACTTGCGGCTAACGACTGTTGTTTTTTTACGTGTGCACGCTCGTAAAAATATGGCCAATTACGCATCGAACACCAGCCCGAGGCATATTCGACATCGATAAAAAAATATAACGTCGATGAATTTTTCAGGTGTTCCCGACTATTTTGTACGTTGGTTTCGGGGGTTTATCGGTCGTAACAAAGTTGCGGGATTGAGGGAAGTGAATGACAAGGGTGCGAGAGGGTTGAAGGTGACGATAAACATGTTTATAAACTGATTACGTCGAAGATGAGGTAGGCCGAGTCTATAAAAAAGAGCTAAGTATATGTTTATCGTGTGGTTGAATTTATGTGGTATATAAGCCGTATTCTATTCTGGAAAATTCGTTCAAAATGGATAAAAAGTGTCTAATCCTGCAGTGAAGCTTTTCTACAGGGTGGCCGGAATCGGGGATCCCTGAACTACAACTTTTTTACCCTATGAAATACAGAAAAATGAATCTTTTGCGAATAGCTATAATGCCGTTAACCGCTTCGCTCTATCGTCTTTAGTTTTCGAGTTATTAGCTAAAATTCACATTTGGGCAGTTTCAAAACTGTTTGTGCTATAAACTTGAAACAAAAACATTAAACGGACACTTTTTTGAAAGAAATCAAGTGGTTTAATTCAAAATTTGCTGAGAGGCTTTCTTCCTGATTTATTACCTGAAATTATGTCTTTTTTATGGAAACAATATAACGGTGATTATTTTCAAGTAAAAATAATGTTTGTTTCTTCAAGAAAAAACAGATATTGGTGTAATAAATCAAGAAGGATACCTCTAAGCAAAAAATCAGATTAAGCCATTGTCTGTATAATATTTTCGTTTCAAGTTCATGGCACAAACAGGAAGGAAAATGACTAAATTTGAAATGGTCCAAATGTCAATTTTGGCTTATAAATCGAAAACAAAAGACGATAGAGCAATGCGGTTTCTCGAAAAACGAAAAAAGAATAAATCCATAAAATATTTGGTTATGTTATTGATACGACTGTCACTTCAAATCCTAAACCTGATGTGTTCCTAAACTTAGAACCCGGGTTCGTGATCCAAATAGATCCGTCTCGTGGCCCAATGGATCGAGTTAGTAATCCTGAGTAGGTTTACGAATACGTCTTTCGACTATTACTAAGCCATAAAATTATATGTATAATCACCTCCCAGATGGATTTAAACGTCTCAAACTACTTTAGGTCTCAAAATGTTACTACTGCGTTGACTAATTTTTGTCGAATGGTTCTAGTAAACAGTACTTTCCTTTCATCTTACTGTTCAGAGACTAATAATGGTTACCGTAATCAGTTGTTGACGTTATCAGTCAAACCAATTTGTTTTGATTTCAACATATAGGAAAAACTACCTAGAGTACAAAATTTCCAAAGTAGTTTCATTGCATCAGATAGGGTACCTTATGGTTCACATTCCCCTTCTGTGTCATCCAGAGAACTTCACTCAAGTACGTGAGCCTAAATACAAAATAAATATCAATTTATTTTATTATGCAGCTAAGTCAAAAAACTCAAATATTCATTCATTCAAGAGACTAATGAAAAACCTCTCATCCTTGGTCCAAAACTTGAGCCCATTAGCCTTAACGACAGGTGCATCAGAATCTTTGATAACGTCTTCGTCTTAACCCCTGTCTCTTCGACCAAAACTCCCAACATTGGAAGGAGCGAAAACTAATCACAACTTTGGAGTAAGTCACGACGTGGCAGTTATTTACATAATAGCAGCTGTACTTTATGACCTTTTTACCATTAGGTGTCCCTCTTTATTATTTCACCTCTTCCAGAAGTCCCACAAAGGAGGCGGGAGGACTTCGAATATAATACAATTTCAATATCAGTAAGGCCAGCTTTGGATAACTTACATAAATTATTCGTAAAGCCTATATTAGAGAAACTAAACGTCCTGTAAATGTTCGAATCAGAGAATATGAAAAATTAGCTCAACAAGGAGATACTGATGAGTCAAAGCTTGTCCAACGTGCTTTGAATGAAGACCACAAAATTTAATAGGGTGAAGATTTTATAATATCGAAAGAAAAAACAGAATCCCAGAAAATGTAAGGAAGCAGCTTTCATGTCAGTTACTGAGTCAATCAAAAATTGATGAGTAATCGATTATTGTTTTCTAATAACTGTCAAATACAGTCGAACTTCGATAACTCGAATCATGATCTGCCAAAAGAAATATTCGAGTTATCAAGACTTCGAGTTATTGAAAAAGATACATTTTTTCTTAATGTATTTTTTATGTGGGTAAATGATGTAACATGAAAGTTGAGAAGTCAAAATAATATTCACACTGTCAATTTATACATTTACTCATACATTTTTACATATAGGTACGTTAAAAGGAACTGGAAACAAATCCTCAGCGCTCATTTCACTGTGAAATATTCGGTTATTTGTGACTGACGAGAGGATTTTTTCATTTGGTTTTCGAAAAAAGCTTCAATGTTGTTCAAACCGTTATATAGCGAGTCAGTTGTATGTTCGTTTGTTCTCAAAAATGAACGCAAAATGCTTAATAAATTTGCTACCGACTCATTAGAAGGAGGTTGTTGCAAATCATCCATATCCATATCATCCGTCAGTCGTTTTCACTGTCATCTTTGTCATTGATCTGTACGAATTCTGACTCGGACCTATAATATCTTCATCTGTGGGAAACTCCGAAGTAACAACATCGTCATCCACGTGCAGATAATCATGAAGCATTATCAATGGTCTCAAATTTAACATCTATATTCCACGCATTGGATATTTCATCAACGCAGTCCATTAGAGAAATGTTAAGTTTTTCGTTTTTTTCGAAACAATTTAGAGTCCTCTTCAAGATTCTTCGGCGATAATAGCACTTGAAAATCTAACGTAAATGAGGGATTTCCCAAGAAAATTCGACTTATCGAATGTGCCGCCAAATATTTCGTTCGAGGTATCAAGATATTCGAGTTAAAGAAGTTCGACTTATCGAACAAAAATTACACTAATTTCTAATCTTGGCGCTGTTGCCAACCAATTTGATTCGAGTTATCAAAAATTCGATTTATCGAAGTTCGACTTATCGAAGTTCGACTGTATATATATATGATAAATATCAATTGAATATTCGAGGAGGCACCAATTTCGTCAAAGTTACATTTTTGATAGTCTAGACTTACTTCGATAGTAATTGACACCCAGTATGATAGTCATTGACATAATTTCATCTCACTTTTGCATCAATTTTGATTATGATATCATCCTGCTTTCTCTCACTCATACATTCTCATTATATGGGTTATTGGGACATTCATACTAAAAATAATAGAGAAATAAGAAGGTTTAGACAATTTTATTCCATATAAACAAAGAAATAACAAAAAGTATTAGTGATCTTCACATATATACCGATGTAATAAACTATTGGTGCTATCTAGGGTTTTTCATCTGTGTCCCCATATTTCAGAATGTTTTATTTCTATTTGAGTCCTCAGGTTATCATTCTGAAAACAGCATCATTAGATATTTGGCGCGAGATTTTGCAGTAGTGTCAATAAGTGTATAAGTTAACAGGATAGCGACTGCACATATAATTGCGTATATTTTCGGATTTCGTTCTGTTTCATATTCGTTAGAAGTTTTCTATGGGTTGAAAGGTTCCAAGGAATATTTAGTTGATGTAAGTAAATCTTTCAATGATTAAGGTTAAATCTTATGTCAATCACTGTTCGATGTAATATTATTGACACAGTTATTGACATATGGTTTTAACTTAATATATTAATGATTGAAAGGTTTACTAACATCAATTAAATATTCCTTGGAACCTTCCAAACAATAGAAAACTTCTAACCAATATAAATCATAAAAAATCGGAAGATATACGCCATTGTATGCAGTCGCTATCGTTAAGTAAACTCTAACATATACACTTATTGACACTACTACAAAATCTGACGCCAAATATCTTATGATGCCGTTTTCAGATGGTAACCTGAGGAAATTGAAATGAAATAGGTAGAGACAGATGAAAAATTCTTAGATAGCATCAATAGTTTTTACATCGGTATACAGATTTGGAAATTCACATCGAAAACATACGATATACAATGCATCAGACAGAGAATTCTTCCCTCCAGTTTGCACAGATGAATAGGCGAGATAATCACGTGCGATAACTGAATGAATTCAACTGTCTTATTGCAATAATCTAGTTTTGTCTCTATCTTATCGCAGTATGGTAGGGAACCCGCACTACACGTATTGAATTTTGAATTTGTCAGGCTGCCCGTAATACTCGATTCAAGTATTTACTGTTGCCTACCATACTAAAGAATTACGCTCCTCTAAACGATAAGAGAGAGACAAGACTAGAATATTGCAATAAGACAACGGAATTCAGTGTGTTACAGCACGTCATTGTCTCGACTATTCATCTGTGCAACTGGAGGGAAGAATTCTCTGTCTGATGCATTGTATATCGTATATTTCAGATGTGAATTTCCAAACCTGTATATGTGCACAGTGTAAATCACTATCAGGGTGTCAGCAACTGAACCTCTCACCCTACATACTTAAAATCTTCATTGCAACCGCTTTGATCAAAACGTAAATTCCGAGATTTTGTATCAACTGTGTTTTATACCTTTCATGATATCTTCTTATCAATAATCATCTTCCACTGATAGATCCCGATTACACTCAGCTCACTTTCACGGCAAGGAGCAGGGAAATCGGCAGTACGAGAATATAATCACTACACTTCTCCTGCTCCTGCCGCTGTCACTCGCGCTGCCCCACGCTTCCTAAATTGACGAGTTTTCGTACGAATGTCAGAGGACCGGCAGCACAAGCGGTAGTAAGGCTCGTCATTGCCGAAACTTGGTCGCGGGAGAAATGCTTACTGACTTCTATACTGCCGCAAAAGTATTTCGGGAATTATTTTATGCGAGATCGCAACTGATTCTTTCAGCCAACACTGTAACAATACTCTCAAATGCCCAAATTAGCGCGTGTTCTTCCCCCGAAAATAATAATAAAGCAGACCACACAACAATCTAGCAAAAAATCATAAATCAGGCAGCGATGAGAGACGATACTTCACCGACACCATTTTAAACTTCTGAAGAGCAGTCAGTCCGATCGCTGCGAGGGCTTCAACAATGGCCCGCTGAACACACAGGAAACATTATTTGGGACCGCTGTTAATCCGGTGTTATATTAGGGAAGTTTTGTTGGGAATACATTAGAGGCGGGACGTTGTCTACTGGCTCTCTTCTTCCATATAGCCAGAGTGGCATTATTTAAACTTCCTCCAGTAAAGAAATATTTTATAATTTATCGTAAGTAAACGTTGTTCCTAATTGCTGTTGGAAGTTTGGGATGATCCCCCTTTTCCCCCTCATGCTCGCCGTTCCGCAAGGTGTACCGTGCCTGGGAACCCGACAGGGGAGGATGTATATTATGGTTTTTAGTGATATGGTTATTTCGTATGACTTTTCGTACGTATAGAATCTATATACGGATTTGGAAATTCACATCGAAAACATACGATACACAGGGTGACTGGTGACGTAAGGGACAACGGCTAACTGGAGATAGAGGACCTCAAACTGAATGAGGATTGGGGTTTTAAATATCCCATAAGGCTATTAGTTTCAGAGATACAGGGTATTTTTTGCAAAAGTGCTAAAACTATAAACTCCCATATCTTCGTCAATATGGCAAATTTTTCGCTGATATTTGGCAAGCTTGTTAATATGCATATTCTCCATCAGATCGACAAGAAAAAATTCCCAAAAATTGCAGGTCCGTATTCAAAAATTTCAATTTCCGTGTCAGGTGAGAAATATCACTCGGTATATGAAATAAAAAAAATTAAATTGGGAAATTGGAATCTGCAAAAAACACTGAGTAAAAATCTGTTTTTAGTTTTAATGGCACAAATTTTTTAAAGTTTTTATGATATGTTGAAAGTCGAATATTACAATTGTTTCATATTGAATTCAAGAAACACGCTATTCCTGAAAGAAAAAAACACTGAATTTGAGATGCTTAAATAATCCTGACGCATTTTGAATATTCCTTTACATCTTGAAATACTTTTTCATTAAATTTTCTATCAATATTATAAGAAAAACTCAAAAAATAATACAAACACAAAAAGATTAACAGTAGCACATATGGTTCATAAAAAAATCAAATAAACAAATGCTTGATATGCGAGAGCCATTCCCCTCGCACACTTATTGGCTCTTTTGAACAGTTGAAGTACGTTTCATATCCACAAGATGAAAAATTACTCTTGATAGAACAGTAACACTAGATTTCAGCTCGAGAAAAGTTGGACTTTCTTCTCAGAACGCCTGAACAATAATCCATCTGATACTTATTCTTTCAACAAAATTTATTCTTCTATTAAATAATGCAATGATTCATGAGAAAACAACTAAGCAAATGCTCGAAATCAGAGCAATTTGCTTCAACGCATTTATTGGCTCTCTTGAATTTTAAAGATTTCTTTCTCTTTTGAGATGAGGATTATTCTGAGACCAAATATTATATCCGTTCATTTTGCGCAATCCAAAAACAAGTATCATCTACATATTCTTCATTCGTGAATATTGAAGGCATTTTTCAGTAGATAAACAAACGACACAATTCCCAATAATTCACAATCAATGAATGTATGAATATAAACGTCATTTTTTGAAATAAGCCTACTCTGTGTAGTAGGATGTATTTTATTTATAATGAATAATAAACCTCTTATTCTAAAAAATCACTTGTTTCCCTAATATTCTGTTTGCATTAAAGAAATTCATATGCTTCTCAAAAGAAGATGAAGTTGCTACACCTAAGTACATATTAGAAGAAAATAAGTCCTCAAAATTCATACATCATTTCATTGAAGAATAAATTTTGTTGAAAACATAAGGACCAGATGGATTATTGTTCAGGGGTTCTGAGAAGAAAGTCAAACTTTTCTCGAGCTGAAATCCAGTGTTTCTGTTCTATCAAGAGTATAATTTTTCATCTTGTGGATAAAAAGTACTTCAATTGTTCAAAAGAGTCATTAAGTGTGTGAGGGGAATGGCTCTCGCATATCGAGCATTTGTTTATTTGATTTTTTTATGAATCATATGTGCCACTGTTCCTCTCTTTGTATTTATATTGTTTTTTTAATTTTTCTTATAATATTGATAAAAAATTAATAAAAAAGGAGTTCAAGATGTGAAGGAATATTCAAAATGCATCAGGATTATTTAAGCATCCCAAATTCAGTGTTTTTTCTATCAGGAATAGTATGTTTCTTGAATTCAATATGAATAAATTGTAATATTCGACTTTCAACATATTATAAAAACTATAAAAAATTTGTGCCATTCAAACTAAAAACAGATTTTTACTCAGTGTTTCTTGAAGATTCCAATTTTCCAATTCAATTTTTTTTATCTCATATACCGAGTGATATTTCTAACCTACACGGAAATTGAAATTTTTGAATACGGACCTGCAATTTTTGGGAATTTTTCTTCTCGATCTGATGGAGAATATGTATAGTAACAAGCTTGCCAAATATCAGCGAAAAATTTGCCATATTGACGAAGATATGGGAGTTATAGTTTTAGCACTTTTGCAAAAAAGTGCTGTATCTCTGAAACTAATAGCCTTATAGGACATTTAAACCCCCAATCCTCATTCAGTTTGAGGTCCTCTATCTCCAGTTAGCCGTTGTCCCTTACGTCACCAGTCACCCTGTACAATGCATCAGACAGAGAATTCTTCCCTCCACTTGCACATATGAATAGTCGAGATAATCACGCGCTGTAACTGAATGAATTCCGTTGTCTTATTGCAATAATCTGGTCTCGTCTCTCTCTTATCGCAGTATGGTAGGGAACCTGCAGTACACGTATAGAATTATTTAATTTGTCAGGCTGCCCGTAATACTCGATTCAAGTATTTACTGGTGCCTACCATACTGGATGAATTAGGCTCCTCTCAACGATAAGAGAGAGACAAGACTTTTTGTTTCTGACGTGTTTTCATATTATTGTCTGTATGATGATACTTCTGAAAATAAATCTTATTATTATTAAATGTTATTATTATTATATTGCAATAAGACAACGGAATTCAGTGTGTTACAGCACGTCATTATCTCGCCTATTCATCTGTGCAACTGGAGGGAAGAATTCTCTGTCTGATGCATTGTATATCGTATGTTTTCGATGTGAATTTCCAAACCTGTATAAAAATCAATTGCTGTTCGTTAGTCTCGCTTAAACTCGAAAATGGCTGGACGGATTCATCTTATCTTGGTCTTAAAATGTTCGTGGAGGTCTGGGGAAGGTCTAAAGGCTGAGAAAAATTCATCCTCGAGCACAGAAACCACAACGTTGGCCATAATAGAGTGCGCTACGATGAATGTCACTTGAATATTTTTTTCGGTTTGAATAACTATTGGAAAATGTGAAATTCAGAATTCTCTGGAATAAACCGTAGATAAATTGAAGTATGGAAGCAATCGTAGATAAAGTTCAGTATTGATTTATTAGTACAGTCAAAATGTGATTAGGTCGCAGAGGGTCACATTTGAGTCGTTGAACAAACCATCCTAGAGTCTTGCGAGATAAAAGAGCCCAAAGATCACACAAACTAATCTAAAAAAAAAATGCAGAGTGTTAATGTGGTGCAGTTACGTGCAACACAATCGCAAGAGGCATAACATCAAACTAGAAAACTAAAACAGTATTTTCTACAAATAATATAGATTAATGGCGAAACAACGTTAGACGGGCCAGATAGTCTTTCAATCAGTTAATATGTACGAGTGCGAACAGCCTGTATAATTTTCATACGTAATACAGTAAGGTCTGTATAACCTTACGTCATCTTGAAACTTTGTTTCAGACATAGATTTGATATTGAGATAACACGTAATCTGATCTATATGTTTATTACTATTAATTATCGATCATGTTTCACTCAGGAAAGTCCATCAACTGTATAGACAATTTGTCCGAACTTACCCTAGCTAGGTACATCACAACCTTGTAGGTACAAAATACGAAAAATCTGAAGCACGATACACAACCTCCAACATCTCCGGCTAAGATTTGTATTACCTTACATTATCTTAAAAACTTGTTTCAGATAGATAAAACTGATATTAAGAAGACACGTAATCTGGTCTATATGTTTATAACCATCATCGATCATGTTTTTCCGTTCATGATAATTTGATACTCACAATTATTGAACATGTATAATTTCATAGAATCCCATGTTGAAGTGTTGATGATATTCAGAAAGAAAAGGGTCTTAAAACTCTTCTATTAGTGGAACCTTTATTGAACCATCTTGGATACATGTTTCGGTGCTTCCGCCATTATCAAACCAAAGATTCTGAAAAGTTGACAGTTGTAAGTAAAAACAACAAAAAATATCCAATGCTATGTAAACTCTAGTTAAGTTAGAAGTAAAAACTAATATAATTATAATATACAATGGTAGATTTTGTTGTCTAGTATGCAAAATTTTGTTGTTGTTCCAAAGTCATATTATGTTAAAAACATTATCTCAAGTCCAAAAGCTTTAAAATTTTAAAAATGTAGATGACAGAAACACAATCACACGTTAAAATGAATGAATAAATATATATTTTTTTTATTTTAAAGCTTTAGAATTTGGGATAATGTTTTTACGATAATATGACTTTGGAACCGAATAATCGTTTATCAACAAAATTTTATCATTCTACACAACAAAATCTACCATGTTATATTATAATCATATTAGTTTTTACTTATTTCTGAAATGAGTTCAGAATTTTCTGAAAAATAAAAACCTTCGATCATTCTGAAGAGTATTAATCGCCAACCCTAAACTGTAGAGACGATTTGTCCGAACCTACCCTAGCTGGGTATATCACATGGCGATCCTGCCAGTCCCATGCATTTGGCGGGTCCGTGAAGTCAGCGAAAAGTTGGAAGCACTAATTCTGAAACTATGACCAATATTTAGTGCTTAATTAGTGCCTATTAGTGCTTCATCAAACTATACTTGCACCATTATAATATTTGAGAAATTGACAATTGAAGTTTCTGGTGCTAACTTCACACTCAGCACCAACATGTTCAAATTACTATGAAATTAATACGCCAATATTTAGTGCTTAATTAGTGCTTATTAGTGCTTCATCAAGTTCTTATGTCACCAATGTAGTTTTTGAGAAATTGACAATTGAAGTTCTTGGTGCCAACTTCACGCTCAGCACCAACATGTTCAAATTACTGTGAAATTAATATGCCAATATTTAGTGCCTAATAAGTGATTATTAGTGCTTCTGAAACGGCGGCGATATCATTTGTAGTTTCGAAGTAATTGAGTGTTGTTTTTAGCCAAGCGTGAAGTTAGCGTAAAAGTTGGAAGCACCAATTCTGAAACTATGTCAAATATTTAGTGCCTGGTTAGTGTGAATTAGTGCTTCATGAAGCTCTCATTCCACCATTGTAGTTCTTGAGATAAACGCAAATATATGTTTTTATACTGCGTCGCCATCTATGGGAAATTGGGCGAGTCGTTCCGTCTCGTAGATTCGGCTCATCACGTCGTAATATTATCATTGCCTAAAGGGGCTCACGGACGCACGAGTTGTGTTGCCAAGCCAATTTCAATATCGAAGAAAGAAAATAATTTGTGGATGCAAAACCATTCTCTGCAGTATATTCATCGATTATACGAAGTGATGAAATCATTTACGAATACTTTTGAGTCTTTGTGATGAATAGAAGAATAGAGTGAATAAAAGAATAAAGTGAAATGAATTGCTCGTGACATAACAACAAGAGTAGGTAGTAGGTATTGCTCTTTTTTTCAATTAAAGTATAAGAATTCCAACAGAAAAATTTGAACTGCGATAAAAAAAATGTTTCTAAATTGGAGGTACAAACGAAGAAGGAAGATTCTTTTCGAGATACGGGTTGTTAAAGTTTGAATATTTTTCAGGTTCTTTTTCATAGTATCTACAAGATATCCTGAAATTTGGCCCTCCATATTACAATTGGGAGTTTACACCAAATGATGTCAATTCCGATGGCAAATCCACAAGGTGATACTTTTTCTGGTGCACTGTCCCCTGTTTTCCTCCAGAACTATTTCTTGTTAGGTCACAGTTAGTTTGAAAAAAATGTAAAAAGAAGCTTCGTTGTTATACTAAACTTTATGGTCTCCTGTAGTTTTTTCGTATCTGCTACCGATTTCGAGAAAAAAATTCTGATCCTCCTCTCAAATTTATTCTCAGTTTTTATGCCAAATTTTAGCTGGACATCTTGTGGAGTAATAGAGAAAAAAATGAAAGAGTTCAAACAATAACATCCCGTATCTAGAAAACGAAACATTTACGGTCCCATGTTTATGGTACTTTTTTTTTCTTAAAATTACTTGAGAAATCTGCCCTTTTCATTTTTTTCAACATAGGTAAGTTGAAAATAGTAATCATCGAAATGAATGCAATCTTCAATTTATAGGCTCACAGAACCTTCTTCAGGCGGCCTGGGATGATTATTCAAGATGTTGTCAATGAGGGAAGAGACAAACCGGTTTCGGCCTCATTAGGCCTCGTCAGAATCTCATATCCTTCAGAGACAACATTCTATTGAAAAACTTCTTCATTTAAGACTACTTGTAAGAAGCTATCGAGTAGCAACTAACAGAAGGTAACATCTAGTAGTGTCAAATGAGAAGTTGAAAAATTTGTTAGGTTAGCAAAGAAGCAAAGAATTTTGTTTTTTTGTCATATTTTCTTCATCTTGAAAGAGTTAGGTATATCTCAATAAAACGTAAATAACAAGATATATTTCGGGTTCCTTATACAAAAAATATATTATCATATAAAAAGCTTTATAAATAGTGTACAATAGCAAATTTGGGTTTACTACACTATCGTTCCTTACTACATTGAAGTCTTTGGATAGGTCATCATATTCTCCCCACTGCCCACATATTTTTTGAAGTCTGTAGAGTGTGGACTACTTTAGGTAGGTATAGAAATTCACGTCGAATGTTAGGCGTCTGCCCGAATCCCGCGCCTCGGCCAATCGAAACGTATACAGCGTTGCCGAAGTTCGTACTTTGTGCTTATCGGTAAAAACGACAGCATAAACCCGTGAAATCGGTAGATTTGGAAATCAGAAATAGAATGAGTTTTTCATTAAGAGTTCTCAATTTCTCAAATGCAACATGAAAAAGGAAACATTTGAAGTTGAACTGAAACGAACTATTCTGTTCTTTAATCCGTATATAAATAGTATAAAGGTCAAAAAAACAATAGAAACCATATTTTTCCTGAAGGCATACCAATTCATTAGGAACTGTGGGGACTGCATTGTGTAAAAAATTATTGATTCATTGAACTGCAAACACAAAAATACCGGTTGAGAAACAACCCTGAAAGGTCTAAAATTCTAAAAGATCTTGATTATTTTCTTGAATTTATTTAGAGTTGAAAATTTTTGGCGCTGATCTTATTGTGCATAATGGAAGCAGATAGGTATCTATATGATCACCTATCTGTGGTTTCTCGTTGTTAATGGAAAAGTAATCCAACTTCATTCATTCTGATAGCCTACAAGCACCACAGTTTTCCTTGAAGCTTACTAACTTCGAGTTTTTTTTTGGTTGATTGTCAGAGAGAAATAATAGTCTTCATCTGTTCACAAAATGGCTAATCTGATTAATCCATCTGAATAAACCCCTAAATATTCGATCTTATACAGGGTGTTCCATAATTGGAGGTACAAACGAAAATAGGAGATACCCTAAATGATTTCAAGAAAAGAAATCCATACACATGGGACCTCAAACGATTCATTTTTGAGATACAGGGTGTTAAAGTTGTAATTTTTTCAAGTTTAAATTGATACATAGTTCACACCATGTAACATAACAACAATAACCATAACAAATAAAAAATTCTTTTTTCATCCCGGTTATTCTTGATCAACTGAAAAGAAAGGGATTTAAATATTTATATGAATCTATAGATTTTAATTCCCATTCTAACTCTAAATGCCCAAGCTGTCAAAATTTTTTAAAAATTCAAAAAACGTATGCAGATTTTCTGTTAATCGACTGTGATATCGGGACATCCGTAAGTATTGATGAAATACAATTAAACCTAGTCATCAATGACAAGAATTATCTATTACGGGGGATTGCTAATTTCAAAGCCCCCTGTATAGAAAATGGGATAGGCCATTATAATTCCTATTGCAGAAGAAATGATGGGCAGTGGGAAGAATATGATGGCCTATCCAAGGACTACAATGTAGTTAGAAACGACATTGTAGTAAATCCACATTTGCTACTTTACACTATATAAATAAATTTTTATCATATAATAATATATTTTTTGTATAAAGAAACCGAAATATATTTTTTTATATACGTTTTAGACAGTTTATTTTTCATATACCTTACCTATCATCATTAATATGAATTTACTTACTATATCTCCATTATCAGATTGTTACTAAATTGGAGGTACAAAGGAAGAGTTTCTTAAGTCCATGTCATATGGTGTAAACTCTCAATTGTAATATCTATGCCAAATTTCAGTTGAATATCTTGTGAAGTGTAGATACTAAGAAAAAAAAACTTGAAAAATATTCAACCTTTAACACCATGTAGCTATCTCGAAAACGAAACGTATGCGTACTCAAGTTTTTTGAACTTTTTTTCATAAAATAACTTGAGGAAACTCCCTTCTTCGTATGTAACTCCAATTTAGGAACACTCATTTTTTTTTATCGCACTTCAAATTTTTCTGTTGGAATTCTTATACTTTAATTGAAAAAAAAATCAATACCTACTACCTACTCTTGTTGTTATGGCACGAGCAATTCATTTCACTTTATTCTTTTATTCACTCTATTCTTCTATTCATCACAAAGACTCAAAAAGTATTCGTAAATGATTTCATCAATTCGTATAATCGATGAATATACTGCAGAGAATGGTTTTGCATCCACAAATTATTTTCTTTCTTCGATATTGAAATTGGCTTGGCAACACAACTCGTGCGTCCGTGAGCCCCTTTAGGCAATGATAATATTACGACGTGATGAGCCGAATCTATGAGACGGAACGACTCGCCCAATTTCCCATAGATGGCGACGCAGTATAAAAACATATATTTGCGTTTATCTCAAGAACTACAATGGTGGAATGAGAGCTTCATGAAGCACTAATTCACACTAACCAGGCACTAAATATTTGACATAGTTTCAGAATTGGTGCTTCCAACTTTTTCGCTAACTTCACGCTTGGCTAAAAACAACACTCAATTACTTCGAAACTACAAATGATATCGCCGCCGTTTCAGAAGCACTAATAGGCACTAATTAAGCACTAAATATTGGCATATTAATTTCATAGTAATTTGAACATGTTGGTGCTGAGCGTGAAGTTGGCACCAAGAACTTCAATTGTCAATTTCTCAAAAACTACATTGGTGACATAAGAACTTGATGAAGCACTAATAAGCACTAATTAAGCACTAAATATTGGCATATTAATTTCATAGTAATTTGAACATGTTGGTGCTGAGCGTGAAGTTAGCACCAGAAACATCAATTGTCAATTTCTCAAATACTATAATGGTGCAAGGATAGTTTGATGAAGCACTAATAGGCACTAATTAAGCACTAAATATTGGTCATAGTTTCAGAATTAGTGCTTCCAACTTTTCGCTGACTTCACGGACCCGCATTTGGCGGTGTATATGGTTGTTCGTCAGTTAATGGTATAATATTCTACTGTCAGTCTCAACAGCAAAATATGTCGATGAATATTTGATCCCTATGATTGGGCTCGTCACCTCCCCACATCGGTCGAACGTAATAGTATATTATTCGATGAGCGGTAATGCAGGTCAAAACACACGCAGATGAATTTTGCACCACGAGCCGTCAGGCGAGTGGTGTAATTCATCAAGTGTGTTTTGAGCATTACCGCGAATTGAATACTATACTTTATCCACGACTTCTTCAGTAAAATTCGAATTAATCTGCATTTAAAAAATTTTGAACAGTTGTCAAAAGTGTTGACAACATTTCATCCAACCGTCAAACCTCTGTACTCTGTAGTCGGAAATCAAATCAGAGTATCTAACTAATCAAATCAATTACTTTCGCAACTTCAAAAATTTACGTTTTCGAAAAATAAATCTGGAATGAATCGCTAGAACGTTATCTTGATGGCTGAAATAGATTTCCGGATCGATCCTACTTTTAATTCATTTTTTTTGTAAGCAATTTTATTTTTCCTAGATTTTTATTAGCGGGTGTTATGGGCGGGTGTTATTATAACACTCGCTTTTCGGTTCATAGACATGTCTACGGTTGTGTTTTAGCTAATATTACACATAGAAATTAGTTAGTAGGAGTGGATAATAGTATATTATTCGATGAGCGGTAATGCAGGTCAAAACACACGCAGATGAATTTTGCACCACGAGCCGTCAGGCGAGTGGTGTAATTCATCAAGTGTGTTTTGAGTATTACCGCGAATTGAATACTATACTTTATCCACGACTTCTTCAGTAAAATTCGAATTAATCTGCATTTAAAAAATTTTGAACAGTTGTCAAAAGTGTTGACAACATTTCATCCAACCGTCAAACCTCTGTACTCTGTAGTGGGAAATCAAATCAGAGTATCTAACTAATCAAATCAATTACTTTCGCAACTTCAAAAATTTACGTTTTCGAAAAATGAATCTGGAATGAATCGCTAGAACGTTATCTTGATGGCTGAAATAGATTTCCGGATCGATCCTACTTTTAATTCATTTTTTTTGTAAGCAATTTCATTTTTTCTAGATTTTTATTAGCGGGTGTTATGGGCGGGTGTTATTATAACACTCGCTTTTCGGTTCATAGACATGTCTACGGTTGTGTTTTAGCTAATATTACACATAGAAATTAGTTAGTAGGAGTGGATAAAAGCAATTTCATTTTTCCTAGATTTTTATTAGCGGGTGTTATGGGCGGGTGTTATTATAACACTCGCTTTTCGGTTCATAGACATGTCTACGGTTGTGTTATAGCTACTATTACACATAGAAATTAGTTAGTAGGAGTGGATAATAGTATATTATTCGATGAGCGGTAATGCAGGTCAAAACACACGCAGATGAATTTTGCACCACGAGCCGTCAGGCGAGTGGTGTAATTCATCAAGTGTGTTTTGAGCATTACCGCGAATTGAATACTATACTTTATCCACGACTTCTTCAGTAAAATTCGAATTAATCTGCATTTAAAAAATTTTGAACAGTTGTCAAAAGTGTTGACAACATTTCATCCAACCGTCAAACCTCTGTACTCTGTAGTCGGAAATCAAATCAGAGTATCTAACTAATCAAATCAATTACTTTCGCAACTTCAAAAATTTACGTTTTCGAAAAATAAATCTGGAATGAATCGCTAGAACGTTATCTTGATGGCTGAAATAGATTTCCGGATCGATCCTGCTTTTAATTCATTTTTTTTTGTAAGCAATTTCATTTTTCCTAGATTTTTATTAGCGGGTGTTATGGGCGGGTGTTATTATAACACTCGCTTTTCGGTTCATAGACATGTCTACGGTTGTGTTTTAGCTAATATTACACATAGAAATTAGTTAGTAGGAGTGGATAAAAATACGTTACAAAATACGAAAAATCTAAAGCACGATCCACAGCCTCAAATATCTCCGACTAAGACAGTAAACCCAAGACGCCATAAAGATCATCCTCAAGAGCGAAAGTGACGAGTCTAGATTCACCCTTTCAACCCCTGGAAATTAAGCAAAGCCACCACGTCCGCATTATTATCAAACGTGAAACGATATTCGCGGATTTGGGAAGCGAACCCGCGACCTCAGCGCAGCAAACATCGGGGCCAAAATGGTCCAAGTTGCAGATCCGGATTAAAAGTAACGTCGTTTCAACGGGCAATTATCGGGATTATGATATTGTTTTAATGTACACCGAGTCGCGTTCGAAGAATTTCCGCGACTTAAATCCGGTAAGGGGAACGGAAGGTGAAAATTAACGTTTCTGGGGGGGAGATGGGGTTTCCGTGATGGTGGCGTGTTTGAATACAAGATTTTTCACACTGGGAGTGATAGAGTTGTGATAGATTGAAGTTGAGTCGTGTCCTTGCTGATTGGGTCGTTGAAATGCATGAAAATGATCCGGAATAACATCGAAAAATCATCATCAACAAGCAAAATTGTCGCATTTAGGGCTTGGAAAATCCAAGAGTAATTGTTGAAAAGCCTGCCTATCCTCAATGTGTGACTGTTTGGTGCGGTTTATGGCCCGGCGGAGTCACTGGACCTTACTTTTTCGAAAATGAGGCTGGAGCAACAGTTACGGTGAATGGATTGCGCTATCGATAGATGATTAATGATTTTTTATGGCCAAAATTGGATAGTATTGATCTGGACAACATTTACTTTCAACAAGACGACGCTACGTGCGACACAAGCAACGAAACCATTGATTTTTTTGCGGGACCGTGTCATCTCTCGAGGTGATCACAATTGGCCACCTAGATCTTGTGATTTAACATTTTGCGTCGATTCCAGAACTCAAAGATGGAATTCGTGAGGCTATCGACAACATAAGGCAGCCACTTCGCGATTTGGTTATGGAAAATTCAATTAAAAGGATATGATCCTGTTAGCTTGGTCTTGGTGGCCATTTGCCTGTTGTTATTTTCCACTATTAACGGCATAGCTTCTTCTTTATAATGAAATAAACATCTGATCATTTATATTGAATATCAAAATAACACCATTTGTTGGAAACCCTTTACTTGGGGAGTTTAACCTCAATTGAAAACTGGATTTACGAATATATTGTACGGCCAATCGTTAGCTACGTGTCAAAAACAATTCCTCAACCTATTTATAAGATAAAACATGGACCAACCAGCTAGTCATCTCAAGAATGCGTCCTACAACATGCGACATCGTTTTCTCGAATGTATGAATCATCCCTCTTCAAATTCCTTCTATGCCATCGCATTTCAGAGCTGTCCTCACCCTCTAACACTCTTGCGACACGAACTATCGTGTCCAAGCACTCTAACCTTACATCATATATTCCTGAAGACGACATCGGGCCTATATCGGCCCATCGCTAACCTGTCGGTTGACTTATTCAACATTATCGTACGGGTATCCAAGCTGTGCTAGGGTAACAACGGATGGTGAAATATTCAGAGGGCAATCCATCCTCGAAGACGTGGATTCTCCGCAGGATGGCTATGGGACATGCGATTTTCGAATTCGTTCGCACGAGATCGTAGGACTGATTGAATTCTGTGGAATTGCGATGTTTTATGGTTGTCTTCGGATGGGTAAGGGTTGTACTGCCAGCCTTCACAGCGATCATCCTGTTGATACGAAGTTTCCTGTTGCAGCGGGTTTACAAAAGATTCATCTTGTTGTATGTACCAGTGCGATTAGTCTGTATAATTTTCATACGTGATACAGCAAGGTCTGTAAAACCTTACCTCATCTTGAAAACGTGTCTAAGATAAATAGAACTGATATTGAGATAACACGTAATCTGATTTTTATGTTTGATACCATTGTCGATCGTGCTTATCAATTCATGATATTTGTATACACAATAATCGAACATGTATACAAAACAGATGGTATTGGACTAGATTCAGTAGGTATATCTAATGAGTTCAAAATGTCTCGTATAGACGATTTGCCCAAACCTACATTAGCTGGGTACATCACAATCTTGGAATTGTGATGATACTGAAAGTTCAAAAAAATTCACAGATGATTCAACAAAAAGTTTGTATATTTAGTGAAACTCACTACCTCACAACCTGAAAAATGTTATTAGGTACTTGAACCTTCACTATCCTCATTTTGTGGATGACGTTCTGGATGTTTACTGAGAGCAGAACGATTCTAGTGTACAGTATGTATGTATGAAGTCTTTGAAGTTTTTGAAACTTGATGAATGTAGTATGAATATCTTCATTCTGGTGGCAGATCCATTCGTAAGATCACTTTATTCATCCTTAGGCTTTGTTGAGTCAACCAAGGCAAAGCAGCTGTGCTGTCAAAGTGAAAGTTTATGTCATATCAATGTCACTCTCGCATGTCCTGCAAAGGTCTTTTGCATTGGGGAAGGATAAATAGGCATAACTATGTTGCTTATCGCATTGAGATCATTGCGATAAAAAACGCATCAACCAATACTTCGGAACTAATCCCGTCAACGCACAAAGAACATGCACTTTAAACTACATCTGGTTTATACGATTAAAAGAGCGTTTCCACTTCATCGACTGAAGGTTAAATCCACATAGTTGGACTACCACCAGTTTGTATGAAAAACGGATAAACATCTCGCACTTCGTTCAAGGTTCATGCATCGGAGGTAGGTGTTCGTAAGGATCCCAAGAGATGGCGTTTTGGTTCTGTTATTCTCAGAGCTAGGCGACATTTTTTCAAATAAGGGAACCTAGAATGCCTTTCAGACGGAGCTCCTCCATACTGAAGAGCCCCAAATAGGGCGAAATAGCTATCTATGGATGCTCTGTTCGATATTACAACTATGCATGTTCTTTGTGCGTTGATGAGATTAGTATGGGTTTAATATTGGTTTATTTTAAATCAATTGATATTATTCTCCGCTTTCATTGTTTCCGAAAATGTTTGAAGTGTTTGATTGAAATGAATTCTCAGTATTTCTATGCAGGTCCAAACAGGAACCAGACAACCCTTAACTCACCGGACGAATCTCCGAACCAGAAATTCCCAAAAATAATTTCACCCCCTGTTATTTCTCTTTTGATGTGTACACCACAACCCCTTCCAACTAATTATTCATTCGAGGCATATATATTAATGATTTCAGTCCCATTGTTATACCTTTGACTGGCCAGTCTAACCCCCTACCCCTCAGCGCGTTTTCGGCGAGTTCAAACGCAACCCTAAATCGAAGAATACTCACCCCCTTCGCTCGGGGTGAAATCTGCAGCGTGTCCGGCGGCGAGCGAGGAATATTTTAAAATTCGCGATATGCAACCGCACACGGGGGCGGCGCGGACGGGGTGGTAGAAAGCCGGACGCAGGGGGTTGGGGTACGGCGGTTCGACAGGAACAAAAGAATTATGAGCTGGGAACCGAAGGGTTGGCGCACTTTTAATAATTTTATACGTTACCGACGTTATCTCGCCTCATATGGATCGGAGACGGCCATTCCGTTTCTCGTTTTGAGGTTGCAGGGGGTTGGGGTTGAAAATGGGGATGAGGGTTTTTTGACCGCGATGTTGTGTGCGCAGTTTAGATGCCTGAATGAGTAGTGGTCCTGAGATATTTTTTTACATGAATTACAAATGAAGTCGGGGTAACTCATACTCTAAAATACAAATACAGGTTTGGTGATACGTAATAATAAAATTAATATTCCTTCAAGCAGTAACTCAAATAGAAAACTACGAAACAATGCAATCACTTTTTGAGCGCTCTTTCTACTCAAACGAGTGCTATAACTTTTTGTCCAATGTCTATAATTTTCTAATTTTGAGCCGAAAATGGTTTCAAACGATGGAGTTCGATTCCCTAATGACGAATCCGTGGTCAAATTCAATTTTGTCCGTGGGGCCGGCCGTTAGCACGATAACTTTCGAAGGAATTGTCCTAGAGACTTGAGATTTTCAGGGTGAGTTGGGCTCTCAAATGCCTCGGTTAAGTTCGTTAACCAGCGAAATCATAAAGGGTGTTACATAAAATATGGCCATTCAATATCTCCTCAATATCTCAAACAAAACGAAACCAATCGGAATAAAATGTAGCGGGCACATGCAAGATGCTCATAATGAGCCTCATGCAAAATTTTGTGCCATAATGTACACAGAACCATAGAAAGTTCAATTAAAATACTGAAAATAATAAACTTCGTATTTCCATAAATAGATATCCGATTTGATTGAAATTTATTTTCTGTATGGACATTGATATACTGAATGTTGATGCAAAATTTCGTGGCCATAGTGTTAATAGAACCATAGAAAATTTAATTGGAACATTGAAAAGAAGAATCTTTATATTTCCATAACAGGATATCCGATTCGGATGAAATTTCTTTTGTTCATGAATACCTAATTTTATGCAAAATTTTGCAGCCATAGGGTGAACAAAACCGTAGTAAATTCAATTGGAATATTGAAAAGAAGAAACTTCATATTTCCATAACAAGATATCCGTTTTGAGTGAAATTTATTTAGTGAATGAAGATTGAATTTTCATGCAAAAATTAAAGAGGATGGCAGCTTCAGAACCATAGAATTTTTTTTTTTAATTGTCCAGTTTTTACATATTTCAGATTTCAAATAATTTCAAGAATATGATTCTGGTCGTGCTGAGATTGTGCATTCATATACTCAGCATGAATCTCGAGTCCTATACAAAATTTTGAGGTAAATAAATAAATAAATAATAATTTTATTTCGAGGAATCTTTAGGTTACAAAGATAAAATGAAACAGAAGTCAGAAAAAATATAACTACATAAGTTTAGCAGCTTCAAAGTATTCACTCTGCGAATATGAATTCTTGAAAACATTCAGGTTATTTGAAATTATTCTTGAATTATTTGGAAGTGCATTGAACAGCGTAAGATGGATGTTTTTCTGTCAATGATAATCTGTGAATAGGATAATGTAGATTTTCTTATCTAGTACTATAATAATGATTAGTTGTATGTACCTCAAAATTTTCCCTGTTTTTGAAGAAAACTGAACACTCAAATACATATAAAGCATAAAGCGTTAAATTTCTAACAATCTTTTTTTGAACATTAAAAATTACATCTACCGCTGAACTGCTGCCCCAGAAAATTATTCCATATCTCATAATCGACTCATCATTTGCAAAATATACTATTCTTATTTCTTTTTCACCAATGTACTTTGACAATGTTCTCATTCCAAAACTTATCTTACTAAGTTTAATTGATAAGTACTCCACCATTTCAAAAACCTATCAACACACAGACCCAAAAATTTAGTTGTTTTGTCTATTACTACATTTCTATTTCCGAGCTGCAAGGTGTCTTCCAGATTTCTACGTGATTTATCAGTACTGAAAATTAATGCTGCAGTTTTGTCTTCATTTATTTTAAGTTTATTGGAGTAGAGTCAATTTTTTATTGTTGTGAAAATTTCATCAGCTTTCCTTCTGAGAACCAAGAACGACTCGCGTTCCAATAATACGTTTGTATCATTCACAAAACAAGTAATGATAATTAAGAGGAATTCCATCAATACACACAGATCATATATACACTATCACTATACATATAGAATAAATAATATCATGCCCAGTACACTACCCTGAGGTACTCCTGTTTCAACCCTTGTGAACTCTGATTCAGACAACACACCTTCGACTCTAATAGCATAATTATTGCTTCACCAATGAACGAACGCTCGAAAGCATCTGCTTTGAGCTTTTCTTAAATTTTTATCTGTTGTAACCCAGTCGAAAACACATTAAAACCTTTTATATCGCGAAACGCCTCCCTCGACCAATCTATATGAAATATTAACCCGTTGTACACCGCGTAATACTTTATTCGTTACAGGCCCTTTGTGCCCCCCTCTCTACAACCCCCCTGTAGAGTTATGCCCCGTTTCATGAATACTAAGTGACCGTAAGTGAGAGAAAACTGCCCAAATTCCGAACGACGTGGATACGGTTCGCACAGTCCCATTTTTATTAATGACGCGAGGTCCCTGAAGAAAATAAATTAGAAGGGACGAAACGGGTACGAATCCCCAATTAGGCCCTTATGAGGGAAGCGCGAGCGTTTTTTGATTGCTAATAAAAAAATTGTATCGAGTGCATGTGTTCTGGGTTTTAATTCTGGCGTTTGCGGCTTGTCTGCAAGGTCTTTGTGTAGAATTGGGGATCCAGACGGATGAAAATATGAGCGATAAAATTTTGAGATCTGGCGGGCTTTCCATTCAGAAGATTCAAAATATGTAACGATAGGTTTTGTCATATACAGGTTTTCCTTTTAAGTTGACCTATTAGACGTTTTTGGAGAACTAGTGAATATTTCGTTCTGAAATTTTAGGTGGAGCCTTTGGGGTTAAGGAACTCTTGGCCTTAAATATTTTCAAGTCGACAGTGTTGCCACGTCTATCTCAAACACATATCTACTTTCTCATTTCAAAACTACCTATATTTTCATTTATGTATTGATTCAATACCAAATTCGTAGTATAACCTACTAAAGAAAATTTGTCTGCTATGCACTGTTGCAAGTTTTGCACAAATTCCTGAAATTTTTGACACCTGCATTGCCAGTTTGGAAATGCAACATCTCGATTAATTTTCATGCGAACGGAACTCAGCAGTCTCATAGTAGAACCCATGCATTTATGTGGTATATTCAGTATTTTGATACATCGTAAGGTTTTTCGAAGATATTGCTCCGAAAATGTGTAACTTAAAATTGAAATATTTCGAGATTTTCAAATGGCAACCCCATATTTATTTTACAACATTCGATTCGAAATAGAAAATGAATGGCAGTCTCCTTTTAAACTTGTTTTTTATTTCGGATAGTTCTCGAATGAGAAGAAAAATACTGAAAATTTTCAGTATTAATAGTCATGCTTTCTTGGGGTAGCCATTTTGCTTGAGAATTTCAGAGATATTTCGAATCTCTTCAATTCATTTCTCTTTGTAGAGATGATTTATTTGATTCTCTATTATGAAGATATTTGCCTCTCCTATTATTAAATTGAAATAGCTCAAATAATATACCAATGGAAGTTCCATCATAAAAAATTTCATGCAACTTGTAAGTAGTCGTTGCAAAATGGCGGAGGAGCTGGGTTCTTCGTTTCATTTTTAGTTAAATTTGTCACAAATTTTGTATCATTATTCCGAACATGAATATGATGTTTAGGGCTTATTATCCTATTTTTGATTAGATTAGAGCTTCGAGAGTTAGATGTTCTACTGGTATCTACTTTTTTTGTGACATTAGTTATGTTCTCAATGTAAGGTTTGATGAACTTTGCTATACCGAAGTTGAATTCAACATTTAGGACAAAATACTGCTGTTTTGATTTAGGGGAGATGATCAACGAGTATTATGGGACTGAAGAAGTTCCTTATACATCTAAAGTTCTGAAACATAATCACTTTGAGAGCCATAAGACCTGGTTTAGTTTAATAAAGCCTCCTGGTTCAGGAGCAGTTTTTTCTTCAATTGTCAAGAGAAAGTATCAATGTGACCATAATATCAGGCGCATAGCTGATTTTTATTTCACTTCAATCGGAATATCGACAACAAAGAAGAACGTATTATAAAAAAATAATATGGAATGTTCATTACTGCCAATGCAAGTCAAGGATATTGATTCACTTTCTGTCATGTTTAGAAATAAATTGTTATTTTCTACCAAAAGGCCAAGTCATTTTATTGTAATGACGAACTGTGAGTGATTATGAAAATCAACGGATTTCGCCAGGAAGAAACATCAGTTGGAAGTGATGCCCATATGTTCAAAATCATTCATCAATCAATCAAATATTCAGATATCGATTGAAATAAAATCTGGGGGGATTCTGCATTTCTAAAAAACTTTTTAAGCTTTCACTCCCAGTCTCTGAAACAGAAATAATTGAAGGATTTTCAATAAAGATGAAGTGCTTCTGTGAAAATCTTTGCACTTATTTATCAGGAGCAAATTGGTTTTGAAAAAATTGTTGCCTAACAGTAAAACTAAAAAAAGAAATGAATGAAAAGGATAATGTAACGTTTCGGTGTCTATATCAGACATCTTCTTCAGACAAACTTGTAAAATCTTCGGAATTGTGTGTTTTTTCATTTGCAGTCTAATTGACATTGAAAGTTGTCAACACATAGAGATGTTGATTTATTTAATTTTGAAATTTCCTGATGTCATTTCTTTCCTCAATAAATCAATCCAAATACGATCTATTCCAACAGAACAATTGACCAAATTATCTACTTCATCTAAAAAAATACATGTGGATTCCTTAATTTTCCTTTTATAATTATCAGGTTCCATCATTAGGATCTTTGTGTTGTTCCAGTTCATCATATGATCTCCGCTATTTGAACATACATGATCAGCGATTTGTGATCTCGTAATGTCCCTATTTTTTATGTTCTTATGTTCCCGTTTTCTTATCTCTAAAGGTCTTGTTGTCTCTCCTGTGTAAGATTTTCCACATATACAGGGAATATTGTAAACACAATTTTCTTATTTTTGTGTCTCATTCATTGATTTTGTTCTGGTTAGAATGGATCTCAAATCATTATGTGTTTTGAAAAGAGTTCTTGTGTTGAATTTGGATTCAATTCTTCTAATTTTTTCTGAAAGGCCAGGAATATAAGGAATGACGTTCAACAAATTTGGTTGTTCTTGACGGTTTTCAATCAAATATTGTCAAATGAAAGCTAATCAACTTATTTTTGCATCAGTTTAGAAGTGATGCAGAGTCAAATATAAACTATTGAATATGTCTGAACACCATCCGAGAAGGTGAAAACAAACATTTCGTATAGGTTGAAGTGGCACCCCGACGACAGCGTCATATTTGAATACTGATGCGAATGAATAATTTCAGCGGTTAGTTTTTGCGCGGCTAGAACAGCAAGGTGATTGCGAATTTGTCGAGATTATAATAGAGTTAGTTAGCGATGGTGGTTTGTTTCGGGGTAACGAATCACTTCACGCCAGAATCTGAATTTCATAGACTTCGTCTGAGAACATGCAACATCGTTGTTATTTTTTATAAAATAAAAGCTGACAAAAGTTGTGGCGACAGAAACTTTTTGCTTTACTTTTATAATGTCTTTTTACATTATCAAGTTACGAAATGATCGTTGAGTTTGCAGTAATCCCTTTTTGACGTGATTCATGTTTTCATGGCTAAGCGATAAAAAAAACTTTAAAATGTACTGTTTTTCTATGAAATCGAGAGAATATCAAATACGTAAACACGTGGCAATTAAAAAAATTCAATTCTATTGTTGTGATGATGCGATCCTCTTCAAATTTTGCCTGAACATTCAGTATATCAATCTTCTTTCACAAAATAACTTTCACTCGAATCGGATATCTTGTTATGGAAATATAAAGATTCTTCTTTTCAATATTTCAATTGAATTTTTTATGGTTCTGATGCTGCGATCCTCTTGAAATTTTTCATGCACATTCAGTATATCAATCTTCATTCGCAAAAAAAGTTCACTCGAATTTGATATCTTGTTATGAATATATAAAGATTCTTTTTTTCAATATTCCAATTGAATGGTTCTGTTAACACTATGGCCACAAATGTGATGCTCCATGTCTACCTACTCCCATCTGTCAATTTTAGATCTGTCACGTCATAATCATGTGATATTATGCCTATCAAATATGGCGTGCATTTCAAATCTTGGTCTCTTATTGTGTATTATATCACAATATCTGTTTCAGCCGCGATAACTCATTCCGACAAACTTCCCAAAGTCAATTTTATAAATCTAACTCACCTCCCTTCAAATCCCACTATAAACATTAAAATATAACACCAGCACCCTCCCACCCCCTGAACCAAGCTCCACAGTAGGCGGGCCAGGATATACAAAATCTGCAGAATCTAGCACTGGCACTGCCAAAATATAATCCCGCAATAATTTTATTGTTTTTTCATGCTAATTAGGGGTGAATCTTAAAGCCACCTCTCGCAGTAGCATAATTCCCCATTATAACCTATGTGTTCCTAATTACTCTACCTCCCGAACGCAGCCCTCGCTGGTCCCCATAGAAGACGCCGTTCCGCCGCCACCGTTTGAATATTCATTCGGATATGCTCTATGGTCGTAACGAACGTTACCTCTTGCTCTTTCGCGACTTTTATAATCGTATATCGCGAGATTTTCTAGGAAAGCGGCTCCAGGTGAGGACGTCGAGAACTTAGTGAACTAATTTCTCATTTATATTCACCGGAGTGAACCTGGCAGACCATTTCTAGCAGACCGTTTGACGGAAACGCCCGAACGCGCTCCCCAGTGGCGCGCGGTGCGGAAGTATATTTAATGCTGAAATGAGGCAGATTCAGATAAATAATGAATATGTTACTCTCGGCTTTGATTTATAGACCAATAAAAAGAGGTTATGAAGGTGTCGACGGTTGGTTATCAGAATGAATTACGACAGATTCGCTATTTCGAGAAGCAAAACATTCAAAAATCCATATCTCCGAAAATATTCGCCGGCGCATAATAAGATTTGGCACGTAGGTTAACAATATTAATATCATTATTCCCTGAAAATTTCATCCACTTGCAAAGGGATCCAGGGGGTTAAAACGTCCCCCTTAACATAGAAAAATTCATATCTCCGAAAATATTCGCCGGCGCATAATAAGATTTGGCACGTAGGTTAACAATATTAATATCATTATTCCCTGAAAATTTCATCCACTTGCAAAGGGATCCAGGGGGTTAAAACGCCCCCTTAACATAGAAAAATTCATATCTCCGAAAATATTCGGGGGCGCATAATAAGATTTGGTACGTAGGTTAAAAGTATTAATAACATTATTCCCTGAAAATTTCATTCACTTGCAAAGGGATCCAGGGGGTTAAAACGCCCCCCTTAACATAGAAAAATTCATATCTCCGAAAATATTCGCCGGCGCATAATAAGATTTGGCACGTAGGTTAACAATATTAATATCATTATTCCCTGAAAATTTCATCCACTTGCAAAGGGATCCAGGGGGTTAAAACGCCCCCCAAAACATTGAAAAATTCATATCTCCGAAAATATTCGCCGGCGCATAATAAGATTCGGTACGTAGGTTAACAATATTAATATCATTATTCCCTGAAAATTTCATTCACTTGCAAAGGGATCCAGGGGGTTAAAACGCCCCCCAAAACATTGAAAAATTCATATCTCCGAAAATATTCGCCGGCGCATAATAAGATTCGGTACGTAGGTTAACAATATTAATATCATTATTCCCTGAAAATTTCATTCACTTGCAAAGGGATCCAGGGGGTTAAAACGCCCCCCAAAACACTGAAAAATTCATATCTCCGAAAATATTCGCCGGCGCATAATAAGATTCGGTACGTAGGTTAACAATATTAATATCATTATTCCCTGAAAATTTCATTCACTTGCAAAGGGATCCAGGGGGTTAAAACGCCCCCCAAAACACTGAAAAATTCATATCTCCGAAAATATTCGCCGGCGCATAATAAGATTTGGTACGTAGGTTAACAATATTAATATCATTATTCCCTGAAAATTTCATCCACTTGCAAAGGGATCCAGGGGGTTAAAACGCCCCCCTTAACATAGAAAAATTCATATCTCCGAAAATATTCGCCGGCGCATAATAAGATTTGGTACGTACGTTCACAATATTAATATCATTATTCCCTGAAAATTTCATTCACTTGCAAAGGGATCCAGGGGGTTAAAACGCCCCCCAAAACAGTGAAAAATTCATATCTCCGAAAATATTCGCCGGCGCATAATAAGATTTGGTACGTACGTTCACAATATTAATATCATTATTCCCTCAAAATTTCATTCACTTGCAAAGGGATCCAGGGGGTTAAAACGCCCCCCCTAACATAGAAAAATTCATATCTACGAAAATATTCGCCGGCGCATAATAAGATTTGGCACGTAGGTTAACAATATTAATATCATTATTCCCTGAAAATTTCATCCACTTGCAAAGGGATCCAGGGGGTTAAAACGCCCCCCTTAACATAGAAAAATTCATATCTCCGAAAATATTCGCCGGCGCATAATAAGATTTGGTACGTACGTTCACAATATTAATATCATTATTCCCTGAAAATTTCATTCACTTGCAAAGGGATCCAGGGGGTTAAAACGCCCCCCAAAACATTGAAAAATTCATATCTCCGAAAATATTCGCCGGCGCATAATAAGATTTGGTACGTACGTTCACAATATTAATATCATTATTCCCTGAAAATTTCATTCACTTGCAAAGGGATCCAGGGGGTTAAAACGCCCCCCTTAACATAGAAAAATTCATATCTCCGAAAATATTCGCCGGCGCATAATAAGATTTGGCACGTAGGTTAACAATATTAATATCATTATTCCCTGAAAATTTCATCCACTTGCAAAGGGATCCAGGGGGTTAAAACGCCCCCCAAAACATTGAAAAATTCATATCTCCGAAAATATTCGCCGGCGCATAATAAGATTCGGTACGTAGGTTAACAATATTAATATCGTTATTCCCTGAAAATTTCATTCGCTTGCAAAGGGATCCAGGGGGTTAAAACGCCCCCCAAAACACTGAAAAATTCATATCTCCGAAAATATTCGCCGGCGCATAATAAGATTTGGTACGTACGTTCACAATATTAATATCATTATTCCCTGAAAATTTCATCCACTTGCAAAGGGATCCAGGGGGTTAAAACGCCCCCCTTAACATAGAAAAATTCATATCTCCGAAAATATTCGCCGGCGCATAATAAGATTTGGCACGTAGGTTAACAATATTAATATCATTATTCCCTGAAAATTTCATCCACTTGCAAAGGGATCCAGGGGGTTAAAACGCCCCCCAAAACATTGAAAAATTCATATCTCCGAAAATATTCGCCGGCGCATAAAAAGATTCGGTACGTAGGTTAACAATATTAATATCATTATTCCCTGAAAATTTCATTCACTTGCAAAGGGATCCAGGGGGTTAAAACGCCCCCCAAAACACTGAAAAATTCATATCTCCGAAAATATTCGCCGGCGCATAATAAGATTTGGTACGTAGGTTAACAATATTAATATCATTATTCCCTGAAAATTTCATCCACTTGCAAAGGGATCCAGGGGGTTAAAACGCCCCCCTAAACATTGAAAAATTCATATCTCCGAAAATATTCGCCGGCGCATAATAAGATTCGGTACGTAGGTTAACAATATTAATATCGTTATTCCCTGAAAATTTCATTCACTTGCAAAGGGATCCAGGGGGTTAAAACGCCCCCCAAAACACTGAAAAATTCATATCTCCGAAAATATTCGCCGGCGCATAATAAGATTTGGTACGTAGGTTAACAATATTAATATCATTATTCCCTGAAAATTTTATTCACTTGCAAAGGGATCCAGGGGGTTAAAACGCCCCCCTTAACATAGAAAAATTCATATCTCCGAAAATATTCGCCGGCGCATAATAAGATTTGGCACGTAGGTTAACAATATTAATATCATTATTCCCTGAAAAATTCATCCACTTGCAAAGGGATCCAGGGGGTTAAAACGCCCCCCAAAACATTGAAAAATTCATATCTCCGAAAATATTCGCCGGCGCATAATAAGATTTGGTATGTACGTTCACAATATTAATATCATTATTCCCTGAAAATTTCATTCACTTGCAAAGGGATCCAGGGGGTTAAACGCCCCCCAAAACATTTAAAAATTCATATCTCCGAAAATATTCGCCGGAGCATAATAAGATTTGGTACGTACGTTCACAATATTAATATCATTATTCCCTGAAAATTTCATTCACTTGCAAAGGGATCCAGGGGGTTAAAACGCCCCCCTTAACATAGAAAAATTCATATCTCCGAAAATATTCGCCGGCGCATAATAAGATTTGGCACGTAGGTTAACAATATTAATATCATTATTCCCTGAATATTTCATCCACTTGCAAAGGAATCCAGGGGGTTAAAACGCCCTCCAAAACATTGAAAAATTCATATCTCCGAAAATATTCGCCGGCGCATAATAAGATTCGGTACGTAGGTTAACAATATTAATATCGTTATTCCCTGAAAATTTCATTCACTTGCAAAGGGATCCAGGGGGTTAAAACGCCCCCCAAAACACTGAAAAATTCATATCTCCGAAAATATTCGCCGGCGCATAATAAGATTTGGTACGTAGGTTAACAATATTAATATCATTATTCCCTGAAACTTTCATTCACTTACCCCCTGGATCCCTTTGCAAGTGGATGAAATTTTCAGGGAATAATGATATTAATATTGTTAACCTACGTACCAAATCTTATTATGCGCCGGCGGATATTTTCGGAGATATGAATTTTTCAGTGTTTTGGGGGGCGTTTTAACCCCCTGGATCCCTTTGCAAGTGAATGAAATTTTCAGGGAATAACGATATTAATATTGTTAACCTACGTACCGAATCTTATTATGCGCCGGCGAATATTTTCGGAGATATGAATTTTTCAATGTTTTGGGGGCCGTTTTAACCCCCTGGATCCCTTTGCAAGTGGATGAAATTTTCAGGGAATAATGATATTAATATTGTTAACCTACGTGCCAAATCTTATTATGCGCCGGCAAATATTTTCGGAGATATGAATTTTTCTCTGTTAAGGGGGGCGTTTTAACCCCCTGGATCCCTTTGCAAGTGAATGAAATTTTCAGGGAATAATGATATTAATATTGTGAACGTACGTACCAAATCTTATTATGCGCCGGCGAATATTTTCGGAGATATGAATTTTTCAATGTTTTGGGGGGCGTTTTAACCCCCTGGATCCCTTTGCAAGTGAATGAAATTTTCAGGGAATAATGATATTAATATTGTTAACCTACGTGCCAAATCTTATTATGTGCCGGCGAATATTTTCGGAGATATGAATTTTTCTATGTTAAGGGGGGCGTTTTAACCCCCTGGATCCCTTTGCAAGTGGATGAAATTTTCAGGGAATAATGATATTAATATTGTTAACCTACGTGCCAAATCTTATTATGCGCCGGCGAATATTTTCGGAGATATGGATTTTTGAATGTTTTGCTTCTCGAAATAGCGAATCTGTCGTAATTCATTCTGATAACCAACCGTCGACACCTTCATAACCTCTTTTTATTGGTCTATAAATCAAAGCCGAGAGTAACATATTCATTATTTATCTGAATCTGCCTCATTTCAGCATTAAATATACTTCCGCACCGCGCGCCACTGGGGAGCGCGTTCGGGCGTTTCCGTCAAACGGTCTGCTAGAAATGGTCTGCCAGGTTCACTCCGGTTTTATATTCGTCGTTCTGACGGATTGGATGAAGTTGATTTTGGTTATGATGTTTTTTTTTGTTGAGGTGGTAAGGTGGTTTTGAAACACTGGTGGTAGTAAAGTATGTATCCGGTAGAACTAGGGGTCGTAACCTCAAAATACGGCGAAGGATTGTTTGGTTTGCTAAAGCAGAGCAGACAAGTACGAGGAAAATACTGGACAAGTGAATAAGATTTCTTACTTATATTGTTTATTTATTTCCATGGTGATGTTAGGCATGAAATCTCTTTCACTTGTTTACTACTACTACGGTGTCTAACTGATGTTACCCTGAGCGTTCCTCGTCGTTGACTGAAGATGGAAAATCTGCAAACTGCACTGCAAGTACGCTTCGGTCAATACGACTAATCGTAAACATCTCGCTACTTCGTTCAAAGTTCATGATAAGGAAGAAGGTTGTTCGTATGGATCTTTAAAGGTTGCGTCTTTGGTATATTTATACCTGAAAGAATGTGCCATTTCGTTTTAAGTTCCAAGAATACCTTGCATCGTACAGAGCTATCCTGTGCCGATGAGTCCTAATAAGGACGAACTGGCTATCCATAGATGATCTGTTTGATATCACTTCCTTGAATTTTGCTTTAAACGAGGACGACATTAGCTCCGACGTATGAGTTTAATATTTGTTGATTTTAATCGGTTAATATTATTCTCTGCTTATATTGTTCATACTAGACAAGGTACAAAGTCTTGCCTGTGTTTGCATCAATGGAGCTATTCGAACGTGCCTGTCTAGAGCACTTGAGGACATGACAGACCTCACTCTTAACCTAACCTTAATTATAAAATCAATAACCACTAATAAATTCAGGAGACAATAAATGATTTTATTGTTTCCTAAATTGATTGACCACCAAAATAACATCTTATTATTAGAATTTTTCCTTTTAAATTGATCATAATTGATATATGGAGAATCTAATTACTTTCCAAACTGATATGCTCTCACGTTCTTCACGTTTAGAATGATAAAACTATTTGAATCCCACAGGGCGGGCCGCCAGTCCGGAGCATCCCCACCACGATTCCAGCGTTCATTCTACATGTCCTGATGTGTTTTCCATATGGCATCGCACGGATGTTTCGATTCTTCCACTGTTCGATTGGAACCGCAGCGACTTGGAGATTCGCACGTTAAATCCTATGTTTCCGAGTGAATTTTTCAAACCTGTAACTATAGGCTGTTGGTACTGGTACCTACATACCAGACGTAGCAGAGTCAAATATCATTGTCATCACTGACTCTACCCATCACCTTTCTGACAAGTCATTTCATAGAATCAAGAAGAATCTTGAGAGGATAGGAGGCATCCCACCAAAGTCTTTCGAAAGGATAGTTAGAGAGCACATTTCTTAATATAGTCAAAGAACAAGAAGCAACTCTAATAATTAACTAAAATTTCGTCATCTTTCACCCCCTCCATCATCCCCAACCCGACTTATCCATTAAAGCGCCCGGTGGTGCTGCCTACGAATCGTCGGCGTTAAAACATGTCACATTACCATCTCGCAAGACGACCTGACCGGATAAATATCATAAATCCGCCACTTTAGAGCGACCGGGGCGGGAGCACCCGCCACCTCCGTCTTATTTTCCACCCCTAATTAAAAAAAATCTAAAGATGAATCTAGACAACCAAAACTGTACTGCCTTTGCAATTGAGTGTTATAGTGTGTAACTGTGTTCCTACATGTACATGGCATATTCCATTACAGTTCCTCCAATGATCTCTTCTCATGGAGTGTAGAAAGGATGATGTACCCAGCTAGGGTAAGTTCGGCCAGATCTTTCTGAACTCACTATAGATTAGCAGTACTCAATTGCACCTACCTATTGAATCGACGTTGAATTATGTAATTCTATTCTGTCTACCCAAATACCCTCTTTTATTTATACATGTTTAATTATTGTGTATATACAAATATGGATTCATAAACTTGACCGATAATGGTGTAGGATGTGTCAGTTCACACAGCCTGTATAATTACCATACGTGAGACGGCAAGGCCGGTTCAACCTCGCATCATCTTAAAATGTTATTGTAATAACGCGTAGCGTAATCTTTGAATGTATAACCATTGACGACTATGTTTATGATTAAGTATAAACACTAACAATTGGATTGTATAAATAAACAAGTATCAATTGTTTAGAGGAGAGTCCGATTACATGTTACTACGGTCATTCAGTGAAATTGATTAAACACCTTTAATGAGCCCAAGTGTATCATTCCACCATCCCTCTACGGTATAGGCGATTGGCCGAACCTACCCTAGTTGGGTACATTACAATGGTTATAAATATATAGATCAGAATGCGTGTTATCTCAATATCAGTTCTATCTATCTGAAACACGTTTTTTGGTTGACTTGAGGATATACAGACCTTGTGTATTACGAATGAAATTATACAGGTACATTCTACAAGACGTAGCAGAGTCAAATATCACTGTCTTGACTTTACCCATCACCCATCATCTTGAGTGGATAGGAGGTATTCCACTAAAATCTTTCGAAGGGATAGTTAGAGAGCACATTTCTTAATATAGTCAAGAAACACATTTCTTAATAATTCAACAAGAAGCAACTCTAATAATTAACTAAAATTCCGTCATCTTTCACCCCCTCCATCATCCCCAACCCGACTTATCCATTAAAGCGCCCGGTGGTGCTGCGTACGAATCGTCGGCGTTAAAACATGTCACATTACCATCTCGCAAGACGACCTGACCGGATAAATATCATAAATCCGCCACTTTAGAGCGACCGGGGGCGGGAGCACCCGCCACCCCCGTCTTATTTTCCACCCCTAATTAAAATTTCTTTTCATTATCGCTGCCGCCGTCTTTCTGCGAATTTATTCAGAGGAGGTTAGGTGGACTAATTAATATGCGAAGTTGAGTGAGTATAACGCCACCCCTTAGTCGCCTTTGGGGGGGGGGCTAAGGGAAGACGCGTGGCTCGTGGATAAGGGATGTTGGATTGACTTTCACATATTCTGAACATAATGTCGAATTGCAAAAATTAATTTCAATAGTTGGCTCTTCAGGCCGTTGAATACAACAGCAACTGAAACCGACCTTCCTTGATATGTTCATAAGGAGATCTGTCACAACAGCAGAAGGGCAGTCGATGAATATTTTATCCCCATTATTGGGTTGGCGACCTAACAACGTCGATCGAACGTAAAAATTAATAATAAGCAAATTATCAGGCAAGAGGAATATTTTTATTCTTCAGGTTTTTACATACAAATATTCACCAACGTTTCGACACCATTTGTGTCTTTATCAAGGCTGAAAAATTTTTATAGTGTGAACATAACAGATCCAAGTAAACAGACGCAACAAATACAAAACAGACAAATAGAATAAGTCAATATGAAATAAATAATAATAAATAAAACAAAGATTAATCTTTGTTTTATTTATAATATAATAAAATAAAACAAAGATTAATCTTTGTTTTATTTATTCCATATAAACTTATTCTATTTGTTTGTTTCAATTTGTTATATTTATTCACTTGGATCTTTTATGTTCACACTTCACACTATAAAAATTGCCTTGATAAAGACACGAATTGTGTCAAAACGTTGGTTTCGTCAAGGTTTTTTGACTTTGAACTCGGTCACCGATCTTCTCTGGTTATATTCCGTAAATCAACTTGGTTGGTTTGGTTGGTATTTTTCTGTTCCGTAAATATGATATTCTCGGTTGGTTTCTGCGAAACAGTTTATTTACGGAACCCGGTTACAGAAAAAAGCGGTAATATTCAGCAACCGGAACAACCGAGGATATTCTTCGGTTTCTTTGGTTTGTTATTGTTTTTGTCTTCTGGGATTTAGGTTATTTTAGACTTAAATCGTTGTGCTAGCTGTGATATTTCATGTTCTGTGCTGTGATTTGTGTTGCTGAATTAGACTGAATATTTTTTTCATTTTATGTCGTGTCGATTTATTTTCTGATTGTTTTGTTTCATTAATTTAAGTTTTTGACATTTTGTCCGATTTATTTTGAACTATTTGTTCCTTGTAAATATGTTGTATTAAAATATATATTTTATTAATGCATTTTTTCTCATTACAAAAAAATAATTATTTGTAGGTACTCTATTTTTCAATTGTTTCAGTGAGAACAATATCTGGTTGAATGAGAACATTTCTTTTTGGCCTACCCAAATGATTCCTTTTTCTGTTGATTATCATTTTCATCTTTCAGTTCCAGTGGACTAAATTCTAAATGAATAAAATCATTTTGAAGTTGAACCTAACCTAAATAGTCGCACAGCAACCGAAATACGTTCCGTAAATAAATTTCATTCAAAACAAACAGGAGATGACGGCTGTCAAAATATTATCTATCGGTCTGGTTCTATTAGAGCACTAGAAAGATAGGTATGCCAGACAGGCTGACTGGGTCCAACCATAGACTCGAAAATTACAGATGGTAATGTCAATTTCTCAGTTATTGTGCTCTATTGTTAGTTGCGTGCTTTCTTTGAAGAAGAGTTAATAGAAAGTATTGATTTTTTATTCAAAACAATAAAGTTGGAGACTAGACAGGTAAGCATAAGCATTTATTCGATTACAGATTTCATTTCATTCGAATTGTTCTGTAATTTTCGAGTCTGTGGTTGGACCCAGCATGGCTGTCTGGTATACTCCCCTTTTCAGAGCCTTAGTTCTATCTGTTGATTTACGGAATATACCCTTAGTTCTACAAATAACAGTCGAGGAAAAATGTAACATAATGTCGAATCGCAAAAGTAAATTTAAAAATGTTGCAGTATGTACCAATGCGAACAGCCTGTATAATTTTCATACATAATACAGCAAGGTCTGTATAACTTGACATCATCCTAAACACATAGATGATGATTCTGAAGAGTATTATTCGCCAACCCTCAACTGTTCAGACGATTTGTCCGAACTTACCCTAGCTGGATACATCACATGGCGATCCTGCCAGTCCTATGCATGTATCACGTATGAAAATTATGCAGGCTGTTTGCACTCGTACATTCTACAAGGAGCAAGAAACTTGAAATTTTCAGGATTGCTGTTAGAGTAGCTCGATCAGGTTCGTTGATGGTCCAGGTCAAATCGAATGAATAATTTTCTGATATCGATTGAAATATATTTTGGGAGGATTCTGCATTTCTGAGAAACTTTATAGGTTTTCACTCCCAGTCTCTGAAACATAAATAATTAAAAAATGTTTGATTAAGGTGAAGTGCTCCTGCGAAAATCTTTGCACTTATTTGTCAGGAGCAAATTGGTCTTGAAAAAAATTGTTGCCTAACAGTAAAACTGAAAAATGAAACAAATTAAAAGGATATTGTAACGTTTCGGTGGCTATATCAGACACCTTCTTCAGACAAACTCTAAAAATCTTCAGAATTGTGTATTTTTTCATTTGTAATCTGATTGACATTGATAGTTGTCAATCTATAGAGATGTTGATTTATTTGATTTTGAAATTTCCTGATGTCACTTCCTTCCTCAATAAATCAATCCAAATACGATCTATTCCAACAGAACAATTGGCCAAATTATTTACTTCATCTAACAAAATACATGTAGATTCCTTAATTTTCCTTTTATAATTATCAAGTTTCGTCATGAGGATCTTTGTCTGGTTCCAGTTCATCATATGATCTCCGCTATTTGAACATATATGATCAGCAATTTGTGATCTTGTGATGTCTCTATTTTGATGTTATTCTTATGTTCCCGTTTTCTTTCTAAAGGTCTTGATGTCTCCCCTGTATAAATTTTCCACATATACAGGGAATATTGTAAACAAAATTTTTTGATTTTTGTGTCTCATTCATTGGTTTCGTTCTAGTTAGAATGGATCTCAAATCATTTTGTGTTTTGAAAACAGTTCTTATGTTGAATTTGGAACCAATTCTTCTTATTTTCTCTGATAGGCCAGGAATATAATATAATATCTAATCGAAATTCTAATGATGATCAGGTACAAACAGAAAACCGTCAAGAACAACCAAATTTGTTGAACATCATTCCTTATATTCCTGGCCTATCAGAGAAAATAAGAAGAATTGGTTCCAAATTCAACATAAGAACTGTTTCAAAACACAAAATGATTTGAGATCCATTCTAACTAGAACGAAACCAATGAATGAGACACAAAAATCAAAAAATTGTGTTTACAATATTCCCTGTATATGTGGAAAATCTTATACAGGGGAGACATCAAGACCTTTAGAAATAAGAAAACGGGAACATAAGAATAACATCAAAAATAGAGACATCACAAGATCACAAATTGCTGATCATATATGTTCAAATAGCGGAGATCATATGATGAACTGGAACCAGACAAAGATCCTCATGACGAAACCTGATAATTATAAAAGGAAAATTAAGGAATCTACATGTATTTTGTTAGATGAAGTAAATAATTTGGCAATTGTTCTGTTGGAATAGATCGTATTTGGATTGATTTATTGAGGAAGGAAGTGACATCAGGAAATTTCAAAATCAAATAAATCAACATCTCTATAGATTGACAACTATCAATGTCAATCAGATTACAAATGAAAAAATACACAATTCTGAAGATTTTTAGAGTTTGTCTGAAGAAGGTGTCTGATATAGCCACCGAAACGTTACAATATCCTTTTAATTTGTTTCATTTTTCAGTTTTACTGTTAGGCAACAATTTTTTTCAAGACCAATTTGCTCCTGACAAATAAGTGCAAAGATTTTCGCAGGAGCACTTCACCTTAATCAAACATTTTTTAATTATTATGTTTCAGAGACTGGGAGTGAAAACCTATAAAGTTTCTAAGAAATAATTTCTGGTTATGATGATTCGAAATTTTTTTTCAAATTTAACTAACACTTAGAGTGCTCGATGAATAATATCTTCGCAAAATTTTTGGGAGTTTCTCGAATGAAAGATCTGGAAACTCCACAAAATAATCATAATCTTTCAGGGTGGGCAGAATATCTAGGCTTGATTCGTTGATGAGTCGAATCGGTTAAGTAATTCTTCTCAACACAAAAAGATTTGACCTTTTATTACTGGAATATGTTCAAAACTAATATATTAAAGAAATTGAAAAAAAATTCCAAAAAAATTTAGTGTTAGCCAAAGAGTATAATTATTAAAACACCCAATTGACGAATTCTTCGGCTACACGAATTTCAGATAAAGGGTTTTCCAATAAGAGGTGTTATTTTGAATAGCCCGCTATTTCGGTAGATGTCACGTTTGAAGCTGTAATTTTTTGACATTTGACAAGTAGAAACTACGTCATTAATAAAAATGGAACGATACACGCTTCAAGAACGCATTGAAATTATTAAAATTCGCTATAAAAATGGTGAAAATTTGGTAGAGACGGTTCGTGAAACTCGAACATTTTTGGGTTGTCGTGAAGCACCTTGTCGGACCGCAATAAAGAAATTGGTGGAAAAATTCGAGCTGTTAGGACAAGTTAGTGATGTGAAGAATAAAACCCGTGCACGTCGCTCAAGAACAGCCGAGAATATTGCTGCTGTAGCCGCAAGTGTTGAAGAAAACCCAGGTTTGTCCATTCCTCGTCGTTCTTTGGAATTAGGCATTCCACAAACGTCATTACACTGTATTTTGCATAAAGATGAAAAGTTTCCGGACCGTGTTATCTCTCGAAGAGGTGATCACAATTGGGCACCGAGATCTTGTAATTTAACACCTTGCAACTTCTTCCTTTGGGGCCACGTGAAAGAGAAGGTCTACGCCAATAGCCCAGCGTCGATTCAAGACCTCAAAGACGGAATTCGTGAGGCTATCGAGGACATAGGGCAGCCATTTTTTGATTTGGTTATGGAAAATTTCATTAAAAGTATATGGTCCTGTAAGCGTTGTCGTGGTGGTCATTTGCCTGATGTTATTTTCCACTATTAACGGCATAGCTTCTTCTTTATAATGAAATAAACATCCGATCCGTTATATTGAAAAATGGCATTTTTCTTTGAATATCAAAATAACACCTCTTATTGGAAATCCCTTTAGTTGGCTACAAAGTCTCATTGATTTTAAGAAGAGGAAAAAACTTCAGGCTTCAACAGCTGCCATACCGGAACTAGCGACGTGGGATCATGCAAGACTACACGAACTGGACAACGGTATCGGTTGTCTATGGTATCGACTCAGCAAAAGAAGAGTCGATGAATATTTCATCCCCCTGATTGGGTTCGTCACCTCCCCACGTCGGTCGAACGTAAAAATTAATGCATTCGCCGCAAGAAAAACGCGGATATTCGGCCTCGGTCGCTTCGGCGGTCCCGTCAAGATTTATTGACTTTGACGACGGTAACGTCCAGTCGCCCGGACGCGCGGAAACAAAGGACGGTTTTTACGACCTTTTCTCGTGGTCGTAATCGATAGGGGATGCGTGGATGCATATAGATGCGGGAAGGACCGGAAGGAAAAGGGTTAGATTTCTTTCTGCGGACGCTGCTGGCGCTGGAGGAAGGGGTAGGAGATGGGGTTGTGCTCCGTGCGGTCGGAAGGAGGGGGAGTTTGTTTCCGGACGACATTAATTTGTGAGGGATGGAGGGTATGAGTGGAAAAAATTGAGCGAGTTTGGAGGAAGATGTGGACGTAGACGGGATCAAATCGAGAGAACGTTTTGGGCGGTTTTTGTTGGGAAATGTGAATTGAACCAGGTTTAATTCACTTTGTAACTGATGTGGAGTTATCATCAATAATTTGTCTTTTTTCTATGATCTGAAATTATAGAGCAAGGCTATGCGACAATCAGTTCTTCGATTATGAAATGAACTACACTCATCGGCATAATAATCGATCCACTCAAAAAATCTATGAAGTTTGTTAATTCATAAATACTTATGTTATTTCAAGTCCGATTCGATTGAATTTTTTTTTCAATTGTAGATATGTTCATCACCAGTTTTGAATTTCAAGAAAACTCGGCGTACGTCATTTATACAGGGTGAAACAAAATCTGTTTTTTGACCCTAACTTTAGAACCAGCCCTGGTGTGTTCCAGTTGTTCCACCGTGTGATTTCTTATTTTATCATCGAGACACATCTTCTCTGAACAATTTAATTCTTCATTCTTAACAATAGTTCATTTTTTGTTGAAGATACAAGATTTTCAGAGCAACATTAAACTCCACAATTTCGCTATGGCTATGAAAGTACTTTCACAGATTTAAACCGAACGTTATGAAAATAAACGGAAAACTGAGTGAAAACATAAAACAAGAGAAGTTTCAATGCTACATGTTGTTCGGTATGCACCGTTTATTGGAGACGATTTCGTGCTAATGCATTATAAAGCCCGACCGCATCAACCGCATGTGGCTAGGATTGCCAGGGAGTATTTAGCAGAGGTTGATGTCCAAGAACTCAAGTGGCCTGCTCTAAGCCCAGATTCGAACCCAATTGGGCATGCTTGGATGCTCTTGGGAGAAAAATTCGATCTTCTGTACCAACTCCAGAAAATTTGCAGCAGCTCAGTGATGCTCTAATTGATTCAAAACCTTAATGAGGATATGCCGAACGAATTGCACCTTTTATATGCGTCTTGGCGGAAAACACATAATATTTTTGACTCAGTTTTTCAGTTTGTTTTAACTATGTCAGAATTTTAGGTTGAATTTGTCAAAGTTCTGTTGTAGCCTAAGCGAAATTTAATGTTTTACTAAAAACCCTGTATAATCCACAAAAATTGAGCTACTGTTAAGAGTGAAGAATTAAATTGTCCAGAGAAGATTCAGTTGAATAATTTCCTGGTTATGATGATTGAAATTTTTCTCCCCAAATTCTACTTTTGAATGCTCGATGAATATATAAACACCTCTGCAAAATTTCGTGGGAATTTCTCGAATAAAATATCTGAAAACTCCAACAAAATAATCATAAACTTTAGGGGTGGGCATAATATCTAGGCTTGATTCGTTGATGGGTCGAATTATTCTTCTCAATCCAATGAGATTTGACTTTTTATTTCTGGAATATGTTCGAAACTAATAAGTATATACAGTGTGTTTGGTAATGACTTAGCGATAATTGAAGGTCATCAAATATACCTAATATTATAGACAAAAACACCCAAACTTGGAAGTTTACCCCCTTAGTTTTGGAAAAGCCCCCATTTTAAATTTACTTTTTTATTTTCGTTGGCCCTTCCAAATGATATCGATTTCTTTGGACATAAAGGTCCTACAGATGTGAAAAAAATGTTTTTTGAAAGATGATACTACCACCTTTCATTGAAGTGTAACAATATAAGAACATTCAACTTGAAAACGCCATAAAAAATTCTTTAAAAAGTTCATATTAAAAATATGTACTGATTTTCTTAAAAAATCCGCAATAGTACAAGAACTAGCACATTGAAGTATCATTTTTTTTCAATGATTTAACGCGCAATGATATTAGCTACAAAACAACACTCACATCATATCTGTAAGTTACATAATTTGAGAGTTATTGCTGCTCGAACATGATCACTACGCGTGCAAAAGACACAAGACAGGTCGCCATGAAGGCCACTGCCTGTCTACAGAGCAGAGGCGGCCATTTTGAGCAATTTTTATGATTAATTTGTTTGTTTATCATTGAAAATTATCGAAAGTACAGTACCTAGTTTTTTTTATTTTATCAATTTTCATAAGGGTCATGTTCGAACAGCAATAACTCTCAAATAATGTAACTTACAGAAATGATGTGAGTGTGTTTTGTAGCTTGTGTCCTTGCGTGTTAAATCATTGAAAAAAAATTATACTTTAATGAGCCAGTTCTTGTACTATTGCGGATTTACTGAAAAAATCAGTACATATTTTCACTATGAACTTTTTTAAAGAATTTTTATGGCGTTTTCAAGTTGAATGTTTTTGTATTGTTATATATAATACTTCAATGAAAGGTGGTAGTATCATCTTTCAAAAAACATTTTTTTCACATCTGTAGGACCTTTATGTCAAAATAAATCAATATTATTTGGAAGGGTCAACGAAAATAAAAAGTAAATTTAAAATGGGGGCTACTCCAAACTAAGGGGGTAAACTTCCAAGTTTGGGTGTTTTTGTCGATAATATTAGGTATATTTGATGACCTTAAATTATCGCTAAGTCATGACCAAACACACTGTATATATTGAAGAAATTGAAAAAAAAATTTTCAGAAAAATTAATAGAAATTATTAAAAGACTCAATTAACGAATTCTTTGGCTACACGAATTTTAGATATCTCAAGAACGACCTTCAACAACCCCTACCGATTCGGTCCTGAATTTTATGACAACCCAAAGTCGTACATCACAACCACAGAGAGCGAGCTCGTACAATGAATTCTGATTTTTCCGCAACCGGTCATTTCTACGTGTACAGCCACCCCCTATACCATCTGCCCCTATCTTTAATAAAAGAAACCCCATCCGCCGCGGCACTGCTAACTCATTACTTTTCCTCATTATCTAATCTGGTTTTAATTATTTTTTCGGTCGGGTCCTCGGCAATTAGGTATCCTCAATTTGTGTACGGAATTATCAATGCAGGTGGCGTACACGGAAAAATGGCGGACGGGTTGATATTAAGGGTTTTTTCCTGGCCTGCCGCGATAGCTGGGCGGTTGGTATTTTTGGAGGGTTGCTGGAATGGGGGTGATTATTTTTTTAGGTGATAAAAAGAAATGGCTGGAGAATTGAATTATTTGGTTTTCGTTAAGTTTTCATTAGTGAAATAATTGATTTCAAACTAGACATAACCAGTGATTCCTAGAAAAAATCATTCAAAATAATAAACTCTCACAAAATCAAAGCGATTCATCGTTTTTGAGCGCTCGTTCTACTCAATTGTTAGTGAAGAAGTTTTAGAAAAAAATATTTAAAGAAATTGCTCATTATCTTCAACGTTAAAGTTTATTTTTCTCGAGAACGCTCGACTTCCGAGAGTATGACCAAGACAACCTTTTTTGTGTGGAAAACTTTGGCGGTTCAAAAAGGCGTCTTAAAAAACAGTACTTTTTCCATTAGCGTAGAGAAAGAACCAAGAAGTGTTGAACATAACTTTTATGAGCTCTCGTTCTACTAAACGAGTGCTATATCGTTTTGCCCAAATGTCTGTTACTTTCCAATTTTGAGCCGAAAATGGTCTCAAACGATAAGGTAGGACTCCCTGATGACGAATTCGTGGTCAAATTCAATTCTGTTCGTGGGGCCGTCTGGCCTTCCGCTAGCACAATAACTTGTGATGGGATTGTCCTAGAGACTTGAAATTTCCAGGATGAGTTCGGGTCCCTAATGGCTCGGTTAAGTTCGTTAACCAACCAAATCGTACATAGAGTTCCATTAAATATGGCCAATCAATTGTTCCTCAATATCTCAGAAATAACGAAACCGATCGGAATGAAATGATACGGCAAAATTCAAGATGCTTATAACAAGCCTCATGCAAAATTTTGTGGCCATAGTGTGAACAGAACCATAGAAAATTCAATGAGAATATTGAAAAGAAGAAACTTCATATTTCCATAAAAAAATATCCGATTCGAAGGAAATTCATTTCATAAATGAAGATTGATATACTGAATATTCATTCAGAATTTGTGACCATAGTGTTAACAGAACCATAGAAAATTCAATTGGAATATTGAAAAGAAGAATCTTTATATTTCCATAACAGGATATCCGATTCATATGATTTTCTTTTTGTGAATGAAGACTGTTATACTGACTTTTTGTGCAGAATTTTGGGGCCATAGTTTCAACAGAAGCATAGAAAATTCAATTGGAATATTGAAAAGAAGAATCTCCATATTTCCATAACAGGATTACCGATTCAAGTGAAATTCATTTTGTGAATGAACACTGATATACTGAATGTTTTTGCAAAGTTTCAAGAGGATCGTATACTCAGAACCATATAATTAAATCTTTGTAATTATTTATTTTTTACATATTTCATTTTTTGAATCATTCCTAGAATACGATTCCGATTGTGCTGAGATTTATATATTTGGTATCAATATCAAATCCCATATAAAATTTTGAGGTAATAGTCTCATTGCTCCACCAAAGAACGAGCGCTCAAAAGCTCCTGCTCGGGTTTTTCCTTAAAATTTTTCTATATCGATTTTTCTGTCAACCTCCAAATAGAAGGTAAGTTCAATGTGTAATAAATTGAACAATAATCACCCATTAAATGTTCAACTCATTCTATTTTATTGTGCAATTTCATGAGCAATCTAACACGAAGAGAAATGTCAAAACTTCTGGAACATGGAAATTTTATCATGTCAAATGTATGTCTTTAGCAAAATAAGAATGTATTACAAACAAAAATGTGTTCTCAATTCAAAGTGAGTTCAACGGAAAAATATTGTAATCAACTCGCTTATTAACCTAGCGACTAATGGTTTCGAACGTTAACTATGTTAAAATATCTTCACCATTAGCCGCTGTAATTAATAACCTATCGATTAAAATATAATCTGGGTGGATTCTGCATTTCTAAAAAACTTTATAGGTTTTCGCTCCCAGTCTCTGAAACAGAAATAATTGAAAAACATTTAATAAAGATGAAGTGCTTCTGCGAAAATCTTTGCACTAATTTGTCAGGAGCAAAGTGGTTTGAGAAAATTGTTGTCTAACAGTAAAACTAAAAAAGGAATTAAATGAAGAGGGTACTGTAACGTTTCGGTGTCTATATCAGACACATTCTTTAGACAAACTTGTTAAATCTTCAGAATTATGTGTTTTTCATTTGCAGTCCAATAAAATAATTAAAATTTTTTTAAATTTTTCTGTTTCAGAGAGTGGGAGTGAAAACCTATAGTTTTTTATAAATTAATAAGTAAGCTAGTTGATTAAATGACTATTGAAGATCAACGAATTAAACCAACCCTTTACATCATTTCCTTTGTGAAATACTCAGGTCCACCAGCAATTTCCCGCATTTCCTCACGATCGCCATTCAGGCATTAATGCCCTTCTTCCTCGACACCGTCAATATATAGGGGCACTTGAAAAACACAAGTGGCCGAAAATAAAAGTGGCAGCTCAAGCAGGCACTCGGCTAATTCTGCAAATTTAAAGACCTGAAGGGGTGGGGGGAGGTTAATAATGGAAGGTTTCACCCTTTCGCCTGTCCGTCCGATCGGCAGTTGTTCCCTTTTTTTGGCGTGCCACCTGACCCTTTTCCGCTTGCACTAGCGTCGTTTTGCACGTGACGCGTTTAAGAAGATGAGGGCCAGTCATCAGTCCTTTGACGTTTTTCTCTTTGAGGGCGAGGAGGAGGGAGTTGGGGGAATTAGGACAGGATGTACAGGATGTCCGTTGAAGACGATTTTGACCTCTGAGTAAAAATTAAACCTAGAGTTGCCATTTCGCATTTGTTGACGCAACCAAGTAGATTAGCTAGGGTTTTCCAATAAGAGGTGTTATTTTGAATAGCTCGCTATTTCGGTAGATGTCACGTTTGAAGCTGTCATTTTTTGACATTTGACGAGTAGAAACTACGCCATTAATAAAAATGGAACGATACACGCTTCAAGAACGCACTGAAATTATTAAAATTCACTATAAAAATGGTGAAAATTTGGCAGAGACGGTTCGTAAAACTCGAACATTTTTAGGTCGTCGTGAAGCACCTTGTCGGAACGCAATGAAGAAACTGGTGGAAAAATTCGTGCTGTCGGGACAGGTTAGTGATGTGAAAAATAAAACCCGTGCACCTCGCTTAAGAACAGCCGAGAATATTGCTGCTGTAGCCGAAATTGTTGAAGAAAACCCAGGTTTGTCCATTTCTCGTTGTTCTTTGGAATTAGGCATTCCACAAACGTCATTATACCGTATTTTGCAGAAATATTTGGGTATTAAGGCTGATGAAGTTCAGTTAACACAAGAACTCAAGCTGGCCGATCATCAACAACGTCGTGTATTTGCTGTTTGGGTCGGTGAACTGCATGAAAATGATCCGGAATTCCATCGAAAAATCATCTTGAGTGATGAGGGCCATTTCCACTTTGGTGGCTTCGTCAACAAGCAAATTTTCGCATCTGGGACTCGGAAAACTGAAGAGTTATTGTTGAAAAGCCTCTCTATCCTCAACGTGTGACTGTTTGGTGCGGTTTATGGTCCGGCGGAGTCATTGGAACTTACTTTTTCGAAAATGAGGCTGGAGCAACAGTTACGGTGAATGGATTGCGCTATCGAGAGATGATTAATGATTTTTCATGGCCGAAATTGGATAGTATTGATCTGGACAACGTTTACTTTCAACAAGACGGCGCTTCGTGCCACACAAGCAACGAAACCATTGATCTTTGCGGGAAAAGTTTCCGGACCGTGTTATCTCTCGAAGAGGTGATCACAATTGGCCACCGAGATCTTGTGATTTAACACCTTGCGACTTCTTCCTTTGGGGCCACGTGAAAGAAACGGTCTACTCCAATAGCCCAGCGTCGATTCAAGACCTCAAAGATGGAATTCGTGAGGCTATCGAGGACATAGGGCAGCCACTTTGCGATTTGGTTTTGGAAATTTTCATTAAAAGGATATGGTCCTGTAAGCGTGATCGTGGTGGTCATTTGATTGATGTTATTTTCCACTATTAACGGCATAGCTTCTTCTTTATAATGAAATAAACATCCGATCATTTGTATCGAAAAATGGAATTTTTCTTCGAATATCAAAATAACACTTGAAAATTCAAATCATTCGCATAGGCATTACGTAAACAAATGAGTTTTCATTAGGTTAATAACTTCAAAAGCAACTCACAACAAAACTATCCAACAATTGACTCAAAAAGTGGATAGTTTTCCGTCTTGAAAGTATGCGTCACAACTAAGATAACGTGTTTCTGGTATTGCTCATAGATCAAGTATCATTCTGCCTAGTAATTTTGTCGAACGCACACTGTTTTATGGCACCATCACCATATTTTCATGTTCATCTGTTTATTCCGCAGGACCTTCAGTTTGGATGAAAGATTGTTTCTGGCCAGCGATGTGGTTGACGTCCTTCAAGTCAAGTTCCATCCAGGAAGTGTGAAGGATAACCATATTCTCCTCCTTACTTCTGATAATACTTTAAGGTGAGTGATTTTTCTATATTATTAGACCTTTTCAGGTGTGTTGTAAATTTATAAACATTCAAGCCGGGTTTCACAAAACTCCAATCAGCTTGATTATTGAAATATCATCATTTCTGCGCAATTTTCAGGTAATTTTTGACGATGATTTCGATATCTTAGGATATCTTTCTTAGAATAGATTTTGGCTTTCCAATACTATCAAGATTTGGGCGACAAATTGTCGATTTCGATTGACGGCTCAAATTATTTGAGGCCGATTTACAATTTCCGAATGATATGTTTTATTCTATTAGTTATTACACAAATATTCGCATTCTTTCTAATGTGCTTTTGTTTGGAAAAATATTCCTTTTCGAACGGAAGTCTTTTCCTAATTCATACAAATAGCATGATAATTTGTTGAAAAATTAAATATAAAACAAGTGTAAATAAAGTAAACTGTAATACTGTTTTTTGGATTAGGTTGAATTACATTATGTCGTGGAATTTTAAAAAACAACGTCTGAACATTGTGTACAATATATATACTGGAATGCATCATATTTTTACTAAAACACAAATAACTTTTTAAATGTGTTTTCGTCTCACAAATTTCTTAACTCGAATGTTCATAAATACAAGTTCAATTTGCACGGGTGCTGTCAAAATGAAAAGAATGTGTAGAATGTATCACAGAACATAAATATATCTATATTAATAAAAACAGGATCTATGGTTACAGTCGAAATGCAATAGCTTTCAAACGGCTGCACCAAATTGGATAATTCTTTTTTGTTGTGTTCATAATTGCTAGGACAAGGTTTATACAACAAAATATTTCCAAAAAAAGTGTTCAGAGAAAAATAAAAGGCTTTCCTTTTTCTTACAACCAATCAAGCAGTCATAGAATACATATTTATAGGTTATAATGATTTTGACATTTGGACAAAAGTGAAGTTACATCGAGTGAATCGAAATTTAAAATTTTAATCGGAAATAACGTATGAACTAACATATTATACAACAATTTTTTACTTATGCCATATTTTACAAATTTTAAACCTATGATGTATGAATGTATTTTGGATTGCCTGATGCCCGTATGTTTATGATAACAAATCAGATCAACAGATGGCGATGTAACCGTTATCTAGGTTATCCATCTATTCTGCAACTAAACGGCTGGATCGAATTGAATGAATTTTTGTGTATGCAGAACAACGTCTGTTGGGTCCGCTAGTATCTAATAATTCTGTAGCCTGGCATAGAAAATCCATAGATTTATAATACTAGTTAGTATTATAGGTCCATGAGAAAATCCAAATTGATCATATAGAAACTACTATATGCCAAGAATTCTACAGCGTTGCCAGACTCACCATTGCTCAACTATTACTTTATCAAGTTCTCTGTTCTATATGAGCACAGTGCAAGGCATGAATCGCTAAGTCGAGCTAAGGTCGGATTTAAATTAAGCTTGTCTTAATAAAGGCTGTCTTAGGTAGAAAACGGTGCAAGTGGCCTTAACACCTTGAGTCTGCTATTATATAGACAATTTTGTCAAATTGGCTACATCGTTCTGCTACTGTTTAGTTATTCGATGCGGCTTGTTTTCATTTTCGTTTTGATTTGACGTTCATAAACTGAATTATTTTACTGATTTGTTGACAGTTTATTGCTGCTTAAGACTTAAGAGTATTCCGGTAATTATAGCTATGGCAAAATCACGAAAAAGTTGTATTATATTCAGGAATTGTAGGTTTTTATTTAACCACTTAATCAATTAAAAAAATCTATTCTCTTTACTTTTTTAAATTGCACAGATCCTAAAAATTTTCCTTGCTAGTTCAGTCAGCGGCCCTCTGAAATTTTTTAGATCATCCGTTTGGCCCGCCTGCTGAAAAGGTTGGGCAGCCCTGATCTAGATGATATTAACTCCTTCTTTGTGAGTTGACGAGGCGAGCTCTGAAGTATGAGTTTGATATCTGTGGATTTTTATCGATTGATATTGTTCTTTACATTCATAATTCATTTTATTTTCAATCTACTCAGTATATTATGTTTATCTCAACGTATATTTTTGCAGATTGTATCAGGTAGAAAATGAGGTGGTATGTGTTGGAACATTCGTGGTTGGCGACAAACCTATGGCGAAGGTTCCCTGTTCGAAGATGACCTTTTTGGGTGCCCTTGGAGAAATAGCCGTGGATTTTGATTTTGGACATCCCGAAATCAACAAAGACTCGTCTGAGGAAAGGGCAGTCAATTTGGAAGGCGGTAAGCAGAATATACAGACAGGTTTGGAAATCAACATCGGAAACATACGATATTCAATGCATTAGAGAGAGAAAGAGAAAGTTTTGTCGTGCAGTTGGACAATGGTATACTCGACAGATATACGTGTTATGTTTCGCTTTCGTTTGACGCGATGGATGGTCCAATGAACAAATAATATGATTGTCCTTCTCAAATCGACTAACACGGGAAGTGCGACGCATAAGGCGTTTTCGGAAACTACTCAGGGTTACTAACTCGATCCATTGGGTCACGTGACGGATCTACTCGGATCACGGACCCGGGTTCTAAGTTTACGAACACATCAGGTTTAGGATTTAAAGTGACAGTCGTATCAATAACATAACAAAATATTTTATGGATTTATGTTTTCAGTCCCAGTTTATTTTCGGTTTGTCTCTAGCTTTGCTTGCATTAATTGGCTTTTGTAAAATATTTTATAATTTCTGGTGTGCCCTTCCATGTTTAATGTTATTTTGGAGTACCTATGTAAAAGAAGTGGAGAATTTATTCTTTCAGTTACAGTTTATTTACTGATTGTCTCTAGCTTTGCTTGGATTTATTGGCTTCTGTAAAATCTTTCGTATAATTTCTGTTGCGCCCTCGCATGTTCAATGTTATTTTCGAGTACCTATTGTGAAGAAGTAAAGAAGGCTTTAGCTTCAATGCAGAAAGATCTGCATACAAAGTTATGAAGAAGTTGTTTCACATTATTTTCTCGGCTCAAAGAACCACACATTTTACAATGAGCCAAATCCTCTTCTCTTTCCATAATTTTTAGGAATAGAAAATATGAAATTACTAAGAAAAGTGTAGAAGACCCTCCTTTTTCAAAACAAAATTAAACTGCAGTGCGCATGCGGTGACTCTAGAACCCTGCTCTCGTGTAGGGCTACGATAAATCACCTGGGTCAGTGATTGAGTTAATAGCACCTTACTTTCCAAACGCGGGTTGGCTGTTCGGGTTAGGTAAACGAACGCGAAGGTTAGAGATCGAGTAAGTATCCGAAAACGGCTATTGTCCAACTGTACAGCAAAATTCTCTCTCTAATGCATTGAATTTCCTATGTTTCCGATGTGAATTTCCAAACCTATATAATTTTATATGTAAAACTTTTATATTTTTGCACATCCAAGACACGGATGACACCTTTGGTTCAGACCAGGATATTTCCAATAAATGTAATGAAAACTTAATACAAACATTTGTAGAAATTCAAGAATAATTCATGTCTTCATCATTTCCAGATAATACTTCCCAATCCAAAATAAAAATAAGAGACCCCTTCACCGATTCAGAATCTGTCATAACAGTGCATCATCAGCAATCATCAATCAAGAAGAGTGAAAAGCTGAAAGAGAGGGAAAACTACTCTAATTTTCACTGGCCTGTCTATGTCCTCTCTGCAGATTTCATCATAACAACTATCAACATTCCACTCTATGAGAAGTAAGTTTTTTTGTCAATCTCATCAATTAATATATTAACATTAATGACCGATTTTAATACTCCATTTATGCTATATTTTAATGTGCAATCCTCATGACAACCGTAGACAAAGTATTCAGAAGCACTACAAGAAATGTCAAAACTCTACTGGAACTTTATGTCAAATGTATACTCCGTTCACCAAAGGTTGAGCCGTCGGTTGGCCATGGAAATTTGGCATATTCCACTGTGTACATTAAAATTTTAGGTTGTGTTTTTTATTTTCTTGTCAGATTGATGTGCAATGTTGTCAATATTGCATAGAGTTTTCTGATAACTAGAAAGCTCGTAGGACAAGACGGGGTACATTTCACGTTATGGCAGTAAATACTGCCAACTGCAGATGAATAAACAAACGCCTACTATACGCTCAAACTTTCATGAAACTTTCATGAGCGACTATACGCTCGTTGCATAATTTACTATTGTGTTTGTTTCCTTCTTAATCTCTTCATTCTTAATTTTGTTCTTTACAGGAAAGGATACACAGTGAAAGGCCCGATACCACTGATGCCAAATAATTTCTTCCCGTATGACAAAAGAGCTTGTTCTGTCATTTGCCTAAATTCAATTCCTCAAGTTCTCTGCATAGGTAGTACTCACGGTGAAATTTATCATGGTGTAGTTTTGCCCATCGAAGAAAAAGAGGAGCAGGTAAACACCACAGAGCATTATGATCTGTAGTTTTTATTATCTTTTATTTCTGTCTCATTAAATTTTATATTCTCAACATTATGATTTTCGAGTTTTTTATTTTGTTTTATGTCTGTCTTAGTTCATATTTTCATCTTTCAGCAACAGGAACCTAAGCTCAATATTTCCTTATCGAATCAGAGCCCAGCTGACAGGGAAATCTACTTTTTCGAAGCTATAGACATAGAGTTTGGCCTTCTAACTGATCCTGATAACCAGGACGAAGGATATACTTGTCCAATCTTTCTACACAGAGATGAGTCCAGATGTGACAGATATTTTGCAACCCATTCTGCTGGAGTGCATTCTGTCACTGTTGGTTGTATGGAAGATTTGCAGAAATTTGTCTTGGAGGAGAGCTCTGGTAAGTTATAAGAAATTTTTTGGGCAGAAATTCTTATCATTCAGTATTTAATGAAATTTGTCATTACATTCATATCGCGATGTTGAAAAACAATAGAGCCTCTGCGGAAGACAAGATATATCGAATATGTATCAAAGGGTCTAAGAGATCATGCCCATCATTTCTTCAAAGATGGTGTGAGAATGCCTGCGCAAACTCAGTGAATTAGGAAACCGCAATAGAGTCTCCTTGGTTTGGATTCCTGGAGATTCAGGACAGACAGGACTTTCAGACATAAAACACCTCAAAAGTTTTTTCTAACTTAGAATACAAGATGAACACGAAGTCTCCTGGAGTTCAGCAAGAATATGCTGCACCACCCCACAGGATTCCTCACTTGTCACTGCCATGTCAGTCAGGAATCATGCTAAAATCTTCAAGAAATATATTCAGTAGTCGTGGATAAAGTATAGTATGCTACTCGCGTATAATGGCTGTTATTCACTCGGTAATTTGGGCCACTCGCCTACGGCCCGTGGCTTAAACTTCACCTCGCGAATTATAGCTTTCATTATACGCTGGTTGCATAATATACTATTATTGCCGAACTGGGGTGAAGTAAACAAGAGGTTAGATTTTGATTTCTACAATCTGAATATAATATAACATATTCGTAATTTTGCTTTTTTTGCTATAGCTATAATTACTCTGAAGCATAGAGATAGAATAGTATAGAGATAGAATAGTATAGAGTTGCTATCAATGAAATGAAAGTGGTATCAGATCCGTCATATTACTGCTATACGTCGAATTTTGACAATCATTGAATTTTTTCTGAAAATAGTGATTTTTGTACCTTTTTCAAGTTAAATTGAGATTTCTTGTGCTTAATAAACAATAATAAAATGGTATCGTGTGCTGTATGGCTTTCTACAAGCAGAGAAGGGACAGATAAGAAGAAAATTAGAGGAAAAACATATCACAGGTAGGGATGAGTACTGAACAGATCCGCATTCGAAATTTTTGCTAGTATGTCTTGGTAATCTGATATCTTTTAATATGTGCATATTATCGCCTGAAGAAAAATTGTTTATTTGATATTCAATTGACCTTATTTGAACAGGATTCCTAAAAACCCAACACGTCGTATTTTTTGGGTGAAATTCATAAACAGAACAAACTGGCAACTTAATTCAACCCTGAACTTTCAGCCATATTGGTCATATATAAGCCCCGCCCTGTGGTTCCATTTTTCCTTACACAATTGTATGTCATAGCGTCTCTTCTCTATTCTATCTCTATGCTCTGAAGCAACAATAAACTGCCACTAAATCAGTAAAATAATTCAGTTTATGAACGTCAAATCGAAACGAAAATGTAAACACGACGCATCAATTATTTAAACAGTAACGGAAAGATGTTGCCAAACTGACAGAATTGTCTATAGCAAACTCTAGCTGTTAGTACCTTAGTAGGGGATCCATAGACTAATTATCCCAACAGGGAATAAAGATACGGTACAAGTTCGCAACTCCTAATGTTGTTCGCGTTCATAAACAGATTCTACTTGGCTGCGTCAAGAAATGCGTAAAGGCATCTCTAGGTTTACTTTTCACTCTAGGCACAATAGACCACTAGGTCACTGTGTAGAATACCTCAAATGGATCTTGAATCTTGCCTCAATAAAATTCCCAAACTCATCTCTCATTGTTTATCTTTTCAGATGATGTGTTCAACATCCCAAGCAACATAGAATACCTTGTTTGCACAAAAACAAGCTCTACCAGAAACCATAATCCTGTAATTGGTTTCTCCATTAACTACAACCCTAATGCAACAGTGACTTTGTTAGCTAACGGTAATGTTGTAAGCTTGGCACTGATGAATGCAGCTATAATTCTTCCAAAATTAGAGAAATTGGTACTTGAAGATCCAGAGATTAGCGTACCATCAATGCAAGATGTGAGTATTTGCGCCATGTTGATGATATTCGATTAGTTACATATTGTTTTTTTTGCAGATGATGAAAATGCCCTTCAATCAACATATCTTGAAACTGCTCAAAACAGCTGAATCTCATCCCATTTTGAAATTGTCAAAGAATGAGGAACACTCTATGAAGGAGTGCCACGAGGTAAGAAATATTTTCTGGAAACATTTTTTTCCCGGAAGATGGATCGGACGTTTTGGTCCAATCTCGTGGCCGGCCCGTTCACCGGACTTGAATCCATTGGACTTTTTTTACTGGGAAGCAGTTAAAGAAAAAGTGTATTCAAAGGCAATCGAAAGCGAATTTGAACTACGGCAGCTACAATTTACCAAGTATTATACCATTTTGGAATCCTTACTAAATGCGCCAACTTTTGACAAAACATGCCAAACTTGCGTAGTACATTTTTTTTCAATACAGTCAGTTGAAACTAGGCAATTGTTTATTTTGAATTTTTTTCTGAGAAGTTAGCCCTATTTTTATGAAACCTAGAGCAGCTGGTATCAAATTTTTGATCACAGTTTAGGCAAGCACTATTCAGGGTTACACAGCAAAAAAAAAAAGTTGGAAAAAGTTGATATTTGTGGCAACAGGAGTGTAAAGACTGTCACAGGGTGTGGAATTTTGAGTGTTTTTTTAAATGCCTATTATTTTAAAATCATACAACTTAGATTTTTTTTTAACTTTTCTGACAACCAGCATTCCTTGCCTCTTCACCCGGTTCCGGGTTGACGTCAAGTTTTGGGACACCCTGTTTATGTATTATCGAGGTGGGTAGTCGCAGGATTGGTTTGAGATGGCGCCAGTAAGATTGAATTCTTACTAGTTGACTGCCAAAACTCATAATCTGATCTCGGATTACCTTGGGTCATTCAGAGTTCGCTGCACTGATGACTGCCAAAAACCCAGAAACAGCTGTCTGCAGATTCTCTGAGTGACTTAACCTCCATGCAGATTCCTTGGACGATATGCATGAATAGCACAGGAGTTTGAGTTTAATATTTGTTGATTTTATCGACAAATATAATGCTCTGTTCATTTGTTCTTATTCAAACGTCTTTGGCAGTTGCCACGAATCCTTCTGTTTAAGTTTCTATATAAATTTTGTGCATGATGTTTGTAAATACTATGCTCTTCACGAATCATGTCTACCATAATGTAGACTTTATTTCTATATACATAGTTTGTTTTCAACCATTCCATTTTGACACCTAAATACAGTCGAATTTTCAGTTGTTTCAGAGAACTGTCCTCATTTTCAAAGAGAAAATTAAATGCCATCAAGTTGCTAGAGAAGAAATTGAAAAACGAGCTACAGCCCTTTCTGTGTTCAAGCAATATCAAATGAAGGAATTGGAAAGCATGAATCGTGAAAAGAGAAGTTTGCAGGAAAAAGCTGAGAGCCTTGCCGAGAAGTATGAAGAAATCAAGGAACATCAGGAATTATTATTGAAGAGGTAAGGCAAAACATTATGGCAGTAAGGAATGCCACATCAACAAAATAAATCGTTTTTTTCCACTGTTGTGAATTAACTTTTTCTCATTTTCTCTCATCCAACGTTATGAGAAAAGTAACAAACAAATATTTCTTCATCAAAAATATTGAAAATTGAAATAGTGGAGAATATTCATCTCATTTTCAGAACAAAGATTGTTTATTTATCGAGAAACGGGCCAATAAGACTTTTGACAATGTGTCAAAATTCAATTTCCGAAAACAAACACTAAACATAATGATATACAAAATGTAAGCAGAGAATAATATTAATCCATTAAAATCAATCAATATTAAACTCATACTTCGGAGCTAATCTCGTTCTTGCTTAAAGTAAATACAACCAAGTGGTGTCAAACTCCAGGTTGATGAACACTAATAGGGCGAAATAGCTATCCACGGATGGTCTGTTTGATACCAATTCCTTGTATTTCATGGCTATGTTACTCGCTAAATCTCTTGTATAATAATATACAGGTTTGGAAATTCACATCTGAAACATACGATATACAATGCATCAGACAGAGAATTCTTCCGTCCAGTTGTACAGATGAATAGTCGAGACAATCACGTGCTGTAACACACTGAATTCCGTTGTCTTATTGCAATATTCTAGTCTTGTCTCTCTCTTATCGTTGAGAGGAGCGTAATTCATTCAGTATGGTAGGCAACAGTAAATACTTGAATTGAGTATTACGGGCAGCCTGACAAATTAAATAATTCTATACGTGTACTGCAGGTTCCCTACCATACTGCGATAAGAGAGAGACAAGACTAGGTTATTGCAATAAGTCAACGGAATTCATTCAGTTACAGCACGTGATTATCTCGACTATTCATCTGTGCAACTAGACGGAAGAATTCTCTGTCTGATGCATTGTATATCGTATGTTTTAGATGTGAATTTCCAAATCAGTACATATAATATTCCTTTCAGATGTGCCAAATTGCTTGTATTAATATCTATGAAGAAAGAAGTATTATCAGAAGCTGAAAATAACTATCTCAAGGATCTGAAAAATATGAGAGCTGACTGTGATAAGTACGATGGTGCCATAGACAAGCTCATTGTCAAGAAAAATTACCAGGAAACTCAGGTGAGGCAAACATTTCTCTTGATATGGTAGAAAAACATACAACAAGTGCCACATAATTTTTAATTAATCTTTAATTAATCTAATCTTATAACATTATTTGTTCTGTAATAATCAATGATTTCCATTCTTTATGTAGATGAGAAGCTGGAAGAAACAACAGCAGAGAAAATCTTATGCCATTAGTGAAACACATAAAAACACCATTAAGGATAATTTGGTAGATTCGTGAGTAATATTTAACATTTTCTGCATTTATTCATTTCAGTCATTGTATAAGGAAGGATAGTAGGCCAGCCCCCGTAGTAATTTGGTTTCACGCTTTCTTGAGCGCCATCTAGGTATATTTACCACGTTCTTGGTCTCCGACTATGCCGTGACGTGGCGACCCCTTCAAAATGGTTCTTATTTTTGTGAACTAAATATATTTGAGTAGATGTTGATACAGATTTCTGCATATTCTAGTAGGTTGCGCATCAACAAGCACATCTTTGATGCATTACATATAAAATGAAAGTAACACAGTGGCGTGTATTATGAAGTACATAAAAGAAAAATAATAAATCAATATCACTTTATTGGTATTCACATAATACATGATCACATTATACAAATAAAAAGTCTTTTTGACATAAAAATCTTTTTATGTCTATTAAAAAAAAATCATTTTATGGATTATAGTTACAAAAAAAAGAATCGAGGAAATTTTTGAACATCAGAAAAAATTACAAAATGGGGCTAACATACTTATTACTTTAAGCATTGTTTAGGGAGAAGATAGTTGGTTCTGTTTTTGCAACAATCACCATATTTATTCTTCGGCGGGAAACAACAGCAGAATCAACTTTCTAATTTGCATATTCCTTCAAATTCAGATTCATGTTTTGGCTAGAAGTTTCATTAAATTTTTATTTTTTCATTCACATACTCTGAATCAGAAAACCGTAATTGATTAAACGAAATGAGGCACTTAGCTAGACTCTGTAGAAGCTATTTTTCATCAATTTTATAAGCGAAAAATCAATTTCGATGGAATGATAATTTCAAATTTTAAGATGGAGTTCACAAGTTCGAAAAATGAGAAGAAAACGTAGAGAAAATGGAAATGAAATATTAAGCAATTTCAACTGTAATTTAAGTCAAGATGCCAAATTGCAGAGGAAGTACGTTTTTTTATTGATATGTAAATGAGCATATTGAAAAAATGACATTTTTCATTGTATTGCGAACGAAACAGACAAAATTGATATATTTTTCATTAATCGTGCGTTATTATCAATTCTTACTTCTATAAAAAACTCGATAAATTGACCATGAAATTCTGATGACAAAAAAATCATATGTCCTATTTCCTACTCAATATACATATAGTATAACATGGTATCATATGAGTTAATTTGGCATAAATAAAGTAAGAAAAGTTAATTGGTTCCCTCTTATTTAACATTTCCTTATAATGGGTGTTTTTTTAGAGGTTTGATTTTTTAATTAACAATAATTGTTTCTAGTGATAATCAATTTGTGTATTTGTTGCCAATACGTTTTTCCATTTCACAATTCACAAACTCACTTCAGAACAACGCTTGCAAGTTGTACAAATTTATTATGTATCCGTTCCCCGACCCGAATAGATAAAATAACGCTCGACTGATGTGGTAAGGGCGGTAGCAGATGGTTTTTATGACACAGCCGACTGGGCAAAACTGAAATAATCACAACTACCTGCTGTGGAGTTATGCACGAAAAAGATAAATATATGCAATCTTTTCAGAGACTTGGCAGCAATATTGAGAGAAATACCAAGGACTGAAACTTTTAACACACCTTCATCTTAATAAAATTATTAAGCTGTTCTTTGAAGTTCGATTTTTTGATCGTTGGACTCTTGGTAATTCAATATTTAAACGGTTCTTGGATTTCCCTTAAAACTAGATCGCTCGACATAAGTTGCTCAAGTTGAAAAATTAAATTAATTTCCCCGTTAAAAACCCTGAAGTATCTTCTGATTAAAGGAAAATATGAAAAAATTTTATTCGATGAACTCTCAAAATTATGCCACAATTATCAATTATGTTACACTTTATTGTTGTATCTTCTTCATAAAATAACAGCAATTACAATTTGTGCAAAAGCTGAAACCGCTCGCTGTACTTTCGGAAAATGGACAGAATATTCGGAAACCTCATAATTTCGCGAAATGGACCTGTGAGGTCTCCAAGTTCGTTCGATCACTTTCTTCGGAGATATGTGAAGTCATACGTCTACGAAGATAACCCACAGACATTGAAACAATTGGAAGACTACATTTGCCGCGTTATTGCTCGAAAAAGTGGTCGAAAATTGGACTTCATGCGTACGCTTCATTCGGGCCAGCCCCTATTCCCGAAATTAAACGAAATTCATTTTTAGGTTTTTTATTTCATTTTGAAGCTGTAGACCTCAAAAAACACCCTTTATTCAGCGCTATTAGAGTGTCATTCCTTGACCATCATTATGAAGACTTGATGAAACCTATGTTTATGTATAATAATAACCTGAACCAATAACGAATTATAGTAAGCTTGAAGTCGCTGGTTGAATCATAGTGTTCATGCTGCTGATGCATACAGTGAAAACAATGCCCACTTCATAGAAAATGAATAACTATATGACGATAGATCCCGAATACTGCAATCGCGAATTATGTGGAAACATCGTTTACAGTTTTTGGAGTTCAGATTCCATCATAAATTAGGCAAAGCATTTTGCAATCGTTGAAGAAAAGTTGACGACCTGTAGCATAATAGGTACCATATAAGAAAAAAATTCAAGAAACCCCTGAGAGTGTGCTTTTGAGCGTTCTTTGATTGGTGGATCAAATATCATCTCAAAATTTTGTACAGGACTTGAGATTGATACTAAATGAATAAATGCAAAATCTCTGCACGATCGGGGAAATATTCTGGATATGATTCAAAAACTGAAATATGTAAAAATTAGACGATTAAAAAAATTGATTTCTATGGTTCTGTTGATGCGATCATCTTGAAACCCCAGCATTTGCGAACGGATGTTGAGAAGACTGTTGTCTTCTCAACATTCGAAAATGACAGACATTTTGGCAAAACAATATGGTACTCGTTTAAGTAGAACTAGAGCTCTCAAAAACAAATAGTTGAAAATAGGACTAAGAATACAAGAAGTATGTTCTGTAAAACATACTGATGAGCCAACGTTGAAATAATGTTCTGTTATATATTTTGGAAAAAATAATTTTAATCAACTGACGTTTAGGTTTTTGAAGAATGAAGAATGAAATCAACTTAGTATATCGGGTGTCCCGAGGTGAGTGGCCTATTAGATTATTATGGAAACTATTGATGGTAAGGATTTCAAATTTTGTGGATCGATATAAAGACATGTAAGGTACATTTTTACAATAATTTCACATTTCCAGTGTTGCCGGATGTACGACAATTTGATAACAACTTTGTTATTTTAAATGAGACATCCGGTATTTCTATTTTTTTATGATACTCCATAAGATATTTGATCTATTCAGTCTTAATTTTTTTGTATATAATATTGAGCGAACTAGAGTCATTTTCGTAAGACGCAAATTTGATCTGAAATTTCGAAAAATAATTAATAGATAAAATATTTTATGGAGTATCATAAAAAATAGAAATACCCGATGTCCCATTTAAAATAACAACGTTGAATTTGCAATCTTCACTATCAATAGTTTTCATAATAATCTAATAGGGCACTCACCTTGGGACACTCGACATAGTTGGGCGGCATATGGGTGAAATCTAAACAGAACAAGGAACAATTTTGCTGACTTTGTTTTTCGAGTTATTGCTTTTCTACTCAATTGTGTTGAAGGATTGTAAGCTTCACATTATTTGTTGACTGTCTGGTTCTCAACTGACTTGACAAATTTTTACCAAATTTGTATATTTGAGTTCTTAGCAGCAAATCTAGAATATACTCTCTATGTTCCTTGCAAATATCATCTGCTGAGAACCATTCAGGAAGAAAATTTCGAATTTTCTCAAAAATTGTTTTCTTCAAAAATGACATAATGTTTTTATTCAAAATTTTTCCTACATCTTCGTTGAAAGAATTCAAAACCAATTCGGTGAATTTTTGCAACAAAGTTGTTGGTGTTTTTAAACCGCCCTCACATTTTATTTGATAATTTTTGAAGAATATCAATAACTGTTCTTCATTCTCCAAATTTATTTCTCCCTGTAAACTCAATTTGCAATTTTCACAAGCGAAACGATCCGAACATTTTTTTATTAAATAGCCTGCAAAATATAAAACAGAACATTTTTCCAATGTAACTTGCTCATCGAGTTGAAACCCAGAGAAATTATGAGAATCGCTGGAGCAATCATTTTCAGTGGATGGGCTCTCTTCATCCTGATTGAATACCGCTAGTAGTTCATCGTTGTTATTAACCAAAATGTTATCATCGTCGTCAGGTTGACTTCCAGCATTGGCACTCACAGAGGGTCTCATGAAATTAGTGACAATGCTGATTTTAAAAGCTGCCCTGAATGCACAAACACTGGGATTTCTGTTATAGCCCCCTCTCTGACGGTAAACGGAAAAAAGGTTCTCAAGAGGATCCTGAATCAATCTTCCTGTTAATAAAAATTTTGAACCTCCATTTTTTTCATCGGTTGCAAATTGCTTTACCGCATTTATGGTTAAAAGAAAACCATCAAAACTGTCTGGTCTGGTCAATTTAGCTTTTTTTCCAACCTTTTGCATTTTTTCCAATAATTCATAGCCTGAATTCAAAGCAGCTAAAACCTCTGGGTTGTCATCACTTAACGCACGATTGCAAGGTTTGGTTGAATACAAACGAGTACTATTCAGGGCATCGAATAAATTGTTCATGGTTTCTACAAAGTGCGCAGTATTTTCAGCTGTCGATGAGACTAGTTCGCCGGTTCTTAAACATGTCATTATGGCAGCATAAACACTATGGCTCAACAACTGAGTAGCCAATTTGACTTTCATTTTCTCAAATGAATTCGGGTTCAGATGTTTATCTGTTAATTTCAACAACGCTTTCCCGGTCTTACTCCTCCTATCGACTTCGTAAACTTTCTGAATATCTGAAAAGCTAATGTATTTTCCATCAAAAATAAAATCATTATTCAGAAAGTTATTCCGAATCGATTTTATAAGATGAGGAGTATCAAAGAAAGCGTAGTATTTTTTTCCATTTGAAAAGAAATAAGGTTTTGTTTTTTCCACTCCTAAATTTCTGAAAACTTTTTGATTTGTACTTGATAAATCACAAACTATGCCTATTGGCGCTAGTTTGGATTCATCCAGTTTTTCTAAAGCCTTCCTAATGATGAGCAATAATGATTCATACGATACCCCATTATCTGATACAAAGTAGGCAATAGGAATTTTCCATGAGCTGTAAATTCCTCTTATCATCAAAACAAGAGCTTGGCTTGCAGGAGATGGTTTTTTTCCAAATTCGCCAAGATCCTCAAAACCTTCGAACATATCCGTTTGCCTGTTATATTCAACACTTCTCTTTATGCTCATTTCATCAAACATAAGAATACACTTCCTTTCGTTTAGCATCATGGAATCAGCCTTCAATGCAAGGTTGACGAATATTTTTTTATTGAAACCTGGTTTGCAACTAAAGTTGCTGATCCACGACTTCAACGTTGAAATTGCCGGCAATTTCAATCCTTTTTGACGTAAAAACCGATACGTTTTAGCTCCCTTATAAAACAAAGTAAGGGCGGTTTTCTTCTCAGAAGGTAGCCAAGGACACTTCGCATTATGCCTCAATTGCATATTCACAAATGATTTGGCATAGCCTGATAAATCTGAATTTTCCACGTATTGCGCGTACCTCTTAACATATATAATTTTTTTTTATTGTTCTCAAGTGAACGTTGCGACTATGGAGAGTTTTTTTTAGTTTTCGCAATTCTGCCCTCAGCCGCTTATTTTCTTCTTCTATCATATGCAATTTTTTTTTAGTACTCACTGCATTCACTGGAAGAGTCTGTAAATGCTCTAACCAATCATCATCACCATTGTCACTTTCTGAAGTATCCAATACGCAGGGTAAATTATTCCCGACGTTGGTTTGTTTCCTTTCGTACGTTTTGGTGATCTTAGATTTCATTATGGGCGCTACTGGAAAATCCAAATTTTCCTCCTCTGACTCTGAACTTACATCGCTTTTGTATCGAAAGGGATCGGCATTGAGGGGTAACTTGCAGGAACGAGTAAACTTTTCATCGAAATGCTTACTGCAAATGAATTTTTTGCTCAATGTTTCTGGAGTATGATCTGCCAAGGACATATTACCTAAATTAATAAAAAATATCCATTTTATTGTATGTTTTTCGAAAGGAGTTGTTCAATAATAAATGTACGAGTATCTACCTACTGACTTAGATGAAAAGTTAATATTATTAGTACGAAAACTCTATGTGGAACAAATATTTATCCGGAAATTTCATTATGAAACGGATTGATAACATCGGCAAAGTCACTACTGAATGTAACAGAAATATAAAGAAATTAAGTTATAATAAATGTACGAAAGAGCTACCAAATTAGGAAAAGGGGAGAATTCCATTAAGAGACCCCCAAATTCTACAGTCGTTACTTGAATCTAAACTCTCAGTTTTCCTCAATTTTCTCAAAGCAAGTTGAATGTGTTTTTCGTCGAACTCAAAATAAATAATAACCCATTTTATTGCTCAATTTTCACTATTTTAAAACATGAAAAGTAATGAAACATAGAAATTCAATTTATATTCTGTGAAATGCATTTTTAATGCAAAATAAAAATGTAGTTCGATAAAAAATTTCATAACGCGGGGAAAAATCTTGTGATCCACTCGTTTATTAATTTAGAGATTATTTAACTAGTTGATTAATTGACTATAAGCGCACACGAAATTTGAATTCAATTGCAATAGTAATTTTTGTTATTAAAAATATTTCTTTTAACTCTGACTTCCACATAGGTATATCTTGGTAACGAAGCCGTTAGATAAGTTATTCTAAAAAAATCTGGGAAATACTTCTGGTTCAACTTGCTGATAAACGACGAACGTAAAAGCTTCAATTCGAAAAACATCCTTCATATATGATTTTTCTAAACAATTTGTGAATCTAGCAAATTATGCTAAAGCATTTCTGACTGTTACGTTCGTCATAACAAATTACAGTGAACAAATATTTCGAAAGTGGTTTCGCAAACTTTAACCATATTGTTCGTTTGTGAACAGTGAGGGTAATAAACTTAAAGGAAGAAGCGGTATTTAATTCTTTCATTAGGGTCACAAACAAGAATATCTAAAGTATTTTCTTTATTCGCCTTTCCTATAGTGGCATCCAGATGCTTGAATAATTAAAAGATTGAATGTGTTAATTTCTATCAAAGTGATGGTAGTTTTGGACGAGTTTGGTGAATAACGACAACCAGAACTCAAATTGCAGTCAAAATAGCATTAATTCAAAATAAGGGATGAAAGTATCTCAGAGGCCATTTATCTAACAATTAGTTAATCAATGTAATTTCCAAATTCACTAAAAAATATTTCCAAAAGTGGTTTTGAGAAAAGCACACCCATGTTACTCACTTTTTACCTGGAGGGGTAATAAACAACACGAGCACCGACAATAAAACTTGGTTAGCCTATTTTCTAGTCGCCTGGGTCATTGTATAAGAACAATACAATACAATGCTGGGTGTTCGAATAGTTACGCTTTTTCGATGAATACAGAAATGTAGATTGAATCTATTTATTTCCAGCTGTGAAATATTATAATTTTCATTTTGAAATTACCAGAGTTCAACTGGCAAATAAAAAAGTATAAGTTAATCTCCAAAAAAATCGAATTATTGAAGACATAAATTTTTGGGCAAGTTTCGTAATACACAACAAAGTACTGACCGTGCAGTGAAAAAAGATATAGTTCGCAAGAATTATATTTTCATCACTCTTATGTACAATTAATGAATACAATAAAATTAATTTTTTCCCCTATATGGATGTTCAGGTTTCGTGAGTGGATACCTTATGATAGCCGAGAAATATACCGAAAAAATTGCAGATAAATCGTTTATTGCGATATAAAGAACCTGTGTATCAAAGAGCACTGAATAAATAAATATATATGCCTTACCGGAAAGAATAATCCATCTTTTACATCTTTCTGCGTCCTTTGCTGGAAATCGGTACATTCTAATCGAAGCATCGATTCTTTTGCTGAGACCACAGTTGAAATAAACACACTTATTTCCTGCCATTTCTAGAATATGTTTGTATTTTAATTTTGATCGGAAATTCTGAAAGACAACAAATTGATTTTAAATATCTTTCGAAGTTTAACCGTAGTATCTTCTAAAAATTAGCAAGTTGAATGAATAAATGATTTGAACAGTAAGCTTACCTCAGGATAACTGTTATCAATTTCTGGAATATTAAATTGATGTAGGAATCGAAATGAAATCTTGTCTAACTCAAAATTCACGTCAAACACGATATGATACGTATTTCGCACAACTGATAGAAGTGTTCGGTCTGAACAGTATTTAAACTGATATATTTTATACAGGTAACACAAAGTGTACCGAAACTGAATGACGTTTTGGGTAAGCAAAAATTTCGACCATTGGAAGCGAATATGAATAATGTTTACCTAGAAAAGGTGTTTTACGATAGGGATTTCAGACAATTTTGAGAATACCTGGGCCCTAGATGAAGCTAATTTTTCAGCATCGCAGGTACATATCATGAAACTCGTGTATTTTGAATCGATATTTAATCTTCAGTATTACATATTGGAACTAATATTTTCGATATTATACCAACAAAATATACATGTATGTATAAATTATGTATTGATATCATGAAATCTCCTATAAGTTGATCATATCACATCAGGCCTAGAAAAAGTTGCCAGAATGGAACCCAAATAAAAACTACCTATCTACGTATTCGAAAACTTCCAAGAAAGATTAAGTGTTTCTGGAAACTTTCGAACATTTTTGACTTCATTTACTCAGTTTCATAAGTCTTTCAGATATTTGGATTTCGCATGTACCAACTCAATATGAAATATTCATATTGAACTCAAATCTTATTGATTCTTTAAAGCATTTATTATGAAAATATATCGAATTCACTACAGATTGAACCAAAACTTTAATAGAACGTTTGTAAACGTGGGACAGAATTATTAGCATAATTTCATATATAATTGTTAAGAGGAAGAAGAAAGATAATGTAATTGTTTTGTTATTTTGTATTCGGTATTATCATTGAGTTTAAAAATACCTAGAGGAACAACGCCTCTCAAGGAAATGAAGCCAAACTTCAACGCCGTAAAGTGGCGGTACATAGTAGGTACTCGAGGAACTAAAATCGGCCGGGACCGTCTGGTCCATTTTGTCAGCTACTCATTCACAGAAATCTGTAGGAATATACACTTCGTTGTAGTACTACAAAACACGGCCTTCCAAAAAAGGTCGTGTACGAATCATAGGCAGGGTCGGATTCGTCCTAATTCGTTACAAACGGTGTGAAAGGGAGATCATGTACTATATAATTCCTTAGTAACTGAATGATTCGAATTAAAATGAGAAATAAATCGAAAAATAACATTCTCACCAGGGAATTATGAAAACTGAAATGATTTTCCAAGAAATATATTATTCCAATACAGGTTATATTTTTGAAATAAGTAAGTACATTTTTATTTTTTGAGATGAATATGTGGTAATAAAAATCATAGTTATCATGGATAAACCGTTGCAAAAATCTTCTGAATGGTTCGGATAAGAAACAATTAGTCTTCTGCAAATTCTAGTGAGATTTTTCTGAAATGGTCGAAGCAAAAATTCAATTATTACAATATAAAATTTCAATCGTTCATTTCACTCACTTATGATCAATGAAATATTCGGCCAAATTTTTGTTGTTTGGTGACCTCCTAATTATTATATCATTCTAAAAAAAACTATGAAAAACCCATTCGGAACTAATAAAAATGAATGCCTATTTTATATAATGCTCGATTAGTAAATGTTCTGATTTCTTGAGGGTCCGTTATCCTCTCACCTCTGTTCATGTATATATGTGGATATATGCATAAAATAGAATTAAACTTGAAGAACTAGAGCAAATCAAACAGGCCATGAATAGAGAAGAAAAGGAGCGAATAGTTTTAAATTTCTATGCTGTCAAAAAGCCGACTTTAGGGTAGGTAAAATATTGGCATACCAATTCTACCTGTGTAACAAGTGCAATAAGCCAATTTTGAGAAGATAGTGTTCGAACTTTTAGTGTTTAATTCAAGGTGTTAAAAGTTTCAGATGTAAGTATCTGCATTGCTTCTTTCTTGTATTCTTTATCTGTTCAATTTTTATTTAATACCCCTTTCCGGACTTTCATTTTACAGGGTGAGTCGGGTGTAACGAACGAACGGACCAAACTTCAGGTGATTATTGTAAACGTGAATATAATTCAAAAAGCCCATGTTCTTATGCGATTCTCATTTGTTATTAAAATACAACGTGAATAGAAACAAATCAAATTTCTCACATTAACATGGTTTTAATTATAGCGCTGTTTTCCGGTTTCAACCTCAAACACATTCAAGTTCATCATCTACGAAGTTCTCTTGTTGGTTTTTAGCGTTTAACGATTTCAAACATTTCAATTTGAAAACAAATGAGTTTGGATGAAAACATATAAGTTTTTCGAATTATTTTCACGCGAAGAATACTCACCTGGGGGTAGGGTTGACAACCGTCCTTTATTTCAAAGGACAGTCCTTTATTCTGAACCTATGTCCTTTGCCCTTTTGAAAGGTGTCAAAGGACTGTTTACAATCCGAAAATATGAATAAAAACATTCAAGTAACCACAATATCACCAACGAAATTTCAAAAATTCCCATACACCATGATACGCTATCCAAAACATTGATAAATAAATTTAAAAAGCAAATTCTTCAGTTTATTTTTGAGTTGAGATGTTTAACATTATTAATCTATTTCATATTTGTTTTCAATGATTTTTTTTCAAATTTTTTTATAAAGTTTTCAGTTATCTCGGTTTATCTTAGAGAAACTAAGTAAACCAATTTTTACCAAAAAACCTGACCTACCCTAAAATATAACTCATATTTCAAAGCTTTTTATCGACCCATAAAATTTTCTTTTGCTAATCCTTTCCTCGTCCCCAGTTCTCGAATCGTTGATGTCCTTTATTCCAAAAGCTCGGAGTTCGCAACCCTACCTGAAGGGTTTGGTCTATTCCTCGTGACTCACCCCGTGTATGGTTATTGAAAACAGTTTTCTTAGATACTTGTCGTATTCTACGAAAATTTTATTTAATTTGCCGCCCCATCAAATTGCTTGCCCTGTCGGCAACCCTACAAAGATATAACAAAAGCTTTGCAAAAGTTTATACAGGTAAGCGGTATGCAGCAAGCGTAATAAAGATTGCAACTTCCGAGAACTTATTACTGGGAATTTTTCGATATTGTCGGAGGAAAAGGAAATCTTTCCTGTAATCACCAGAATGAAGGAATTCGCTTACTTCTTGCTTTAATTTTTTACTCAATAAAAAAATAAAAACAAGCATTTCGTATCAATGACGACGACGAAGATTTCATTGCAAATAGTAATGTAAACAAGATGACCAAAAACAAGATTCGAACAATAGCTCTATCCTTGTTCATGCGAGACAGTAGGCGGCATGCAACAAGGGTAATAAAAATTTATTGCGGCCTAGAGATAGGGAGAATTTATTCCGATGCCTTCTAGATTCTAGACGCATCGCTTCGTCCAAGTGCGCGTCAACCTTTAGAGTGTAATCTCATCTCATGAATAATTTCGAAAACCCATTGCATAATGAGTTCATACAACAAACAATAGAAGAATAGAACAACATAATTCAAATAAGACGATGCTTATTATTATGAATCTCGGGTTAACAGCCGAATTTTTAGAGCAGATATAAAATAATATTGTATTTTCATTTGGGTTTTCGGCATATTCTTGATTATAAAAGTTGTTACGAATGGCTAGAAAAAACAGAAACTTTATCTTTAAATACGTCTTGACACTAAATACGGGGTCTTCATAAATGATTGTAACATCGTAGGTAACTTTGGAATTTTTTCATCTTATCGTTTCTTACGCAAAGTCTACAAATCTTCGATTCCATTACAATCATATTATTCAAATTCTTTCGGGATGGCCAGCCCGAACTCACAGTATGTATCGTTTGTTTGAAACAAAGTTTACATTTTACATCAGAATATGAATATTTATAAAAGTCCAACGCCAACTGCGCTGTTATAATCATTTATAGAGACCCTGTATAAAATTGACGACTTAAAAATTTATTTATTTATTTAGTGTCTAGACCTATTTAATGATAAGAGTTTCTGTTTTTTCTTGCCATTTGTAACAACTTTCTAATCATCCTGATGAAGGTCCCGATATAAAGACCGAAATATAGATGTTGAGGAACAATAGTTGTTTGAATTGAATCAAGCCCTTCGCCGAAAACCCAAATAAAAATATAATATTATTTTATATCTGCTCTGAAAATTCGGCTGTTAACCCGAGATTCATAATAATATGCATCGTCTTATTTTGATGTTGTTCTATTGTTTGTTGTATGAACTCATTATGCAATGGGTTTTCGAAATAATTCATGAGATTAGATTACACTCTAAAGGTTGACGCGGACTTGGACGAAGCGATGCGTCGAGCAGGCATCGGAAGAAATTCTCCCTATCTCTAGGCCGCAAAAAATTTTTATTGTGCCTTCACACAGGAATACAAAAAAAGAAATTATTTAAAAACATTGATAATACGAAATGCTTATTTTTCTGTTTTGAACTCATTAAAAAAATCAAAGCATGTAGTAAGCGAATTCCTTCATTCTGATGATTTCAGGAAAAGTTTCCCTTTTCCTACGAAAACATCGAAATATTCCCAGTAATAAATTCTCGTAATAGTAGTTTGATAATGACGGCAAATCTTTAATAAAATAATATATATATTTATATTTCAAATATGTTACCATGGAGTTTGAAAATATTAATTTTTAAAATCAATGATGTTACGTAAAAGAGTCCACGACGAAAATTTGTCAGAAAGTGTCTTTTGTAGTTATCTATACTCAAGATTTTTTCATTTTAATTTGATGTGGTGGAACAAAATAGAAAAAAAATTTAAAAGTTTTGTTTTTGGGAATGCAATGACTATTCGTTGAAGGGAATTCATTTAAGTTCCTGAAACCTACCTTAAGCTTCCTGTGAGATATGATGGTTGAGAAGAGTTTTTTAACATTTTTTTTACGAGATCATTTCCAATTTCCAGAAAACATGTCTACAGTTAAATGCAGTTATGCTGGATGTTCCAAAAAGTTTTCGGAGAACAAATCTATGGCTTTTTTCAAATTTCCAGTCAAGGACGAGAGTCGTTGTCAAAAATGGATATTACATTGTGGGAATACAGAACTTTTAGGTAAATATGTGTTTGTCGTTTTTTGAAAAATTGGAAATCTTTTGTAGGTATTTGAAATATTTCAAAACTTTATATTCTCAATATTTACAGATTTGGAGCATCATAAATTGGAATACAGAAAATTATGCGCAGATCATTTCGATGATAATGCATTTTTTGATAAGAATTATCGCAAAAAATTATTGAAAACTGCGGTACCCTTACATTTTGAAGACGAACAAAATTTGATGGTAAGTTAATAATAATCGTGGATGGATGGTATTTAGTGGGAGCAAAATTTTCAAAAACTTGCCATTTTATATCTCAAACAGCTGCAATTTCTCATGATAATTCTTTGTAGGTTTGTCGTTCTGCTGAACCTCTAACATATCCTCCAGCGAAAAAAAAAATGGATACACGGAGTCCAGAACTGTGCACATCCAGTTCAAATGAGGATCTATCTCCGCTAGAAATAAAAATGACCAACGCACCAATTCTCGATGAAAGACCTCACTTGCGAAGGATGTCAGAAACTAAATTGAGACGGGCATTCAAGAAGGTTAATCTGGAAAATAAAAAACTTAGGACTCTGCTCAATAAAAAAAATTCCAAATGCCGCTACTACCAGCAAAAAATCCGCAGGTTGGAAGCAAAAAATTCCAGTCTTCATGAAGCTGGTCAATTGCAAAAAGCTTTGCACGGTTTATTCCCAAGTGTGAAGACACTGGTATATATGCAAATAAGGCATAGACCTAACACACCCTGGTCTATTGCCGAAAAAAAAATTAGTTTATGCATGTTTTATACGTCTCCTTCCTTGTATAATTACATGTTGAAAAAAATACGCTTGAATTTGCCATCTATAAATACACTGAGGAGCTGGATTCGCGTAATAGATTTGAAAACAGGCCTTAATACCGCGTTTTTGAAGAGACTTCGAATCAGAACAGACATCATGAGTGTGACGGAAAAACAATGTGTTTTACTCATGGATGAAATGTCTTTGAAGAAATGTGTCGAATATGATGAAAAATTAGATTTGTTTGAGGGTTTTCAAGATTTTGCAGAAGAAGGTGGAAGATCCCCAAAGGAAGCAACCCATGCCATTGTATTTATGGTTAGAGGATTGTACAATAATTGGTCCGTCCCATTAGGCTACTACTTGTCATCAGGATCAATAGCAGCAAGACAATTAAATTATGCCTGGAAAGGTGTCTCGTGGAAATAGAAAAATTGGGCCTCACAACTAAGGTCATAGTTTGTGATCAAGGATCAAACAATAGATCTGTATATTCCATGTATGGAGTATCCCATGATAGGCCCTACTTTTTCTTTAACGAGAAGAAAATTTTTGCGATTTACGACCCCCCTCATCTTATAAAGAATGTAAGAAATTCACTGCTGAAAAGGGATATTCTAGTCAAGGGTGAAAATGTTTCTTGGAGGGACATAAGAGAAACATACGAAATCGACTCCAAGAATTCTCTTTCTCGTACTCTCTTGAAGATAACGGAAAGCCACATCGTTCCCAACGCATTTCAGAAAATGAAGGTTAAATTGGCTACGCAGATTTTCAGTCGAACTTTCTATTCGGCTATGAGAACTAGTATAGCAACTGGTGAGCTGAGGTCCAAAAGTGCCAATTCAACCGCTCAGTTCATTCTGAAAATGAATGATCTCTTCGATTGCCTCAATTCAAATGGCAAATTTGAGGCAAATTATCTTCGTAGACCTCTATCCGAGAAAAACCTTTTAGCAGTGAAAACTCTGACGGAATCAATAGATTTCATTAGGTCTTGGTCAGTAGAGAAAAATATTCCCTATTGTTTCAACGGTTTCATACAAACCGTCAGCGGCATCCTCCAATTGTGGGAGGAGACGAAGGAAACAAATCCGTATCTTATTACGAGTCGACTCAACCAGGACCCAATCGAGAATTTATTCTCTAAAATCAGGCAGCGCAGGGGTTATGATCCTAACCCCTCGGCTAGATGCTTCAGGTTTGGGTTGCAGACGGTCATGACTGGTTGTCTGGAAAAACTTTCCGACAAATCTAACTGCCAAGACGACCATGATTCAGATCTTCTTACAGCGGGGGAGTCTGATTGCAAAAACGTAGGGCCCAGTGATGAGGTTGATCGAACAGATCCGACTACACTAAAGTCTTCTGCTGATTCGGACAATAGTGAGCTTTGTGAGGATGAGGAGTATATTGAACCCCAAAATACCCTAGAATCCAATTCAATTGCTTATTTCGCAGGGTATCTGATGAGGAACATCACTAAAAAATACGGATGCGAAAACTGCGAAAAGCACTCCTCATTGATGATTTGGATCAACTAGGGAATGATGGGGTTTATATAAACAATCGAAATTATGGCGGGGAGCGTATACATCTGAAAATTCCCTCAACAGATTTCAGAAGATAATAAGAAAAGCGCTGCTGATTATTGAGAAAGTTATGATCACAAAATCAGAGAAGATGGGGATACAAAGATGTCTTCTAGATAAAATAACAAAAAATAGACACATAAACAATTGGATCTCCCAGTTCAATGGAGAATGTGAACAGCACAGGAGTCATCTATTGAGACAGTTAATAAGAGTGAAGCTCTACAGAAGACCAAAAAAAAAACAAAAGGAATCTTGCAACAAAAGAATTCCCCTGCGAATAAAAAATTGAAAGTTTTGAAAAATGCATAAACAAATTATACCTATTCATATACTGGTTAATAAATAGAACTTTACCTAATTGTCGTTTTCATTGCATTCAAAAAATAGGTAAGCTAATATAAAAACGTTTGCACACGTCGATTCGAATTTCTAGATGCGCATTTAAAAAAAAATTATATAGGGAGTGTCCTTTTTTCAGTTGAAAAATTCTACCAATTGAGATAAAATTATTTCAGATCCTAATATCATAGTTTCCGGTCGTGAAAGCCCTAAACTATATAATAACTCTCGTTTTCTCCAATTTGATAATGATTAAGTACATTATCTATTGATTTTGGAAAATAAATTTGAAAAGTCGACAATAATTACCTATAAATATTTGAATTTTGTTTTCTTGGTTTCATTGAATATTTTCAGGGTAACCAAATTCTGAGAATGTAAATGGTACCTATGTTGATCAATTCCACAATAACTATTTTTTCCGTCGGTTGCTATTTTAATGTGCAATCCTCATGGGAACCGTACACAAAGTATTCAGAAGCACTAACAGAAATGTCAAAACACTACTAGAACATAAAAATTTATATTTGTCAAATGTATGTCTTGTGCAAACCTTGAATTAAAGCGTGAGCGGAGCTCACTCTTTAAAATATCTTGACTATTAGTCACTGTCTTTAATAACCTAGTTGATTAAATAACTATAAACTGATTGTCAGAACACATCGAGAATGAGAATTTGTATAACAATCAAACCCTCAAATTTTTATGATTATTACTTTCGAACGTCCAGTCAAGTATTGTGATAAAATACTGAACAAGCCACATTTCCTCACGCCGGTCCTGATCGTCATCAAATTGCTGCCCAGACCGCTTAGGTATTGAGGGTAGTCTACCCTCTACGCTTAGGAAATAGTGCTTTATAGTTCAGCCTCGCACCGCTAGATGCGAGAGCAAAACATTTCGATTCTCTGATCCTCATCTGCGCCCCTATGAACACAGGAAGGTACTACAACCGAAGGCGGCTTCAAATAAATGAAGGGGGTTGTTCCTCTAGGTATTTTTAAACTCAATGGTATTATCGAAATTACCGGCGAATTACTGGAACGAAAAAATCAGAATATCGCAAACTCTGAAAAAAGTATTAGGGTAGTCATAATCAACTAAAAAGTAGCCCAACTTGAAAACACGCCACTGGCCGTCTTTTCTCCTGTTTTTGGCGACATCTACATTCATTGTAAGTGCCATCTATTATTTAGTAGCCGACGCTAATGGAACTTTTGAATCTGTACGCTTCAATCTACGACATTACCAACTGCACTTAGCTAAGACATGCCGAGGACACCCGCTCTTTTGCGCCACCTATCGGCGTTATCTGGGGTGTGAAACTAAAATCCCGTATGGTTGACCTACTATCCTTTCTTATACAATGTTTCAGTATACAGTGCAATGCCATAAATTTATATTTTTCTCGTATAGTCCGTTCACGAAAGTTTGAGCGCATAGTAGGCGTTTGTTTATTTATCCGAAGATGGCAGTATTTGCTGTCATAACGTAAAATAAAGTCAACGTTGTCGAATGTACCCGGCCTCGTCCGACGAGCTTCCGAGTTATCAGAGAACTCTATTTTATATTGACAATATGGCGTATCAATCTGACAAGAAAACAAACAACATAACCTGAAATTTCAATATACACAGTAGAATATGCCAAATTGTCATGTCCAACCGACGGCTCAACCTTTCGTGAACGAACTATAGATTTTTTAATTGTTCACATTAGTTTCCTTTCATGTATTGTTTTTAATATTTTTGTAATTTTTAATTACAGATCCAGGAGAATCAACGAAATGATAGAAGAAATTAAAGCAATCAAGAAACAACTACGTTTGAACTAGAATTTATGAAATAATGTTTTGTTCTTAATAAATGAATTGTGTTTTTCTTTTAATTCATTCGTTTTTGCATCTCTTGACACCTTCATTTTGTTTGTTGAAAGTATGTGACTTGTTTATTCAAGTTTAATGTTTTCAAATCTATTCAATGGTTATTAATCAATATTTTGTGTATTCTCATGATTGCAGATTGTTAAGGAGGGTTACATTTATCTGTATCTTTCATCAGAGCTTTGATGAAAGCCATTTACTGCGAAGACTGCAAGGAGGCTGAAACAGCGTTTGTCCTGTAATTCTCCTGTCCAAGGCAGCCTTTGCGAAAGTTCACAATGGTGAGGTATTCTGTAACTTAGTGAACAGGAGTGGCCTCAAAATAAGAAGTAAACATAGAGATGCTCCTACGCGTGAATAGTACTGCATTGTTATCAACCAAGCTCTAGAGTGAAATGGAGGGCACTTTACAGCGGAACTGGGGTGAAGTGAACAATAGGTTAGATTCTTATTTCTACAATATCTGAATATAATACGACATTTTCGTAATTTTGCCATAGCTACAATCACTGGAATACCCTTAAACAACAATAAACTGCCTCTAATTCAGTTTAAAAACGTCAAATCGAAACTAAAATGTTAACACGTCGCATAGAATAATTAAATAGTAACAGAACAATGTTGCCGAACTGACCAAATTGTCTATAGCAGACTCTAGCTGTAAATACCATAGTAGGGAAGCCGTAGACTAATTCATTATCCCAATACGGAATAAAGATACGGGAAAAGTTCGCAACGCCGAATTTTGTTCGCGTTCATAAACAGATTCTACTTGGCTGCGTCAACAAATGCGTGAAGGCATCTCTATTTTTACTTTGAGGGAGTGTTTTTCTTTTCCCCACAGAATCTACACCAGTGGCGGCTCGTGAGATTTCAATCAGAGGAGGCCCAAGACCACGCAACCAACAAAATAATTTATTTCGAACTGGGCTTCCTGTCAGCCACTGGCATGTATTATACCATTCTACGCAAAACGAACGATTATGAACAGAATTAATAATTAAATTTAACATTGCTGATCGAGGTGTCTTAATTACTTGAGTTATGAAAATTTTATCATCGTAAGGCATTTTACTGAATTTATTATTCAAAATAAAATCTACAGGATCTTGCGTTCACTACTTGCATTATTATTCTCACTTCTTCTTTCCGTTTCCATCTTTCTTGCTGAAATATTGGAATCTTATCTACATACTTTCCCGAAAAATGTAACAAAACTACAAACCGCACGCTAAGAGGATTAATACTTCGTTAATAAAAAGGGAGGAAATCAAAACAACAGCTGATCTCCATCCACGATCGCCGGGGTTGATTCGGGCCGATCGGACGTTCAGTTTCGGCCAAGCTCGTTCGCCTAGAAGCGAAAAGAAGGCTGCGGAGCTGGGCCTCCGGACACGTGATCTACAGCTTGAATTTTGAGTGGATCCCGCACCGTTCACTTGAAAAAAAAATTAGTTACAGGCTAACTAATCTCGACTCTTGGAGGCGAGCCTCCTTTGCTAAGGTTTGCCTGCTATACGTATTGTGTGTTGCGGATAATGTATGAATGTTTTAGATCGCCGAGTAATGAACAAATGTTTATTAATCTGAGATTTGGATAGTAGATAGAATGATGGAAATAATACAGATATAGAAAGGTAATTGTTTTTCATTTGAACTTGAATTTAAAATTGAATATAATGCAGTGAAATTAAGGGAGGCCCTGCCTCCCCTGAGGAGCCGCCACTGATCTACACCCGTCAGTTTCTCTTGAGCCAATTCTCATTATAGGCTTTCTTAGGCGACAAGGTCGTGTTATAAAGCCAGTGAGGAGGCGTAACTAATTTTTACTAACATCCAAATACTTTTTGGACCTTGCATTGATTCTCTTCCAGGTTCTTCCTTCTCCGAAAACTCTTTCCTATAGGCAAATCAAGCTAAGGTATACGCCCTCTGGTGAAGATCTGAGTAACCTTTAATATCGACACAATTCTTTCATTTTGCATTGTGTTGTGATTTATGTGAATATTATCAATAATTATATTTCTTTGAAATACACTGCGCAAAAAAAATTAACGCACACTTTGATAATCTCTACATTGACTTTATACGAGTAACTTATTTTTTATGTTCTCTCGGGAAGATTTTGAACGAAACAAGACACATTAAATGGAAAAAAATTCAGGATTTTACCGAATCTTATGTGAAAGAAGAGAAATAAACAATTTTCAAAATACTGGAATGCTGATAAGTGATTTAATACTTGATATTTCCACCCCTTGCGTTAATTGCAGCGCGGCAACGACGGTTCATACTCAAAATGAGTGATCTTAAAATGTTCTGATCTAATCCTTCCCAGATTTCTCTGAGTTGGATTCCTAAGTCATTAAGAGTAGCTGGATGATTTTCTGAACTTCTCAGCCTTCTATTGAGGTTGTCCCAAACCTGTTCAATCGGATTGAGATTTGGACTTCTTGCTGGCCATTCCATTCGAGAGACTTCAACCTCTTCAAGGTACTCCTGAACGATGCGCGCACGATGGGGTCTGGCATTATCGTCCATAAAAATGAAATTTTCACCAATTTATGGGCAAATGACACTACATGCTCTTCAAGAATGTTCCTTATATACCTATCAGCATTCAAAGCTCCATTATCAACGACCACCAGGTCTGTGCGAGCAGTCAAAGATATTCCACCCCATAGCATAATCGATCCTCCCCCGAAACCAGTAGTATTCGGAAATTGCACTGAGCATATCTTTCATGTGGACGTCTGTCTACAAGGGAACGTCGATCACAATGATAGAGGCAGAATCTAGACTCATTTGTGAAGAGAACTCTTTCCCAATCAGCCTCTTCCCAATGGATATGCTCTCTCGCAAAATACAAACGCGCCCTTCGATGGGCTGGGGTAAGAGCTGGGCCTCTTGCCGCGACACGAGGCCTTAAATTATATTCTCTGAGGCAATTTCTTATTGTCTGAGTGCTAATTTGCACCCCATGAGTTTGCTCAAGCTGATTTTGAAGGAGGCGAGCGGTTGCAAACCGTTGTCTCAACGAAGAAACTCTCAAGTAACTTTCTTGAATGGCAGTTGTTACCCGTGGTCTACCCTGTCCTGGTCTTCGGACATTCATACCTGTCTCCCTGAATTGCTGCAACATTCTGGACACACTTGTATGGGAAACTCCAAACCTTTCTGCAATTGTTGTGTATGTCCACCCTTCTCGCAAAACTACCGCTTGGGCACATTCCTCTTGGGTCAAATTGCGTGTTTCGCGTTGCATAGCGATCGAGTGTAGAAAATCAAACGAAAGAAAAACTATTGATCACTAGAATTGATCGAGAACAACTGATTTCAGAATGAAGCCAATACATTCAAAATCTGATAATCTCATCTTTTTTTATTCCTGCTGGGAAAAAACATCTGTATTGAAGAAAATCGTTGAAAGTGGATAACATATGCATGCATAATTCTGATAAAAATAATTATCATTGAGAACACCTTCAGTTGTAGAATAAATTTGAGATTTCCATAATGTGCGTTAATTTTTTTGCGCAGTGTATTATCGATTTTGATTTTGAGGTTCTCACCTCCATATTGCAAATTCAAATGAATAGTTTCAATGTCTAGGTATAGACAATAAAGAATAAATCTTCCATCTTCATAAAAATATTTATTATCTCAAAACTGTAAAAAATTATCAACTTACAAATACAAATACACTTTATATCAAAGAAGGACATTCAAATATTCACTCATATCAGAATCCAGCGTTGATCATTGTATCAGCGGTCCCCAAAAGTATTTACTGATCCTGTTTTCGTCTTCTGTTACGAAAAAGTCTCTGCCGAGCTTGACGAACTCCTTCATGGTTATTTTACCATCACCATTGGAATCGATGGTCCTGAACGCTAATATAGCATCCTTTTCTGGAAGTCCTAGACATTGGAAGAAGAGTTTGTACTCGTCCAGAGAAATCGTACCCGATTGGTCCTTATCTATTGCCTGCAAAATATTTGATATTTGAACATGAAAATTCGAAATAACAATTTTCACATGAAGAGGGATATAATGTTAACAGTGAGGTTTTTCAGTGGTAGACTTGAAAAATTTAAGAAATTTCCTGAGCAGGTGCTTTTAAGCGCTCTTTCATTTCGTGTAGGACTTTAGATTCAATTTCCAATAAGAGGTGTTATTTTGAATAGCCCGCTATTTCGGTAGATGTCACGTTTGAAGCTGTCATTTTTTGACATTTGACAAGTAGAAACTATGCCATTATTAAAAGTGGAACGTTACACGATTCAAGATCGTCATGAAGCACCTTGTCGGACCGCAATAAAGAAATTGGTGACAAGTTAGTGATGTGAAGAAAAAAACCGTCGCACGTCGCTCAAGAACAGCTGAGAATATTGCTGCTGTAGCCGAAAGTGGAGCAACAATTACGGTGAATGGATTGCGCTATCGAGAGATGATTAATGATTTTTTATGCCCGAAATTGGATAGTATTGATCTGGACAACGTTTACCCTCAACAAGACGGATCTACGTGCCACACAAGCAACAAAACCATTGATCTTTTGCGGGAAAAAGTTTCCGGACCGTGTTATCTCTCGAAGAGGTGATCACAATTGGCCACCGGGATCTTGTGATTTAACATCTTGCGACTTCTTCCTTTGGGGCCACATGAAAGGGAAGGTTTACGCCAATAGCCCAGCGTCGACTCCAGACCTCAAAAATGGAATTCGTGAGCCTATCGAGGACATAGGGCAGCCATTTTGCGATTTGGTTATGGAAAATTCCATTGAAAGAATATGGTCCTGTAAGCGTGGTCGTGGTGGTCATTTGCCTGATGTTATTTTCCACTTTTAACGGCAAAGCTTCTTCTTCAGAATGAAATAAACATCCGATAATTTATATTAGAAATGGAATTTTTCTTTGAATATCGAAATAACACCTCTTATTGGAAAACCCTCTATATGAATGCAAAATCTCAGCACGATCGGAATTATCTACTGGAAATTAGTCAGAAAATAAAATATGTTAATAATCGATAATTGAAAATAATAAATTCATGGTTCACAAAATATATTTCACTTGAATCGGATTGTTATGGAAATATACAATGTTCCAATTGAATTTTTTATGGTTCTGTTAACACTATAGCCACAAAAAATCAAAATAGAAAACATGAACTGGAGTTAGTGTGGGATGAAATAAAATTTATTAATTGTCATGAGTTTTTAAGGGATACTTGAGAAGCTATAGGGGGGGAGGGAGTAGCTGCCCTCCCCTGGGGACGTCCATGTATATTTTGCGTTATGATAGAATAATTTCCAACAACTCACCCTAAAAATGTAAGGAATGAAAGAATGAGCTCTTCTAACCAATTCCTTATCGTTCAGAACATGATGCATATATTCTATATAGTCTTCTACGGTAATCAGAGTGTATGGACTTATCTCACCCCATCTTTTGACCCACCATTGCTGAAAAAAATTTAAATATCATTGAAAACATAATATAAAAACTTGAAAAATTATGGAAGTTAAATTCAAGAAGAATGTGAATAAATTCGAGAATCAATTCAATTTAAATACAGTGGAACTTCCCTATAACGAAAGCGCTAAATCCGCAAAAAATATTCGTTATAGAGAAATTTCGTTATACAGAAAATTTAGTTCTATAGTTGGCAATGTCGCGGTCGACTTCACTGATAAATTTAAGTTCATCATTCAAACTTAAGCACTGCCTTTAAGACATTTTCGCACAACTTTCATACTAGCGTAATGGTTAGATTGGAACCAAACAGCCAGGGGTGTATTTAAAACTTTTTCAGAAGGATCTCTCTGCCCGCCGTAATGATTTAGTTTAAGGTCGGGATTTATTAAGTACGTCCGAAAAAATTTCGAGAAAAACCCTCCCTTTTACCCTTTGAATATTTCTTTATAGAGAGAATTTACTTCGTTTTAGAGGGTGTTTTTAACATAGAATTTGGATTCAAGGTGCAACATCTTCTACGAAATTCGTTATACAGACGTCCGTTATAGAAAAGTTCCACTGTACATTATTATGATTGATGATAAACCAATTGGTTTTAAGATATGATTACCTTGATGATATCCTTGACTTCGTTTATATGGTCAGTGCTTATATTTCCTAAAGCAATAAATCTTTCCATAAGTAATTCCATATCGTGGAAAGATATAACCCCATCTTTGTTGACATCTATGATATTGTGGAATGTCCGTATTTTTCTTCGGTAAAATTCGGATTCACCCTGGAATATTAGAAATAAATTGAAATATTTCTCCAAGGAATAATCTAATTGTTTATCATAAAATGATTTCAAAGAAGTCACACCTCGCCAAAATTTTTGGACACCTTTAGTTTGTCGAAATTCATATACAGTGCGAGTCCAAATTATGGAACAAATTCATTTCCCCAGAAGAAAATATTTGACAACAAAATCTTGAAACAGGTCAATTTTTGTTTCACTTTTACCAAATTTTATTCATTTTTGAAGGATTTTTGTTGCACCCTGTACCATCCCCATCTACCCTCTAAATTTTTATCTTCTGAGGAAATGACTTTGTTCCATAATTTTGACGCACATGTCAAATGAGTATATCTTGTGCAAAATAGGACTGTATTTCAATCAAAAATTTATTCTCAATTTATAATAAGGGCGACGAAAAAATCTTGTAGCAACTCTTTTATTATTCTAGCTACTAATAATGGTCTCGAACTATTATTTTATATTGTTAAAATATCTTGACCATTAGTCGCTGTCTTTATTAACCTTAATTGAAACTAATTTCAACATATTTGGATGAATGTGAAATAAATGGAGATTGAAGTTACAAAAAAACAACCATAGTGAACAGTCTCTTTTACAATTTACTAGGGGAGCTCCATGAATTTTGAAGATGTCTGTATAGTCCGTTCACGAAAGGTTGAGCCATCGGTTGGCCATATTCCACTGTGTATATTAACATTTTAGGTTATGTTGTTTATTCTCTTGTCAGATTGATACGCAATGTTGTCAATATTGCATAGATTTCTCTGATAACTCGCAAGCTCGTCCGGGTACATTCGGCAACGTTGACTTTATTTTACGTTATGACAGCAAATACTGCCAACTTAAGATAAATAAACAAACGCCCACTATGCGCTCAAACTTTCGTGGACGGACTATAGGTACAATAGGTAGGTATTTAATTTAATGTCTTACCCTATGTCCAAGTTTAGGCAAATCACTGTCAGATTCTGATTCAGTTGAAAATTCACTACCTTGTTTTGGCCTTGTGCGCTTGCTGTATTCTCTGGCAAATGTTGCATGGTTAACTTTTGGAACCTCTTCAAGTAGAGAAGAACATCGGCATGGTTTGAACTGTTGAAAAATAATACAATAGAAATAAATCGAGATCAATACAATAAATTACACATATGTTCCTATGACCGTTATTCTCCACCCTTAGTGATATATTGGAACGAAATACTGAATAGGATTAATTTGAGATCTTTTTATTATTATTCAAATATAATCTAAATAAACGCTTGAATAATATTATATTGAACCTTCAAAATTTAGCATTCAATTATTCTTCTCAAGAAGATTTGTATGTTAATCATCTCGAATTCTAGCGTAGTGAGTGGAAGTTATATTTCATTTATATTCTGAAATTTTTCCCATTGAAAATGTTCTACCTATTTGGAATTATTATGAATGGTACTCATGTGGTTGAAATGAAATGAAACGTCATGATCCGCTATCAAAAATTGTTTGTCAATCATGAGAAACTTCTTCATCAATATTAGAGTTAAGACTCTCTTTCGATGAGTAGAATATTTTATTACTTCCATATTCAAGCCGACAGGATTTATTTTGGAAGGACAACATCCTATTACGAAATCACTGAGTTAAAAATAATCAAACTTATACCTAGTATTATGAGGTCAAGGTCTTCTTTGTTTATTATTTACTACAATGAACCTTGGTAATCCAGTCATCAACACATACTTTGACCACTGAATTTTTGTATTCTCTATTTTTAAAAAGACGACATGGTAATCATTATTTTTGCATTTTTCCTCAACTGTATATAATAGTGTTGAAATAATGTTCAAAAAAATTATAAATTGGGGTTAAAAGTATATGAATCTTTAAGAATTGACAATTGGTGAAGAATTTGCAATTATTGATGAGGTTTAAGTTATAGACACGAAAAATAATAATGGCAATTTCTCAATTTTAAATTTTGTTAGAATAGAATTTCGTTCTTCAAAAATATTCAGGGTGTTTCATAATATCTGCGCAAGATTTCAGGATGTTACAGCAGAATAATATAACAGAAGTGTTTTTTGAGCGCCCGTTCTCCTTAAACGAGTGCTATATCGTTTTGCCCAAATGTCTGTAATTTTCGAATTTTGAGCCGAAAATGGCCTCAAACGATAGGGTTCTACTCCCTGATGACAAATTCGTGGTCAAACTAAATTCTGTCCGTGGGGCCGTCCGTCCGGCGGTTACCACAATAACTTTCGAAGGGATTGTCCTAGAGACTTCAGATTATCAGGGTGAGTTCGGTTCCCAATACAAATGGCTCGGTTAAGTTCGTTAACCAGCCAAATCGTTCAGGGTGTCCATAGAATGTGGCCATTCAACATTTTTGTTCTCCAATATCTCAAACAAATGAAACCAATCGAAATGAAATTCTGCGGTCACATGGAAGGTGCTCATAATAAGCCTCATGCAAACTTGTGTAACCATAGTGTTAACAGAACCATGGAAAATTCAATTGGAATGTTGAAAAGTAGAATCTTTATATTTCCATAACAAGGCATCCGATTCTAGTGAAATAAATTATGTAAATGAAGATTTTTATATTGAATGTTCATGCAAAATTTCAAGAGAATCGCATTATGTGAACCATAGAATTTATTATTTTTTAATTATTGATTTTTCACATATTTCATTTTTGAATAATTTCCAGAATATAATTCCGATCGTGCTGAGATTTTGCATTCATATACTCAACATGAATCATTGAGGTAATAGCATTATTGCTCACCAATGAACGAGCGCTCAAATGCACCTGCTCGGGGCTTTTCATAATTTTTTTTATTAATAAAATAGAATGTAAAAATATGGATTGTGCTGAAATTTAAGAATATTATAAGCACTTCTCTACTTTGAATATCTGAGGGATTGAAAGTGCCATTTTTGTTGCCCAAAGAAAGAATAAAATTATTCTTTTATTCCCTGAAGTACCGGGTTTTTCACTATAATTTGACCCCCCCTTTAACTTTGTTACTGAAGGAGATACAAAAAAAATGTTTCGTATAAAAGTTTCACGATATCAACTGAGGTTTTTTGATATGAGTCTAGAAACTGAAATATATACAGGGTGACCAACATATTGATGGCCACTTCATTTTTTCAAATGGAACACCCTGTATATTTTTCCATATTTGGTTAGCTCTTTTTTCCCTGATTTCGAATATGTAACATATGTTGGTCTATCTTTTTTATTCTGAGCACCACAGAGTTTCAAATTTCAATAACCATCTGGCATAGCGTTTTGGAAGTTTGTGAATATTTAAGTGGCCAATTTGACCTTTGGATTGGTAATGGCGCACCCATTTTATGGCCACCAAATAGTCCCGATTTAACACCGTTGGACACGTTTTTATAGCCGTTCCCGAAGGAAAAAATTTACTTCAGCAATAATGACAATCAATGAAAGCGGAGAATAATATTAATGATATAAAATCAACCAATATTGAACCCATAATTCGGAACTAATCCCGTCAACGCACAAAGCATAATGATAATATTGTAATGATTAGAAAAAAATTTTGAAGCTTTAATTTCTGACTTGAATCAGAGCCATAATAATGCTATCAAAAATAGTCTAAATAACTTGAGACAACTTTATGAACTATGTGTATCGTATAAAGGTGGTCATTTGAGTAATTTCTTTAATTGATGTTATTCTTACCATACTACCATAGTTTATCATTTTTCATTGGTTAAGTAATTGTTAAGTTTTCATTCTAAAATAATACTTTTAAGTAGATTGTTTGGATATAAAGAATTTCGTAGGTATTTCACATATTTTTTTATTCGGTGTCATCATTTCAAAACATACGCATTTATATTCCAGATCAGGAGGAAATAGCCTATCAAAAAAGGAAGCATATACAGGACAGGGTGTCCCATTTGAAAAAATATAGTTGCATACAATGTTGTTCACCCTGTATATCTTCCCATTGACGTCATTATAACTCCAAAAATGAGCATTTTCAGTAAACGCACTCTGCCACTTGTATAGTATATAACATTACTAGCAAGGTAAAAGGGTTTTTACTGGCGAATGGAGGATATAATTGACGAGCCGCAGGCGAGTCAGTTACCTCCTTGAGCCAGTAAAACCCGTTACCTTGCGTGTATTGTTTTATATTTTATTTGTTTCTCATTTGTAAAAAGGTTAGATAAATTCCAAAAAAATCTCAATAATTGTGTTAAATTTTTTGACATTTCTAAAAATTTGATTATTTATGATTATTTATGACATCGGAAAATTATGACAACTATCAGTGGCTTTACGATGAAGGAAGTCCTTCGAGAATATTTGCTCATTTCTGACGAAAAAGGCCAGATCCAAATGAAACAAGGTATGAATATCGTTTTTTTAATACTTTTATAACGTTTATTACTAAAAATATTTGTTCCAGGAACGATGAAATTAAAAGTACGTGACAACTGTCAGTGAGTTCACAGGTCAAAAAACCTCTAGGATATTTGCAATTTTGAGAAGTAAAACAAATAGATACGAATAAAACAAGGTACGAATATCGTTTTTAAATAGTTTGAGAACGTTTATTGAGAAATACATTTGTTCCAGGAACTCTGAAATTAGAAGGATGAATGAAATTAGAAGCAAGTACTTGACAACTGTCAATGTAAATAATACTACTAACTTGTAAAAATTTTGCAAGTCAACTGTCAGTTTTACAAGTTAGTGACTGGATAAAATAAACTTTCTTGATTAATATTGTGTTTTTGGAAACTGACGTTTACAAATGAGAAACAAATAAAAATTATTACAGATCTTGGCAGGTGGTTCTTAAAATTTGAAACTCTGTGGTTCTCAGAATAAAAGAGATAGACCAACATATGTTACATATTCGAAATCAGGGGAAAAAGAGCTAGCCAAACATGGAAAAATATACAGGGTGTTCCATTTGAAAAAATGAAGTTGCCATCAATATGTTGGCCACCCTGTATATATTTCAGTTTCTGGACTCATATCAAAAAACTTCAGCTGATTTCGTGACTTTTATACGAAACATTTTTTTGTATCTCCTTCAGTAACAAAGTTAAACGGGGGGTTAAATTATAGTGAAAAACCCGGTACATAAAAAAAATATTCGAAAAAATAGCTCATGTTTTTCAACATAATAAAGTTGATTTTTATCGAAAACGGTCGATTTCAGAGCCAGTAGTATCTTTTTTGCGTAGAAAACTTTTGCGGTTCAAATAGGCGGCTTAAAAACCATGCATCTTCATTGGCGTAGAAATTTGGGGGAAAACACACATACAAAAAATTTCATTCGACATCGAAGAAATTAAAATTTTCGGAATATATAATAGAAATCCAAGCAAGTAAGCATGAGGAAGAAAAGCTCTGTATGTGGAAAAACAGGAGTCCAAAACCTCATTTATTGAATTTTCGTTTTCAGTTTAGGACCACTAATTAATTGACTATCTCGAAATAAACTGTTATCAAACCGCCAGATCTGACAAACAAAATAAAATTCGGATAATGGTATACTTTTATCAAGGAAATCCAGAAATGGGTCAACGAGATAATAAACGCATGAGTGGAACCATCCATTGGAACAAAAGTTCATGGAGTACATCTGAAAGCTCACGTAGGCCACGTCGGAAAGAACTAAAATTAATTAGATAGTCTTAATTATCATTCAAATTCATCGGATACAGCTGACAAGGACAATAGGCTAAGATGATGGAGTGAAAGTAAAGATCGTGATATCTGATATCTTGAAGTTGAGGACTCTCGTGGGCCTAAGACATCATATGCGTGAGTATATACAGGGTGTCTCAGAATAAGGTATCATAAATTCGGGATCTTAATCCTCAGATGATTTTATGACATTAAGTTTCTATTGACTATGGGTCTTCGACGCGTTGTTTCTGAGATACGGGGGGTTGAAATTAAAAGAAAAAATTGGTTTTTCGAAAATATTTTCGACACCGTATACGATTTTTCTGTGCGTTTTGATAGGTTATGGGTAGGCAACGAAACACATTTTTTTTCAATTCGAAATTATGTTCAACTTTCACCAGTGGCCTCCGTACATACTTCTGTCCTAATAAATTCATGGAAAAAAATTGTACGCCAATGACTTTTTTCAATTGAAATTGAAATATGTGAAAAATATAACTTTAAAAAAATAAATTCATTCACACAGTAAATTTCACTTGAATCGGATATATTGTTATGGAAATATAGAGATTTTTCATTTCAACATTCCAATTGAATATTCTATGGTTCTGTTTACACCATGGCTACAAAATTCGGCATGAGGCTTATTATGAACATCTTGCATGTGGCCGCAAAATTTCGATTGGTTTAGTTTTGTCTGAAATATTGAGGAACAAAAATTTTAAATGGCCATATTTTATTGATATTTTGCATGAACATTCAGTATATCAGTTTTCATTCACATAATGAGTTTCGCCTGAATCGGATATTCTGTTATGGAAATATATAGATAAAGATTCTTATTTTCAATATTCCAATTGAATATTCTATGGTTCTGTTAACACTATGGCCACGAAATTCTGCATGAGAATTCAGTATATCAGTTTACATTCACAAAATAAATTTTCTTGAATCGGACATTCTGTTATATGGAAATATAAAGATTCCTCCTTTCAATATTCACATTGAATTTTCTATGGTTCTGTTTCTTCTTATGGAAATATAAAGTTTCCAATTTAATTTTCTAAGGTTGCATTTGGCCGTAACATTTCATTTCGATTGGTTTCGTTTTTTTCCGAGATATTGAGGAACAAAAATTTTGAATGGCCATATTTTATGGAACACCCTGTACGATTTGGCTGGTTAACGAACTTAACCGAGCCATTTGGGACCCGAACTCATCCTGAAAATTTCAAGTCTCTAGGACAATCCCTTCGAAAGTTATTGTGCTAACGGACGGCCGGACGACCCCACGGACAGAATTGAATTTGACCACGAATTCATCATCAGGGAGTCTAACCCTATCGTTTGAGACCATTTTCGGCTCAAAATTCGAAAATTACAGACATTTGGGCAAAACGATATAGCACTCGTTTAAGTAGAACAAGCGCTCAAAAAAAGAGTTTTAATTCGTACTCATAATCCAACCAAATGCAAAAAAATCGTTTCTAATTTAATTAGATTAATTACTAATTATTTTGCATAAACACTAATCTCATATTCATTCGGACTTTTGAATAATTATTCATATATAGAAAACAACAATAAATCAATGCGAATTTATTATTTGTTCAATTTCGGCAGATAATGGTAATGTTTATTTTGAATTATTTTTGGAAAAAGACCTTTGCACCATTATTATTATATAAGTAAATTGGTTATAATTATTAGATGCACTGAACATCTGTAGAAATCCAAAAAATGAAATCATTTTGTCTAGGGTGCAATATTAAAGAAAATAAATGATAATTTTTATAGGTACCTACATGGTTTATGAATCTGTGAAATAATTAGTTAATTGATTTCTTCAATTTATAGATAAAAAAAATGCATTTACTTGATGGTTGAATATTTGAAAACAGCGTTTTTTAGTTAAGTACCTAAAGCTGAAATTAATATTTCTTATACAAAGGTATTTTAGAAATTCTCACCTTATTGATAGAAAATTCCCTATTCACAATGAAAGAAGCATTACTGAAAGCCACCTCCTTATCAAAAATCTTCCTAGAAAGCCTAACACCATTTCTAAATACCGTAAACGCCATTATTACACGTTGCAGTATAAAATCTTAAAAAAAAAGGAAGCAACGTATCTGCGGGTAGAAATTTCGAAAGTTTCTGCCCTGATGAAGACAACCGCGATATCAGAAATCGGTAACAATAAATTTTATGGTAGGAGCGGATACAAGAAGCACACAAACGTATTTCGACGATTCTATAGTGAACACTTTATCTTATACACATAAAAAATGTAAACAACACCACCACTTCTGTTGCAGTTCGAGTTGACTGCTAGGTACTTTCTCATCTGGTTCCTAACAAAGATAGGACCGATTTTGGTCGAATTAAAAATTATGATAGCTGGTAGGTGGTAGGGAATAGGAATAGAGGTTTAGAAATTGATGGATTTGGGTCGAACCAGTTCTTGGCCCTATGAAGTAGGTCGTAGCGTGCATGGAAAGGTGCAATGCACTTTACAGCTGCCAAATGATGATGAATAAAAAAATTTCACGTCCAATGTCAATAATCGAATTATTTTTGAAACTGTTGAGTATTATTTCAAAAAGGTTTTTAGGCTTATCCGTGGCGAATAAAACGAGGTATTATTGGTCCTAAACAGACATCGATAAGTCAAGTAATATCGATTAGAGCTTAGGGAAAATAAAAAAAATTCACGTCAAATGTTATTGATCGAATTATTTCTGAAACTGTTGATCATAAGAAAATTATTTCATAAATGTTTTGTAGGCTTATCTGTGACGAATAAAACGAGGTACTTTTGGTCCTAAACATACATCGACAAGCAGAATAATTTCTATTGAAACTTGGGGAAAATAAAGAATTTTCACGTCCGATGTTATTAATCGAAATATTTCTGAAACTGTTTATCATATAAAAATTAATTCAGAAAGTTTTTGTAGGCTTGTCTGTGACGAATAAAAGGAAGAATTATCGGTCCTAAACGGATATCGACAAGCCGAGTAATTTCGATTAGAACTTAGGGAAATAAAAAATTTTCACGTCAAATGTAATTAATAGAATTATTTCTGAAACTGTTGATCATATGAAAATAATTTCAGAAAGTTTTTGTAAACTTCTATGTGACGAATAAAATGAGGTATTAATGGTCCTAAACGGACATCGATAAGCCGAGTAATTCCGATAAGAACTTGTGGAAAATTAAAAATTTTCACGTCCAATGTTATGGATCGAATTATTTCTGAAACTGTTGATCATACAAGAATAATTTCAGAAAGGTTTTGTAGGCGCATCTGTGGCGAATAAAACGAGGTATTATTTGTCCTAAACGGATATCGAGAAGCCTAGTAATTTCGAATGGAACTTAGGGAAAATGAAAAAATTTCACGTCAAATGTTATTAATCGAATTTTTTCTGAAACTGTTGATCGTATGAAAATTAATTCAAAAAGGTTTCGTAGGCTTATCTGTGACGAATAAAACGAGATATTATTGGTCCTAAACGGACATCGATAAGCCGAGTAATTTCGATTAAAACTTAGGGAAAATGAAAAAATTTCACGTCAAATGTTATCAATCGAATTTTTTTTCTGAAACTGTCGATCGTATGAAAATTAATTCAAAAAGGTTTCGTAGGCTTATCTGTGACGAATAAAACGAGATATTATTGGTCCTAAACGGACATCGAGAAGTCGAGTTATTTCGATTAGAACTTAGGAAAATTAAAAATTTTCACGTTCAATGTTATTGATCGAAATATCTCTAAAACTCTGGATCATATGAAAATTATTTCAGGAAGGTTTTGTAGGCTTATCTGTGACGAATAAAACGAGGTATTAATGGTCCTAAACAGACATCAAGAAGCCAAGTAATTCCGATTAGAACCCAATTATGAAATTGAGGTTTGGTATTTCATGATATACAGCTAGCTCCAATAAAATAATGGGAGGAGCATTCAAAAGTTTAAATTGGAGATGCAATGAAACAAAAATGGTTTTAAAATGTTGCCAAATTTATTTTTTTGTTGTGAAGAACAGGGTGGTCAGAATGGGTGATCCCTCAACTTCATTTTTTCAACCCTGAAAAGCAGATAAAAATTTGAGAAAATCCCTGAGCAGATGCTTTTGTGCGCTCATTCATTCGTGGAGCAACAATTCTATTAGCTCAAAATTTTGTATAAGACTTGAGTTTCATGTTAAGTAAATGAATGCAAAATCTCAGCACGATCGGAATTATATTTCATGAATTATTCAAGAATTGAAATATGTAAGAGATCAATAATAAAAAAATAAATTTTATGGTTTTGATGATGCGATCCTCTTGAAATTTTGCATGAACATTCAGTATATCAATCTTCATTCACAAAATAATCTAATTCGAGTCGGATATCTCGTTATGGAAATATAGAGTTTTTTTGCAATATTCCAATTGAATTTTTTATGGTTCTGGTAACACTATGACCACAAAATTCAGCTTAAAGGCTTACTATGAGTAGCATATTTGATGGAACACCCTATACGATTTGACTGATTAACGAACTCCATTGCGGCATTTGGGAATCGAACTAACCCTGAAAATCTCAAGTCTCTAGGAAAATCCCTTCAAAAGTTATCACAGACCACGAATTCGTCATCAGGGAGTCGAACCCTATCGTTTGAGACCTTTTTCGGCTCAAAATTCGAAAATTTCAGGCATCTAAGCAAAACGATATAGCACTAGCTCGTTTAAGTAGAAAGAGCGCTCAAAAATTATAATAAGTTTTATTCATTGAAGTGGGTTTGCGCAAATGCGCAAGCCGTTCAAACTTCAAAGAGAGCATTTTTTCAACGGCCTAGAAAGATGATGAATAATAGCCCAACTCTATTTTTTTTCAAATTGAAAAAATCTCAAATCATTTCGAGATATTGGCAGAAAAATTAACCGTCTTTATTTCACTCCTTTGTTTATAAGTACGTGGAACTTCCCTATAGAACGCGAAAGCGCTAAATCCGCGAAAAAATCGTTATAAAGAAATTTCGTTATAAAGAAAATATATTTCTATAGTCGACAATATCGTGGTCGACCTCACTGATAAATTTAAGTTTATCATTCAAACTTAAGCACTTGCATTTAGACATTTTCGCACAGCTTTTCACACTAGCGTAATGGTTATATTGAAACCAAACAGCCAGAGATATATTTAAAACTGTTTCAGAAGGATCTCTCTGCCCGTCGTAATGATTAAGGTCGGGATTTATTACGTATACGTCTGGAAAAATTTTGGAAAAAACCCACCCTTATACCTTCTTACCAATACCCATTCAAAGAGTGATGTTCTTGGAATATTTCGTTATAGCATTGAGTTTAAAAATATAGTATTGACATATTGAGTATTTTTAAACTCAATGGTTATAGAGAGAATTAACTTCGTTTTAGAGGGTGTTTTTAACATGGAATTTTGATTCAAGGTGAAACGTCTTGTACGAAATTCGTTATACAAGGAAATTCGTTTTACAGACGTTCGTTATAGGGAAGTTCCACTGTATATATTGTATTTTATGCGATTGTCCCTTTGAATTCCTAATAAAACTATCTGCATGCCCTTTTGAATCGAATGACACCTAGATAATAATTTTCGGAGAATACAAAAAATTTTGACCTGAAAGGACTTGTTGCGTGTATTCAGAGAAGCAGTTCGTGTTTTATGCCATGCACACATCTTTAACAATACATATTCAGGCAAATCAAAGGTCGAATTAAACAGACATCAAACAAAATCATGAACAGTAAGTTTTATAGACCAAACCGCTTATCTCTTAATGCTCTTGAAACATTGCTATCAAAAACAACTGTAACCAATCCTACCCTCATTTGTTGTCTGTCACATTTATATTGATAAGGTCATTCAACTGTGTAATTCAAACTTTCGTGCACTATGTCACTGATTCTGTCGGTACCAACAAAGTTATCACTATCAGGAAGTTGACCCTCAAAATTTGTGTTGCGGTGTACATAACAATCAGAAAGTTTTGTTGATTCTGTTTGTATTGATCTAAATAAGGGTTTTCCAATAAGAGGTGTTATTTTGATATTCAAAGAAAAATACCATTTTAAATATAAATGATCGGATGTTTATTTCATTATAAAGAAGAAGCTATGCCGTTAATAGTGGAAAATAACATCCAGGCAAATGACCACCACGACCACGCTTACAGGACCATATCCTTTTAATGAAAGTTTCCATAACCAAATCGCAAAATGGCTGCCCTATGTCCTCGATAGCATCAGGAATTACATCTTTGAGGTCTTGAATCGACGCTGGGCTATTGGCGTAGACCTTCTCTTTCACGTGGCCCCAAAGGAAGAAGTCGCAAGGTGTTAAATCACAAGATTTCGGTGGCCATTTGTGATCATCCCTTCAAGAGATAGCACGGTCCGGAAACTTTTCCTGCAAAAGATCAATGGTTTCGTTGCTTATGTGGCACATAGTGCCGTCTTGTTGAAAGTAAACTTTGTCCAGTAATGTAATGACGTTTGTGGAATGCCTGATTCCAAAGAACGATGAGGAATGGACAAACCTGGGTTTTCTTCAACACTTCCGGCTACTGCAGCAATATTCTCGGCTGGTCTTGAGCGACGTGCACGGGTTTTATTCTTCACAACACTAACTTGTCTCAACAGCTCGAATTTTTCTACCAATTTCTCTATTGCGGTCTGTCAAGGTGCTTCACGACGACCTAAAAATGTTCGAGTTTTACGAACCGTCTCTGCCAAATTTTTACCATTTTTATAGTGAATTTTAATAATTTCCAAGAGTGTATCGTTCCATTTTTATTAATGCCGTAGTTTCTGCTTATCAAATGTCAAAAAATTACAGCTTCAAACGTGACATCTACCGAAATAGCGGGCTATTCAAAAGAACACCTCCTATTGGAAAACCTTTTAGCAAAGTGCTCTTTCGATGAGATTTGGGAAACTCTGATTTTTTTGGAACGTCTGCAAATATAAAATAGATCTCAACATCAAAATGTATTATTTTAATAACTTCATATAGGCCGCTTCTCAATGATAAGATCAAAATTACGGGGCGATTCTTGGAGAAATTTTAAGTGGAAAACTGCTGTTGTACGTATGTCTTGAAGCCTTGAAGGTGCTAAAATTTTAGATGAAGGGTAGTAATATTTCCACAAATTTTTTTCCATAATCACAATAATGCTATTGCAGATATTTTTTGAGAATTTTGAAAAAAAATTTCATGAGAGAAAAATTCTCTGTCGTAAAATATTTTTATTATTTTTACTAGTGACATTGATTTTTGTCGAATAACGCTGAATTGAAACGATTTTTATTTTTTTCGAGCGAAAATACGCTTCTGACAAAATAAATCTGACTTAACTTTTTGGAAACGAAAATCGATGAGAATTTCCTTATGATTAGTTTTGATTTGAGAAAGAGCAATAACATTTTTTCCCCAAAAATATTGTAAAGCCCATCCAGAGACGCCACAGGTTAAAATAACATAAATATTAACTTCATATAGGACACTCCTTCATGATGATATCAAATTAACTTCTTTAGAAATGTTAAGCAGAAAACTGCATGTGTAGGTACGTATGTCGTAAACGTGTAAAAGTTTTAGATAAAGGGTGGTAATACAGTAAAACTTCCCTATAACGAACGTCTGTATAACAAATTTCTCTGTATAACGAATTTCGTACCTTGAATCCTAATTCCATGTTGAAAACACCCTCTTAAACGAAGTGAATTCTCTCTATAACGAATTATTCAAAGAAAATCACTCTTTGAATGGGTATTGGTAGGAAGGTATAAGAGTGGGTTTTTTTCGAAATTTTTCCGGACGTAGGTACGTAATAAATCCCGACCTTAAACTAAATCATTACGGCGGGCAGAGAGATCTTTCTGAAACAGTTTTAAATACACCCCTGGCTGTTTAGTTTCAATCTAGTCATTACGCTAGTATGAAAGTTGTGCGAAAATGTCTAAAAGGAAGTGCTTAAGTTTGAATGATAAACTTAAATTTATCAGTGAAGTTGACTGCGACATTGCCGACTATAGGAACACATTTTCTGTATAACGAAATATTTTATAATAATAACGATTTTTTTTGCGGATTTAGCGCTTTCGTTATAGGGAAGTTCCACAATTCCACAAAATTTTTTTTTCAAAATCACAATGATGATATTACAGATATTTTTTGGAAATTTGGAAAAAAAAAATTGTATGTAGAAACATTTTCTGCCATGAAACAATATTATTATTTCTACTAGTTGCATTGATTTTCATAAAATAATGCTGCATTAAAACGATTTTTATTTTTTTCAAGCGAAAAATACCCATCTGACAAAATCAATGAGGATTTCCATATGATTATCAGTTTAAATTTGGGAAAGAGCCATATCATTTTCCCCCAAAAATATTCTTAAGTCCATCTAGCTAGAGACGCCACTGGTAAAATAATAAAAATTTTTGTACATCAGAAAATGAATATGCAGTACGTGAACATGTAGATAATACATTTTTCATAACTATATCTGCTTTAGTAGGTATTATAGGGCTCAAAAAAAATTATTTTAGCATATGTCATATTGAGAAACATCCTGCATAATATGTATATCATCAAATGGAAACAACTATACAGCGTGCCACAAAAGTAACGTAATAACTAGTCAATAATTCTTGTACGAAGAATTGTTAAGGAAAATCCTCGCACCTTTCGATTTTTAATTTCAAAGGCAATTTTCCTATGCTTTTTGAGCGCTCGTTGTACCGAGTACTTATATCGTTTTGCCCAAATGTCTGTAATTTTCGAATTTTCAGCAGAAAATGGTCTCAAACGACTGCCTGATGACGAATTCGTGGTCAAATTTAATTCTGTCCGTGATGCTGTGGACCGTCTGACTGGTAAGCACGATAACTTTCGCAGGGATTGTCCTAGAGACTTGAGTTTGGTTCCTAAATGGCGCAGTTGAGTTAGTTTACCTGCCAAATAGTACAGGGTGTTTCATAAAATATGGCCATTTAAAATTTTTGTTCCTCAATATCTCAGACAAAACGAAACCAATTGAAATGAAATTTCGCGGCCACATGTAACATGCCCATAGTAAGCCTCATGCAAAATTTTGTGACCATAGTGTTTACAGAACCATAGAAAAATCAATTGGAATATTGAAAAGAAAAACCTTTATGTTTCCATAACAAGATATCCGATTCGAGTGAAATTTATTTTGTGAATGAAGATTTATATACTGAATGTTCATGCGAAAGTTCAAGAGGATCGCATCATCTGAACTATAGAATTATTTTTTTTATTATTATTAATTTTTTACATGTTTCATTTTTTGCATAATTTCCAGAATATAATTCCGATCGTGCTCAGATTCATATACTCAGCATGAATATTGTAATACAATGTATACAAAATTTTGAGGTAATAGCATTATTGTTTCACCGATGAACGAGCGCTCAAAAGCACCTGCTCAGGGATCTTCTTGAATTTTTTCTATTAGTTTCAATTTTTCCATTCAAAAAGGTTCTATCACATGATCGCCCCCAAAAATAATATGATAATGATTTAAATATCAAGATGAAAATAATCCCATGATGGATAAATATTATTAATTAAATACATTTAGGATTTGGAGAATCATAAACATTTAAAAATTACTTCAAGAAGAAATAATTTCAATGGAACAAAAAACAGTTAACAAGAATTAATAGTTTCAATTGAAAACAAATGAACAGACCACAATACCAGGTTTGATTTCTAATGGATTACAACTTAAACATACTCATGCTGTAAAACAATGAAAATCATCACCATGTAAGTAAAATTTATGGTAGTACCATTGAAAGATAATCTGATCCGTTTCAAATGAAAAAATATTAATTTGATTCTTTCAATCATATTATTCAAAACAGAATAACATTTGACTAATTTTCTCAGATAACAATTCTGAATGGTCCTACTCAAAAATTAAGTCTTTATATGAAATGTTTCATATTTTGACATCAAAAGAAAAAATCACATTTTTCAGCATATCCTATAATTTAATTTCCTTCCAAATTACAATATCTCCATTCATTCATATGAATACACAAAAAAATTCAATAAATGCAACTCTCTCAATTCCATATCGAATATATACAGCTGGGATATATCTTTCTTAAAAATATAATTCGATTCGACTGAATCACTTCAACGATTTCATCTAAAATTAATAATATACAAATAAAATCAGAATAACATGAGAGCTCAACTCCTTATAACCTATACATATAAAAATATGGAAAATTAATCTCTTAAATCTTCTTATATTCAATTCTCTCCACTTTTACATCATCGCCGACAAGTTGATAGACGTAGGTGACAACAGTTGTGTTCTGGATGTCCATCAGCACAAAAGAAGGAATGATATTACTGAAAAAAAAAGGAATTGAAATCTTGCATTCAACGATTTATCAAAACTTTGTATGGATACATTAAAGTACTAGTCCATGGGCCAGCGCCTGTTTTTCATAATGATTACTAACAAACTGAATATTTGTGAGTAGCTTTATTTTGACGAGACACCCAACTTTTTCCTCTATCAAAATTCTCGATAGTGAAGGCTAATACAGTATGGAGGCGTCAAAAGTGTTAAATGGGCGAATGATCAAATTTTATTACTAACAGCTAGTTTATAAATTAAATCTTGAAACAATTTTATTACAAATTGAAAACAATAATTGTCCTACAAAAATGATGATTCTATCAAAGTGTCTCCCACTCCCAATATGTATCAACAACTAGGTTTAAAAAAATTATTACTAACAGGCTGATTTTTTCACTGTTGCTTAGCAAATATTTCCTTTATGAACTGGTCACATTGTCCTACAAATTGAGTTGTACGTTTTTTCAGTCCTACCTCAGAAATTGTACCACAGAACCCACAATTGAAAATGATAACTAACAATTGACAATTTCCGAGCAAAGGACTGGAAAAACGTACCGCTCAATTTGTAGGACAATGTAACCAATTCATAAAGGAAATATTTGCTAAGCAACGGTGAAAAAATCAGCCGGTTAGTAATAATTTTTTAGACCTAGTTGTTGATAAATGTTTGGAGTGGGGGACACTTTGATAGAATCATCATTTTTGTAGGACAATTATTGTTTTCAATTTGTAATAAAATTATTTCTAGATTTAATTTATAAAGTAGCTGTTAGTAATAAAATTTGAACATTCGCCCATTTAACACTTTTGACGCCTCCATATTGTATTAGCCCTCGCTATCGGGAATTTTCGTAGAGGAAAAAGTTGGGCACTATGAAAAACAGGCGCTGGCCCATGGACTATACGATGATCTATGGCAAATGCATTTTTACATTTTCATTTCCACTATTGGAAAAAATTAGATAAAAGATTTTTTCTGAGAGTGAGATGTAAACATAGAGATGCTCCTAAAGTGTGAATAGTACTGCATTGAAATCAACCAAGCTCTAAGGTGAGATGGAGAGCACTTTACTGCCACACTGGGGTGAAGTAAACAATAGGTTAGATTTTCATTTCTACAACTTACTGCCACCAAATCAGTAAAATAATTCAGTTTATGAAGGTAAATTCGAAACGAAAATTTTAACTAAACATAAACAGAGCGATATTGCCAAACTGACAGAATTGTCTACAACTCTACAGCAATACGGAATGAATATACGGCACAAGTTCGCAACGCCGAATGTTGTTCGCGTTCATAAACAGATTCTACTTGGCTGCGTCAACAAATGAGTGAAGGCATCTCTAGGTTTACTTTTTACTCTGAGAATTTTTCAGTCAACCTCAAAATAAAATGTGTGTTTAATTTATACGAAGTTAAACAATAATGATCTATATTAATGTTCCATTTAGGCTATTTTAATGTGCCATTCACATGGGCAAACTAATACAAAGTATTCAGAAGAAATACGAGTAATGTCACAACTCTACTGGAACATTTATATTATGTCAAATGTATCTCTTATGAGTCTTATGCCAAATAAAAATTCATTTCAATCAAAAATTTATACTAAATTCATAATGCAGTTGAAGGAAAAATCTTGTAATCAACTCGTTTATAAATTCAGCGATTAATAAACTTTTGATTGAATATAAAACTTTATTCTTCTACGTATGATTGAAACGGCAAAAACCAAATTATATATCTGGAAATAAATCAATAAGTATGAAAAGAACATTAAAATTAGCTCTTCCAACATGTTTTGAATGAAGAACATAAGATTAAATAAAATTAAGACTTCGAAATACAAAGAGAAAAACATGAAAATTTTAAGAAAGCAGCTCCTATGTCAATTGCTGACTTGTCATTTTAAAGTGTAGAAATCTAAAACTGTTTAAACTGATAAAAGTTGTTTTCTGGAATTTCTAAGTTCTTCCTGGGCGAAATATTGATTAGTAAAGATGAAAAAGATGGAAATATCCCAAATATTAATGCAATACACTTTCAATTATTAAAAATTTCACGTCAGCAACAGTATTATCTTTACATACTTGTCTAAAGCATTATAGGCTCCTGTAGCAGATCCTGGATTGATGTAGAATTTATTTTCATGTTCGTAGGCTTCAAATTTGTGTGTATGGCCAGATATCAAGATATCTACATCTAACTGTCTTTGCATAACAGCTAACGACTCTGGATCACCCCAAGGTACAACCTGATGTCCATGCGTAAGCCCTATCCGAAATTGTCCAACAGCTACTACTTTTTGTTCTGGATAATTCAAATTCTGAAAAAATTCAGAATTATTACGATATCAAGATATAACGATACCAATAACTCACATCATCAAAATCTCCTCTTACTATGTGTACATCACTAGCCAAAGTTTTCAAATAATCGTAGGATTCCTTGGTGCATAAGTTGCCTGTGCATAATATATGTTGTATCCTTCCAGGCGCTAATAGTTTTTTGAATTTGAATGGTAAACTATTACACCTATGTGGAATATGGAGATCTCCTAATACTAAAACCAACTAAAAACGGAGTTGTTAACTATTGTTTGAGGATAATGAATCAAATTTACCATTTTATGTGTGATTCAGCTTCTTTCCTTAATTTGTTGCTATAATTACTTAAAATTTTAATAGGTTTCAGTAGGCGTACAAAATAACCTCAAAGTTTGACATTTGTAGTTTGACAACTTCAAAGTTCAAGACTTCAAGTTCCGTTCACAGAAGTTCATAAAATTTTAAGTGATGTGTTCCATTCAGGTGTTACCATTACCAAGGTAAAATTCTCACCCTCATTCTTTTTAAGAATATATTTGATTGTTTCTAATGTGTTAAATTAGGTTAATTCCCTATTAGGATTGAATCTTTAAATATTTTAATAGATGATGAATTTCAAAGGCAATATCAGTGTTTTTAATTATTTTTTAAATATTTATTCAATAAAAGGTGGATAAATAATATATTACCATTCAATATATTCGATTAGTTTTGATACACCATATAATACGTGGAATATTCAAACAGAAATCGATTTCTTTAATTTCATCCAGACAAGCACTAAAGTTTTTCTTATCAAAAACGTAATATCGAAAAAAGCAATCATTTTCTATTGCTTCAGAGCCGTTTAGTTTTTGCTCACTGGTGATTATGTTGATTTTTCTGAAATAACATTTCAAGAAGCATAGGAAATCTTCATCATAATCATCTTTAGTGAACATCAGGAATTTTATATTAATAATGTCTTCCAAATCTATTTTGGTTTCATAAAAGCATTCTCGTACTGCTACACGTGATTCCAAGTTGCACTCTTCTTGTAGAATGGATGAAACCTAGAACAAATTAATTCGGTAGGTTTACCTATTCTAAATACTACACTGCGTAAAATAATTAACGCACATCCTGAAAATCTCAATTTGAATGAAAGTTAATTCTACATTGACTTTATAACTTATTTTTTATCTTCTCTCGGGGAGGTTTTGAACGAAACAAGACACATTAATTGGAAGAAAAATTCAGGATTTCACCGAATCTTATGTGAAAGAAGAGACATAAACAATTTTCAAAATACTGAAATGCTGATAAGTGATTCAATACTTGGTATTTCCACCTCTTCCGTTAATTACAGCTCGGCAACGACTGTTCATACTCAAAATGAGTGATCTTAAAACTTAAAATGTTCTGATCTAATCCTTCTCAGATTTCTCTGAGTTGGATTCCTAAGTCATTAAGAGTAGCTGGATGATTTTCTAAACTTCTCAGCCTCCTATGGAGGTTCAGTCCAGATCTCAATCCGATTGAGCAGGTTTGGACCTGCTCAATCGGATTGAGATCTGGACTTCTTGCTAGCCATTCCATTCGAGAGACTTCAACCTCTTCAAGGTACTCCTGAACGATGCGCGCACGATGGGGTCTAGCATATTATCGTCCATAAAAATGAAATTTTCACCAATGTATGGGGCAAATGGCACTACATGCTCTTCAAGAATGTTCCTTATATACCTATCAGCATTCATAGCTCCATTATCAACGAACACTAGGTCTGTGCAAGCAGTCAAAGATATTCCACCCCATACCATAATCGATCCTCCCACGAAACCAGGAGTATTCAGGAAATTGCACTGAATGGGTGGGTTATAGAAGAAAGAGTCGATAGGTCGTTTGTAGAGAATTAATTTAACCATGAAATGAGGTATCAATCATTCTAATCGGATGAACAGTTATCGAAATATTTCCAATGAAAAATGAAAAATTGTATTTTTTCATTTCCTACCGATTTATACCGAGTTTATTCGGAATATTCTGAAAACGGTAGGTTATAGAAGAAAGTGCTCAATAGGACGTTTTGTAGAGAATTGATTTACCTATGCAATGAAGTATCAATCATTCTAATCGGATGAACAGTTATCGAAATATTTCCAATGAAAGATGAAAAAATTTATTTTTTCATTTGCTTCCGATTGCTACCGAGTTTATTCGAAATATTCTGAAAACGGTAGGTTATATGTAGAAGAAAGTGATCAATAAGGCGTTTGTAGAGAATCAATTCACCTATGCAATGAGGTATCAATCATTCTAATCGGATGATTAGTTATCGAAATATTTCCAATGAAAGATGAAAAATGTATTTTTTCATTTGCTACCGATTGCTTCCGAGTTTATTCGAAATATTCTGAAAATGCTAGGTTATAGAAGAAAGTGGTCAATAGGGCGTTTGTAGAGAATTAATTTACCTATGCACAGTAGCGTAACTAGAGCCGACTCATGGGGGGGGTTACCTTGCTAGTTTACTGGTAAAAAAAAAAAAAAAAAAAGAGAGAGAGAGTTCTTTTTTACCAATGGGGGGGTTGTATCCCCAATAACCCCCCCCTGGGTACGCCAGTGCCTATGCAATGAGGTAACAAACATTCTAATAGGATGAACAGTTATCGAAATATTGCCAATGAAAGATGAAATAATGTATTTTTTCATTTGCTACCCATTGCTATCGAGTTTATTCGAAATATTCTGAAAACGGCTACTTCTTCCTTTGGGGCCACGTGAAAGGGAAGGTCTACGCCAATAATAGCCCAGCGTCGATTCAAGACCTCAAAGATGAAATTCGTGACTGTGAGGCTATCGAGAACATAGGGCAGCCACTTTGCGATTTGTATATGGAAAATTTCATTGAAAGGATATGGTCCTGTGAGCGTGGTCGTGGTGGTCATTTACCTGATGTTATTTTCCACTATTAACGGCATACCTTCTTCTTTATAATGAAATAAACATCCCATCATTTAATATTGAAAAATGGCATTTTTCTTTGAATATCAAAATAACACGTATTATTGGAAAACCCTTTATAATGGGTGGATTATACAATAGTTGTAGTAGTAAAAGAATATAAAATTGAATAGAATCTATCGAATCAATTAGTTTCACTTACCTGAGCCGATACCCTGATGCACGATAATTGCAATAGAATAACCAATTTTGCGAGTAACATTTTTACAATTATTGATAACAGTTATATTTTTGTTCATGAAAATTATTCTATATTGACAGGAACTGAAGAGGATTTGCGGCATCCGGCTCTCTTTTCGTTGATGGCCTTCATGGGTACCTATTATAATTATTCATAATGGTGTCAAATACTTCAAATGATGGAATTTTCGAATTATTATTATTATTATTCATGCAAGAGTTACCGAAATTTATCAACAATTGAAAATGAACATTTATTCATTCGAGGAATTGAAAATTCAAGAAAAGCCGTGAGCAGGAGATTTTGAGAGCTCGTTCATTGGTCGAGCAATAATGCTATTACCTCAAAATTTTAATTGTATTGGACTTGAGATTCATACTGAGTATATGAATGAATTATATTCTGGAAACATTCAAAAAATGAAGTATGTAAAAAATCACTGCATAATTAAAAAACAATAATTATCTGGTTCTGATGATGAGATCCTCTTGAAATTTTGAATGAAAAGTCAGTATAGGTATCAATATTCATTCACAAAATAAATTCGAAATATTTTGTTATCCATACTAATATTATAAATGCGAAAGTAACTCTGTCTGTCTGTCTGTCTGTTACTCTTTCACGCCTAAACGGCTGAACGGATTTTGATGAAATTTGGTATGGTGATAGATGATAACCTAGAAATGGTCATAGACTATAAAAAATCACGCCATCGTTTTTAGGGGGTAGGCAGTAGACAGATAACTAAAATGAGTTAGTGATTTTTAGTCGTTTTTGTTGGGACTTTTGCTCTTTCACGTCTAAACGGCTGAACAGATTTTGATGAAATTCTGTAAGGTGATAGATGGTTACCTAAAAACGGATATAAGATCAAAATGATCACGTCATCGTACTTAGGGGGTAGGAAGAAGGCAGAGAACTGAATTGAGTTAGTGATTTTTTTATGGTTTTTGCTGGGAGTTTTGCTCTATCATGCCTAAACGGCTGAACGGATTTTGATGAAATTTAGTTAGGTGATAGATAGTAACCTAAAAAAGGATATGGGCTATTAATATTCATGCTATCGTACTTAAGGCGTAGGCAGTAGGTAGAAAACTAATTAAGTTAGTGATTTTTAATCGTTTGTTTTAAAAGTTTACCTCATTCACGCCTTAACGTCTGAACGGATTTTTATAAGACTTGGTTAATCTAAAGATAGAATCCTAGGCACGGACACAGGCAACTTTTTACGGCGGGAAAATACCTTATTCCCGCGGAAATCTGGCGTGATCGTGTCAAGAAGCGCATGACGCCATAGCTACTGAAATGATTTTGATGTTTTTTTTCAACTGAGTTAGTTTTAAGACTTCAAGTTAGTATTTGATCACTTTTCTAACTTAGAGGGTCGGTAGGCGCCATGATTTAGGGAATTTATGATAAAATTTTGATGCAACTGTCTTTATTCAACAGTTTTACTTGGATCGAACAAATTTAAGGTCATCTTCAGGGACAGGAAAACAACACATAAACGTCAAATCCATACTCTGACTCTGATTCTGACAGTCAGGATTTGACGTTTATGTGTTGTTTTCCTGTCCCTGAAGATGACCTTAAATTTGTAAGGATCGAAACATATGTAGCAAACCAATTCGATTAAATTCAAATTTGGAGTAGACACTAGAAACCTTTTCATTTATTCAGGATAACTAATAGCTCCAATTAATAAGATGTAAAACACATTTGAGAATTGAATTTGACCACGAATTCGTCATCAGGGAGTTTAACCCTATCGTTTGAGACCATTTTCGGCTCAAAATTCGAAAATTAAAAAAATTTGGACAAAACGATATAAAGTCCGTTCACGAAAGGTTGAGCACATAGTAGGCGTTTTTTTATTTATCTGAAGTAGGCAGTATTTGCTGTCCTAACGTAAAATAAAGTCAACGTTGCCGAATGCACCCGGCCTCATCCGACGACCTTGCGAGTTATCAGATAACTCTATGTTACTAAAGTGTCACATTTAATCCCTCCGGGATTAAATATTGACGAAACTCCCGGAACGATTAAATCACAAACAAACGAATTTAAGGGATATTTTATTGAAAAATATAATTAATTAGAATGGTAATTAACGTTAATATTCAAATTAATATTGTGACAGTTCGTCATATTGACCAGTCTTTCCTGGGTTAATGCAGCAGGTAACTGACGAGTAACAGATAGGTCCTTTTCATATTGAACTGGTGTTTGTTTCGAAGATCCTGCGGAAACAGGAAGCGAGAATGAGGACTGTGACATAACTATAGTGGACGAATCGGCGACTTGACCAAATATTTTATCTGAAATTTTTTGTTAATTTTTAATAGACGATTCAATATATCCCTCGGCCACGTTGGAGGATTTCCATCCTCCATGTCTCTTCAGCACGTCTATTGTTGCTCCCGAATCAGCTAACAAAGACGCAGATGTGCGTCTAAAACAATGTCCCGTATAAGAAGTCGCATTTTCTAATTTCAAGAAAGCTGCTATTTGCCGTGGAAATGTACCAAACATGTTTTTTCCTACTACTCGCGTTGTACATTCTTTGTTGATGTATTGAACAAAAAATTTTGAATGAGGTGTCCCTGTCTTTCGCAATGCCACATATTTCCGAAATATCGCCACAAAACTGATGGCACTGTTTTCTGAATTTTTGATCACAAAATTTCGGTCAATTTTATTTTTGGTGTTTCTAATCGCAATTAGGAAGGAATCGCCCAAATCTCTCACATCGTCGATTTCTAAATCAACCAACTCTTTTCCACGACAAGCTCCCGCAACGCCCAAAATAAGTGCAACCTACAAAAAAATTGATTTCTTAAAAGGACCCCGCACATTTTGTATGAGAATTGGCTCCCGGTGGATTTGGCTGAAAATTTGATATGATGTTCTACTAATCCTTCTGATCAAATGTCTCTACAGTCACGAAGCTGAAAAATGCATACTTCTAGGAGTTTTTAGCGATTTTTTGTATCCATTATGGCTACAAATGCTACAAGTGTATGGGAATTGGCGCCTGGTGGATTTGGCTGAAAATTTGATATGATGTTCTACTAATCCTTCTGATCAAATGTCTCCACAGTCACGAAGCTGAAAAATGCATACTTCTAGGAGTTTTCAGCGATTTTTGTATCCATTATGGCTTACGTATTACCGTTCACACAGAAATGTTTGAAAATATTTCGAATTGACAGAATCTGCTTTCAATAATCACGAATATCTCAAACATTTCTGTGTGAACGGTAATACGTAAGCCATAATGGATACAAAAATCGCTAAAAAGTCCTAGAAGTATGCATTTTTCAGCTTCGTGACTGTGGAGACATTTGATCAGAAGGATTAGTAGAACATCATATCAAATTTTCAGCACCGGGAGCCAATTACCATACAAAATGTGCGGGGTCCTTTCTGAATATAAAAAAATTTCCAAATTTACCTTAAGCATTAAATATTTATCATCCGGAGCCTCCCGTAAGAACTTATCTACCTGCTCAGACGTGAGAATTCTTGACTTCTTTGGCTTAAATCCCTCATTTCTTCTCTTCAAAAAAGCTAATAATTTTGGAAATTTACTTATATCAATATCTTCTCTAATGTTAATAACCGATTTCAGCATTGAGTAATGTGCCCAGAGAGTTGAGGCACAAACCGCTTTTGATTTATCATTGAAGTAGACTAACAGCGCATTTTCAGTAGGTTGTCTCACATTTTTTAAGCGGCACCACTTTTTAAAAGCATCGTACTGCTGCTCGTATAGTTTTCTAGATTTCGGTGGTAACAATTCTTCACCTACTTCGGCTGCTCTTTTATCAATATCAGATACACCTTCTTCACTCATGATACCAATAATTATCAATAACAATGTTTCTTTACAATGACACTAGTATTGACAATGTTTCTAAATTATAATTGTCACAACGCAATGTTACTATGGTAACTTATTTTAAAGACAGTTTATTAAATGAGTTGAAGAGAGAAAAAACTTATTGAATTTATTGAAATAATTAATAAAATCATACCGGAAGTACGAAAAGTATCGTATACCTTGCGACTGAAGTACATTTAATCCTTCAGGTAAATTATGGCCCTCCCTGCGGTCGGGCCATAAACTTTACCTTCAGGATTAAATGTACTACTTCAGTTCCGCGGTATATAATGTACTAATTTTCTCCAACCATCAAAAATGTTGACTTTTCTGTACTATTTTCAGGTGCAAAAGTCATAAATTCTCTTACCGTACAAAAATTTGCTCGTTGCTTAGCAACACTTTTAATCCTAGGATTAAAAACGCTACTTTTAATCCTTGGATTAAAAGTAAATGCATTTGAAGTCTACTTGACAATCACTGTCATGATTCTGTGTTCAAATTCATAACCAAATTATGAACGATTTTTCACTAAAACCAATTTTATTGTAATTTTGACTTGGTTGGAGAAAAAATAGTATATATTATTCGGATTAAAAGTGCCTATTTTAACTCGCAATTTTGCATTCGCTCGGCTACGCCTCGCAACTGCAAATATTGCTCGTAAAAAAAAGATGCACTTTTAATCCTTATAATATAATATACTATTATCTCCTGACAATTTGAGTATTGACTGCGTTCAATCTACTTTTAGTGAATGAAAGGAAGTGCAATCATAAGGTTTCTGACCAAATTAATGATAGGTGTCACATTTTGTCCAGTCAAAGTTATGCTTTACTGGGTAAGTTTTATTTAACATCAATAATAATGACGCCCACTAAATTCAGGAAATTGTGATTATGTTCGCACGATTCTTGTGTAAATAATATAATTTTTGCCAATTTCATTTGCAGAAATCATTTCAACCTTGCCTAATGCCAAATGGGAAATATATAAACGAGAATTGAAATCTGTTTTCACCACATCCGATCGAAAATGTCTGCTTTAAAAGTTTTTTTCATTGTTGCTGCATTCGCTGCTTTAGTACATGGTGATGACGAAGTAAGTTACATAAAAAATTCCATATTTTCATATTTTCCACAGTAGTCGACAAGGAAATTCGATATAAGATTATATTGACACTACGGATTTATTGGTTTCAGACGAAGGTACATATATGAAATTTTGAGCCGCTTTTCGTTATCGTGAATAGTTAATGTCAAACCAAACGCAAACTTACAAAAAGTTGTATTGTGTACATATACAGAGAGTGTTAGTGAAGTGCGACAGACTGCGTGAAAAATAATGACATTATATTGATATATATCTTTATCCACGACTATTGTAAAATCCGTCCATTGTGCGTCTCTGTGCTCGACCTTGATAATAACCATTGATCACAAGGGAATAATGAGTTAATATTCACTGCTGTCAGATGATTCATATTATTATTATTATTATTATTACAAAAGTAGAAGAGAGGAGGCCGAAGCCTATAAACTCTCAAAATAAACAGGAAAAAGCATGTATGTGAAAAAACAATTAAAACAAAAAATTAAAACAAAAAGATTACAACAACTGGTATAGACTATCGAGCTGGTTCTTGAAAGAATTCACACTGGGTGCATCAACAACGTGTTCGGGCAGTGAATTCCATCGGTCGAAGATCCTGTTGGATAAGAAGTTCTGCCTCTGCGACGTACGGTAGTTTTCGTGGTACAACTTGAATGGATGCCCTCGTAAGCTATTTGTGTTGATCGTGAAGAGGCGACGTAGATCGCATCCGAAAAATCCGTGCAAGGCTCGATATGTAACTATAAGGTCCCCCCGCTCGCGGCGCTCATGAAATGGTCGAATCCTGAACAAACGTAGTCTGTCATCATAACAGGGGCGGGTGAGACCGTACGGAATACGTGTAGCACTTCGCTGAACCAACTCGAGCTGATCACGATCCCTGGTCAACGAAGGAGCCCACACTGGTCCGGCGAATTCCATGATGGGGCGTACATAGGTGGTATACAGAGCACTCGCAATTTCAACAGAACACCGCGGAAATGACCTCTTGATCAAATAAATCATTCTACGGGCTTTTGCGACGACAGCCTTTATGTGACTCGACCAAGACAAATCAGACGACACAATGACTCCGAGATCATTATGCTCCACGACCGAACGAAGCATAGAAGGACCAATGTGATAATCACGTCGAGGATTATTTTTGCCTAGATGAAGCACAACGCACTTCTCAACGTTCAAAGGTAGCAGCCACTCACGACACCATGCATAAATCCGGTCCAAGTCCCGTGAACTACTGATAGACTTTTGCTCACAAAACGAGCTCCGAATAAACAATACTTTCTTCAAACACAAAGAACAACACAAATATACATTTCAAAACACAAGAGGAGATAGGTCAATGATAGACTACATTTTGACAAACAGGAAGATACATTGTACACAGATACTGGACATAAGATGCTTATGTTCTGCAAATATAGGAAGTGATCACAATCTGGTCTTGGGAAAGATAAGAATGGCAATACAGAAACCCCAAAACACAGACCCAATAATTTCCGAAACAAAGATAAAAGTCGAAAACCTACAAGATGAATCAACAAGAAATCTTTACAAGTCAAGACTGGAGAATGAAATAGACAAAAATCCTGTGACAGAGGAGGAAGACATCGAAGATAGTTGGAGAAAGATAAAAGATAACATCATCAAGGCAGCAAGGGAAGCACTTGGGGAGCGAAAAGTAAATGGAACATCAAGAAGAGTGAAAAATACACCCTGGTTTTGTGAAGAGGTGAAATTAAAATGCCAGGAGAAGACAAAAGCTTATCTCAAATATAGATCAAGAAAAACCAGAGAAGCCTATGAGGAATATAAGACAATCCGAAACGAAACAAATGCTTTAGTAAGAAAGAAGAAAACAGAACATTGGGAAAAATTCTCTAAAGAAATGGAACATGACTTCTATGGATTGCAGAAAGAGATCTGGAGAATGATACGTGGACAGAGAAAGGAAATGAAAGAGCTAATAGAAGTGAGGCACATCGAAAAGGATACATGGATAGACCACTTAAAACAATTACACAATGGAACAGAAAACTTAACACCGGAAACACCAGAAATTGTAACAGATGAAACACTACAAATAGAGGAGCAGGAAGTCGAACAAGCACTCAAAAAATTAAAAAATCGGAAGTCAGCTGGTAAAGACGGAATACAAAATGAACTATTGAAGTATGGAGGAACAAAACTAACTAGTGAATTAACAAAGTTTATAAATAAGATAATACAAGAATCGCGGATACCGGAAGAATGGCGAACAAGCATAATGATACTACTCTTTAAGAAAGGTGAAAAGACCGATCCTAACAACTACAGAGGAATTAACCTCCTGTGCACAACGTTAAAACTGACTACAAAAATTATTAGCAACAAAATAACCTCACTAACACAAATTTCGGAAGAACAACAAGGATTTAGGACCGGGAGATCTTGTAACGACGCAATATTTGTAATTAGACAAATCAATGAGAAATCAATTGAATATAACAGACCAGCGTTCCTATGTTTAATAGATCTTGAGAAAGCGTTCGATAGAGTTCAATTACAGGACGTAGTGCACATACTCTACAATAGAAACATTCCATTGAAGATAATAAAACTTGTCGAAGACATCTACACTAGAAATAAAATAGAAGCAAGGGTGAATTCAGAGTTAACGGACCCAATAGATGTAACAACTGGTATCCGACAGGGAGACTCATTGAGTCCCTTGTTATTTAACATCATATTAGACGAAATAATTAGGCAAGTTAAAACAAAGAGGGGTTATAGAATGGGTAACAGAGAGATACAAATATTGTGCTACGCCGATGATACTGTGCTAATAGCTGAGGATGAAGATGACCTGCAGAGACTACTGCACCAGTTTAATATAACCGCGAAAAAATTCAATATGAAAATATCAGCAGAAAAAACAAAATCAGTAGTAATCTCTAAAGAACCAATAAGATGCAAGTTAGAAATTGATGGCCAGATGATAGAACAAGTGATGTCGGTTAAATATTTGGGAATCAAGTTAACATACAACAACGATATAGAAGAGGAAGTGAGAGAGCAGACAATGAAAGCCAACAGAATAGCAGGTTGTTTGAATGATACGATATGGAGGAATAAGCACATAAGAACGGAAACAAAATCTAGAATATACAAATCTGTTGTTAGACCAGTTATGACCTACACCGCCGAGACGAGACCACAAACAAGTAGAACTCAAAGATACCTAGAAACAAGCGAGATGAGAACACTGAGAAAGATTGCAGGAAAAACATTGTGGGACAGAGAAACAAGTGAAAGCATAAGACGCATATGCGAAGTTGACAATGTTAACACTTGGGTAAAGAACAGAAAACGGGAATGGAACCAACACATAAACAGGATGACGGAACAGCGGATAGTAAAGATAGCCCGAGATAAGTCGCCGGGAGGTCGAAGAAGTGTAGGACGCCCGCGAAAACGATGGAACGACGACTTATGACGACATTGCATTAAAGAAAAACAGGCAGAAATGCCTATATATAAAGAAGAAGAAGAAGAAGAAGTCCCCCTGAAGGGATGAACGTAACGCACATGAAAATAGTTTGAAATCATCGGCGTAAGCGGAACACTCCGACGAAAGGATTCTAGAGAGATCAGCCATGAAGACAAGGAACAGCACTGGGCCCAGAACTGAACCCTGCGGTACACCACTCGTTACAGTCCTACCCGAAGACGAACATCCGCCAACCTTCACCAGGAACTCGCGATCGCATAAAAATGCCTCGATCCACTGGAGCAGTTGCCCCCGAATTCCGAAGTGATGAAGCTTGTTAAGAAGTCTTCTGAATGGCACACGATCGAAAGCTCTTGAGAAATCCAAATATACAACGTCAACGGGAGACTGAGAATCGAGAGACCTCGTCCAAGAGTTCAGGCACTGCAACAGACATGTTATCACCGAGCGACCAGGAACGAAACCATGCTGAAAGTCCGGAATTGTTTTATTGGCAATTAGAAAGGGTATCATACGAGAGCAGATAAAAATATATTTAGCTTTGATATAACATTCTCTTAATTGGTATTTATTTAGTATTCTAAAGTACTCCAACTAACAAATATGGGTATACCTTTTCAACCGAGGGCAAAATCTTCTTTTATTATATCAATTAGAGCTTTATTAATAAGTAATAACAAAATATACAAAAATTCCTCATGTGTCAACTCGACTTTTTCCTCGCGAATAAAAACTATCATTATACGCTCGTTGCATAATATAGGTGCTATTCCTTCGCAAATGCTTCGTTTCCGAAATACGTCAAATTTTTATTCATCTGTCATTGAGCTCTCGTTCTACTTAAACGAATGCTATATCGTTTCCCCCAAATCTCTGTAATTTTCGAATTTTGAGAGACTTGAGATTTACAGGGTGAGTTTGGTTCCCCCCAAATGTCCCGGTTAGGTTCGTTAACCAGCCAAATTGTATAGAGTGTTCCATAATATATGGCCATTCAAAATTTTTCTTACTCAATATCTCAGACAAGACGAAAAAAACCAATCGAAATGAAATTATGCGGCCACATATAAGATGCTCATATTGAGTCTCTTGCAAAAATTGGTGACCCATATAGTGTTAACAGCGTTAAAGTTAAGAAAAAGACAAAACTACATTATTGCAATCGGATAACTGGATTCAGTCAGTTACAGCCAGGTGAATCTTTCAAACAGAACTGTTCAACTGCGCTGAAAAATGATCTGTCTGGTGCATTGTAAATCATATCTTTTCGATGTGAATTTCCAAACCTATTTAAACTCAATGATAAACCCATAATTCAAACAAAAACTGACATATATCGGGTGTCCCAGTAAGTCTATTCAAAGGAATTATCTCAGCCATTTCGAAATATACAAATTTGAAAATTTCATGTTCTGCATTTCATTTCATCAAATGAATTGTTTGACAACTGATTTAATCCAAAGTAGATCGAAGTTTTCCGAGAACTCTAAAGAATGAAAAACGAAGGGTGACGAAAGTTGCTCTTCTGAGTGTTGAGAGTCGTAAAGTATTTTCCTGGCTAATGCTGAGCGAAAAGTTGAACAGAGAAAGTGAATGTGACAGAAGTACTCAGAATATCTAAGGAAGGTACAGGTAATGGGAGAATAAAGTATCAAAGAGTCTAGTCCTCTCTGAACAACTACATCTCATCTGCGAACCTCCCTAGTTATGTAATGATCAAGAAAGTAAGCACTGAGAAAAACTTCAGGACATTGCTAAGTAAAAGAGAGAAATGAGAACGGGAATACACCGACTATAACCTCAAAGAAAATACCATAAAATGGCTCCAAAACCTCTACAGGAGCAGGCGCTTGGATATACGGGCCAAGTACCAAGTGTACACTGTCGCTAGTCTCCTGTATGAGCCTCTTTTAAGCGGAAATCTTAGCTATTGAGAGATGTCTAGATATAAATCCAGAAAGAAACTATCAGAATTGCGATATAGCCATACACTCAGATAGTCAAGCTTCTATTAAAGCACTGAGCTCCTACGTCATCGACTTAAAGATGATCTGGGAGTGCCGGAATAAACTCAATGAGGTTGGCAAGATAAATAAGGTCTTTTTAATCTGGGTTCCCAGTCATTCGGGAATGAAAGGAAACGAAGAGGCCAATACACTGGCCAAAGAGGGTGCACGAATATCACTCATTGGCCCAGAACCCCTCTGTGGTATAGGTAAACGTACCTATAAGAAAGAGTTTCTGGAAAAGAAGAAAGCCGACAGGGAAAAACTCCCCCGGAATCTCCCAGGGATGGATCATTCCACTAAGTTCCTTCGGAACTTGGAAACAGCAAGATCCAAAAGATATCTGGATCTTAGTAAGAAACAATTACACCTACTCTCTGGCTTTCTTACAGGACACTGTCGCCTCAGGAGGCACCTGTTGAGGATGGGACTGTCGGACACTGACGAGTGTAGGTTTTGTTGGGAGGAGGAAGAAACTCCCATTCACCTAGTCACGGAATGTTTTGGCATTGCGAGCCTAAGGAGAGAATGCTTTGGGCGAGAAACTTGTAAGAGTGAGAAACTAGCATCGTTGAAGCATTCATAGATATTGGATTTTATCAGATCTCTGGAATTGTAAGGCAAGCTGTGAGGGTATGGTCCGAACAGCTCTGTAAGGGGGCACAATAGACCTTGAGGTCGCAGTGAACTGTAACCCTTTTTTAAACGAAACTAAACTAATGATACTAGAAAATATTCGCAGGGGATACTCTGGCCAGCACATTTACATATGTTGCGACAGTCAGGGAACTCTGAAATCTTTATCTGATGTTAGGGTTGACTCTCTTTTGGTAGAAGAATGCAGGAAAGCTCTGCGTGGGCTGGGCTCTGATAACTTTGTGAAAGTAATCTGGTGTCCGGCTCATGCGGATATACCTGGGAACGTCAAGGCAGATGAACTGGCTAGGCGGGGAGCCAGATCAGCATTTGTTGGTCCGGAGCCTGCGCTGCCAATCTGTCGCACATCTGTCAGAAGCTTCTTCAGGAGCTAGCTTCCTCGGAATGGAGCGCGGGGGTGGGCCTGAGGTGGTCGAGGATTCTCATTGAGAGACCGTCCTCGCGACCTGAGGTCAATAGACTTCTGTTGCTAGAGAGGAAACAACTCGGTCTGGTGACTGGTGCATTGACTGGTCGCCTGTTTAACAAACATTCGAAGAGAATGGGATTAACGAGCTGCTCCCTATGCCGGTGGTGCAGGAGCACTGATGAAACGGTTGAGCATATTTTGTTCAACTGTGGCAACCTAACTTAGTTAAGGTCAACACACCTAGGTAATCCAACACCTACTATTCCTATGGTGAGAGGGACCACTCCTGGCAGACTCGCGACATTTCTGTCTTTGTGTCTGAGGAGCTGAGTTCACGATGCGGGTGAACAATGGGCCACTAGGCCTCAGTTCGGCCGGAAGGCACCTCGCGAAGAAGAAGAAGAAACTAATGATAGAAGTAGCTCGAATAATATAGGTATCAACAAATGTTCCCTCATAAAAAATTCTACATCAAAAACAGTGTTTATTGTAATTTTTCTTAATTTCAGAAAGAACAAGAGCACGCAATATTTCGAGAATGCGCTGAAGCAAGCGGTTTTAAAATGGAGGGCGCTTTCAAAAAAGGGGAAAAGCCAACATGGCCGCCACCACCAGAGATGCTTTGCACCTTGAAATGCACCATGGAGAAAAGAGGTGTTCTAGTTGGTGGTAAAATTCAAACGGAAGAGATCAGAAATGGACCGAAAATGCTTCATCACATCAACCCCGATAAGATCGACTCTTTCCTGGAGTGTGTGAAACCTCTTGATATTGCTGAATGTTCAGATATCCAGAAAGTGATGGAATGTGAAAAGAGTGCGAGAAACTAGCCGTTTGGAGAATTGTCTGCCGAATTTTTTCACTCAGATTGGAAACCGATCAATAAATTAATAATCGAATAACTTTGTTATTTCTGATATCGATTGGATATATTCTGGAAGGATTCTGCATTTCTAAAAAACTTTATGGGTTTTCACTCGCAGTTTCCGAAACAAAAAACTTTTCAGTTAAGATGAAGTGCTCCTGCGAAAATCTTTGCACTTATTTGTCAGGAGCAAATTGGTTTTGAAAAAACTGTTGCCTAACAGTAAAACTAAAAAAGGAAAAAAATGAAAAGGATAATGCAACATTTCGGTGTCTATATAAGACATCTTCTTCAGACAAACTTGTGAACTCTTTGCTCCTGACAATAAGTGCAAAGATTTTCGCAGGAGCACTTCAACTTAATTAAAAAAATTTCAATTATTTCTGTTTCAGAGACTGGAAGTGAAAACCAATAAAGTTTTTTAGAAAATTGTTATTTCTGGTAGAAATGAAAATTTTCCCCAGTGTTTTCAATAGCAGCACGAGTTGAGCTGAAGAAGTAGGTAGATCTTTCAAAAAATGTAAGAAAAGCCTATGCAGGAACTGCACAACCAATTCGACCTTCTATTTGAAAAAATAAAATAGAGGGGTGTGGGGCATAGGGGGTGAGAAATATCCAATACAAAAAAATGAGAAAAGCCCTCAGCAGGTGCTTTTGAGCGCTAGTTCATTGGTGGAGCAATAATTCAATCATCTCAAAATTTTATATAGGACTTGAGATTCACGCTAAGTATATGTATGCAAAATATCAGCTCCATCTGAATCATATTCTGGATTATTCAAAAAATGGAATATGTAAAACACCAATAATTAATGAAATATCTATGTTTCTGATGATGCGATCCTCTTGAAATTTTGCATGAACACTCAGTATATCAATCTTCATTCACAAAATAAATTTCACTTGAATCGGATATCCCGTTCTGGAAATACAAAAAAGGTTCTTCTTTTCAATATTCACATGTCTGTAATTTTCGAATTTTGATCCGAAAGTGGTCTCAAACTATATAGGGTGCGAATCCCTGATGACGAGTCCGTGGTCATATTCAATTCTTTCCGCGGAGCCGTCCGGCCGTTAGCAAGATAACTTTCGAAGGGATTGTCCTAGAGACTTGAGATTTTCAGGGTGAGTTCGGTTCCCGATGCCGAGGTTAAATTAATTAACCAGCCAAATCGTACAGGCTCTTTCATAAAATATGGCCATTCAAAATTTTTGTTCCTCAATATCTCAGACAAAACGAAACAAATCGAAATGAAATTTTGCAGCCACGTGCAAGATGCTCACAATATAAGCCTCATGCAGAATTTCGTGGCATAGAAAATTCAATTGGAATATTGAAAAGAAGAAACATCATATTTCCATAACAAGATATCCGATTCGAATGAAATTTATTTGTAAACTAAGATTGATATACTGAACGTTCACGCAGAATTTCAAGAAGATCGCATCATCTGAACCATAGAAAATTCAATTGGAATATTGAAAAGAAGAAACTTCATATTTCCATAACAAGATATCCGATTCGAGTGAAATTTATTTTGTAATCTAAGATTGATATACTGAACGTTCACGCAAAATTTCAAGAAGATCGCATCATCTGAACCATAGAAAATTCAATTGGATTATTGAACAGAAGAATCCATATTTCCATAACAAGATATCCGATTCGAGTGAAATTCATTTGGTGTATGAAGATTGATATACTGAATATTCATGCAAAATTTTAAGAGGATCGCATCTTCAGAACCACAGAATTCAGTTATTTTGTCAAGCTCTTACATACTTATCTCAGTTTTCGAAGAATTTTCAGAATGTCAGATCGTGCTGAGATTTTGCATTCATATACTTGCATGAATCTCAAGTACAATACAAAATTTTGAGGTGTTAGCCCTGCTCCACAAGTGAAAGAACGCTCAAAGCACCTTTCTTAATTTTTTTATCCACCACCTAACTTCATTCATTTTAAAGCATGTACTCAGATCACGTGTACCAGATTCCCTATTCGAATACGGTGAAAGTAATTTCTGAATCACCATCAGGAAGCCAATAGAATATGGAAAAAACATAATACATCCTCATAACTGACGGATATCAGCAATCAATTTGGAATTATCGTAACAACTCCGATTCTTCATAAAATGAAAATTTTTTGAATCATTGGCTCTTTTCATAAAATATTCACATTACGAGAGTTCCTATATAAAACCTAACTTTGATTTGAAACGCATCCATAGTCAACATGATTTTCATCAAATTATTTTTATTCTGTTCGGTTCTAGTAGCGACGAGTAGATGTGAAGGGGTGAGTTTTAGTTTTAAAAAGTGCTGATAGAATTCTATCACAGAATGGGAAATTCACACCGTAAACATACGAAATTCAATGCGATATTAAGAGTATTTTGATGACCATTTGAACAGTGGTATATTCGACAGATTTACGTGCTTTATTTCTGACGGGATGGTTGGTCCAATGAGAGAATAACGGTTGACTCTTTCAAATCAAGTAACACTGGCAGCCCGACTTATTGAGTCAATGCATCAGGCTGCACGTAATACTCGATTCAAGTCATAGACTAACTAAACGGAGAATAGATGAGACACTAGTAGAACAAGCTTCAACGCCATCTTTTTTTATACAACATTACTAATTCGTGAAAAAAGCTCAATTGAAAAAGGAATCTGTATCGTAAAGCTGACTCAAAAAGAATTCTGTAGTGCACTTTTTGAATAGGTAGGTACACCCATATACAAGAGGCAAAACGTTTTTTGAAATTCAATTTCCAAAAGGAAATCAGAAATGGATTCGTGCAAGTTATCGATGAGTGAGGAAATTAATTTTCATGAAAATAATACCTGCAACGAACTTTCATCTGATTTTCTTTTGGAATCGAGAAATGAGGATCAATAATCAAATTCTGGATAGAATAAAAGTTTATTAACTGAAATAGGTATCACCAATTGAAAATAGAGATTTATTTCATAAATATCTAATCAATAAACTAATAATTGCATTGAAAACATTTTCAAAAACTAACAATAATGAATTCAATAATACAAAATATGAGTATTTACCTACTAAACTTATTCAATACATGAAAAACTTTTTTGAAAACTACGAGTATCTTAATTCTTATAGTTAACAGAATATACATATAAATTCTATAATTACCTTCTTGCATCTCGATTTTCACATCCAATAACACAGCACGTCTTCACTCTTGCAGGCATATCAAAATTTATTATATTTCAAAAAGAACGTGTCAAACCACTCCTTGTGTCAGTTGACAATTCAAAGGTTTTTTGATAATAATGATTTTACATACTTACTATTTTCTCGATTTCCATGAATGCAACGACATCTAACTATCAAATTGAAAATAATTTTTTCGTGTATTAGTATCCTCCTCCGACAGATGTCGCGGAATATACGAGTGGCTCATCTATTTTATTAGTTTGTCTATGATTCAAGTAGAAACTTTAAGTTACCTACCATACTGGTTTATTCAGACCACTCCCAACGATAAGACGAAGACAACTGCATAATCCGCATAGGACCAAATTCATTCCTGTCCGAAACGTAGCACGTAAATCTAACGAATATACCACTGTTCAACTGTAAGGCAAAATTCTCTCTCATGTATTTAATTGCGTTTGTTTCCGATGTGAATTTCCAAACATGTATATTTTTGAGCGCTCGTTCTACTTAAACGAGTGCTATATCGTTTTGCCCAAATATCTGTGATTTTCGAATTTTGAGCCGAAAATGGTCTCAAACGATAGGGTTAGACTCCCTGATGACGAATTCGTGGTCAAATTCAATTCTGTCTGTGGGGCCGTCCGTTAGCACAATTACTTTCGAAGGGATTGTCCTAGAGACTTGAAATTTTCAGGATAAGTTCGGGTCCCAAATGGCTCGGTTAAGTTCGTTAACCAGCCAAATCGTACAGGGTGTTCCATAAAATATGGCTATTCAAAATTTTTGTTCCTCAATATCTCAGAAAATACGAAACCAATCGGAATGAAATGTTACGGCCAAATGCAAGATGCTGATAACAAGCCTCGTGCAAAATTTTGTGGCCATAGTGTGATTAAAACCATAGAAAATTCAATTGGAATAAAAAAACTTCATATTTCTAAATAAAGATATGCGATTCGAGTGAACTTTTTTTGTGAATGGAGATCGATATACTGAATGTTCATCCAAAATTTCGTGGCCATAATTCTAACAGAACCATAGAAAATTTAATTGGAATATTGAATAGAAAAACCTTAATAATTTCCACAATTAAACTGTTGAGTTATTTGCGTAAGTGAGTTGCTTGACTTTTGGAACTCTTCGTGAGCAAACTACCTTCTCAGTGTCCTCTTTCCTTCTCATCCTGGCTTTTTTTGACATTTGACAAGTAGAAACTACGCCATTAATAAAAATGGAACGATACACGCTTCAAGAACGCATTGAAATTATTAAAATTCACTATAAAAATGGTGAAAATTTGGCAGAGACGGTTCGCAAAACTCGAACATTTTTGGGTCGTCGTGAAGCACCTTGTCGAACCGCAATAAAGAAATTGGTGGAAAAATTCGAGCTGTTGGGACAAGTTAGTGATGTGAAGAATAAAACCCGTGCACGTCGCTCAAGAACAGCCGAGAATATTGCTGCTGTAGCCGAAAGTGTGTTCATCCCTCGTCGTTCTTTGGAATTAATGATTGTTTTATGGCCGAAATTGGATAGTATTGATCTGGACAACGTTTACTTTCAACGAGACGGCGCTACGTGGCACACTAGCTACGAAACCATCGATCATTTGTGGGAAAAGTTTCCGGACCATGTTATCTTTCGAAGAGGTGATCACAATTGGCCATCGAGATCTTGTAATTTAACACCTTACGACTTCTTCCTTTGGGGCCACGTGAAAGAGAAGGTCTACACGCCAATAGCCCAGCGTCGATTCAAGACCTCAATGATGAAATTCGTGAGGCTATCGAGGACATAGGGCAGCCACTTCGATTTGGTTATGGAAAATTTCCTTAAAAGGATATATAGTCCGTTCACGAAAGGTTGAGCGCATAGTAGGCGTTTCTTTATTTATCTGAAGTTGGCAGTATTTACTGTCATAATGCAATATTGACAACAAAGAGTATCATTCTGACAATAAAATAAAAAACATAACCTAAAATTTTAATATACACAGTGGAATATGCCAAATTTACATGGCCAACCGACGGCTCAACCTTTCGTGAACGGAGTATATAGTCCGTTCACAAAAGGATGAGCGCATAGTAGGCGTTTCTTTATTTATCTGAAGTTGGCAGTATTTACTGTCATAACGTAAAATAAAGTCAACGTTGCCGAATGTACCCGGCCTCGTCCGACGAGCTTTCGAGTTTAGATCAGAGAACTCCGCGATTTATGCAACCTTTTCGTGACATTGACAACATAGCGTATCAATCTGACAATAAAATAAAAAACATAACCTAAAATTTTAATATACACAGTGGAATATGCCAAATTTACATGGCCAACCGACGGCTCAACCTTTCGTGAACGGAGTATAGTCCTGTAAGCGTGGTCGTAGTGGTCATTTGCCTGATGTTATTCTCCACTTTTAACGTCATAGCTTCTTCTTTATAATGAAATAAACATCCGATCTTTTATATTGAAAAATGACATTTTTCTTTGAATATCAACATAACACCTCTTATTGGAAAACCCTTTATTTCACGTGATGTAACACGTGTGTACAATTTTCAGAATCCCAAGGAGCGAATGCAAAATTTCTTCAAACTTCAGAAGGAATGCAGAGAGCAACATGGCTTCACTGAAGAAATACGAGCGAATATGAAGAAACAATTCCCTGATGGTTTGTACAAACCGGAAAGCGTCCCAAAAGAATATTTGTGCTCAATGAAATGTGTAGACGAGAAACTTGAACTATTGAAAGATGGTAAATTTGTCGTGAAAAGTCTAATAGAGAGAAAGTCCTTCATGAAGAGTTTGAAAACACCCGATAAATACATGGAATGCTTGGAAGAATTATCCGGAATTAAGGAATGTGAAGATTACAGGAAGAAAGTAAAATGTGATACCGTAAGTAAAACTGATGTGCTTCGCTTTGCCCAACTTAAACGAGTGCTATATCGTTTTGCACAAATGTCTGTAATTTTCGGATTCTGAGCGAAAAATGGTCTCAAACGATGGGGTTCGACTGCCTGATGACGAATCCGTGGTCAAATTCAATTATGTCGGTGGAGCCGTCCGGACGTAAAAACGATAAGCGTTTTCGGATACTTACTCGGTTTAACTCGATCCCTAACCTTCGCGTTCGTTTACCTAACCCGAACATTCAACCCGTGTTCGGAAAGTACGGTGCTATTAACGCGATCGCTGACTCAGGTTGATCTATCGTAACCCTACAAGAGAGCAGAGTCGTAGAGTCAACGCAGGCGCACTGCAGTTCAATTTTGTATTTGAAAAAGGCGGGAATAAGTCTTCTACTCTTTTCTTAGTAATTTCATATATTCTATTCCTAAAAATTATGGAAAGAGAAGAGAATTTGGCACAGTGTAAAATGTGTGGTTCCATAAGCCGAGAAAATAATGTGAAACAACTTCTTCATAACTTTGTATACAGATCTTTCTGCGTTAAAGCTAAAGCCTTTTTACTTCTTCAACATAGGTACTCAAAGATAACATTGAACATGCGAGGGCACACCAGAAATTATAAGAAAGATTTTACAGAAGCCAATAAATCCAAGCAAAGCTAGAGACAATCAGTAAATAAACTAGAACTGAAAAAATAAATTCTCTACTTCTTGAACAAGGTACTGAAAAATAACATTAAACATGGAAGGGCACACTAGAAATTATAAGAAAAAATATTTTAAAAGTCAATAAATGCAAGCAAAGCTAGTGACAATCCGAAAATAAACTGGGACTGAAAAAATAAATCCATAAAATATTTGGTTATGTTATTGATACGACTTCCACTTCAAATCCTAAACCTGAGATGTGTTCGTAAACTTAGAACCCGTGTGCGTGATCCGAGTAGATCCGTCACGTGACCCAATGGATCGAGTTAGTAACCCTGAGTAAGTTTCCGAAAACGCCTGATTACTGTCGAAGAGATTTGTGATTTTAAGGATGAGTTCGGTTCCCAAATGGCTCGGTTGAGTTCGTTAACCAGCAAAATCGTACAGGGTGTTCCATAAAATATAGCCATTCAATATCTCAGACAAATAGCGTTTTCCATTGGGAGAACTGGTGCGCACCTGGGTTTTAATGGGCATTTCATTGTTCTTTGTACCAATGGAACACCAAAAAAAAAAAAAATTGCACTGAGGTGATTCTGGGAGCACCAGTTCTCCTAATGGAAAACGCTAAAAAAGAAACCAATCGAAATGAAATTTTGCGGCCACATGCAAGACGCTCATAATAAGCCTCATGCAAAATTTGATGGCCATGGTGTTAACAGAACCATAGAAAATTCAATTGGAATATTGAAAAGAAAAATCTTTATATTTCCATAACAAGATATCCGATTCGAGTGAAATTTATTTTGTGAATGAAGATTGATATACTGAGTGTTCACGCAAAATTTCATGAGGATTGCATCATCAGAACCATAAAATTTTCCTGAAAACTAAACGAAAAACAGATAATCTCTACGACTTTCTGAGGGTCCAATTTCCATGCCCAAATGTCTTTAGCAGACGTTCGCTTGGCTGAACCTCGACAAAATTGAAACTTAATGCGTTTACTTCAATAAAATATTTGGTTTTTTAAAGAAATCTTATTTTTCAGGAGTTTGGTGACACATACATGAGAGAATGCGCAATTAAATACAATATGGACGAATTTGCGACAAAGCCTAGCGGAGGAAAAAGAGGAAAAGATAAAAACCAACAATGTTTCCATAAATGCATTAAAGAGAGCAAAGGTATAATAAACAAAGAAGGTAAAATTGATCTTGAGAAGGTTCGGGAAGACGGACGTATGATGTGGAACGTGAAAAACAAAGATAAGTTCTTCACTTGTTTGAAAGATGTGGAAATAAAGGAATGCGAGGACATGTCGAAAATACGCAAATGCAAAGAGAACAATTGATAATTCTGAAGTTATTGTCACTCATTTATAACTATGCAATTAACATATCAAATAAATGTTTTCCGTAAGATAGTACTTTTCTATATTTATATGATTAAGCTAGAGACATCTTAAATTTAGCGGTCAATTGCAATCATCTCTCTAGAAAATAATTCAAATACGTCACAGAATAATATTTTTCCATAGAACGGAAAAATTCTCATTTTTACTTCATTCTCTGCACCTTCTCATTTTCTCTGACATATTTTCTGTTCTATGCGGCTAGAGATGGGCGCTCCCAGATTGAAAGTGACCAGTTCCTGTTCCTAATATTGGAGACCAGTTCAACGGTTCTTGAAATAAATTACCCCAGTTCTAATTTGCCATCTCTATTTTTTAGAATTGTCAGTTTTTTAGGTTATGTTTATATTTTGAATTGCGGATTAATTTTCAAATAGATAACCGGTTTTCCAAGATAACGTATAATTACCTTTATATTCTTTTGTCTATGCCGGTTTTCTGACTTTTTTAGAATGTAGAAATATTATTATTTCAAGAATATATGTGCGAATGATCGAACTGTATAGATCATTAGTATAAAATAATAATTGCTCAAGGAGATAATCATGTCCGCGGATTTCACAGAGGTAATTTACATTGTAACCACGTACAAAGTCTTCAATGTGATTATTTGCAGCTCGAAATTATCTACAGAAATGACCCGCTGTTGTATTTCGAATGTAAAAAATATGATATCAAGATAATTGTCAACGCAGGTATCTGTTGTGCTTACTACGGTCTCGAACTGCCAAGGCTTGGAACAATATTCAACATCAATGATGTTTCCTATCATTCTCACCTTTCTTCCCCTCAAGGAGATGAATTTATATTTTCTTTGTGTCATAGGAAGTACCCAAAACTTTAAAGTGTGAGAAACAGAAGGATGATTCAAACTTCCTTCTTAAGATGATTCCTAAATATAAATTGGGCTGTGCTGATTACTCGTTATCACCAAAATGTATGAGGATGTTAAATCAACAATAACACCGAATATAGATGTGATACCTTTCATACTTAGTTATGTAGATAACATTCTTTCTAAAAAGAAGTTTTAAAGCGACCGATTTACCTGATTGTTCTTCAGGAAAGCTCAATAATATCAAATGTTTGACAGTTTCCCATTGTAGACAGATACAAGTAAGTGGTAACCCATATCCGAATTTTCCTTACTGGAGTTTTGGGACCCGCTGGGCTTTAAAAGGCGAGGTATTAATCGGATCCCTTTTCATCCATGATAAAGTTGGAACAATATGTCTTAAGGACTCTGGTACAATCACGGGTTGTGTGATTATCAAAGAACTCGAGGACGACATGAGAGATATTATCGACAAACCCGTTTATATTGAGAAATTTTGCGTTTTTACAGAGATTTTCAATCCGAATAACAAGTTCAACTTGGAATATTTATATTTGAACTTTAAGGATATTAACGTTATGGGTAATAAGAGGAAAAGAGAGGTCGAAGTTCCTAGCTTTAAATATGAAATGAAGTTTCTTATTTTGGGCAAAAGTAACGTTACTTATACGCAAGATAAAGGTACACATTTTTGGCTTGAAATAACGGAGATTAAGAATTACAAAGAAGATATCGGCAAGTGTTTTTTATGTTTACCAGAATGGCTGGTGAAAGACTGGCCTTTATTAGAAAATAACTGTTATTGTACGATAAGATTCAACAAGGAATTGGTCAAGATTAGGGATTATGAATATTCCAGGGTTGACACCAAGTTGCCCCAATATCAAGTAAAAAGTGATAATCCAGCTGTGATACTATCTGAAGAACAATACGGAGAAGTGGTTCCACTGCCGTTCTTGAACTCTGAAACTTTACCAAATATCCTCAAAACTACAGGACTAGTGAGTTTTCAAGCAATACTTAAATACCGAAAATTCAACCAAAACAACAGTTCGAGAACATTCTCTTCTACTACCCCAATTTATTTCGGTACTATAGGAGCTAAAACCCACTTAATAGATTTCCAAGTAGACAAAATTAAAACCCTTACTCTATACTTAAACAACTGGGAACGTATGATCAACCCGTTGGGCCTCCTCCCCGGTGCCTTAATAAATGTTCATAACGTCCAAGTTCAAAAAACCTACTGCAAGTCCGCAGCTTTCACCGTGCTTGAAATCGTGGAATACAAACCACGCAGACAGTTTCAAACGGCCAGATTATTAAATCAGGAAGATTGGGGATTGAAGTATTTCTACGGGGGCCCCAACAATATCCCAGACGGTATACTAGTGCACTGTGTGTTTAGCAAGTACAAAGTGATCAAAATGTTCATGAAAAGAAGCTGTTCCCAATGTTTCTACATGTCGAGGGTTCCGGGGGACACTTGCGTTGAATGTAAGGGTAAAATGAAGACTATTTCGGAGTTGACGGTCGCAGTGGAAGATGAGAGAGGGACTTCGAAAATCACAATCAAACAGCTGGAGGTGTGTAGAGTTTTCTTGGGTATGAACGAGGAACAGTGGAAAAATTGGTTGGGGGTTTTAGAATTAGTCGGCATGTACGACTTTCAAAGACACGGGAAGTATGTTAACTTGGCTCTGAAACCGGCCCAAGTAAGGTTCATTAAAAGGACGAATATGTTGGTTAAAACAAGGGAATTGAGGATGGATATAAACATACATATGTTGTGCAGAAAATTAGATAACTCGAGGAACTTTGATCGAAAGCAGCCGTTCTGGTATGGAATTCAATCTAGAACAGAGTATTAATATGTTTGTGTTTTATAGATATTAGTTGCTGTTGAACTAAAACGTTTGTTTCATTATTTTTAATTTCACTTGTAGGCTGTAAATAAATTTTGTTATTTTTATATATTTTCATATTGGTTGAATAAATTTTATTGTTATATATTGTACGACTTCTAGATTTTACCAGTTACTAATTGGAAGAAGTAGGATTATAGAAATTTGAACCCATATTCAACAAAATTTCTCTGCTTTTTTTTTGTAATAGTTAGAAATATAAGAATTCGAAAATATAATTCAAAATTAAAAAAAAAATCAAATTAGCAATGCACAGAACGAAGGCAATATACTCACAAAGTAGGCCATTGTTTATTTATCTGAGGTTGGCAGTATTTGCTGTCATAATGTGAAATAAAATCAACGTTGCCGAATGTACCCGATCTCGTCCGACGACTTCAAGGAAAGCATCCACCATTTATTACTCCAAATTAGGGATGTGACTTCAAAAAATTATCATAGATGACATCGGAACAAACCATCGATTGATGAACATCGGTGTTTCTATAATTATTGTTGGAACAATGGTATAATCTATTCATTAAACGTCTGTTTTCTCGGCCATAATAAAACCCATTAATCACTAGTGAATAATGAGTTAATATTCACTGCTGAAATCAAGAGCTAACATAATACAATACATAAAACAAAAATCTCTAACTGAGGTTAGTGCAAAACGGGGTACCATACTATATTTTTTTGCTGTCAGATGCTCCTGGATTTAGCTTAAATATAATATTGTTAAAACTGATATTGCTTCAGTGTTCTAAAGTTCCCGAACAAACAAATATGTGTATACCTTTTCCAAATTTTCAGAAGAAGGGTCCTGTCACGCTCGCCAAATGTTAAACACTTCTTGAAATATATTCAGTAGTCGTGGATATAAAGTATGGTATGCTACTCGCGTGTAATGGCTTCACCTAGTGCATAAAAACTCTCATTATACGCTCGTTGCATAATATACTATTATCCACGACTACTCTATAATCTATTATAAGTTTGTTTGGTCGACCATAATAATACCCATTAATTACTAGTGATTAATGCGTCATTATTCACTGCTGTCAGTTGCTTCCTTGATTTAGCTCTAATATTATAATGTTAAAATTGATATTTCTTTAGTATTCCAAAGTTACCCAATTAACAAATAACGGCGTACCTTTTCAATCGAGGGCCAATTCAACTTTTATTACAAAATATACAATGACAAAAGTTCTCCGAATTATTTCTCATATGTCAACTTGACCTTTTCCCCATTTGTAGTGGAAGGGTCTTGTCTCGGTCGCCAAATGGTAAAATGTTCTTGAAATATATTTCCAATAAGAGGTGTTATTTTGAATAGCCCGCTATTTCGGTAGATGTCACGTTTGAAGCTGTCATTTTTTGACATTTTACAAGTAGAAACTACGCCATTAATAAAAATGGAACGATACAGGCTTCAAGAACGCATTGAAATTATTAAAATTCACAATAAAATGGTGAAAATTTGGCAGAGACGGTTCGTAAAACTCGAACATTTTTGGGTCGTCGTGAAGCACCTTGTCGGACCGCAATAAAGAAATTGGTGGAAAAATTCGAGCTGTTGGGACAAGTTAAAGATGTGAAGAATAATACCCGTGCACGTCGCTCAAGAACAGCCGAGAATATTGCTGCTGTAGCCGAAAGTGTTGAATCGAGATATTATTAATGATTTTTTATGGTCGAAATTGGATAGTATTGATCTAAACAACGTTTACTTTCAACAAGACGGCGTTACGTGCCACACAAGCAACGAAACCATTGATCGTTTGCGGGAAAAGTTTCCGGACCGTGTAATCTCTCGAAGAGGTGATCACAAATTGGCCACCGAGATCTTGTGATTTAACACCTAGCGACTTCTTCCTTTGAGACCACGTGAAAGAGAAGGTCTACACCAAAAACCCAGCGTCGATTCAAGACCTCAAAGATGGAATTCGTGGGGCTATTGAGGACATAGGACAGCCACATTGAGATTTGGTTATGGAAAATTTCATTAAAAGGATATATGGTCCTATAAGCGTGGTCGTGGTGGTCATTTGCCTGATTTTATTATTTTCCACTATTAACTGCATAGCTTCTTCTTTATAATGAATTAATGAAATAAACATCCGATCATTTATATTGAAAAATGGCATTTTGAATATCAAAATAACACCTCTTATTGGAAAAACCTTCATATTCTACTCGAGTGTAATGGCTGTTATTCACTCGGTAAAAGCTATCATTATACGCTTGTTGCATAATATAATAATTTACTTCTGTAGTTATGATTTTCGAATTATTAGAAAAACGGTAGCTCCATATCGAAACTATTTTCAGAGGATTTCGTAGGCAGATCTGAGACGAATAAAACGAGGTAATGATTTTCCCAATCGAAAAGACGAGTCATTTCGATTAGAACTTCGACAAAATGATTTTCGAATTTTTCTAGAGAAATAGTAGCTCGTATGGAAACTACTTTCAGATATAGTTTTGTAGGCTGATCTGAGACGAATACAACGCAGTATTATGTGATTATCCCAATTGAACATGAAGAAGCTGAGTAAGTTCGATTAGCGAATTTAAGAAAAAATAAAACATTTTACCAGAGACTGAGTTGTCTCTGATTTTACATTAATTCTGAAGTATTTTCATTTGATCGAAGTTTAATCCCCTACTCTCCGCCTATGTAGTTATTATTATTATTATAATTAAATGTAATAAGAGCTGAGGTTTGGAACCTATAAAAGCTCAGAAATGAAAAGAAAAAATTAAATTAAATAGAAGTACATCAGAGAGTTTCTTCGTTTTGTTCAATTTTAGGACGACTCCATATTATATTGAATTGATCGCTATATGAATGTAGAAATTAAGATACATATTTAACAAAAATTTTTCATAAATCTAGGAAAAGTTTAAATGAACTTCGCGGTCCGCGAATGCCCAGTAGGCGGTTTGACCGTTAGCGCGCACGCACGTGGTTGGACACAGGCACAGACGCCACTGTGGGGCAATGCAGTTTTAGAGGGGTACAATACATTCCTTAGTAATCTCTAATGCTGGTCTAACGTTACGTGTTTCAACGATTCTTCCACTGGGATAACCATTCGGCAAAGTAAAGTCTAAAATTTGTATAAAGTAGCTGTTTTCCCAGGTTTTAGCTGAATTAGGTTATGTGTAATTGTGCAAACACGTGATAGTTTAGTTACCCGTAATGTGCATTAGTGTTTTTTACTAGGAATCTGTTACAAACTCAAAATGTCTTTAGCAAGTCGGTCAAGAGTGTACGCCGAAGCAAACAGTCAAAAATCGAGGGACTATTGGGATTATGAAAGTTACGTTGTTCACTGGAAATCTCTAGAAGATTATCAACTGGTGAAAAAATTAGGTAGAGGTAAATACAGTGAAGTTTTTCAAGCTGTGAACGTTTCCACGAATCAAACGTGCGTGGTTAAAGTTTTAAAACCAGTGAACAGAAAGAAGATCAAAAGGGAAATTAAAATTCTGGAAAATCTCAAAGGAGGAGTGAATATTATCACTTTAGAATCGGTAGTTAAAGACCCTGTTAGTAAAATACCTGCGTTGATCTTTGAGAACATCAACAATGTGGACTTTAAAACCTTATACCCTAAGTTAACCGATTTAGACATAAGATACTACCTGCACCAGTTGCTCAAAGCCCTGGACTACTGTCACAGCATGGGGATCATGCACAGAGACGTCAAACCCCATAATGTCATGATAGATCCTGAAACCAAGACTCTCCGTTTAATCGACTGGGGGTTAGCAGAGTTCTATCACCCAGGACAAGAGTACAACGTAAGAGTAGCCTCAAGATATTTCAAAGGCCCTGAGCTCTTAGTGGACTTTCAAATGTACGATTACTCATTGGACATGTGGTCCTTGGGATGCATGCTGGCCTCGATGATCTTCAAAAGAGAACCATTCTTCCACGGCCATGACAACTATGACCAACTTGTCCGTATAGCTAAGGTGCTTGGTACGGAAGACTTATTCAGGTATATCGAGAAGTACGGAGTGGAGTTAGACACCAGATTCAATGATATTCTTGGAAGGCACTCCAGAAAAAGATGGGAACGGTTTGTGACCAGGGAAAATCAGAGTTTGGTAACTCCAGAAGCTCTCGACTTCTTGGATAGGTTGTTGAGGTATGACCATGCAGAACGTTTGACAGCCAAGGAGGCTATGGATCACCCTTATTTCTATCCAGTGACCCAGGGTTTAACCCAGATGTCAGTGGTGTCCTCCACTTCTAGAGCTTGACAGGTGTTTCATTTGTGTATGCTACACGTTGGTAAGTATTATGAAAGACTAGTAATTTTCTTTCATGTTGTTCAGAAACCAACTCTTACCTTTTTTATTGCTAGATTTTTCCTCTAAAATGTATACTGAAAGAAAAATCTATCATATTTAAATTTAAAGTACACTCAGTTTATATTTCACAGTTTATTCAGAAATCTGACACGTGTTTCGGTATTACAACCATCCTCAGAGGAGTACAAAAAGTAACTAAACTTAAAATCACAGAGGTTCAATTTTTACAATTGCAACATCTGTTACTTTTTATGGCACATTTTTACAACAGTATCCAATACAGGGGTACTAGGAAAGAGTACTTGGGAATTGGTTAAATTTTCCTTATTCTCTAAAGATTTTTTGATTGAAAGAATCTCCAAATAGTCCATCACTTTCCCCTTGTTCGTATAATAAACTAACATCTTTTTCATTGAAAAAGTTATTATTCTCCATACAATGTTCTGCAAAACCGGTTGATTAATGGTTTTTCAGAATAGACACCCTATGTTCTTTAACTCGATGTTGTAAACACCGGCCTGTTAATCATCACATCGAGTTAAAGAACATAGGGTGTCTATTCTGAAAAACCATAAATCAACCGGTTTTGCAGAACATTGTATAGAGAATAACCACTTTTTCGATGAAAAAGCTGTTAGTTTATTATACTTTGTTAACAAGGGTAAAGTGATGGACTATTTGGAGATTCTTTCAATCAAAAAATCTTTAGAGAATAAGGAAAATTAAACCAATTCCCAAGTACTCTTTCCTAGTACCCCTGTATTGGATACCGTTGTAAAAATGTGCCATAAAAAGTAACAGTTGTTGCAATTCTAAAAATTGAACCTCTGTGATTTTGAGTTTAGTTACTTTTTGTACTCCTATGAGGATGGTTGTAATACCGAAACACGTGTCAGATTTCTGAATAAACTGTGAAATATAAACAGAGTGTACTTTAAATGTTATTATGTTTCACCTAGAACCAACCGCAAACTAAATTCTTCTTATATATATCATATCTATTCATCCTCGAATACTACTAAAATTTAATCATTCTTTACGTTTGGCAACTATGACGATTTAAATCGAGAATGCATTGCATGTTCTGTGGTTTGTCTTATTGAGGCTGGGTGAAATAATATGAGGCTTAATGTATGCTTGAACTTGACCAAACAGAATATGAGACGTTGCCAATTTTTTTTTCAATTTGAACATTTACGTTAGGATTTTGTCAATAAGGTTTTTTAAAAATTTATTTATATTTACAGGTTTCCATGCGTTTGAGGGTTAACAAGAAGAATACAATAAAATACCAATGAAAAGGAATGAAGATCCTGGATTACCACCAAGAGTATTTTTGCATATTTCCCATTTCAAAGTCGTGGTTTTTATTCTTGCAAAATATTCTATATGGTAGTGGCAGAAATTTCTCGATATAACTTTTTATTGAGCTTTGATAATAGAAGTTAGCGATTTTTCATGAAGCCTTTTTTTCAATATCTTGTATTATTTAAACAAAATAACTTGAGATCTACCTCATAGAATAAGACCCAATGCAGTTAGATGAAGAAAAACTATAGACAATTTTCAATTGAGTTCCTGTAAAAATAACTAAACTAATGTTAGAAAATTGGTAACTTATTATTAATAACTAATAATTTTGATACTACCTTAACTTTTCATTCACATTGTGTTCAGAGTTTCTCAGCAAAATCTTCATAAGTGTGATAATAATGTTGTAAATAGTCGAAAAATAAAAAAAAGTGTAGATATTTATGTTAAGACTGATAGACTAATTTGTATCGATATTTCGGATGGCTGTGGTAAAAGACTGATGTTTTCTATTGTGAATGTTCTTATGATTTTCGATTTACCAATCCATGAATCTTCCACAGCCTCGATACCATGAGTTGTTCTTGTAAATATTTGTTGTATATTGTCGGTGTTCAGTATATTTAGGCTGATTAGCATTGGTAATGTATTGGTTATAGTTACCTGAATAAACTGATAAGTAACTCGATATTTTTCTTTTTTCACTTCAGATTTATATTCTTCATTTCTTAAACGCTGGTACAGAAAAATTCATGAGCAAAATCATAATGAAACTGTCATTGGAAGAATTATGTGATTTATACGACTAATGAAATATTAATCAATTTCAAGCGGATAACCAATAATAACTGTGGTTATCATGGGTTCAGCCCTTGGTTATTCCCTTTTTATCCTAGAACGAATAACCGGCACTCTTCGCTTGAATGCGGTTTCTGGTTATTTGTCAATATAGGTTATATTTATATTTTTTTTATATGCAATATATAGAAAATTAGATTTGCAAATGTAAATTACTATGCTTCAAGTTCAATTTGATCCATGCATCCCAAAATATTAATGTTTGAAACGTGGATTCAATGTAACGAACATTTATTTTTCAGAATATTCCGCTTGACAAAAAAAAAGTTTTATTTGATCTGACAGAAATGATTCAAAGAGAAAATATTACCGAAAAATATACAGGAGGACAATATCCAATAGATTTAAATTCACATGTATTGATATCGCTGTGGTATTTGGCTACATCTCACACGTCGCAGAAAAGTTTGCTATTAATAAAACTTTTTTGGGAACTTAAAAACAAATTAATATATTTTTATAACAGTCAAGAACTATTAATAGTAACACAAAGCTTTTCCCATTATCCAAGTAAAGAAAGAATGTTTTGTTATACTCAAATATTAGCAATCTTTAAGAACTTAGGACAATTCTATTTTAAATAATATTAACAAGTCAGTTTTGGATGCGTTAATTTTCGAACCTAACTTAGAGATTTCAATAGATAAGTTTAATTCCAAATGAATGAAACTAAGCCGATAATTGAAATAATGTTCTCAATATAAATCGTAACGTGGCTAAGCTCACGAATACATATCTTCTTCAAATATGCTTCGTCAGTCAACAACTTTTGAAATTTGCCGCGTACAACCCTACTTTTTAATAACCAGAAGTTTAACCCAGCTCTTGATTCTGGTCATTTGCGGTTCAAATCAATGACGTCGAAGGGCTAACTCATGACGTCATTACTTTGAACCAAAACCGCTTGAATGCAATTGGTTAACCAAAATGATAACCGGTTATCCGCTTGAAATCGATTATTGACGACGATGTTCAATCATATGAAAGGAAATTTTATGGCCTACTAGGTGATCAGGGGCCTATTGCACCAAACACTTTGCACTTTTCACTTTTCAAATTAATTTAGTTGCACGAAACGCATTCATAAATGAAAAATACATTGTGAAAAGTAATGTGCATAGTGAAAATTACTCCGCAGACATTAAATATTGGGAGAAATGTTGTGCAACATAACTAATTTTCACTTTTGAAATTTGTCAGAATGCAAAGTGTCAAGTGAAAAGTTGCAAAGTATTTTGGTGCAATAGGCCCCTGGTCTCAATTTTTTTCAGGTCTGAAGTCAAAAGAACAATATAAACATTTTTTGCAGGACCCTTAACACACAGAAGGAATTACAAATTGGAAAAAGTCTAGAAAAAACTTACGCGTATTTTCTTGAAATTTCGTGACGCCTGTGAACAAATTTAATTTTTTTTCAATTCATCAGTCCTTTCAATGTTTCAATGGAATTTTTGATCATTTCAACATCAATAAATTGGAACGAACCATTTCAAAAAATTCTTCTGAACCATCCAAACAAAAATTAAAGGATTTTTCAAAGTTTGTTAAGAATTGGTTAATAGGATCCTGAAAAATAAATGAAATAAAAATCTAATGTATATAGATAATATCAACCCATCTCAGAAATATTTTCAAAAATAATTTATATATAAATTTTATTCAAGCAAAGTGAGAATTGAATCACTTAAAATAATCAATACAAAAATCGAAAAAATGGACGAATTCAAACAGACTTTGAGTTAAAATATTTAAGTCGTATTTTGTGTTCTTATCTTCAAAAGTCAACGAAAATAACCCATGTTAATAAAGTTATTAACATAAGAATTAAGAATAAAAGTACAAACATACGAAATTTTAGTACATAACTTAAATGCATAAGAGATATATATACAAGGTTTTTTTCCGTTATAGAGTTAAGATACGCTACAAAAACTACTAGTTAATAAATTTTGTACATTGTAAATACAAACAAATTTCAGAATTTCTAAGAAGAAAGTTGTAAAAACGATATAAAAATATAAATTTAAAGTTTTTAGTGAAAACAACCTATTCGTTAATATACATAAATGCAAGTACTTATTTTTAAATTACAATTATGTTTATATCTAGGCCTTGATAGAGCTCACTATACTTAATAAAATTCCAAAAAAAGTAATTTTTTCAGACATGTATAAAATTTGTTGAATTAATGTCAGATATTGCCCTTAAAGATATGTGGTCATTTTTATTTTATTATTCAATGATTTGAAAAAGAGCTTAGTGTGAAAAATCTGGATTATGAATTATTGAAAAATAAAAAAAAACTGAAATAAAAAAATTAATGATTAATTCGATTTTTGATCAGTCTCTTTCAATTTAGTTGGAAAAATTGTTCTTGAATTCTAAATGCAAGAATTATGGTCAGTAATTTCAATTTTTTCTTAATCGCGGTTTTACATGAAAAAAGTTCTTGACAGCAGGATAGCCATCGACATCAGAAGAAATTCGGCTTTTGGTGTATTCCTGAGTATGCTGCCATTTAATAATAAAACATGGGAGTACCTAATGTTTGGAGTTGATATTTCTGAAAGAATAACAAAAATTGTTAAACATCAATAAAACATAGATTAAAACATTTAATAAGTGCATAAAACAGTAGCAATTTTTGTTGAATGAAATATCAAAAGAATCGAGAAAAAATCAATAAAATAACACCAATAATCCATAAAATAAAACAAAATAAGTGCATAAGACAGTAACCAGTGATTTTTTATTGAATGAAAAATCGAAAAAAAAAATTATTACAATAATAACAAAATGAGAAAAAAGATACCTTCTCAGCACAATCACTAGGAAAACAGTAAAATCTCGTTAATTAAATGAAAAAATTCATGTTGTCAAAAACTTACCTGTACACCATGATGATTAAAGTTAGAATTAAAGCTGCCGAGCTGGTAGACAAAGAAGCAGCACCGCCCCCATAACGGGCTTGACCGCAGGCAGGGGGGCATACAGGAATCACAGTTTCTATGCATAACAAAAACATCGAACTATAGCTACAACATTCGTGCAAAATAAAAAATAAATTAAGCGATAGTAGTTTATTTATTTCTACCAAATCCTGCATGTATTGAAAGCACCTACCAATTACCTTCGTAATTTTCAAAGTAAAAAATACAAGATTGTTTGTCTGCAAATTCATTTAAATTTCATCAATCTCAATATCATCATTCCTGTTCACCATTTGTAAGATGCAGCAAAAAAAATTAACACGGGGTAAAATTCATTAAAAAAACAATACAAGAAATCAGCTTCAATAATATATCATTCCTTGAGTTATTAAAAAAGGGCGAGTTTTCAAGTTGTTCGATTATTTCAACCATAATTTTTTTTCCATGGAATAAAAAACTTTGTTCATTCAATGTTTCACCAGAATCGATTTAAACGTACGTTCGAGCAGTTTATTAAAAAGTCTACCTTCTTATCGATCAAACAACTAGGGTATAACATTCTACAGATTTTCTGGTTTTCAAAGAGCACATGAAATATGTAATTCAATTCATAAATTTTCCGAAGAAAATCGACATAAAAAATTATACCACTTTTATGTAATATTGACACGGTAGTATCATTTGCTGCAATTTTTCCCAGATATATGATAATATAATGAATACAAATTTAAGAAAGCAGGTACTTTTGAGCACTCGTTCATTGGTGGAGCAATGAAGCTATTACCTCAAAATTTTGTATTGGATTTGAGATTGATACTAAATAAATAAACGCAAAATATCACCACGATCTGAATAATCTGGAAATTATTCAAAAAATGAAATATACAGTGTGTTTGGTCATGACTTAGCGATAATTTAAGGGCATCAAATATACCTAATATTATCGACAAAAACAAATTGCGAAGTTTACCCCCTTAGTTTTGGAGTAGCCCCCATTTTAAATTTACTCTTTTATTTTCGTTGACCCTTCCAAATAATATCGATTTCTTTGGACATAAAGGTCCTACAGATGTGAAAAAAATGTTTTTTGAAAGATGATACTACAACCTTTCATTAAAATAGAACAATATGAAAACATTTAACTTGAAAATGCCATAAAAAATTCTTTAAAAAATTTTTTGTAAAAAAATGTACTGATTTTCTTAGTAAATCCGCAATAGTACAAGAACTAGCACAGTATATAACAGTATAATTTTTTTTTCAATGATTTAACACGCAAGAATATTAGCTACAAAACAACATCTACATCATTTCTGTAAGTTACATAATTTGAGAGTTATTGCTGTTCGAACATGACCACTACGCGAGCATCCCAAACTTTTTTTTTGTTGCTACAGATAGTCAAGCGTGTGAACAGGTTGGGAAATATTGTTGTAGTGGTGAGAGAGCAGGAGAAAAACTTTTGTTTTTTGTCACCACATGTAGACATTATATTTTATTTTACTTCATCAATTTTCATAAGGGGTGTTCGAACAGCAATTACTTTCTAATTATGTAACTTATAGAAATTATGTTGGTATCGTTTTGTAGCTAATATCCTTGCGTGTTAGGTCATTGAAAAAAAATTATACTTCAATGTGCTAGTTCATGTACCTACTATTGCAGATTTACTAAGAAAATCAGAACATTTTTTTACTAAAATTTTTTTATGACATTTCTAAGTTAAATGTTTTCATATTGTTTCACTTTGATAAAAGCTGGTAGTATCATCGTTCAAAAAACATTTTTTTCACATCTGTAGGACCTTTATGTCCGAAGAAATCGATATTATTTGAAAGGGTCAACTACAATAAAAGAGTAAATTTAAAATGGGGGCTACTCCAAAACTGAGGCGGTAAACTCCGCAATGTGGGTGTTTCTGTCGATAAAATTAGGTATATTTGATGCCCTTAAAATATCGCTAAGTCATGACCAAACACACTGTATAAAAACTTGACAATTAAAAAAATCAAATTCTATAGTTCTGATGATGCGATCCTCTTGAAATTTTGCATGAACATTCAGTAAATTAATCTTCATTCACAAAATAAATTTCATTCGAATCGGATATCTTGTTATGGAAATATGAAGTTGATTGGCCAGACTTTATGGTACACACCTTTGGCATTTGGGAACCGAACTCACCCGGAAAATCTCAAAACTCTTGGACAATCCCTTCGAAAGTTATTGTGCTCACGAACGGCTCCACGGACAGAATTGAGTTGACCACGGATTCTTCATCAGGGAGTCGAACCCTATCGTTTGAGACCATTTTCGGCTCAAAGTTTGAGAATTACAGACATTTGGGAGAAATATAGCACTCGTTTAAGTAGAACGAGCGCTCAAAAAGTAGACATTTGAATTAACCGCGGTTTCATTCCCCTAATTTTAACCAGTGTATATATACAAAAAAAAAATGTTCAACTCGATGAAGTTTAACAACTCGCCCTCATATCGTTTATAACAATAAACATGCGCCAAAAAAACATCCATCAACAATAATAAATAAAACAAACAAAAAAGATATAAAAGAAAAGAAAATCTCACCGAACAGCTCCACCACTCCTTCTGCGGTACCCAACTTGTTGCCTGCCCTGCACAGATACTGACCGTACTGTCTCTTCTCGATGGTGATGACCCTCAGGGTGGTGTCGGTGAATTCATCGGCAGTAGCGAAATGGGACAGGTCGTAGTGCTGGTTCTTGCTGAGAAGGTTGTCGTCTTTCAACCAGGAAATGGCCGGAGGAGGGTAAGCCTCCACGTGACACACCAGGTCCATGTCGTACTGGAGGGCCTGACCCAAACGGGGCCTTGGTACTGTCACCACTGGAGCAAACTCCACTTCTACGGCTATATTTCCTAAGGAGAAAAATTTCCTTGATTTCGAATTTCAATACGATTTTTTGTAGAAGTACGAGGATGTATTGATATCTAGTTAGCCTAGACAAGTTCCATGCATAAACAAAATATTGCGATACCGTAGCAACGAACAATAATTGAAAGGAAGTGTCAGTGTAAAGTTTGACGTCTTAATAGTAAACCAGAATTACGCAATAAATTAAAAAATTTAAGAAATCCCTGAGCAGGAGCTTTTGAACGCTCGTTCTTTGGTGAAGCAATAAGACTATTACCTCAAAATTTTATATGGGATTTGAGATTGATACCAAATATATAAATGCAGAATCTCAGCACAATCGGAATTATATTCTGAAAATTATTCAAAAAATGAAATATGTAAAAAATAAATAATTACAAAATTAAATTCTATGGTTCTGATGATGCGATCCCCTTAAAATTTTGCATGAACATTCAGTATGGTAGTTTTCATTCTCAATTTCACTCGAATCAGATATTCTGTTATGGAAATATGAAGATTCTTCTTTCAATATTCCAATTGAATTTTCTATAGTCCTGTTAATACTATGGCCACAAAATTTTGCATGAAAATTCAGTATGTCAAACTTCATTCACAGAAAAAAATTCACTCGAATCGGATATCCTGTTATGGAAATATAAAAGTTTTTCTCTACAATATTCCAATTGAATTTTCTATGGTTCTGTTCACACTATGGCCACAAAATTTTGCATGAAGTCTGTTATCAGCATCTTGCGTTTGGCCGTAACATTTCATTCCGATTGGTTTCGTATTTTCTGAGATATTGAGGAACAAAAATTTAAATTGACCATATTTTATGGAACACCCTGTACGATTTGGCTGGTTAACGAACTTAAAGGAGCCATTTGGGACCAGAACTCATCCTGAAAATTTCAAGTCTCCAGGACAATCCCTTCGAAAGTTTTTGTGCAAACGGACGACCGGACAGCCCCACGGACAGAATTGAATTTGACCACGAATTCGTCATCAGGGAGTCGAACCGTATCGTTTGAGACCATTTTCGACTCGAAATTATAAAATTACAGACATTTGGGCAAAACGATATAGGACTCGCTTAAGTAGAACGAGCGCTCAAAAAAGATTTTAACCGAAATCGTAAAAATCGAAAAATTGGTGTATCGAACCATCATCGAGTACCTGTATTTAAGGGGGATTCTAATATAGTCCAAAAATCTGCTGGAAATGTTCTTGCTTTAGTTTTTTGGGATTGCCATGGAGAAATCATGATTGATTTTTTGGATAAGGGTAGAACAATAACTGGAGATTACTATTCGACATTAATGACCACTCTTCAGAAAAAAATTAAAGAGAGAAGACCCGAAAAGCTATCCAAAGGTTGATAATTATTTAGTACTAAAAGAATCGTGTTGAGGTGTGAAAAAAATTGTACTCACTAAGTTTGGGTCCCAGATTACGAAAATGATAACGAGAAGTCTGCAATCCTCTAGTTCAAGCCACTTTTCCTCTATTTTCTCAATCAATACTCGTTGAAAATGTTTTATTTATCAATTTCTGAGAGTATCCTGCAAAATAAAATCTTCATTTGGTCGAAATCGACGATTTTATTCATTGTTTATGTTCGTTACGGCAGCCATTGTGAATTGCGAATTGTGCAACGTTGCCAATGTTTCAAACTTGTAGTTGAATTTAGGTTGACTAGTTCGAATATTGTTTCGAGAATGTGTTATCAATTGATATTATTCATTTCGCGCCCTTTTTTTTGTGAAGCACTCGGCAAGAATGAATTTGCTAATACGGGGTCTTTATAAATGATTGTAACAGCGCAGTTGGCTTTGAATTATTTTCATTTTGCTGCTTCTTATGCAAACTCAACACATTTATCAAATCTCTCTCTATATTTATTTCTATCTATCTTTGACATTGATAATTCCAGCCACATAATTCGACACCCTAACCTGCGTAACAGAGTAATATAAATAAATAAATAATCCAAAGCCAACTGCGCTGTTACAATCATTTATAGAGACCCTGTATAAACCTTAGGGAAAATATTTTAATTTGAGCTCCGGCAAATCAATATTTCCCAAATTGAATAGGAATATCTATTAGTTTATTAACGTTAATAGGAAAAGAATTATAGAATAGCTTGAGTTAGGTTACATTAGGTTAGGTTAGCTAAGATAGGAACAGTGCCAAGTATTAATAAGAGTGGGAATCACTCAAAAACACTTATTTTCCAAAAAAAAAACTGGCTCGTATTAAGAGAAATGGCACTTAAATTATTCCATTCATAATTCAATGGCCATTTCTCTTAGTACGAGCCTTTTTTAGTGGAAAATAAGTGTTTTTGAGTGATTCCCACTCTTATTAATACTTGGCACTGTTCCTATCTTAGCTAACCTAACCTAACCTAATGTAACCTAACTCAAACTATTCTATAATTCCTTTCATACTAATATTGGAAAAGTTAACAAAAATGGGCTCCCCCAATCCCATCCTAATCATTTGAGTAACTGGCTATTCGATTTGAGACATTGGCAACGTTGCACAATTCGCGACGGTTGACAGCCGAAATACGGCAAAAGGCAAATTATCATGGCTGCCGTAACGAATATAAACAATGAATAAAATCGTCGATTTCGACCAAATGAAGGCTTTATTTCGCAGGATACTCTCAGAAATTGATAAATAAAACATATCCAACGAGTATTGATTGAGAAAATAGGGAAAAATTGGTTAGAACTATGTATAACCTCAACTACCTGACTGAAAATTTGGATTTTTTTTTTGAAAAAACTAAAAGGATTGCAGACTTCTCGTTATCGTTTTCGTAATCTGGGACCCAAACTTAGTGAGCACAATTTTTTTCACATCTCCAACACGATTCTTTTACTTCTAAATAATCACTCAAAGTTTTTGTTTGTATTAATTTTTAGTTTTAGTAGTGGGTTTACGGCCGACCTGATAGGAAAATTTCACTTACTCTTTGTTCCCCTTCCAACACCGTTGTCAGCTACGCAGTAGTATGTGCCACGATCCTCCTTTCTTATGGCTTTGATGGTCAGTACGTTTCCTCTGTATATTGAACCTCCAGTAGGTAAAATGGCGTTGTTCTCGCGTCTCCAGGAGATTCTTGGGGTTGGGTAACCACCGGCGTAACATTCCATCTGAACGGCTGAAAATTTAGGGAAATAGGTTTGATTAACTTTTGTTTTAATGAAACGATAATCAATTTCAAGCGGATAACCTTGGTTAACCAAATGCATTCAAGCGGTTTTGGTTATTTTTGGTTCAAAGTAATGACGTCATGAATTAGCCCTTCAACGTCATTGATTTTAACCGCAAATGACCAGACCAAGAGCTGGGTTAAAATTCTGGTTTTTAGAAAAGTAGCAAATTTCAAAAGTTGTTGACTGACGAAGCATATTGAACAAGATATGTATTCGTGAGCTTAGCCACGTTACGATTTATATTGGGAAAACTATTTCAATTATCGGCTTAGTTTCATTCATTTGGAATTGAACTCATCTATTGAAGTTAGATTCGGAAATTAACGCATCCAAAACCTTCTGACTTGTTAATATTATTTAAAATAGAATTGTCCGAAGTTCTTAAAGATTGCTAATATTGTTTGAGTATAACAAAACATTCTTTCTTTACTTGGATAATGGGAAAAGCTTTGTGTTACAATTAATAGCTCTCGACTGTTATAAAAAATTATGAATTTGTGTTTAAGTTCCCAAAAAAAGTTTTATTAATAGCAAACTTTGCTGTGACGTGTGAGATGTAGCCAAATACCACAGCGATATCAATACATGTGAATTTAAATCTATTGGATAGTGTCCTCCTGTATATTTTTCGGTAATATTTTCTCTTCGAATCATTTCTGTCAGAACAAAAAAACTTTTTTTGTCAAGCGAAACATTCTGAAAGACATAATTATGTTCATCGTTACATTGAATCCACGTTTCAAACATTAATATTTTGGGATGCATGGAGTTGAACTAGAAGCATAGTAATTTACATTTGCAAATCTAATTTTCTATATATAGCATATAAAAAAAATATAAATATAACCTATATTGACAAATAATCAGAAACCGCATTCAAGCGACGAGTGCCGGTTATTCGTTCTTGGATAAAAAGGGAATAACCAAGGGCTGAACCCATGATAACCGCAGTTATTATTGGTTATCCTCTTGAAATTGATTAATGATTCATGTGTCACTGCAGAACTTTTGTTCGGTGCGCCACTGGTGGTTTGTGAATTATGAAAAATTGTTTCATTGAGAAAGTTTTCATATAATGAATTTTATTGTGTCTACTAGCATTTACAAGAGAAAATATGGTAAACAACACTGCGAAGATTTTAGGAATAAAATAAAAAAAGTTGCATTGTGGCATAATTTCTTGCTCGATCTGATTAATTGAACATAAGAAATACCTAATAAGAAGAGGTTCAACGCGTAACATCGCCATGAAGTATGAGTTTAATATTGGGTGATTTCAATTGATTAATATAATTCTCTGCTTTCACTATAAGAAATAACTATCACCAAAAATATGAAAAACAATAACAATTATAAAAAAAAATTAATTGTAATGAGAAAAAATCAATACAGTGGAACTTCCCTATAACGAACGTCTGTATCACGAATTTCTCTTTATTTTACGCTAGTGTGAAAAGTTGTGCGAAAATGTCCAAAAAGAAGGGCTAAAGTTTGAATGATCAACTTAAATTTATCTGTGAAGTCGACCGCGACCTTGCCGACTATAAAAACAAATACTGTACAACGAATTTTTTTTTGCGGATTTAGCGCTTTCGTTAAAGGGAAGTTCCACTGCATATGTTTTCTTGTAATTAATTCTAAAAAAGATAAACATTTTACACGAGCTTTTAATACTAGATCTCGTAAGAAACTCAAATAAAAGAAGGAAAAAACAATGAACTTAAATACCCTTTATCTGTAACAAAGTACAATCAAAATTTTTTTTCAATATCATACTCAACATAATACAAATTAACATCCCTTGGTAGCATTTCCAGCATACACATGACCACAATATTTTACAACGTTGCCAATTTTTCAACAACAAAAGAAGTAGTTTTAAGCTCAGATCAATAAAGAAACATGGATAGGCCCTGTCAGGTGTAAACAAGGGCAAAAATGAGGAAAAGATCTCTATGTTTAATTCCCCCCTGCTGTATGTAAACATTAACCTAACCTTTGGGTATTCTTATGATTTTCAAGATATTTGCGCCAGTTTTCGCGATTCTACATTTCATTGTGCATTGCAGTGATATTGAAGTTCATTTACTTCAGAAAAATTACGAAATACTGTATTATTTGCAAGACATGTGAAAAACATTGTAATGAAGTTCGATTTTTCGGGATAATAATCGTACTCCATTTTTGGTATTTTTCTATATTCCGTTCAGTTAATGATTCGGAATTATTGGAATTGGTAATTTTTGTATTGGTTTTCGTATTTTCTGCTGCGGAAATCGTTAAATTCTGAAGTTTTCTGAATTCTGTAGTTTACTCAATTCAATCAATAGTTCCGACTTATTAAAATACGTATTTTTCCATTAGTTTTCACATTTTTCCATTCATTTAATTTACCGAATATAGAAATCCGTAAAAGATCAAAACATCGAAAAAACGCCGAGCCGAGATTTAATCGCGTTTTTCATCGCTGCAACCGGCATAAAAAACATATGCAATACAGATAAGGACATGTTTTCGTCCAATTCCTCCGCCAGCAACGCGAATTTTGGTGTTCGGATCGGCGCAGAAAATTTTCCTTTTCCGTTCCTCCCCGTGATGTTATAAGTAAAAGAGTACCCCCGGTCATCAGTCAGTTAGTGCTCTGGTTTTCCGATGGTAAAGAGTTAGTGCTCTGGTTTTCCGATGGTAAAGAGTTAGTGCTCTGGTTTTCAGTCGATTAAATCGAACAGTATTGAGGTTTTTCGGGACGTCTCCGGACAGTGCAACTGTTTCCAATTTCCATTCGAGTTTTTCTTTGAGTTAATTATTACGAATTTAAATTTTTATTTCTTTTCTTTTATCGCCGGTTAGTCCGTATTATTTTCAGTTGTCAGTTTTTAGTTATTTTCGCGTTGGTCTAGTCAAGTAACTTCAGTGAGTGAAAGGTATCAGGTTCTAGGTAAAATACAAACACCATTTTTGTCTGATTTCTGGTTGCGTGCGAACCGCGTGAATCGGTTTTTTTTTATATATCGGGAATAAGTTTTCGCGAGTTCTGATCTCGAATTGTCCGTCGTGAGAGGTGGTCAATTCGATATCCCGTTTATTATCCGTCCTGTTTCTGTTCATATACACCCTGGTACAGAGAGTTCGAAGAGTCCAGTAACTTATCATTCATGGTGTGCAAACCCTTGGGTAGGGGACTGGAGGTTTCGTTGAATCGTCTGACGGACAGGCGTGCAAACGCTAGCGGCTGGCGATTTAAACACTCTCTATAGGCCAGTGGTCGTATATTGTCAATTATTTTTCGTATTACATCCGTACGTGTAAACCCTCCTTGTACAGGGTGGGCATATTTCGATGTTTTAGCACTACAACTTTTAAACCAGAGGAGATAGACAAAATCTGATACCCACTTCTCGATCTCTTTTTCTGAGAAACTAACGAGAGTAGTATTCATTTTTGGCTACCTTCTTTTGTTTTCGAGTTATAAGCGAAAATTGGAAAAGTGTCGATATCGAAAAAAATTCATATCTCCGCTAATACTGATGATAGAGCTCTGAAATTAAAACATTATACAGGCACTTTTTTACGTAGAATCCAGTGGCGTGCTCGTCTTTTTTGCACCATTTCTAATTACGAAGCTATGACCCAAAAATATGTTTTTTGAATGGGAATACTAGATTTTTGTTCCATTTTCTGAAAGCTTAATTTTTCTGATTTCAAAAATATATAACATTGTATGGTTTGTATCAATATGACTATGGAAAATGGTCAAAAACCTATTTTTATCTAAGTCTCAATATTTTCTATGGTTTGAACTGTTGACGAGCACAGAAAAATGGAGCTTCCTATAACAAGAGCAGTCTCCTACCGTCTATCTCATTATTTCTATGCTTTCAACTAATTTCTACAAAATTCGAACATGGATATATTTCATAAACTCTTATATCTTGAAACGGATTACGAAATTACGAAAAGATCCACATGATCCTCCGTTAAAATCGATACACTTAGTTATAATGAGATGGATTCAGGAGGATATTTTTATTGCTCTCCAGAATAAATACTCACAAGTGCCAGTTTATTTCGAATCGCATATGAAATAACGCATATAGATATGATTAAAGTTATCAATTCAATTAGAAAAGTAAGAAAGGAAAAATATTTTTCAATACCTAATAGTGATTACAATAATAGGTCAGTAGGTAATAACTTAGAATGAGGATCAAGTTTCAACGCAGTGCATTATTCTTCGATCTTGGAGAAATTGAGTAAAGAGCATAGAAATGTAAAGACTACTGGAAAGAGATTATGGTAATGATACGATGCTAAATTTTTCTATGCTCATCAACAGTTGAAACCATAAAAAATATTGAGAGATGAAAATAGGTTTATGACCATTTTCTATAGTCATATGGATACAAACCATATAATGTTATATATTTTTGAAATCAGAAAAAATTAAGCTTTCAGAAAATGGCACAAAAATCTAGTATTCCCATTTAGAAAACATATTTTTGGGTCATACCTTTGTGATTAGATATGGTGCAAAAAAGAAGAGCACGCCACTGGATTCTACGTAGAAAAGTGCCTGTATAATGTTTTAATTTCAGAGCTCTATCATCAGTATTAGCGGAGATATTAATTTTTTTTTATATCGCCACTTTTCCAATTTTCGCTTATAACTCGAAAACAAAAGAAGGTAGCCAAAAATGAATACTACTCTTGTTAGTTTCTCAGAAAAAGAGATCGAGAAGTGGGTATCAGATTTGTCTATCTCCTCTGGTTTAAAAGTTGTAGTGCTAAAACATCGAAATATGCCCACCCTGTACAGAGAATTCGAGGAGTCCAGTGGCTTATCATTCATGGCGTGCGAACCCTTGGGTAGGTGACTGGATTTCTCGTTGAATCGTCTGCCGGACAGGTGTACAAACTCTGGCGGCTGACGATTTAATTTTCTCGCCATAAACTCCGACCGAACATCCCCGATTCCGTCCGAACCGAGATAAACGAAACTGAAAGAATATACAGAACAACCAGAAGTCTAGATAGGTGTTATCATTAGCATTTCTTTTGATTGTGAACATTTCTGATTTCGAGTATTCTATGTGTCTGTTATTTTATTATTGCGAATAATTTATAATAGGTTTACTTTTCGGTCCTGGTACTGACTCGCGAATACGTGTGCGGAAATCGTGAATGTGCTCGAACTCAAGCGGCAATTTATTTGAATTGTTTCATACGTGAATATTTTCTTTGAACTGTGTTCATTCTTAATTACCAAACTTGAATAAACTTTTATTATTACACTCTATTTTCATACGTCTGCGTTGTCGCTACTACCCTAGACAACATAGAACCTTGTCTTCGACTAGAGTAGCTATCTGGGTAGGTTGTGCTATTTTTCCCTTGAAAGAATAGCTGGCGCCCGAGGTGTTAATTGTTAGTGAAACTATATTGTGAGGAAAACCCGTTACAACATAATTAAAAACGAAGATACATTTATTGTTATGTAGTTTGCGTTCGTTAATTTCATCGAGTCAATTGAAAACAGGAAAGAAAAAAATTCTTGGTAAAAATTGCTGTAGGGCATTTATTAAGTTCATAGTCCGTTCACGAAAGGTTGAGCCGTCGGTTGGCTATGAAAATTTGGCATATTCCACTGTGTATATTAAAATTTCAGGTTATGTTATTAATTTTAATGTCAAATTGATACGCAATGTTATCAATATTGCATAGAGTTCTCTGATAACTGGAAGGCTCGTCGGACGAGACCGGGTACATTCGGCAACGTTGACTTTATTTTATGTTATAACAGCAAATACTGCCAACTTCAGATAAATAAACAAACGCCTACTATGCTCTCAAACTTTCGTGAACGGACTATACACTACTTCTTCAATCTGAAAATTTTCACAAACTGGGCATCCGGCATTTCAAATGGACTCATTGGATCACGCTACTTTTTCCTTGCATTTCTCAGTCCGAATAATCTTTCAACCAATGAACCATTATCAAGAATTTCCTGTTCACAAAGCCTTACTACCTATTATTATTGATCATGAATTTCATATATTCTAACGTTGATGTTCATCCAAAAATAAACAAACATTTAATGTAACCCCATAATATCTCATTCGATAATGCTTCAGATCACCTATCGTGTACTTGTAATTATTTAATGATTTCTGTAAGCTACAGATGCCTTCAAGAGGCAAAGAATTGCAATTTTCCTAGCTTATGAAAAGTTATAGATTGGCTTACAGATGAAAGCAGAATACCACCATTATATTCAGTTAGACAACGTACCTATGCTAATAACCATAAGGTGGATACGACTTATTTCTTAAAATAAGTCCTGTTGATCTCAGTTTATGAAGAAATTATATTAATTTCTGTACCTCTAAAAAAAAGTACGACTCTGCCTTGAACTGAACTATCAAATTTCAAAACAAAAACAACTTTTGCTTTGTATATCTTATCCTCAAATCTATTACACTGATATCGCGCTTTTAGCCTATCTATGTTTCTTCATTGATCTGAGGTTCTCAGATTATAAAAACCACTAGAGACAGAATTTGAACAAGGCAACACCGCTCAAAATACTTCTGCGTCATAACCGATTCACGTAACATCATATCGGCAGAAAGTGAGTATTTGTCGTAACTCAACTATGTTTGTATTTTATTCCCATCTGATTCTTGAATCCGAGTTGGCATCTAGTTCCAAAATTGACAGATTATTATTGCAGAAAAGTCATTTTTACGAATTATTTGCTCGCTAGTTTTATACGATTTTTGCAACTGTGTATTGTTGTGCTTGCTGTATATTTCATAGCTGCAGTGAATTGAGTTTGTGAAACCGTCTACTTATTTCGAACTACCCAGGCGCTAGACCCTACCGGTGTGTGGGGCTTCAGCGGGGAATACAACAGTATTTCCAACAATAATTGTAGTTATTTATTATACAAGGAAAAAAAGTATTAGATTTCAGCTCGAGGTTTATGTTGTCTCCCGACGCGAAGCGGAGAAAAACCGAGAGCTAAAATCTAATATTTCCCGTGTATAATACACCATTTTTTTCTGTGACAGGAAAAACGACCATTTGATAGTGAAAGAAATATAACCTTTCACAAAATTACTCTTTTGCCCACGGAAAAACAGTGAGTACTTTTTTCCCGGATACATACACTCACTTTTTTGACAGGGAAAAAAGTAATTTCGTAAAAACTCATATTTGTGACCTGTCAAGAGATACAAAATGTCACATTTTTTTACCGTCACAGAAAAAAAACTAATTGAATAGATTGGAATGATTTATTGAAATATTTGAAACGTAACTTGTTTTTGGCGCAGAAAAGGCTCGAAATACGTCTAGAATGTTGAAACTATTTCTTACCTTCTCCTTCGGAAACAACAACAGATCTCGTGGAATTATCAGAGATAAACGGTGGTCTTCTCACTTGAAGTTCAACCTCTGCAGAAACTCGATTGCTTGGCGAGATCAAAATTTGACAGTGGTAAAAGCCAGCGTCAGTTTCTTGGATATCCTTGATTTGAAGAGTATACGTAGAACTGGCCTAAAAAAAAGAACAAGATATTTCGGTGACAATATTCAGATAAATAATTATAAACAGACGTTGTTCTGCATACACAAAAATTCATTCAATTCGATCCAGCCGTTTAGTTGCAGAATAGATGAATAACCTAGATAACGACTACAGTGCCATCTGTTGATCTGATTTGTCATCATAAACATAAGGGCATCAGGCAATCCAAAATACATTCATACATCATAGGTTTAAAATTTGTAAAATATGGCATAAGAAAAAAATTGTTGTATAATGTTAGTTCATAGGTTACTTCTGATTAAAATTTTAAATTTTCGATTCACTCGATGTAACTTCATTTTTTGTCCAAATGTCAAAATCATTATAACCTATAAATATGTATTCTATGACTGCTTGATTGGTTGTAAGAAAAGGAAAGCCTTTTATTTTTTTCTGAACAATTTTTTTTGGAAATATTTTGTTGGATAAACCTTGCCCTCGCAATCATGAACACAATAAAAAGGAATTATCCAATTTGGTGCAGCAGTTTGAAAGATATTGCTTTTTGACAGTAACCATAGATCCTGTTTTATTAATATAGATAGATATCAACTGTCATTTTGCATGGATAGTAAAATATCAGGAAGAAACTTTAAAATTCATTAACAATAATAAGTGATTTTGATGAATGCACAAATTATGAGACAAATGATAACATGAATAATAAACAAACCATTGCGAACAAAAAAATGGTTGAACAAGAAATGAACAGGATTTCAAAATATATATCAACGGAGGAAAGAAAATTTGAGAACGATAAAGAAGTTGTTCACGAAATGTACGTTATACAGCAAATCGGAGTTGATGACTTGAAAAACATCAAAGAAATTATAGAAGGAGAATTCAAATTTGAAAATATAATGAAAGATTTGGAAATGAAGAAGCAAGTAGAACATTTGATAGAACGCGACAAAAAAACTTCTAGATGCATGGAATGCATTAAGAAAGTTATAGGTACATATTTAAACGAAATTAATTCATAATTATCAATTACAATAGTACTGATATAAAATGTTCCTTCACAATGTATTTCTTATGTACAATTTCATTTTCAGGACAAGACGAATATGAAGAAAACTATGAATGCTTAGAAGATTTTCTCTTCAAGTAATTCTAAGAATTATCCAGAAAATTATATACTTTATAAATCAATATACAATTGAAAATGTTTACATCATACGTTGGTATATTCTATATTATTATTTCAAAATGAACTGTTGAAAATCAAACAACTCACCGTGTCATAACGTAGTGCAAACCTGGAGTCATGTAGAATTAGGGAACTGCCCGTTGAAATGGGCAGACTGTAAGAACCTCCATTCGGGTCAGCTTTTATCCATAGTACAGAGTAGTCTTGAGTATATTGTACAGAACATGATAGTTCAACTGTACCACCAATGTCTTTGATTTGTTGTTGACTGATATATGATATTGTTGGCGATCTTTGTGCCAAAGCTGCAAAACAAAATTTGTTAATTTGAATATTCGAATTTATATCTCTATTCACACGCCTATAATAATTATCCATTGTTAATTAGATGATGCATGGGTTAAAAGGTTGAATTGATTAAACATAACGTTGAAATGTGATGAATGATTGGTAGTTAAATTTAGAATATAAGAGACAACGGGAAAGTCATGAAAAAAACAACAACCGAATACAAATGAAAAAAAAATAACGGATTTAGTGCATCAACTTAAAATACTCACCAATTTGCACAATAGCACATATACATAAGATTATTGGTATTCTTATTGCTGCCATAATGTCGAATATCTAGTAGTTAATACCTTAATTATATGAAAATCGAAAATATTAAACAAAATCTGTAAAACAAGAATGAAAAGTCAACACACAAAACATTACTCAAATATGTGAAGTGAATCAACCACAGAGCACAGAAGCAACAACAAACACACCTATCTGTTCACAGAGCATCATAGAAAAATAATATTCTTTATTTCACATTAAATGAACTTATGAACCATAGATATGAAGTGCATAGATCTCATATTTATGACATATAAAATTATGGTTATGTTATACGTCTACTCTATGAAGAAAATTCAAATCAAAATAAAACCGAAATAAGGATCTCTTGAATTTTTAAAACAGATAGACTTGTTAGCTTGTTTATAATTCAAAATCAAAACATAAAGAGGAAGAATAGGAAGAGTAAATGAGCTGCTGATAGTGATGACAACTAAATCTGATATCATTTCAACATTTGATAACGAACAATTTGAAGACGAAGAGCCCATAATAATCAAAACATCCATCACTAAAGAATTGTATCGTGGTAATAAATTGAAGTCCCGAATCGAAATGAGCGGTTCCCGAGAATTTCCTGGTAGGTATCACAAAAATTAGATCAAAAAATGGGTATTTGTAATTACCCACATTTTTACCTAAATTTAGTGAAATTTAATATGGATATACTTTTAGGAAGACCTATGAATGAAGAGAATGTTAGGAATTTTAACAGAAGAATACCGAAACAATCAAACCTGAAGGAATATAATATCGATATGCAGCAGAAACGTTCAGATCATACAACGCTATGTTGGATTATCTTTTTTGTTTTTATTCTAGCATTCAGTTTGTTGCTAGGATATTATTTACTTAGCGACGAACTTCCACTTGGAGGAATAGAAAATGAATTACACGCTAAGGTTTTAAACCAAGATATTGCAATTTCTAAAATCATGACTCCTTTATCGCTTTTAAGAAATAATTATGTAATAATATTGCCTTTTTTATTAATAGGCCCAACTGGCGTAGGAAAATCCCATATTATCAATATTTTAAAAGAACGAATTAGCTCTAAACACTTGAAGGTTTTCTATAGATCAGATCTAAATGATTTTATTGAAAAAAAACGTTATTTTGAAAGTTCAGTTTTAGATTTCAGGTTTTATAAAGATGATTATTTAATAATAGTATTTGAAGATCTTGTTAGGAAAGATTTGGATAAACTATATAGATTTATGGATTTAATTGAGTCAGCTAACTTAAAAATTTTAGTATTTGCCGTTTTTAATGCTCAAAATAAAGAATGTTTGCAACAGTTATCAATTCCTGATGATATGTCTTTTACACCAGAAGATTTTCCAGAAAAGGATAACATTGTGAAATTTGATTATTTGAATGAAACGACCGTAAGAAGATGGTTAAAAAAAACACTTGAAGGAAAAAAAGTTAATATTAAATTTCATGATGAAATAATGAACAAACTGTTGAGTGCGCATGATATCAAATGTCATGGATTGAAAGGATTGCATTCTAAGTTGCAGCTTGAATTATCAAAATATAGATAACGGATAAATTGTTAGACTGTTCGATAAGATGTTACTTTTGTCTGATTTGAAGATTAAATCTGTTATTTGAAAATAAATTTTGTATTTTTTGGAATAAACAACAATTCAACATTTTGAAAGTGCTTCCCATTATTTTTCCCTAAATAAAAGTACTAAGGTGGAGTTAGATGCTTTTATGTCTTTGTTCATAAAAAATCAGAGTCAATCAGGTTGAAACAGTTGAAAATACACTGCGCAAAAAAATAAACGCCTATTATGGAAATCTCAAATTTATTCTATAACTGAAGGTGTTCTCAATGATAATTATTTTTACCAGAATTATGCATGCATATATTATCCACTTTCAACGTTTTTCTTCAATACAGATGTTTTTTCCCATCAGGAATAAAAAAAGATGAGATTATCAGATTTTGAATGTAGTCGCTCCATTCTGAAATCAGTTCTTCTTGATCAATTCTAGTGATCAATAGTTTTTCTTTCGTTTGATTTTCTACACTCGATCGCTATGCAACGCGAAACACGCAATTTAACCCAAGAGGAATGTGCCCAAGCGGTAGTTTTGGGAGAAGAAGGGGGGACAATGACATACACAATAATTGCAGAAAGGTTTGGAGATTCCCATAAAAGTGTGTCCAGAATGTTGCAGCGATTCAGGGAGACAGGTATGAATGTCCGAAGACCAGGATAGGGTAGACCACGGGTAACAACTGCCATACAAGAACGTTACTTGAGAGTTTCTTCGTTGAGACAACGGTTTGCGACCGCTTGCCTACTTCAAAATCAGCTTGAGCAAACTCATGGGGTGAAAATTAGCACTCAGACAATAAGAAATCGCCTCAGAGATTATGATTTAAGGCCTCGTTTCGCGGCAAGAGGCCCAGATCTTTCCCCAGCCCATCGAAGGGCGCGTTTGGATTTTGCGAGAGAGCATATCCATTGAGAAGAGGCTGATTGGGAAAGAGTTCTCTTCACAGATGAGTCTAGATTCTGCCTCTACCATAGTGATCGACGTTCCCTTGTATACAGACGTCCACATGAAAGATATGTTCAGTGCAATTTCCTGGATACTACTGGTTTCGGGGGAGGATCGATTATGGTACATGGGGTGGAATATCTTTGAATGCTCGAACAGACCTAGTGGTCGTTGATAATGTAGCTATGAATGCTGATAGGTATATAAGGAACATTCTTGAAGAGCATGTAGTGCCATTTGCCCCATACATTGGTAAAATTTCATTTTTATGGACGACAATGCCAGACTCCATCGTGCGCGCATCGTTCAGGAGTACCTTGAAGAGGTTTGAAGTCTCTCAAATGGAATGGCCACTGGCCAGCAAGAAGTCCAGATCTCAATCCGATTGAGCAGGTTTGGGACAACCTCAATAGAAGGCTGAGAAGTTCAGAAAATCATCCAGCTACTCTTAATGACTTAGGAATCCAACTCAGAGAAATCTGGGAAGAATTAGATCAGAACATTTTAAGATTACTCATTTTAAGTATGCAATGGCGGATATGGCTTTTTTTCATGGGGGGGGGTGAGGGGGTAGTAAGGATTCAAGATCGATAAATCAGGTTCAAACTTGTAATCAAAATATTTAGGAGGAATAATATAATAAGAAAAAATAGTAGTAAAATAATAGTAGGTGGTAAAAAAACAAACAAATGAAAATATGTACAATACGTTGCGTAACTTTTTCGATATTCGTGGGGGGGAGGTTAATTACCCCATTACCCCCCCCTCCGTAAATCCGCTCTTGTAAGTATGAACCGTCGTTACCGAGCTGTAATTAACGCAAGGGGTGGAAATACCAAGTATTGAATCACTTATCAGAATTACAGTATTCTGAAAATTGTTTATTTCTCTTCTTTCACATAAGATTCGGTGAAATCCTGAATTTTTCTTCCATTTAATGTGTCTTGTTTCGTTCAAAACCTTCCTGAGAGAACATAAAAAATAAGTTATAAAGTCAATGTAGAGTTAACTTTCATTAAAATAGAGATTTTCAGAATGTGCGTTAATTTTTGCGAAGTGTATATTAGTCCATGGACCAGCGCCTGTTTTTCATAATGATTACTAACAATCTGAATGTTAGTGAGTAGCTTCATTTTGACGAGACGCCCAACTTTTTCCTCTACGAAAATTCTCGATAGTGAGGGCTCAAACAGTATGGAAGCGTCAAAAGTGTTGAATGGGCGAATGTTCAAATTTTATTACTAACAGCTACTTTATAAATTAAATCTTGAAACAATTTTATTACAAATTGAAAACAATAATTGTCCTACAAAAATGATGATTCTATCAAAGTGTCCCCCACTCCCAACATATATCAACAACTAGGTCTAAAAAAATTATTACTAACCGGCTGATTTTTTCACTGTTGCTTAGCAAATATTTTCTTTATTATGTTTTTTTTATTGTCCTACAAATTTAGTGGTACGTTTTCCAGTCCTACGCTCAGAAATTGTACCATAGAACCGACAATTAAAAATGACTACAAACAATTAACAATTTCCGAGCGTAGGACTGGAAAAACGTACCACTCAATTTGTAATAGAATGTGACCAGTTCATAAAGAAAATATTTGCTAAGCAACAGTGAAATAATCAGCCGGTTAGTAATATTTTTTTAGACCTAGTTGTTATTATATGTTGGGAGTGTCCCCCACTCCCAACATATATTATGTTGGGAGTGGGGGACGCTTTGATAGAATCATCATTTTTGTAGGACAATTATCGTTTTCAATTTATAATAAAATTGTTTCAAGACTCAATTTATGAAGTGGCTGTTAGTTATAAAATTTGAACATTCACCCATTTAACACTTTTGACGCCTCCATACTGTATTAGCTCTCACTATGGAGAATTTTCGTAGAGGAAAAAGTTGGGCGTCTCGTCAAAATGAAGCTACTCACTAACATTCAGATTGTTAGTAATAATTATGAAAAACAGGCGCTGGTCCATGGACTAATATATACACTTCGCAAAAATTAACGCACATTCTGAAAATCTCTATTTTCATGAAATATTGTATTAGCCCACACTATCGAGAATTTTCATAAAGGAAAACGTTGGGCGTCTCGTCAAAAGAAGCTACTCACAATATTCAGATTATTATAGTTATTATGAAAAACAGGCGCTGGTCCATGGACCATATTCAGTAGTCGTGGATAAAGTATAGTATGCTACTCGCGTATAATGGCTGTTATTCACTTGGTGATTTGGGCCACGAGCTGTAGCGAGTGACCTGAACTTCACCTCGTGAATATAATAGCCATCATTATACGTTCGTTGGGTTGAGTATCCCGAGAACTGTTGATCACATTTTCGATTCAAACCTCAGAGGAAGAAGTAAATTACTTACTTCTTCTAGTCTAAGAGCCCGTAAACCCCAGACCTTCGTTATTTTATAAAAGCTGAAAACTTGTCTACGCATGCTCCTAACACAGGTAAGAACGATGGACCATTATGAAGTTTGGATTACCCTGGCTTTGGCAGAGGTAAACGGTATTAAGGGGTGTCAAATACTGATCTAAATTCGTCAAATAATAAAGTGTGATTTTTTGGTATTACCTTCAGAATATCATAAAAAATCACGTCATTAAGTACCAGACACTTACTATAGTGGCAAACCCTTGCCAGACACCCTTAATGTTCATTAAATTATATGTAATTCTACTTACGTTATAGCATAAAAGCTTATTTTTATATATAATACTTATTGGGTAATAATTAGATAATGTTTACTCATAAGCCAGACATTTTTGATAGTGCCAACCCTTTGCCAGACAAGCTTGTAGTTTAGCTGCAGGTGCGAGCGCGAGACAGTATATATGAGTATTTATTTGCATAAGTCATTATAATCATGCAGTCCCACTCGCACCCACTCATATATACTGTCTCGCGCTCGCACCTGCAGCTAAACTACAAGCTTGTCTGGCAAAAGGTTGTCACTACCAAAAATGTCTGGCTAATGAGGAAACATTATCTAATTATTACCCAAGTATTATATATGAAAATCAGCTTTTATACTATAACGTAAGTAGAATTACATATAATTCAATGAACATTAAGGGTGTCTGGCAAGGGGTTGCCACTATAGTAAGTGTCTGGCAATTAACGAACTGATTTTTAATGATATTCTGAAGGTAATATAAAAAAAATCACACTTTATAATTTGACGAAATCAGATCAGTATTTTACACCCCTTTAATACCGTTTACCTGCCAAAGCCAGGGAAACCCAAACTTCATAATGGTCCATCGTTCTTACCTGTGTTGGGAACATGCGTAGACAAGTTTTCAGCTTTCATAAAATAACGAAGGTCTGGGGTTCACGGGCTCTTGCTCTATTCCTCTGAGATTTAAACATTCCAACTTGGCAACGCCGCACAGCTGCAGACCACGAGGAAACTCCAGCACATGTCCGACGTCCCCTGTTGTCGTTTTGTTTTGTTTGGGTTGGCAACAAGACGCGTACCGACGTCTGTTTCAGTGCAATTTCCGCGTCTATTGGCGTCGCATTCGTAGGTTTTAGCGACGTCGTTTTTTGCGGATGTTTTAGATTGTCACTGAAGTTCTCTGGAAACTTGATATTTGTGACTGTGATAGTTGATATTTTGGGATGTTTCGGGTGTTTTGAGAGTGTTCTTCAAGGGATGTAGGTAGAGGGTGCACGGTGTCGATGCAGAGGGTTCGGATTCGGACAGTGGCGTAACACGGTGGTGAGTTTCAACCCCTATTTTGAATTTGGTATGTTGGGAAAATGTATTGATATCGGTATGTTCACTTGCTTTATATTCATTACATTTTTATTCTTAATCAAAGATTGTTATTGACGATAAGGGTTGCCAGTCGCCAAATGGAAAAGCCGGACAGACCATCCAGTTTGGCCGGACATTCTGTTAAAAGAGCCTAAGACCCTAAATTATTGAGAATTTTGTGTCTCAGTAATAAACGGTCGAATGTAAAATGTATATAAAATTAAACTTTTTTGATTATCGCAATAAATTTGGTTAAATTCTTATCTATAATAATAAAAGGGAACCTATCGCTATTATGTTAGCGCATTGCATTCAGAAGATTGCACCAAATTGATTATTTTTTGTTATATTATTTTTGAGCTCTCGTTCTACTTAAACGATTGCTATCGTTTTGCCCAAATGTTCGTAATTTTTGAATTTTGAGCCGAAAATGGCCTCAAACGATAGGGTTCGAAGGATTTTTTGGTGAGTTCGGACCCCGAATGCGGTGGTTAAGTTCGTTAACCAGTCAAATCGTACAGGGTGTTCCATAAATTATGGACATTCAAAATTTTTGCTCCTTAATATCTCAGACAAAACGAAACCAATCGGAATGAATTTGGCGGCCACGTGCAAGTTGCTCATAATAAGCCTCATTAGAAATAAATACATAATTACAAATATTGATTCTATGGTTTTGATGCGATCCTCTTGAAATTTCGAATGAACATTCAGTATATCAGTATTGATGCTCAAAATAAATTTCATTAGAATCGGTTATCCTCTGTTGTGAAATTATACAGATTCTTCTTTTCAATATTCCAATTAAATTTTCTATGGTTCTGTTTACACTTTAGCCCCAACATTTTGCACGAAGCTTATTATGAGCATCTTGCATATGGCTGCAACATTTCATCTCCATGGGTTTCGTTTCGTCTGAGATATTGGGGAACAAAAATTTTGAATGACCATATTTTATGGAACACCCTGTACGATTTGGCTGGTTAACATTTGGAAATCGAACTCATTGAAAATCTCAAGTCTCTAGGACAATACCTTCGAAAGTTATTGTGCTAACGGACGGCCCCACGGTCAGAATTGAATTTGACCACGAATTCGTCATCAGAGAGTAAAACCCTATAGTTCGAGACCATTTTCGGCTCAAAATTCGATTATTACCTATAGACATTTGGGCAAAACGATAAAGCACTCGTTTAAGGAGAACGAACGCTAAAAAATGGGGTGTAGTCTTAGACTTAGACTTTGTCTAAGGGTGTAGTACTGCCTCAAACAGAATAAACCACTTTTTCCGTCGATCTCCAAATAAAAGGTTATTTTAATGTGTACGAAATTGATCATTGATGACCCATTTTAATGCTCAATTTCTGCTTTTTAATGTGCAATCCTTTTGGCAACCGTTCACGAAGTATTCAGACGCGCTACGGGAAATGTCAAAACTCTACTGGTACATAGAAATTTTATTATGTCGAATGTAAGTCTCGTGCAAAATGAGAATGTACAGTGGAACTTCCCTATAACGAACGTCTGTATAACGAATTTCGTACAAGACATTGCACCAATAATCCAAATTTCATGTTAAAAACACCCTCTAAAACGAAGTAAATTCTCTATACAACGAATTATTCAAAGAACATCACTCTTTGAATGGGTATTGGTAAGGAGGTAAAAGGGCGGATTTTTTTCGAAATTTTTCCGGACGTACGTGATAAATCCCGACCTTAAGCTAAATCATTACGGCGGGCAGAGAAATTCTTCTGAAACAGTTTCAAAAACACCCCTGGCTGTTTGGTTTCAATCTAATCAATACGCTAGTGTGAAAGTTGTGCGAAAATGTCGGAAAGGAAGTGCTTAAGTTTGAATAATAAACTTAAATTAATCAGTGAAGTCGACCGCGACATTGCCGATTATAGAAACAAATTTTCTGTATTAATTTCTTTATAACAATTTTTTTTCCCGGATTTACCGCTTTCCTTATAGGGAAAGTTCAAATGTATTTCAATCAAGAATTCATACACAATTCAGATTGAGATCGTCGGAAGAATCCTGTAATCAAATCGGTTATTTATCGAGCGACTAAGGGTACGTTCAGATGATGAGCGCTCAACGCGCGTTTTGCTAACGCGCGTTTACAACTACATGTATTTTGAACGCCCATCATCTAAACGTCCCTAAACAAGATATATGTAGTTGTAAACGCGCGTTAGCAAAACGCGCGTTGAGCGCTCATCATCTGAACGTACCCTAATGGTCTCGAACCTTAGTCTAAGTCTCGAACTATAAACGCGTTCGCTCTGTTCACGCGTTAAAATATCTTGGCCGTTAGGCTACGTTCAGATGATGAGCGTTCAACGCGCGTTTTGCTAACGCGCGTTGAGCGCTCATCATCTGTCTTTAATAACCCAGTTGATTAAATAACCATACTCGATCCATTCACGAAAGGTTGAGCCGTCGCGTCGGTTGGCCATGACAATTTGGCGTATTCCACTGTGTATATAAAAATTTTAGGTTATGTTATTCCTTTTCTTGTCAGATTGATACGCAATGTTGTCAATATAACATAGAGTTCTCTGATAACTCACAAGCTCGTCGGACGAGGCCGGGTACATTCGGCAACGTTGACTTTATTTTACGTTATGACAGCAAAAACTGCCAACTTCAGATAAATAAACAAACGCCTACTATGCGCTCAACCTTTCGTGAACGGACTATACAGGGTGTCCCATTACTCGACGTCAACCCGGAACCGGGTGAAAAGGCAAGTAATGCTGGTTGTCAGAAAAATATAAAAAAAAATCTAAGTTGCATGATTTTAAAATAATGGACATTTAAAAAAACACGAAAAATTCCACACCCTGTGACAGTCTTATCGCTCCTGTTGCCACAAATATCAACTTTTTCCAACTTTTTTTTTGCTGTGTAACCTTGAATAATGCTTGTCTAAACTGTAATCAAAATTTGATTACCAGCTGCTCTAGGTTTCATCAAAATAGGGCTTGCTTCTCAGAAAAAAATTCAAAACAAACAATTGCCTAGTTTCAACTGACTGTGTTGAAAAAAAATGAACTACGCAAGTTTGGCATGTTTTATCAAAAGTTGACGCATTTAGTAAGGATTACAAAATGGTATAATAATTGTTAAACTGTAGCTGCCGTAGTTCAAATTTATTTTCGATTGCCTTTGAAAACACTTTTTCTTAAACTACTTCCCAGTAAAAAAGTCCAATGGATTCAAGTCCGGTGAACGGGACGGCCCCGAGATTGGACCAGAACGTCCGATCCATCTTCCGGAAAAAAATGTTACCAGAAAAAAATTTCCAGAGAAATTTCTCCGGAAAAATTTTTTCTGGAAAAATTATTTTCTCTGGAAATTTTTTTTTCTGGTAACATTCTCTCCCGGAAGATGGATCGGACTTTCTGGTCCAATCTGGTGGCCGGCCCGTTCACCGGACTTGAATCCATTAAACTTTTTTACTGGCAAGCAGTTTAAGGAAAAGTGTATTCAAAGGCAATGGAAAATAAATTTGAACCACGGCAGCTACAGTTTAACAAGTATTATACCATTTTGGAATCATTACTAAATGCGCCAACTTTTAGCAAAACATGCCAAACTTGTGTAGTTCATTTTTTTCAATACAGTCAGTTGAAACTAGGCAATTGTTTCTTTTGAATTTTTTTTCTGAGAAGCAAGCCCTATTTTTATGAAACCTAGAGCAGATTGTATCCAAATTTTGATTACAGTTTAAACAAGCATTATTCAAGGTTACACAGCAAAAAAAAAGTTGGAAAAAGTTGATATTTGTGGCAACAGGAGCGAAAAGACTGTCACAGGGTGTGAAATTTTGAGTGTTTTTTTAAATGCCCATTATTTTAAAATCACGCAACTTAGATTTTTTTTATATTTTTCTGACAACCGGCATTACTTGCCTTTTCACCCAGTTCCGGGTGGACGTCGAGTAATGGGACACCCTGTATTTCATAGTTTGTGCCAATTTTTTTGATAGCCCATCAAAACTGCACTGTTTGTTAATAGCCGCACCGTGTATAACTCATTTTCCTTTCCTTATCCACTTTTAACATCATCTCGAGGAAAACACCGCTATTGAGGAAGTTTCTGCACGGCTCTGCGATCGGCTTAATTCTAGAAATTGCATAACCGGATAGCGGTCGGAATGGAAGTAGACCCATATCCGGATATGACGAGCGTCGTCACGCTCGAGATTCCGGCAAAACAATTGAACAACGAGCGTGCTATCTGACACCGGCGCTGTTGCAACCTATACGCGCATTTTAAGGTCACCTTCTTACTTTATTTTCCGTTCTAGGGTGGTATACTCCGTTCGGATATTAATGATATTATTGAGCATAAAGTAGGCCTTTGTTTATCTATCTTAGGTTGGCAGTAATTACTGTCATCATATACCGGAGTATAGTCCGTTCACGAAAGTTTGAGCGCATAGTAGGCGTTTGTTTATTTATCTGAAGTTGGCAGTATTTGCTGCCATAACGTAAAATAAAGTCAACGTTGCCGAATGTACCCGGCCTCGTCCGACGAGCTTGCCAGTTATCAGAGAACTCTGTGCAATATTGACAACATTGCGTATCAATCTGACAAGAAAATGAACAACATAACCTAAAAATTTAATATACACAGTGGAATATGCTGAATTTCCATGGCCAACCGACGGCTCAACCTTTCCTGAACGGACTCATAGTGTGTTGGTCAAGACTCATGACTTGGCGATAAATAAAGGTCATCAAATATACCTAATATTATCGACAAAAACACCAAACTTTGGAAGGTTACCCCCTTAGTTTTGGAGTAGCTCCCATTTTAAATTTACTTTTTATTTTCGTTGACCCTTCCAAATAATATATCTTTTTCTTTGGGCATAAAGGTCTTACAGATGTGAAAAATGTTTTTTGAAAGATGATACTACCACCTTTCATTGAAGTATAATAATATAAAAATATTCAATTTGAAAACGCCATAAAAAATTCTTTAAAAAAGTTCATAGTGAAAATATGTACTGATTTTCTCAGTAAATTCGCAATAGTACAAGAACTAGCACACAAGAAATATAATTTTTTTCGATGATTTAACACGCAAGGATATTAGCTACAAAACAGTACTCACATCATATCTGTAAGTTACATAATTTGAGAGTTATTGCTGCTCGAACATGATCACTACGCGAGCGACACTGCCTGTCTACAGAGCAGAGGCGGCCATTTTGAGCAATTTTTAAGATTAATTTGTTTGTTTGATCATTGAAATTATCGATTTTTTTTTATTTTATCAATTTTCATAAGGGTCATGTTCGAACAGCAATAACTCTCAAATTATGTAACTTACAGAAATGATGTGAGTGTTGTTTTGTAGCTTGTGTCCTTGCGTGTTAAATCATTGAAAAAAATTATACTTCAATGGGCTAGTTCTTGTACTATTGCGAATTTACTGGGAAAATTAGTATATATTTTCACTATGAACTTTTTTGAAGAATTTTTTTAAGGCGTTTTTCAAATTGAATGTTTTTATATTGTTATACTTTAATGAAAGGTGGTAGTATCATCTTTCAAAAAACATTTTTTTCACATCTGTAGGACCTTTATGTTCAAAAAAATTGAAATTATTTGGAAGGGTCAACGAAAATAAAAAGTAAATTTAAAATGGGGCTACTCCAAAACTAAGGGGGTAAACTTCCAAGTTTGGTTGTTTTTGTCGATAATATTAGGTATATTTGATGACCTTAAATTATCGCTAAGTCATCACCAAACACACTGTATATATGCAACATAAAAACGTTGTTATATGCATGGAAATGTGCATGAAAAATTCTTGAAATATGCACGGAAATGGTCAAATATGCACGGAAATTTGCAGAATATGCAATATTGAACAATGACTTTTGGGAACTCAAAGAAAAAGAGAAGTAATTTCAATTTCAAAATCAAAATATCAATAAATCTCAATAATATAGTATTAAAATTTGATTTAATGTGCAATTGTCATGGGCAACCGAATACAAGGCATTCAATATGGAACACCCTGTACTATTTGGTTGGTTAACGAACTCAACCGAGGCATTTGGGACCCGAACTCACCCTGAAAATCTCAATTCTCTAGGACAATCCCTTCGAAAGTTATTGTGCTAACGGATTCTTCATCAGGGTGTCGTACCCTATCGTTTAAGGTTGACGCTCACTTGGACGAGACGAGACGAGACGAAGCGACCCGTAAGTTAGTTAGTTAGATTCTGATCTTTGCTTCGCGCCTCCCAAGTGAGCGTCTACCATTTGATTCAGTGCAAATCGTGCCCTGCGGAAAACAACTCTTCGCTTCGTCTCGTCTCATCTCGTCCAAGTGAGCGTCAACCTTTAAGACCGTTTTCGGCTCAAAATTCGAAAATTACAGACGATATAGCAATCGTTTAAGTAGAACGAGCGCTCAAAAAACTAAGTAACTGATATAGGTATAGTCACCAATAATAAATTATATTGGAGAAAAAAAAAACAATTGAAAAAGTGTTAGAATCATATAGATTCATTTAGTAGGTTCAAAACAAATATGTATATTTTTACAATTGTTGAATTGTAAAAGTGTTATTTTCACCCTCAATTTTGCAAAATGCTCGGCAAAATGTAGATTTTTGATATGAAGGAAAAAGAACAATGTTTAGAATTTCTACAGATGATTATTTCGCACAACACACCAAACGTAGGCAACCCATAATACTCAACCTCGTAGTTATGATAATCTATTACATCAAACATAATTAAGTTTCCTATGCTCTTAGGAAATTTATTTACGAGTTTATTTCAGAACTTGAACAGCGAACTTATGGATCTATTGTATAAATTTAATCAGGTAGAAATAATTTGAGTTTATAAATAATTCAACATTATATACGCAATAAGTTCACCTTCCCATACGTCGGGGGTATAGCTCAGTGGTAGAGCATTCGACTGCAGATCGAGAGGTCCCCGGTTCAAACCCGGGTGCCCCCTTATTTTTGCGGGGAGTTTTCACGTTAAAATGTATTTTTTTTCTCTTGGATTATTCTTTTTTCTCCCAAGCAATTTTCCAACTAAACTTGAACATTTATTATTGGGAATTCTATGAAGGAATAGTTCGTATCCCCGTTATTGTTATTAGCGACGATACGTTATCTACATACAGATTTGGAAATTCACATCGAAAACATACGATATACAATGCATCAGACAGAGAATTCTTCTCTCCAGTTGCACAGATGAATAGTCGAGACAATCACGTACTGTAACACACTGAATTCCTTTGTCTTATTGCAATATTCTAGTCTTGTCTCTCTCTTATCGCAGTATGGTGGGGAACCTGTAGTACACGTATGGAATTGTTCAATTTGTCAGGCTGTCCGTAATACTCGATTCAAGTATTTACTGTTGCCTACCATACTTTTTTATTGGGAAGCAGTTTAAGAAAAAGTGTATTCAAAGGCAATCGAAAATAAATTTGAACTACGGCAGCTACAGTTTAACAAGTATTATACCATTTTGGAATCCTCACTAAATGTGCCAACTTTTGACAAAACATGCCAAACTTGCGTAGTACATTTTTTTTCAATACAGTCAGTTGAAACTAGGCAATTTTTTATTTCGAATTTTTTTTCTGAGAAGCAAGCCCTATTTTCATGAAACCTAAAGCAGCTGGTATCCAAATTTTGATTACAGTTTAGACAAACATTATTCAAGGTTACACAGCAAAGAAAAAAGTTGGAAAAAGTTGATATTTGTGGCAACAGGAGCGAAAAGACTGTCACATGGTGTGGAATTTTGCGTGTTTTTTTAAATGCGCATTATTTTAAAATCATGCAACTTAGATTTTTTTCATATTTTTCTGACAACCAGCATTACTTGCCTTTTCACTCGGTTCCGGGTTGACGTCGAGTAATGGGATACCCTGTATAGACGGCTGTGATGAACGCAATAGCTTTCAGAAAATTAATATTAGATTTACGCTTCATTTCTTTCCTACTCAACTTACAAATTATGTTTTGTGAACGCCGATTTTTTATCGAAAAATGGGACATCTAAACGAGTAAGGAACCGGCACTTCGAATTGAATTATTTTAAAAGTTCTTAGAACGAGTCTTCGATGACCAGTTCGTCAAGGATGGAACAGCAAGCTCTTGAGGTCAGTTGAAGAAGTTGGTACCCTTGACGAAACATTCATACTCGATACTAGTTCTGCCTTTTTGAGATTCAGAAGAACGTACAAAACACTGAATAAACCGTACAAGACATTCTTCCATACATGTTTTTTGAGACGAGAACCAATATTATCGAATATTCAAATTCTTTTCTGTACAACTGCCATTAAAAGTGATACTTTCAATGACAGCAAACAATGTTAAAATTGATTAATTAATTAATTTATAGATCATTATGAAACAAGTGTATTTCGGAAACAAACACACACTAATATACAGGGTGTTTCCTAAACATGCGGCAAAAATTCAGGGGATTGTTCCTTGGACTATTCTAAGAATATTTTGTCCTTTGATGATTTTTGAAAAACCTCTTTGTTTCGAAGATACAGGGGAAACAAAATTTTAGATAATAACATTTTATTATAAAAAATTACATGAAAATTTAACTTAACCTACAAAAACTGTTGAAAATGACCACCTCTAGCCAAAAAAACGAATTCAAATGAAAACCGTGTTCAATCTGTATTCCTTTACCATCTGAACTTATCAATTTTAAGTAAAAAAACTGGCCGTTTTTAGTAATTGGAATGTTGTTAAACAAATTTAAAAATAAATTGTACCTACTTAGTAAACACAGTGCGGTACGCATTTTATTTGAACTATTATTAATTTTAAAAATATGAAAAATGTTGTTCGCCCTGTATCTTCGAAACAAAGAGGTTTTTCAAAAATCATCAAAGGACAAAACATGCTTAAATAGTCCAAGGAATAACCCCCTGAATTTTTGCCGCATGTTTAGGAAACACCCTGTATATCTAAATTTTTATTCCAATCATCAATTAAATGTAAAACACTTTATGATAGGGCCTTTTTGATTTCATCTACACCTGAAATTAGAAATAATGAAATTTCCTTCATTAAAGAGTTCCTACTAGATAATCAGTACCCACCAAAATTTATAGAAAAAACAATTTCAAATTTAGAACGAAAAATATCTAATCAAAATTCTAATGATGATCAGGTACAAACAGAAAACCGTCAAGAACAACCAAATTTGTTGAACGTCATTCCTTATATTCCTGGCCTTTCAGAGAAAAATAAGAAGAATTGGTTCCAAATTCAACATAAGAACTGTTTTCAAAACAAAAAATGATTTGAGATCCATTCTAACTAGAACGAAACCCATGAATGAGACACAAAATCAAAAAATTGTGTTTACAATATTCCCTGTATATGTGGAAAATCTTATACAGGAGAGACATCAAGACCTTTAGAAATAAGAAAACGGGAACATAAGAATAACATCAAAAATAGAGACATCACAAGAGTTCAAATAGCGGAGATCATATGATGAATTGGAACAACACAAAGATCCTCATGACGGAATGATAATTATAAAAGGAAAATTAAGGAATCTACATGTATTTTGTTAAATGAAGTTAATAATTTGGCCAATTGTTTTGTTGGAATAGATCATATTTGGATTGATTCATTAAGGAAGGAAATGACATCAATGTCAATCAGATTACAAATGAAAAAATAGATTACAAATGAAAAAATACACAATTCTGAAGATTTCAAGAGTTTGTCTGAAGAAGGTGTCTGATATAGCCACCGAAACGTTACAATATCCTTTTAATTTGTTTCATTTTTCAGTTTTACTGTTAGGCAACAATTTTTTCAAGAACAATTTGCTCCTGACAAATAATTAAGTGCAGAGATTCTCGCAGGAGCACTTCACCTTAACAAACATTTTTTAATTATTTATGTTTCAGAGACTGGGAGTGAAAACCTATAAAGTTTCTAAGAAATGATTAATTAACGTCACTTTCAACACTCATATCATTTTGAAGTTTATTGTCATTGCAAATTCGCCCATTTTTTTGTCAAAATAGGGCAGTTGTACAGAAAAACTTGCATGGTATTTGTGTTAAAAGTGATTTCATTTTGTTCGTGAAATTGTGAAATGAGCGGAGCGAACTTTTTCACTCACAAAATAAAACGTCACTTTCAATACTAATATCATAAATAGCTATTTCGTAAATTAAAAAAGGAAACCCACCCCAAAAAGATGAATTCAAAATGTATGGTTTTATTCTTTCCTTCTCAAACTATATTATATTATTATTATTTTTATTATTATAGGGTCAGACTCCCTGATGACGAATTCGTGGTCAAATACAATTAAGTCCGTGGGGCCGCCCGTCCAGCCGTAAACACGATAACTTTCGAAGGGATTGTCCTAGAGACTTGAAATTTTCAGGATGAGTTCGGGTCCCAAATGGCTCGGTTAAGTTCGTTAACCACCGAAATCGTACAGGATATTCCATAAAATATGGTCATTCAAAATTTTGTTCCACAATATCTCAGAAAAAGCGAAACCAATCTAAAAGAAATGTTACGGCCAAATGCAAGATGCTCATAACAAGCCTCATGCAGAATTTTGTGGCCATAGTGTGAACAGAACCATAGAAAATTCAATTGAAAAGAAGAAACTTCATATTTCCATAAGAAGATATTCGATTCGAGTGAAATTTATTTTGAGAATGGAGATCGATATACTGAATTTGTATTCATAATTTCATCCATGTTGTTAATAATTGAAGATATCTTTCAGGTATTTGGATTTATTTCGACACTCCTTTTTACATCATTTCACCGACGTTTCGGTCGCAAATCGGACCTTTATCAAGGATAATGACTTCACAGGAATTGAGTTACATTTAAAATTGTCTTCAACATGTATAGAGTAGGCCTCTTTATATTTAAAAATTATATTAAATTCAAGACGTGGCAGAAGGTTAGAACTTAAGTTCTAGGTTAGAACTTAAGTTCTAACTGGACCAGAAAGTCCGATCCATCTTCCGGGAAAAAATGTTATCAGAAAAAAAATTTGCAGAGAAAATATTAGGTGTACAAATAAGTTTCCGCGGTTTTTTATAAAAAATTAGGAATTTATTGTAAAGGAAAAGTACATTACGTTTTATTCAAAGTATTTTCCATCATTTGCCACTACTTTTCCCCATCTTTCTGGCAACATTCGGATACCCCGTCGAAAAAACTCTTCATCTTTTGACGCTATCCACAAATCTACCCAATTTTTGGTGTCTTCATCTGATGTGAAGCGCTGCTCAGACAGACCATGTGCCATCGACCGGAACAGGTGATAATCAGAAGGGGCTAAGTCTGGTGAATACGGCGGGTGGGGTAAAACTTCCCAGTTGAGTGTTTCCAAGTATGTTTTTACCGGCGCCGCAACATGTGGACGAGCATTATCGTGTAAAAGAATAATTTTGTCGTGTCTGGAGTAGTAATGGGCGCGTTTTTCCTTAAGTGCCCGACTCAATCTCATCAATTGTGTTCGGTAGAGAGCTCCAGTAATGGTTTCGCTTGGTTTCAGCAATTCATAATACAAGACACCAAGCTGATCCCACCAAATACACAGCATGAGTTTTTTTCCATGAATATTGGCTTAACTGTCGATGTTGATGGTTCGCTGGGCTTAACCCATGACTTTCTCTTCTTTGGATTATCGTAGTGAATCCATTTTTCGTCACCAGTGACTATACGATGCAAAAAACTCTTTTTTTTATTCCTGGCAAGCAGCATTTCACTCATGCATAATCGGCGTTCAACGTCTCTCGGTTTTAGTTCATATGGAACCCAATTTCCTTGTTTTTGAATCATTCCTAACGATTTTAAACGATGTGAAATTGCTTGTTGAGTCACTTGTAGAGTAAGTGCAAGTTCTTTTTGCGTTTGGGACGAATCTTCCTCCAATAGTGCTTCTAATTCCATGTCTTCGTACACTTTCGGCCTTCCACTGCGTTCTTTGTCTTTAACGTCAAACTCACCGTTCTTAAACTTTTGAAACCATTCCTGACAACTTCTCTCACTTAAAGCAGCTTCACCATATGCTTCTAGAAGCAATCGATGCGCCTCAGCTGCAGATTTTTTCACATTAAAGAAGTAAATCAAAAGTTCCCGCAAATGATGCTTATTCGGAATAAAACTTGACATTTTTGCACGAAAAAAATTACGTGATGCTGATACGGAATCACTAGTACTTTAAGGTTATGGTGTTGCCAGATGACTAAACTTGGGATATTACGTTTTACATCTGACAATTTCTCCATAACCTTCTGGTGGGGCCATCTTTTGACAAACCGCGGAAACTTATTTGTACACCTAATAATTATTCCAGAAAAAAATTTTTCCTAAGAAATTTCTCTGAAATTTTTTTTTCTGGTAACATTTTTCCCGGAAGATGGATCGGACTTTCTGGTCCAATCTCGTGGCCGGCCCGTTCACCGGACTTGAACCCATTGGACTCTATTACTGGGAAGCAGTTAACGAAAAAGTGTATTCAAAGGCAATCGAAAATAAATTTGAACTACGGCAGCTGCAATTAAACAAGTATTATACCATTTTCGAATCCTCACTAAATGCGCCAACTTTTGAAAAAACATGCCAAATCTACGTAGTACATTTTTTTTTCAATACAGTCAGTTGAAACTCGGCAATTGTTTATTTCGAATTTTTTTCTGAGAAGTTAGCCCTATTTTTATTGAACCTAGATCAGCTGGTATCAAAATTTTGATTAAAGTTTAGACAAGCATTATTCAAGGTTACACAGCAAAGAAAAAGTTGGAAAAAGTTGATATTTGTGGCAACAGGAGCGAAAAGACTGTCACAGCGTGTGGAATTTTGCGTGTTTTTTTAAATGCGCATTATTTTAAAATCATGCAACTTAGATTTTTTTTTATATTTTTCTGATAACCAGCATTACTTGCCTTTTCACCCGGTTCCGGGTTGACGTCGAGTAATGGGACACCCTGTATATTCTATTTCGAAAAAATGAAAATTGAACATCACGTATTGTATATTGCTATTCATTATACAGGTGTTGTAGCTCATCTGAGGTGAAACACCTTATATCATTTAATTTTCAATATGCATACGTAAAATCCGTAATAAAGTCGTGAGGTACTCAAACTATATTCTTATCAAAGATGAATTACGATTATACAGGGAAAGTTATTTTTCTCCAACAAAATTGCAAAAAGTTGTATTTCCTTTTTGCCTCCTGTGAGGATTGAACTCACGACCCCTGGTTTACAAGACCAGTGCTCTGCCACTGAGCTAAAGAGGCTCGATGTAGCCTATGGCTTCCAAGGGAACCTGTTGCGTAACAATGGTCATTATTGAATATTTTCGCTTCATATAGTTCTTATTAATTGTTTCAATCTTTGGTATGACGAATTTTCATTATTTCAATCTCCTTTCTCAAATTCGTACACAGAATTAGAATATTTATGGATTTAATTTGACAAAAGCAAATGCAGAGATACTTTGATTCTAATCTTTTGAGTTTTTCACTTCAATTTTTCTCATTTATATGGAAGAAAATATTTCACGACTTAATTTGAGTTCTTCTTATTCTAAAAATACTTTTTTTCGAATAGTATAACTTCGATTAGCACAAATAAAAGCATGATTTGTTGTTATGTTGTTATATTTTATCAGACCAGCAAGCGAATTGGTGAACGACTTCATTAATTTCATTGTTGATAATTCTGTTTGCTACAAAGATATGCTTACACTGATTGTGATTGCCCCTTTATTATATTTATTTACGATTTGTGACAAAGTTATTTTCGTATTGCAGATCAGATCTATCATCGGCCTCAAGAAGGAGTTAATTGCTGATCTCCTCAACGAATCAAGTTGGATTAAAATATTTAAGAATATTTATTAATTGGTCTGTCACCAGAAGTCATAGGTAAGTTTTTATTCTGAAAAATATTCGTTAAATTTTGCAGTTTTCCTTTAGTCCGGTCTATTTAGACATTCGAAGTTACATAAAGTCCCAACAAGCTTAATTTCTGTGAAGTTGTTCAAAACATAATTATAAACAATGTCTAAAAGTTCCTCATCATTCCCCTGTGAGGAAAAAATTTTATTCGAGGTCAAATGTCAAAAAAATAAGTTTTTCGCGATTTTCAGCAAAACGGTAAGTTTTATCATAAAAGTACCTCAGACAAAAATTGTAGATCATAAAATTATCTATGAAAAATGTATCAATACTTTTTTTCTTACGAGCCACCGTTTCTGAGATATAACGATTCAAAAAGTTATAGAAACGCGCTAAGTACACTACCTCATAGGTGGCGTGGAAACGTGTGCATATTATGACGATAACGACTTTTATAACTTTTTGAATCGTTATATCTCAGAAACGGTGGCTCGTAAGAAAAAAAGTATCGATACATTTTTTATAGATAATTTTATGATCTACAATTTTTGTCTGGGGTACTTTTATGATAAAACTTACCGTTTTGCTGAAAATCGCAAAAAACTCATTTTTTTGACATTTGACCTCGAATAAAATTTTTTCCTCACAGGGGAATGATGAGGAACTTTTAGACATTGTTTATAATTATGTTTTGAACAACTTCACAGAAATTCAGCTTGTTGGGACTTTATGTAACTTCACTCTCATTTTTTGGTCTAAATACTACTTGGTTTTTTACGAAGGCATTTGGTTGGTTCATAGGCTACATCAGACATTGTTTATTCAATGGATGTTCTTTCTTTAGAGAGGTAGTTGAGAATAGAATTAAATTAATATGGAGTTACTTCTATGGTGAAACTAGCTAACTCGAACAACGTTGTTTTGCCTTATCGAAGTACATTTGAAAATACTATCGAGCTGGATGAAAAATGATTAAATTACTGAAATGACTATTAAAAAATAGGGGTTGGTGATGAAAAAGTAAAAATTTAGGTTTTTCTGTATTTTTTAATGCCACATATCACTTAGGGTATGCAAAACAGATAGTAGCCGATTGTCAGATCTACTGAATACGCATATAAAATTCGGTAAAAATCGGTAAAGCTGTTTCGGAGGACTACAGTTACTAACATTATGACATGAAAATTTCATACAGGGTGTCCCAAAACTCGACGTCAACCCGGAACCAGGTGAAAAGGCAAGTAATGCTGGTTGTCAGAAAAATATAGACTAAAATTTGAGTTGCATGATTTAAAAAAAATAGGCATTTAAAAAAACACGCAAAATTCCACACCCTGTGACAGTCTTTTCGCTCCTGTTGCCACAAATATCAACTTTTTCCAACTTTTTTTTTTGCTGTGTAACCTTGAATAATGCTTGTCTAAACTGTAATCAAACTTTGGATACCAGCTGCTCTAGGTTTCATAAAAAATAGGGCTTACTTCTCAGAAAAGAAATTCAAAATAAACAATTGCCTAGTTTCAACTGACTGTATTGAAAAAAATGAACTACGTAAGTTTGGCAAGTTTTGTCAAAAGTTGGCGCATTTAGTAAGGATTCCAAAAAAGGTATAATACTTGTTAAATTGTAGCTGCCGTAGTTCAAATTTATTTTTGATTGCCTTTGAATACACTTTTTCTTAAACTGCTTCCCAGTAAAAAGGTCCAATGGATTCAATCAAGTCTGGTGAACGAGATTGGACCAGAACGTCTTATCCATCTTATGTTACCAGAAAAAAAAAATATAGAGAAATTTCTCCGGAAAATTTTTTTCTGGAAAAATTATTTTCTCTGGAAATTTTTTTTTCTGGTTACATTTTTTCTGGAAGATGGATCGGACGTTCTGGTCCAATCTCGTGGCCGGCCCGTTCACCGGACTTGAATCCATTCGACCTTTTCACTGGGAAGCAGTTTAAGAAAAAGTGTATTCAAAGGCAATCAACATTTCGACCATGTGTTATATGACATTTTGTTGTTTTAAAAAAGAAAATATACAGGGTGTATATTTTCATTTATTAATTTTAAAATATACCCGTTTACCATATAGACAACAAGTGTTAAAAATAGTCAAATTGAATTTTATCAAAGTCATGTTATAATATAAGAACGACCATCAAAGATTACTGTACTCTTACTGGAGTATGTACGACATGCAACATACGTTATGTCTAGAATTCTTTCGGGTTCACTTACGAGCACATGGAATTGGTATTCTGACCATCTTTGACATAACATGTGTCCCGCAAGTGACATCTGTTCTTCAGCTTTCGTGACACACATTCGAACTGTGAATGGATGCGTTTCTGGGACGAATACATTGTCTGCGAATAGACCGGCTGTGTTTACCTGATTAGATTCCTTCCTGGGCTTTCTAATGAATTTACTTTCTCTGCTGGATTCCGAAAATAGTTTTCTCGGGCCATATTATTCGTTTATATACTGAAAAAAATTAATGTATCTACAGAGTGCATGGAAAGACTTCATTTTTTGAAGGGATTGCACTCAAATTTTAACAGAGATACTTTGGTACAAGGATATCCAAATCTGAAGAATCGTCTTTCCAATATGAACTAGCCAGCAAGAACAAAACTTATGCCTTCACACCACATATTAAAACAAACAAATTAAACTCGAAAAAGTGGAAGATAATGAAAAGTTATTTAATAACCTAGAACTATTATTATTATCTTGACCATTAGTCGTTGTCTTAACCTAGTTGATTACAAAGTTTTTCCGACGATCTCAATATGAATTGTGTATAAATTCTTGATTGAAATACATTCTCATTCGTACAAGACATATATTTAACATAATGATTTTTTTTATGTTTTTATGTTCCAATAGAGTTTTGACATTTCTCGTAGTGCTTCTGAATATTTTCGAGAGGTTGCCATGAGGATTGCACATTAAAATATCAAAAATTGAACATTAAAATGGGTCATTAATGTTCAATTTCGTACACATTAAAACGTTTCATTTTGAGATCGACGGAATTTTTTTTAAGAAATGCCCTGAGCAGATGCTTTTGAGCGCTCGTTTATTGGTGGAGAAATAATGCTATTACCTCAAAATTTTTTATAGGACTTGAGATCTTAGCACGATCGGAATTATATTCTAGAAATTATTCAAAAATAGAAATGGTTTGTACAAACATGACAATAAAAAAAATTAAATTCTATGGTTCGGATGATCAATCCTTTTGAAATTTTGCATGAACATTCAGTATATCAATCTTCATACACAAAATAGATTCCACTCTGAATGGATATTTTGTTATGGAAATATGAATTTTCTTCTCTTCAATATTCCGATTGAATTTTCTGTGGTTCTGTTCAAACAATGACTACAAATTTTTGCATGAGGCTTATTAGGAGCATCTTGCATTTGGTCGCAAATTTTCATTTCGATTTCGATATTTTATGGAACACCCTGTACGATTCGGCTGGTTAACGAACTAAGTTGAGGCATTCAGATATATTGTCATGGCAATAGAGGGTTTTCTAATAAGAGGTGTTATTTTGAATAGCCGCTATTTCGGTAGATGTCACGTTTAAAGCTGTCATTTTTTGACAAGTAGAAACTACGCTATTAATGAAAATGGAACGATACACGCTTCAAGAACGCATTGAAGTTATTAAAATTCACTATAAAAATGGTGAAAATTTGGCAGAGGCGGTTCGTAAAACTCGAACATTTTTAGGCCGGCATGAAGCACCTTGTCGGACAGCAATAAACAAATTGGTGGAAAAATTCGAGCTGTTGGGACAATTTAGTGATGTGAAGTATAAAACCCGTGTACGTCGCTCAAGAACAGCTGAGAATATTGCTGCTGTAGCCGAAAGTGTTGAAGAAAACCCAGGTTTGTCCATTAAACGTCGTTTTTTGGAATTAGGCATCCCACAAACGTCATTACACCGTATTTTGCATAAAGAATTGGGTCTTAAGGCTTAGGTATTAAGTTCAGTTAACACAAGAACCGAGACCGGCCGATCATCAACAACGTCGTGTCTTTGCTGATTTGGTCGTTAAAATGCATTAAAATGATCCGGATCCTGTTATCTCTCGAAGAGGTGATAACAATTGGCCACCGAGATCTTGTGATTCAACACTTTGAGACCTCTTTCTTTGGGGCCACGCGAAAGAGAAGGTCTACGCCCATAGCCCAGCGTCGATTCAAGACCTCAAAAATGGAATTCGTCAGGCTATCGAGGACATAGGGCAGCCACTTCGCGATTTCGTTATGGAAAATTTCATTAAAAGGATATGGTCCTGTAAGCGTGGTTGTGGTGGTCATTTGCCTGATGTTATTTTCCACTATTAACAGCATAGCTTCTTTTTTATAATGAAATAAACATCCTTTCATTCATATTGAAAAATGGCATTTTTCTTTGAGTATCAAAATAACACCTCTTATTGGAAAACCCTTTATAAAGGATTCTTCTTTCCAATATTCCAATCCAATTGAATTTTCTCTGCTTCTGTTAACACAATGGTCACATACTGATAGATTCGGTCCGAAAACATACTCGAATGAAATATTCAGGCCCAAACTCTTTGCAAATGACCCTTCAAATAGTCGGGTTGAATTTTCAGACGCCCTGTATAGAAACTATTCGAACTGAGACCATTTATGGAAGGTGCGAGATATCATCAATTGATTCAATTCAAACTGCACACTCGGGTACATTCCTTGCACTTCTTTTTCGCTTGAAACCTCATCGATTTTCCAAAGGTCATTTCTAATGAGATTATTGTTCTATAACCGTAAGTTGTTCGTGACTCAATGGCCAGACCTCTGATCCAGGTGCTATTTCTAATGTTGCGTGCAAGAATTCGCGATGACCGTATAGCATTTCTGCACTCCATGCTGAATTCTTATCATTCCTCATTGTAAACAAATCTTATTTAAATAATTCTTGCATACATCTCTGAATACTAGTTTTCTGTAGATAAGCGTAACATTTTTTGAGCGATCGTTCTACTTAAACAAGTGCTATATCGTTTTGCCTAAATGTCTGTAATTTTGAACCGAAAATGGTATCAAACGATAGGGTTCGAATCCCTGATGACGAATCCGTGGTCAAATTCAATTCTGTCCGTGGGGCCGTCCGGCCGTTAGCACAATAACGCTCGAAGGGATTGTCCAAGAGACTTGAAATATTCAAGGTGAGTTCAGTTCACAAATGCCTTGGTTAACCAGCCAAATCGAACAGGGTGTTCCATAAAATTGCGGCCATTCAAAATTTTTGTTCATCAATATCTCAGACAAAACGAAACCAATCGAAATGAAATGTTGAGGCCACATGTACCAAAGAAAATTCAATTGGAATATTGAAAAGAAGAAACCTTATATTTTCATGAAAAAATACCCGATTCGAGTGAAATTTATTTTGTGAATGAAGACCGAATACTGAATATTCATGCAGAACTTTTAAACCTTTCCCAGACCCCCACAATCATTTTAAGGCCAAGATAAGATAAATCCGTTCAGCCGTTCTCGAGTTTCAGCGAAACTAACGAACAGCAATTGATTTTATATACCGGGTGGAATACCACTGATGACGCGATACTCATTTTGCGGGAGTAAATGATGATATTTCGAGAATCTTTTTTTGTGGTGTGTATAAGGTAATCGAAAGCACAAATTGAAATTATTTCCATATAATATACAGGGTGTTCCAATAAAAAGATACAGAACAAAGTTGAATTTTTCGATAGTAACACCCTATATATGACCTAAAAACTGGAAAGGCAAGCTGAAATTATGATGAGTTTCTTAAGAGCACTCTGTACATTTGATGCACCATTTACGAGAAAATAGCGAAAAATTCAGAATATGGAGTCATTTTAATTACCAATTTATGAAGGAACCAGTTACGCAAGCGATGCAGACAATATTATAGACACATCCTCTAGCCCTCTAAAGAAAGAAAAAATTGAACTTTGTTGTATACAAAGTGATCATAATTAATTCTCAAACATCTTCTACGAATAATGGTAAAAAGCTTCCTCATTTCAGTATTCATCATCTCGTTGAACGCAAAAGAAAAAAATTTTCTTTTTCTTCTGAGGTCTAGAAAATATGTCCAATTAAAAAAATTGTTTGTATCGCTTGCGTAACTCGTTTCTTCATAAATTGCAAATTAAAATGACTCCATATTTAATTCTGATTTTTGGCGATTTTCTCATAAATGGTGCATCAAATGTACAGAGTGATCTGAAAAAACTCTTCTTAATTTGAGCTTACCTCTCCACTTTTGAGGTCATATACAGTGTGTTCCTAAATTGAACGTACAAACGAAAAGGGGAGATTCCTTAGGTGAGTTTAAGAAAAAAAGTCCCATAAACATGGGGTCGCAAACGTTTCGTTTTCGAGATACATAGTGTTGAAGTTTGAATTTTTTTCAAGTTCAAGATATTCAACTGAAATTTGGCATAGATATTACATTTAAGAGTTCTCACCACGTGACATGGCAATTTCGATACAAGATCTACAGGGTGATATTTTTTCTGGAACACTGCCACCTGTTCTTCTGCAGAACTTTTTTTTGGTGAGCAACTGTTAATTTGAAAAAATGTGAAAAGAAGCTTTGTTCTTTTCGGTCTCTTGTAGTTTTGTCGTATCTACCAACGATTTCGAGAAAAAAAATTTTGAACGATCCTTTCGAAATCCTCGTGAAAATCCAAATTATGATGGGAAGGTCACTTTGTAAGCTATGGTGAATGAATTCAGTGTTAGTTTTTATGGAAATTTTCCTGATCTGTAGCGATGATTCATAAAGATTCGATAAACTCGTATAATCAACACATGTTTTTCATTTAAAACTTCAACACCCTGTATCTCGAAAACGAAACGTTTGCGACCCCATGTTTATAGGACTTTTTTTCTTAAACTCACTTAAGGAATCTCCCCTTTTCGTTTGTACGTTGAATTTAAGAACACCCTGTATAGGGTGTTACATTTAAAAAAGTGTTAAGTTGGTTTGTATCTTTGTATTGGAACAGCGTGTATACAGGGTGTAACTAAATAAGTGAAAAATATTTAAGGAGGTGATTCCTCATCGAAAAAAAGATAGGATCTTTCATATAAAGAAACTTCATTGGAGCATCCCTTGTTAAGGGAGAACATACAATTTGTATAACAATTTTTTTCACAAGCACCAAAAAAGTTACAATATTGAAATTAACCTGACGTTTCCTACTAGCAAAAAGACACTTATCCAGTTATTTATTTGGTTTACTCCATGGTTGTAAGGGTGGGAAACGCCACCCCTGAAGTTTATTTCCAATGTAAATTTTTGTCTTATTATTTGTTTACCATTTAAAAATTATTTCCGATAGCCTGTTTCATTCTAAACCAAAAATGTCTCTTGAGTTTTTTGCCCGAAATAAACCAGTTCTAGTAAAATAATATTTTACCAACAACTACAGAGATAGATCGTCATAAATGCGAAACTAATCTATCTAGTAGGAGTAGTAGGACACTTTTAGTAAGGCTCTGAAAAGGGGAGTAGACCACACAGCCATGCTGGGTCCAACCACAGACTCGAAAATTACAGAACAATTCGAATGAAATGAAATCTGTAATCGAATAAATGCTTATGCTTACCTGTCTAGTCTCCAACTTTATTGTTTTGAATAAAAAAACAATACTTTCTATTCACTATTCTTCAAAAAAAGCACGCAACTAACAATAGAGCACAATAACTGAGAAATTGACATTACCATCTGTAATTTTCGAGTCTATATGGTTGGACCCAGTCAGCCTGTCTGGCATACCTATCTTTCTAGTGCTCTACTTTTAGCGATAGTGACAATTTTTTTTGCTAGTAGGAAACGTCAGGTTAATTTCAATATTGTAACTTTTTAGGTGCAGGCGAAAAAAATCGTTATACAAATTTTATGTACTCCCTTTGAAGGGCTGTATCTTAACAAGGGATGCTCCAATGAAGTTTCTTTATATGAAAGATGCTATCTTTTTTCGATGAGGAATCACCTCCTTAAATATTTTACACTTATTTAGTTACACCCTGTATATGGAAATAACTTTGAATTGTGCTTTTCATTACCCTACACACCACAAAAAAGATTTTCGAAATATCATCATTTACTCCCTCAAAATGAAAACCGCGTCAGTGGTGGGCCACCCGGTATAGATATAGGTTTCAAATGCTCTTCGATATCTATCAGATAATTTCATTTTCTCTGATTCTATGATATATTCGTGAATTGATTATTCACATATTGTAGTTCAGCTGATTCGAAAAAAATTTATATCTTGTTACTTCTGGGTTTCCCCAAACATGAAAATTATCTATAATTTCCCTGGAATTTCTTTATCTCGGTATATTATCTCGGGAGTATGACACAAACTTTGGTTTGAGTAGCATGTCGATCAATCTAACAATTAGCCACCTATATACCCACTTCTTGCATCGGTTGTGGAGGCATCCAACAAGTTTTTGCGACGTTGCCACGATTCTACGATTTCCGATTAAATTTCTTATGCACTATTGCGGAGATGTTCATGAGATATGATATTTATTTGTTTCTCATTTGTAAACGTCAGATTCCAAAAACACAATATTAATCAAGGAAGTTTATTTTTTCAAGTCACTAACTTGTAAAATTGACAGTTAACTTGTAAAACTTTTACAAGTTAGTAGTATTATTTACATTGAAAGTGGTCAAGTACTTGCTTCTAATTTAATTTATTCTTCTAATCTCAGAGTTCCTGGAACAAATGTATTTCTCAACAAACGTTCTTAAACTATTCAAAAACGATATTCGTACCTTGTTATATTCGTATCTATTCGCTTTCCTTTTCACGTACTTGCTTCTATTTTCATTTATCCTTCTAATTTCATCGTTCCTGGAACAAATATTTTTGGTAATAAATGTTATAAAAGTATTAAAAAACGATATGCATACCTTGTTTCATTTGGATCTGGCCTTTTTCGTCAGAAATCAGCAAATATTCTCGAAGGACTTCCCTCTCGTAAAGCCACTGACAGTTGTCACAATTTTCCGATGTCATAAATAGCTTACGACATTTGCGACAAATTATTGAGATTTTTTTGGAATTTATCCCACCTTTTTATAAACGAGAAACAAATAAAATATAAAACAATACACGCAAGGTAACGGGTTTTACTGGCTCAAGGAGGTAACTGACTCGCCTGCGGCTCGTCAATTATATCCTCCATTCGCCAGTAAAAACCCTCTTACCTTGCTAGTAATGTTATATACTATTACTTTGAAAATTGAAATATCGAATGTGAACGCTTACTGTGTTAAGACAATGGAATAATCTGAATTTTAGGAAATATGTATGGGATATTAGATACATTTTTTGAACCTGTTCGTGTTGTACTTTGTTTGAGAATGTTGTATTTTCTCTTCCATGTTTCTGTAGGGTCTACAGTTTCTCTGCACGTTCCAAGAAATTGTTGATTCTTCGAGTTACCACTGCAGCACTATAGCGTTTTCCATGGGGGTGCACCAGTTTTGCACTAGTGTTGTACTTACACTGCACTGGTTTTTAATTGAATGGGCATTTCATTGTTCTTTGTGCTGATGGAACACAAAAAGTGCACTCAGTACGCATCAGTTCTCCCTATGGAGAACACTATTTTAGTATTTTATTGATTACTTTTGCTGTTGGTTGTTGTAGTTATGTCAATTTTTTCTAGGCCCTATAAATTGTCTCAATTAACTTGAAAAACTTATTTTGTAGTAACCAAAAAATAAAAACAATTAAACGTTTACCCCTAAATTGAAATTGAAAAAATTTTTTGCTTCAATTTATATTTATTTTTGAGGGGATTCCCGAAAAATACTGAACAAAACATCTACAAGAAACAGATAATGCCGACGCAATAACAAAAATTCAAGAAGAGCCCTGAGCAAGTGATTTCATGTGCTCGTTCATTGGTGGAGCAATCGAGCAATAATGCTATTACATCAAAATTTTGTATAGGACTTGAGATTCATGCTAAGTATATGACTGCAAAATCTCAGCATGATAGGAATTGAATCCTGGAAATTATTCAAAAACGAAATAAGTGAGAAATCAATAATTTAAAGAAATATTAATTCTATGGTTTATATCAGGGATTTCCAAACTTTTCAGCCCAAGGGCCACAATGTTTACTCCAGCAAATGCGAAGGGCCAAAATATTTAGCCCCATTTGATTCAGTAGCGCAAAACAGTTGATACGTGGGGGGGGGAGTTAAGTTAATGAGCTTTCCCTGGCCGGATTCTTGAAACTGGCGGGTCAGTTTTTGCCCGGAGGCCGTAGTTTGAGAACCTTGGTTTAGAAGTTTAAATGATGCGATCCACTTGATTTCGCATGAACATTCAGTATATCAATCTTTCTTCACTCGACGAATACCTAGTTATGAAAATATCTATAAAGATTCTTCTTTTCAATATTCCAATTCAATTTTCTATGGTTCTGTTGACACTATGGCCTATATAAGGCTTTCTAAGAGCATTTTGCATTTGTCCGCGAAACTTCATTTCGATTGGTTTCATTTTATCTGAGATATTGAGGAACATATTTTGAATGGCCATATTTTATGGGACATACTGTAAGATTTGGCTGGTTAATGAATTTAACCGCGGCATTTGGGAACTTAAGCCGTATTCTTTTTACCCATTTCATCTGAGAATAACTGAGACACCGTTGACAGTTCAGTTCAAAATAGGAATTTTGACAGTAGTTTCTCAGTTAATCTCAGTTGAAATGGGTGAAAAGAATACGGTTCTAGTCTTTAGGACAATCCCTTCGAAAGTTATCGTGCTTACAGCCGGACGGCAACACGGACAGAATTGAATTTGACCACGAATTGGTCATCTGGTAGTCGAACCCTATCGTTTGAGACGATAATTACAAACATTTGGCAAAACGATATAGCCGTTTAAGTGAAGGGTTTTCCAATAAGTGGTGTCATTTTGAATACCGCTATTTCGGTAGATGTCAAGTTTGAAGCTGCATTATTTGACATTTGACAAGTAGAAACTACACCATTAATATAAATGGAACTATACACGCTCCAAGAACGCATTGAAATTATTAAAATTCACTATAAGTGAAGCACATTGTCGGACCGCAATAAAGAAATTGGTGGAAAAATTCGAGCTGTTGGGACAAGTTAGTGATGTGAAGATTAAAACCCGTGCACGTCGGTCAAGAACAGCCGAGAATATTGCTACTGTAGCCGAAAGTGTTGAAGAAAACCCGGGTTTGTCCATTCTTCGTCTTTCTTTGGAATTGGCATTCCACAAACGTCCTTACACCGTATTTTCCATAAAGATTTGGGTCTTAAGGCTTATAAATTTCAGAAAATTACAAGAATTCAAGCCGGCCGATCATCAACAACGAAACCATTGATTTTTTGCGGGAAAAGTTTCCGGACCGTGTTATCTCTCGAAGAGGTAATCACAATTGGCTACCGAGATCTTGTGATTTAACACCTTGCGATTTCTTCCTTTGGAACCACGTGAAAGAGAAGGTCTACGCCAATAGCCCAGCGTGGATTCAAGACCTCAAAGATGAAATTCGTGAGGCTATCGAGGACATAGGTCAGCCACTTTGCGATTTGGTAATGGAAAATTTCATGAAAAGGATAATGTCCTGTAAGCGTGGTCGTGGTGGTCATTTGCCTGACGTTATTTTCCACAACTAACGGCATAGCTTCTTCTTTATAGTGAAATAAACTTCCGATCATTTATATTGAAAAATGGCATTTTTCTTTGAATATCAAAATAACACCTCTTATTGGAAAACCCTTTAGAACGAGCGCTCAAAATATTGATGTTCAAGGAAATTCCCAGTTCAAATCCGGTTAGAACCGGCAACGTCGCCCATCTCGGCCGATTCTCAACGGTCGTCTCGGCCTGCTACGACTCGAAACCGCGTTCGCGGTTTCCGTCAGTTCGTGAACGCATACGCGCGAGCGCTGTGGCTAAGTTTTTCGTGTTTTCTCCGTTCGTACTCAACGGGTTGGTACCACTAGTTATGCTAGGTGTGTGACGTGAACCTACGGGCTAGAATCAAGGTGGCCGATGTGCAGCGTCCCCGATTTGTTTTTGTTTTTCGGTGGTGCGCGCCCTTTGTTCTTGTTTTTTCGTTTTTCTGTTGGTACTCAAGGAACTGTGGAACCTGGAGAAAGTCGGCGTGAAAGGTTTGCTCGCTTATTTTGACAGTTCGATTCGAACGTCTGTTTGAAGTTTTGGAAGAATCCAAGCAGGTTGCATTTTGATGTGTTTTTGTTTTGTTCGTTTTGTGTTTGTAAACATTTTGTTTCGATTTGTTTTGGGTAGCCTTGATGTGAGGTCGTTATAACAATTTTGGATTATTTTTAGGTTATCAATTCGGGTTGAAAAAAATTACTTAGGTACTATCTTATGGTTCACTGTTTTGTGTTGTTTTTTGAAGTGAAATAGATATCGCTATTTTGTCTAGAAGAACAACCTGTTATGAAGGCGCCGAAACGTCTGTTATTTCTGAATGATTCTGGCGATGAAATAGGATTTGAGGAGAAAAATAACTGTCAGATCGTCTGTGAACAGTCTACTCAATCTAACAAATGATATTTGAAATTTTGAGGGTAGGTACCTATGTCATTATCTCTATGAATGGGCCGAATCGATTGAAAAATTTCGGAACATTTTCCCCCAAAAATTGTTAATTATTTTCAGATTTTCCAATAAACAATTTAAGAAAAGCCCTGAGCAGGAGCTCTTGAGTGCTTGTTCATTGGTGGAGCAATAAGACTATTACCACAAATTTTATATGGGATTTGAGATTGTGACCAAATATATAAATGCAGAATTTCAGCATAATCGGAATTATATTCTGGAAATTATAAGGAAAATGAAATATGCAAAAAAAATTAAAAAAAAACAAATTAGATGATTCTGATGATGCGATCCAATTGAAATTTTGCATCCACATTTAGTGTATTAGTTTTCATTCTCAAAATAAATTTTACTTGATCGGATATTCTGTCATGGAAATATAAAGATTCTTCTTTCAATATTCCAATTGAATTTTCTATGGTTCTGTTGACACTATGAACACAAAATTTTGCATGAAGATCCAGTATGTCAATCTTCATTTCAGAAAAAAATTCGCTGGAATCAGATATCCTGTTATGGAAATATAAAGATTCTTCTTTCAATATTCCAATTGAATTTTCTATGGTTCTGTTGACACTATGAACACAACATTTTGCATGAAGATCCAGTATGTCAATCTTCATTTCAGAAAAAAAATTCGCTGGAATCAGATATCCTGTTATGGAAATATAAAGATTCTTCTTTCAATATTCCAATTGAATTTTCTATGGTTCTGTTGACACTATGAACACAACATTTTGCATGAAGATCCAGTATGTCAATCTTCATTTCAGAAAAAAAATTCGCTGGAATCAGATATCCTGTTATGGAAATATAAAGATTCTTCTTTCAATATTCCAATTGAATTTTATATGGTTCTGTTGACACTATGAACACAACATTTTGCATGAAGATCCAGTATGTCAATCTTCATTTCAGAAAAAAAATTCGCTGGAATCAGATATCCTGTTATGGAAATATAAAGATTCTTCTTTCAATATTCCAATTGAATTTTCTATGGTTCTGTTGACACTATGAACACAACATTTTGCATGAAGATCCAGTATGCCAATCTTCATTTCAGAAAAAAAATTCGCTGGAATCAGATATCCTGTTATGGAAATATAAAGATTCTTCTTTCCAATATTCCAATTGGATTTCCTATGGTTCTGTTAATAACTTAATACGGTAGCAACGAAATTTCGCATGAACATTCAGTATATTGATCTCCTTTCACAAAATAAATTTCACTCGAATCGGATATTTTTTTATGGAAAAATGAAGTTTCTTTTTTTCCATATTCCAATTGACTTTTCTAAGGTTCTGTTAGCACTATGGCCACAAAATTTTGCATGAGGCTCATAATGAGCATCTTGCATTTTGCCGTAACATTTAATTTCGAGGTAAATATCTACCGATTTTCAAAATATTTGGCATATTGTTTTATTACGAGAGATTTCCCGAGAAAATCGAAAAATAATATAATTAAATTGTTCATAATTCAAGTGTCAGAAGTGCCAAGTATTTATAAAAATTGCAATCACTCAATAACATGTGACACTTGAATTATGAACGATTTATAGATATTTATCCACTCCTATAAACTAATTTCTATGTGTAATAGTAGCTAGAACACAACCATAGACATGTCTATGAACCGAAAAGCGAGTGTTATAATAACACCCGCCCATAACACCCGCTAATAAAAATACCTAGGAAAAATGAAATTGCTTACAAGAAAAATTAATAAAAAGTAGGATCGATTCGGAAATCTATTTCAGCCATCAAGATAACGTTCTAGCGATTCATTCCAGATTTTTTTTTGGAAAACGTAAATTTTTGAAGTTGCGAAAGTACTTGATTTGATTAGTTAAAGACTCTGATTTGATTCCCGACCACAGGTTACAGAGGTTTGACGGTTGGACGAAATGTTGTCAACACTTTTGACAACTGTTCAAAATTTTTTAAATGCAGATTAATTCGAATTTTACTGAAGAAGTCGTGGATAAAGTATAGTATTCAATTCGCAGTAATGCTCAAAACACACTCGATGAATTACACCACTCGTCTGACGGCTCGTGGTGCAAAATTCATCTGCGTGTGTTTTGACCTGCATTACCGCTCATCGAGTATTATAATTGTGTGATTCCTTTCTGCTACTACTGTCAATGTTTTCCTCAATCAGGAAACATATTTTCCATTTTCAAATACAAAACACCATCTATGTTTCATTGCATCTGCACCTTATCCAACATAGTTCTAGGGGGGGTCATTATCCCCCTTTCTTCCTTCCCGCGTACGCCAATGAACACGCGAAGAAATACCATCCTCGAGGAAGCCTGAAAGATCAAATAATTATCCCACATGTGACATTTATGAAGGATTATTAAGCAAGTTAACAAGAAGAAAACATTTCCTGTGTTATATACAATGTCGGAAACAAATGACGAGCTGGTATTTGACGTTTAGTGCGTGCGTTTCCGGAAATGTCACTCGGAAAATAGGTTTTTTCATGGCTACTTGAGCAGGCGGCTTCGCAGGTTTCCATATTTATAAATTCGAAGAAGTGAAATGACGTATCAGGAAGTTGTTTGCAGTTGGATCTAAATGTGGAGTAGGTACTTTTATGAAATTGCGAGGTAGTACAGTAAATATAGCACGAAAAAATACGAATTTTTCAAGAAATGACCTACAGAAATTTGATTTGAATTCTTGGTTTTTTTTAAATAATGAATATCAATTACAATTTTCCAGTTTATTTCAGTAATTTCAATAATTTTCTTCTCGAAAGTCCATTATTTCAATGAGAGGTGTTATTTTAATATTCAAAGAAAAATGCCATTTCAATATAAATGATCGGATGTTTATTTCATTATAAAGAAGAAACTATGCCGTTAATAGTGGAAAATAATATCAGGCAAATGACCACCACGACCACGCTTACAGGACCATATCCTTTAAATGAAATGTTCCATAACCAAATCGCAAAGTGGCTGCCCTATGTCCTCGATAGCCTCACGAATTCCATCTTTTAGGACTTGAATCGACGCTGGGCTGTTGGCGCAGACCTTCTCTTTCACGTGGCCCCAAAGGAATAAGTCGCAAGGTGTTAATCACAAGATCTCGATGGCCAATTGTGATCACCCCTTCGAGAGATAACACGGTCCGGAAACTTTTCCCGCAAAAGATCAATGGTTTCGTTGCTTGTGTGGCACGTAACGCCGTCTTATTGAAGGTAAACGTTGTCCAGATCAATTATATCCAATTTCGGCCATAAAAAATCATTAATCTTCTCTCGATAGCGCAAACCTGTGTTTTCTTCAATACTTTCGGCCATAGCAGCTATATTCTCGGCTGTTCTTGAGCGACGTGCACGGGTTTTATTCTTCACATCACTTACTTGTCCCAACAGCTCGAATTTTTCCACCAATTTCTTTATTGCGGTCCGACAAGGTGCTTCACGACGACCCAAAAATGTTCGAGTTTTACGAACCGTCTCTGCCAAATTTTCACCATTTTTATAGTGAATTTTAATAATTTCAATGCGTTCTTGAAGCGTGTATCGTTCCATTTTTATTAATGGCGCAGTTTCTACTTGTCAAATGTCAAAAAATGACAGATTCAAACATGACATCTACCGAAATAGCGGGCTATTCAAAATAACATCCCTTATCTGAAGACCCTTGATAAAAAATTAATAGAAATAAAAGACAATGAAATGAAGTCACTTTCAACATATAGGTATAACGCCATGGTAATTTGAACACGCCATTTTTAGTGGTCGGAACCGCTGTCAGACGTGTCAAATCTTTGATTAACCAAGGCGCCAAACGTGATCTGAAAATCGAAGTGTGCTTGACGCCGCACGTAATTCGAAAGCATTTGTTTCAGGAATTGTACTATAAACACCGATGACTGTTTGACGAATATGTTCGCGGAAAAGTTAACAGTAATACACATTTTAAAATAAACCAGATATACTTTCGAATAGATTTCTAAAGATACATTGCAAGAATTTATCATCGTTCTACCCAAATGTCTGTAATTATAGAATTTTGGGCCGAAAATGGTCTCAAACGATAGGGATTGACTCCCTGATGACGAATTCGTGGTCAAATTTAATACTGTCCGTCTGTCCGTTAGCACAATTCGAAGGGATTGTCCTAAAGACTTGAAATTTTCAGGTTGAGTTCGGGTCCCAAATGGCTCGGTTAAGTTTGTTAACCAGCTAAATCGTACAGGGTTTTTCATAAAATATGGCTATTCAAAATTTCTGTTCCTCGATATCTAAGAAATTACGAAACCAACGAATGAAATGTTACGGTCAAATGCAAGATGCTGATAACAAGCCTCATGCAAAATTTTGTGGGCATAGAGTACAAAACCCTAGAAAATTCAATTGGAATATTAAAAGTAAGAAAATTCTTATTTCCATAAAAAGAGATCCGATTCAAGTGAATTTTTTTTTGTGAATGGTGATCGATATTCTGAATGTTCATCCGAAATTTCGTGCCCATAGTTTTAACAGAACCACAAAAATTCAATTGGAATATTGAAAAAAGAATCTTTCTATTTCCTTAACAGGATATCCGATTCGAGTGAAATTTTTTCTAAGAATAAAGATTGATAAACTGGATCTTCGTGCAAAATTTTGTGGCCATAGTGTTAACAGAACCATAGAAAATTCAATTGGAATATTGAAAGAAGAATCTTTATATTTCCATAACAGAATATCCGATTCGAGTGAAATTTATATTGAGAATGGAAACTATTATACTGAATGTTCATGCAAAATTTCAAGGGGATCGCCTCATGAGAACAATATAATTTGATTTTTGTAAATATTCATTTTTTATATATCTCATTTTTTTAATAATTTCCAGAATATAATTCCGATTGTGCTGAGATTCTGCATTTATATATTTGGTATCAATTTCAAATCCCATATAAAATTTTGTGGTGATAGTCTTATTGCTCCATCAAAGAACAAACGCTCAAAAGCTCCTGCTCAGGGCTTTTTTGAAATTTTTTTATAAATATCGTACATCACACTTCCTAATTATCAAAACACCCAGGCGAATTCAGTGCGCCATCCATATTTTATTTATTCTTGAAAAACCGCGCATTCTGAAATACCCTCTATATCACGTTTGTTATCAAAACAGCCGATCAAATTCCAAACAAGCTTATGATGCATAATATCGTGATTATTTTAGGATTCTGGGAATATTCGGAGTATGCAATTTATAAATCGCGATACTTGGAAGACGAGTTTTATCTCATTTTTTTTTCATTTTTCGAACTGGGATACTGAATGATGCATTTATTACAGTTGTTCTATTTTTATCCGAGAATTTAGGGAATTTGACACGGCATTTCTTCATTTTTGCAGTGTTTTGTTTAGGACGAAATGCATGGAATGGATATTCTGTAATCTTCTGTTATATTAGTATTTCAACGAATAGACATAGAGTTTTTCCATGTCTTCTAAAGCATTTAGAATAGTGTTGTTGGTTCGAGTGTTATTTTTTCTGGTCTAAGTAACGCCTGGAAATCCTGGAATAGCCTGATGACACTAATACAGTGGAACTTCCCCACGAAAGCGCTAAATCCGCAAAAAAATTCATCGTAAAGAAATTTCCTTGTACAGAAAATTTGTTTCTATGGTCGGAAATGTCGGGGTCGATTTCACTGATAAATTTAAGTTTATCATTAAAACTTAAGCACTTGATTTTAGACATTTTCGCACAACTTTTGACACTAGTGTAATGTTTTGATTGAAACCAAACAGCCAGGGCTGTATTTAAAACAATTTCAGAAGAATCTATCTGCCCGCCGTAATGATTTAGTTTTAGGTGGGGATTTATTACGTACGTCCGGAAAAATTTCGGACAAAACCCACCCTTATACCTTCTTACCAAAACTCATTCAAAGAGTTCACTACTAAAAATAAGTTTATCATTCAAACTTAAGCACTTCCTTTCAGACAGCGTAATGGTTGAATTGAAACCAAACAGCCAGGGGTGTATTCAAAACTGTTTCAGACTCGGTTTCAGAAGAATCTGTCTGCCCGCCGTGAAGATTTAGTTTAAGGTCGGGATTTATTACGTATTTCCGGAAAAACCCCAACCTTATATCTTCTTACCAATACCTATTCAAAGAGTGATGTTCTTTGAATATTTCGTTAGGGAGAATTTACTTCGTTTTAGAGGGTGTTTGTTACATAGAATTTGGATTCAAGGTGCAATGTCTTGTACGAAATTCGTTATACAGAGGTTCGTTGTAGGGAAGTTCCACTGTACCTCATTTAGTGTACTTTCGAATGACATATCAACTTTTGTGCTAGCTCTGCTCATTCTCCGCCATCATATCATGACACACATGATAACAACGAAAAAGTCTAAAAATTCCAAACCTGAATTTGTTCTATTTTGAAGTTCTTCGTGTTTGAATCTTAGTTTAATTTTATGGAAATCATCAATTCATCTGTTACCTGTAGATGCCAGAACCAAAAACAAATGAGTGTTCAAACACCTGCGTCCATTGAAAAAAAGAAATGCTTGAAACCAAGCCGAATAATGTTCTTGCGCTAAAATTCTATTTATGTATATGCAGCCTTGTATTTTCAATGTTATTATTCAAATCACGAATGGCAATATAGACACAGATATAAACTCGGCAAAGAGCATTGTCCTTTCGAATTAGATGTCGACAGTCAATAAATAAACTATCTGATGTATTATTATTAATAAATCACAATCGTATGTGATGACGGAGCTTCCGTTAAAGGATCAAAGGGTAAAGCAGATAATTTTTGGAGAATTGGGTAATGTTATGAAGAACCAAATGTGGTCACAAGATAAGAGGTTTTTCGTCATTTAAGGATGTAACTGATTGCATTTCAAGTGGTTTCCAGAAGAATTCACTTTATAAATAGTGAAATCTCAGAAATCTTAAGGATTATATGTTTTTTTTCGTGGCCAGGTTTTCGAGGAAAAAATTAATTGAAATCGCCGAAATAAGCTTATTGAAAAATAAAGGTTTCTCCAATAAGGTGTTATTTTGATATTCAAAGAAAAATGCCATTTTTCAATATAAATAATCGGATGTTTATTTAATTATAAAGAAGAAACTATGCCGTTAATAGTGGAAAATAACATCAGGCAAATGACCACCAAGACCACGCTTACAGGACCATATCCTTTTAATGAAATTTTCCATAATCAAATCGCAAAGTGGCTGCACTATGTCCTCGATAGCCTCACGAATTCCATATTTGAGGTCTTGAATCGACGCTGGGCTATTGGCTTAGACTAGAAGTCGCAATATGTTGAATCACAAGATCTCGGTGGCCAATTATGATTACCTCTTCGAGAGATAACATGGTCCGGAAACTTTTCCCGCAAAAGATCAATGGTTTCGTTGCTTGTGTTGCACGTAGCGCCGTCTTGTTGAAAGTAAACGTTGTCCAGATCAATATTATCCAATTTCGGCCATAAAATGACGTTTGTGGAATGCCTAATTCCAAAGAACGACGAGGAATGGACAAACCTAGGTTTTATTCAACACTTTCAACTACAGTAGCAATATTCTCGTCTGAGCGACGTGCACGGGTTTTATTCTTCACATCACTAACTTGTCCCAACAGCTCAAGTTTTTCCACCAATTTCTTTATTGCGGTCCGACAAGGTGTTTCACGACGACCCAAAAATGTTCAAGTTTTACGAACTGTCTCTGCCAAATTTTCACATTTTTATAGTGAATTTTGAAAATTTCAATGAGTTCTCAAAGCGTGTATCGTTCCATTTTCATTAATGGCATAGTTTCTACTTGTAAAATGTCAAAAAATGACGGCTTCAAACGTGACATCTACCGAAATAGCGGACTATTCACATCTAATTGGAGAACCCTTTATTTCAATGTCAGTATATTGTTTGACTTGTACACTGAATAACCTTCTCCCTTTATTTTTTGTAGCCGAATTGTCCATTTAACAATGTCATAAATACCTACCTCTTTTTATAACGGTATAACTTTCCCACGTATAAAACTGTCACTAATACTTGAAGGGTCCCTTATTCCCAATTAATCTTGTATCTATTCGACACGAGTGTTTAAAAAAACAGGATCCTGTGTTAGATCAACACGGACTAGGTTTCCGATCTGTCTGACGTAACTCAAACAGAAATAAAGGGTGTTTCAGATTGTTCGTTGAGCGCTCGTTCTACAGGGTCTATAAATGATTGTAACAGCGCCAGAGCCGGAACTAGGATTCTAGCGCCTGTGGCAAACTTTCAAAATGCGCCCTTGAAGAAATTCATTTTTTAATGAATATGTACATGTTTGTCAAAATTGACATTTATTGAATATATTTTGAAGAAATTTTATTCACCATAATATTATACATAGAAAAAATACAAAAAAAGAATAAAAATCTCATTCTTGGTCAGTTTTTTGCTCATTACTCGGAAACTATCAACTTTTCGTTAAAAAAATTTCCATACAAAATGAAAGTACATAATTTCCTACAAATTGTACTACCACAGCTTGTTCTGCGACAATCTGTTCTGGATCAAATTATAGTTGAAATGAGGTATTTTCTATGGCTCAATAAATGAAAAAAATTGAATTCTATGGTTTTGATGATGCAATCCTCTTGAAATTTTGTATGAACATTCAGTATATCAGCCTCGATTCATAAAAGAAATTTTATTAGAATCGGATATCTTGTTATTGAAATGTAAAGATTCTTTTTTCAATATTTCAATTAAATTTTCTATGGTTCTGTTCACACTAAGGTCACATAATTTTGCATAATGATTATCATGAGCATCTTGCATTTGGCAGCAACATTTCACTTCGATTGGTTTCGTTTTGTTTGAGAATTTGAAGAACAATTCAAAATGCAATAGGAATATTAAAAAGAACAATCTTTATATTTTCATAACAAGATATCCGATTCGAGTGGAATTTTCTGTGAATCGAGAATGATATACTGAATGTTTATTAAAAATTTCAAGAGGATCGCATCATCGGAACCATAGAATTTAATTTTTATTCATTTATTGAGTCATAAAAATACCTCATTTCAAACTTTAATTTGAGCCAGAACAGGTTGTCGCAGAACAAGTACTGTTTGAAGGAAATTTAGGTACTTTTATTTTGTATGGAATGGTTTTTCACGAAAAGTTGATAGTTTCCGAGTAATAAAAAAGCTGACGAAGAATGAGATTTTTAATTTTTTTTGTATTTTTTTCCTATGTTCCGTCACGAAATTTTGTTAGCAAACCTCAGATTCGGATTCAGCACCCCAAAAAACATAAAAAATGGAAGATATCAAACTACCCCAAAACTTTCTCGCTAGGGGTTCTTTTAAGCACAAATATACCTCCTATATTTCTTAAAAGGTAATGAACAAAAACTCAATCAACAAAATGAATAGAAAACGATAAAAAAATTGGTATTTTACATTTTGCGCCCCTAGGACGTATGCGCCCGTGGCAAATGCCTCCCTCGCCACGCCCACGGTCCGGCTCTGAACAGCGCAGTTGGCTTCGGATTATGCAAACCACAGAATTCTGTGATCATGCTATGCCCTGATTGGTTAGAGATTGGAATTCTGCAAACCAAAGCCAACTGCGCCTCGTACTTAAACAAGTGCTATATCGTTTTGCCCAAATGTCTGTCTTTTTCGAATTCTGATTCGAAAATGGTCTCAAACTGTAGGGTTAGACTCCCGATGACGAATTCCTGGTCAAATTCAAGTCTGTCCGTGGGGCCGTCCGTCCGTCCGTTAGCTCGATAACTTTCGAAGAAATTGATACTTGGGATTTTCAGGATGAGTTCGACTCCCAAATGGCTCGGTTAAGTTCGTTAACCAGCCAAATCATACAGTTTGGTGTTCCATAAAATATGGCTGTACAAAATTTTTGTTCCTCAATATCTCAGATAAGACGTAACTAATCGAAATGAAATGTTGCGGCCATATCATATGCAAAATGCTCATAATAAGCCTCATGCTGAATTTTGTGGCCATAGTGTACACAGAACCATAGAAAATTCAATTGGAATATTGAAAATGAGAATCTTCATTCTTGCATGACAAAATATCCTTTTTTTAGAGTGAAATCTATTTTGTGTATGAAGATTGGTATACTGAATGTTCATGCAAAAATGTTTTCAAGAATAAATAAAACTTAGGTTTCGTCTGGGTGTTTTGACATTTAAGACGTGTATGATATTATAAAAATGGTTTCGTAACGATACAACAAAGCGTTATTGAATTATTTCATGAAAATCAGCGTTTTGTGAAAAGTGTTTTTAGAAAATTACTTAAATTTATGGTTCACATAATCGGTCATCTGAAAGAACTATTGGTTGAATTATTAAAATAATTCAAGAGACCGGTTTGGTGGGAGTTGAAAAATACAGTCGCAGCGGTCGTTCACAAGAAAATATCGATATAGTTCGTGAAAATGTGGCTGAAGACCCTGAAATGTCCATTAGACGGCGTTTACAATAAGTTAAACTTAGTGGGTCTGAAACATGGCTTATTTTACACTTGGATTTAGCTCTGAAGGCATATACAGGGTTTGGATAAAGTTTGGCACCAAATTAATATATTTAAAACGGAACGGACGATAATTTTGAAATTTGGCAGCTGAGTGTAATGGACCACAATGCATTTGATGAGCATATTTTCATTAATGAGATACTTTCGGTTCAATCGGAAATGACCAATTTTTTTTTATTTAAATGGGACACCCTGTATATTTCTGCAGATTCTGAAAGGGCACTTTGTTTCGGATCTGTACATACCAGGTTCCATGTAAAAATTATCTGTAAAAAGAAGAATTGAGACAACGGATTCTTGATGAATGTGCATTAATACATGGAGAAGTCTTGTGAAAGTTACTCAAGAATTTGTTAATAGACTGGCATATTGTCAGGAGGTGAATGGCAACCACTTCGAACATTTAAAATGATTTTTTTTTAAATTATTTTTAATAAATTTTTTCTACATACTAGTAAAGTAAAGTATTTTTTCTTTTATAGATTTTCATAAAAAATACGTCACGAAAAGCAGAAAGAGTTATCTACTACAAAGTATTTCGTTTTATTTCTCACTATTGATACAAATAACAACGATTTATTTATTTAAATGGATTTTTTCTCGAATGTACAAAAATACTGAATTTTTACTTTTTACAGAGAACTCGATATGAACAGATCCGAAACAAGGTGCACTTTCAGAATCTGCAGAAATATACAGGGTGTCCCATTTAAATAAAAAAATTTTTGGTCATTTCCGGTTAAACCGGAAGTATCTCATTAATGAAAATATGCTCATCAGATGCATTGTGGTACTTTACACTCAGCTGTCAAATTTAAAAAATATCGCCCGTTTCGTTTTAAAGATATTAATTTGGTGCCAAACTTTATCCCAACCCTGTATGGTTCAAATAACAGAGGAACTGAAGCCATTAGATCATTTGAAAACGTAGAGTCTTTGTCAATTAATCAATGAATTTACTAGACGAATAATTTCCAGAGACGGTGATTTGACACCACTGGACTGGTTGATATGAGTGAAAAGCCAGGTCTATAAGAATAATCCTCAATGGATTCCCAAACTAAAGGAAGAAATTATCAATGTAATTAGTGAGATTGAGCCAAAATGTCATTGAAAATTTCAACGAAAAAGTGGAAGTCTGGAGAGCTTCTTAACTGATATTTCAATTAGCAATAACAAGTTTTCGAGAAAGAAAGCAAATTATGTGTTTTATTTATTCACGCAATTTGACACAACCTTCATTTAACACGAGTGTTCGAAAGAAAACAGGACTAGGTCCAAATCTATCTGACGTGACTCAAAAACACAGATATAATAGACGAATGCGAGTCGTGTTTCTTTTCTAGGTATCGGTCGATGTCTGTACGAGATTTCTGAAGAGAAAGGACGCACGGCTTAGTAACGTTATAGCCTGTGGCTTTGAATTTCTCGGGTTTCGTCTTATGCTACTTTGACCGTATCGAATCGATGAAGAATGTCTTGGATTGTTGGTTTATCTGGTCCAAATAACGCCTGGAATAGTGTCAGAAGACACTAGAATATCTTTTGGTCGATTTTGTTCAAGGTTTTCTAATGAGAGGTTTCGTTTTGTTATTTAAAATGAACCGAGAATAGAAATGACATTTCATTATCTTTTGTTTTTACTCATTTTTGAGCGCTCGTTCTCCTTGAACGAGAGCTATATCGTTTTGCCCAATGTCTGTAATTTTTGGAATTTTGAGCAGAAATGGTCTCAAACGATAGGGTTCTACTGCCTGCCTGATGACGAATTCGTGGTCAAATTCAATTCTGTCCGTGGAGCCGTCCGTCCGGCATAACTTTCGAAGGGATTGTCCTAGAGACTTAAAATTTTCGGGTTGAGTTCGGTAGCCAAACTTGATCTCGTGAATGAAGGCTATCAATATACTTTCGTTGCATAATATACTATTCACATAATAGGACGTCAGAAAAAATTTTCGAACTCTACTGAATTTGACTGAAAAAAAATGAAGTATTAATTAATTATTATCAAGATTGAAAATAACTAGAGATATATGATGCTGAACATCACAATATTTTCTTGAAGGAATTATTGGAAATCATTGATTTACAAATTGTAAGACGACTGATTTAACAATTTCAGCAGAAATGTCGAAATGTCTTCGTTTTGATACATTAACAGTTGTGCCAACCGGAATTTTTCAATGCAAAAATTTGCTAAACATAATTGATTAAAATATTCACCACAAACTTTGAACTCGTGGGAGAATATCAGTGTCTTCTGCATAAATATTATAAATAACCATTCAGGTATCTCATAATAAATGTTGAATATAATAATTGCTACTATAAACATATGAAATTATGTTGGCAATTAGCTTATTCCAGTTTGCAATCAAGGTTAATTGTTCCTAGCACACATGTGAAATAAAACTCGTTTTTAATTCGTTCTTTGATCATTGAAATATGAGCTATGCTACTGGGTTACTCTTGGTTAAGAGTTGTGCTTCAAAATGTATAAATTAATCATGTTAACAATATGAATCATGTTATCTATCTGAAGGGTAACAAAACTAAATATTGATGATCAAGTAAGCTGTGGATTCTATTTTTCCTAAGAGTCTATGTGTCAGTTGCAGGAACGTCCATTAAAATTTAAAGGTCCATTAAATTCTTAATCCTCCATTATTACAAGGAACTAATGGAGGATTAAGGGTTTAATGGACCTTTAAATTTTAATGGACGTTCCTGCAACTGAGCATATGAGGGGAAAAATAGAATCCACAGCTTACTTGACCACGAATTTTTTGAACGCACGATATTATAAATCTATGGCTAACCCCAACAAGAACATAGAAACATAAAGCTGTCTTAGCAAATGTACTGAATTGAAAGCTAACCTTAACAAGATCATATAAAAGAAAAGAAATGAGCATAGAACGCTGTTTTGGCTTGTACACTGAATGGGAAGCAAACCCAAACAAGATCATAGAGACATAAATCAAATGAAAACAAAACGCTGTCTTGGCTTGTGTACTGAATGAAAAGTTAACCTTGACAAGATCATAAAAGAAATGAGCCCAGAACGCATAGACAAACTAATAAAATAGATGAGCCACTCGTATATTCCGCGACATCTGTCGGAGGAGGAGGCTAATACACGAAAAAATTATTTCCAATTTGATAGTTAGATGTCGTTCCTATCGAGAAAATAGTAAGTATAGTTCGTTTCAAAATGATTGTCATCAGAGCAAGCCATGAAAGTCTAGTCGGGGCTTTATTTTTAGTTACTAAAAAGTCACCAAAAATTTCTGTGGGTTCATCAGTCAGAGAAGGGAAATGAATAAACATAACCTAGAAATATATTTAATACAATATTTTTATTTTCCAAAGCAAATTCCTGAGCTTGAGAATGTTCCTGATTCTTAAATACCATTAGGATTGTGTAAATCTCTAAACCTACCAGCAGTATATAATTTCTGACACTGTATTGACAAATTTTCGTATTTAGCATCATTTGCAGCTAAAGAGCAAAGAAAGAATAGGTATAGCCCCTAAGCTTGTGAATATTATGAAAAATAAACACAGTCATTTATATTTCAGTCCAGTTTAATCAATGGGATTCAGGTTTTATTACTATGTCGCTGCCTCAGTGCCTCAATAAACAAAACTATAAACTATCAAAGTACTTTAATGAGATGTCATTCATATAATTCACCGATGAAGATTGAGACTCTATTGAAGATAATTAAGATATATTTTCTTTTCTCTGACAAATTTATTTGTAATTATAACTTAAAATGAGTGTGTTCAACTCAAATTCAACTGAGATAGCCAAACTGGTGAAACGAAACAAAAAGAACTTGTTGATACTTTGAAAGGTGTGGACCAATTTGTCATACATAATAAGACAAAAACACAAATTAAAGAATTTATTCAGTATGTACATTAATTGTACCACATTGTATAACTTTAATAAACTTATCACCGATTCTGTCTGTTTTAGTAAGAGGAATATTTCATTGAATAGCCAAAATATGAACCGAGTGTGTGTGGCAAAGGTGTTAAAATTAAAGTGAAACATGTGGACCACAAGATGTTATATTTTTGTATGAAAATCATACTTGTTTTAAAATATACTATTGCACAGATTAAATAATGATTTCATTCATTCATATGCCTTGGTTAGGTTTGATATGAATAATTGAGTATTTGTTTGTTGATTTAACATATCCATTATATTAATTGAGTACTATTTCTTCAGATCCCCAAAAGATGACACACAGTTTTCCCTAAGTCTAGAATAGAGAAATGGTGAATATTTTGGCTTTTATTGGAAACGATTGTCAATTTAGCTTTTGTAGGTCTTGTCGGTGTCATTTTGGATAAAAGTTGATTAAGTTCCTTTGAGTGTTTGGAATTCAGAGGAAGCAAAAGTTAAAATTTTGTTTCAATCCTTATCGTATGGGTATGGAACACACTAACATTGCTTAAAACTGACAATTTACAGTGAAAAACTAAAATAAGCTTCTGTACAAAATTGAGAAAATTCATTCAGAACATTATTCAAAAATTTCATTGTTAATTGGAGACAGAATTATTATATGCAATCATAGATTCATTGAAAATAATTATTAAAAGTACAGTGGAATACTTATAGACTTATACATTTTACTATTTATTTACATATTAGAATTATCTTCTGAATGCAGTGCTCCGAAGCGAACATAACATGTAAAATAACTGTTTGAGTAAACATCAAAATTGTATTAACAATTCAACTTTCTATAAAATCCAACAAAGGATTCAAGTATTTTTAAGTTTATCATTTATAGGAAACTTATGTTCTTGTAGCCCTTGCCGAATTACTTTTTTATGAGAAGCAGTCGTAGGTATATAATCAACTCTGATTGAATGATATGGTGCATTACCCATGATAATGACACACTTTGTATCGAATAACTGCAGAGAAGGTATTAATTGTTCAGTAATCCATTAATGAAATAGTTCCCCATTCATTGTTTTATGCTAATCCGTATCATTGATACCACTGTCAAGAATTAGATCACATCCAGGTAAAAATCCATCAAATACACTCATTGTTTTTGATTTTAGAAAAAATAAAGTCGTTTAATGTCTCTTTGAAGGTATAATCATGTGGAATAGGTTTCCTTCCAGTGCTAACTCTGGCTCTAGCAACTTGCCTTCTACTTTTTTCTCCGAAATTCTCGGACAGTTCTAGGAGAAATCTGAAATTTTAAAACTTACTTAATCAGAAAACACATTGTACATGATCGTTTACCTGAAAAACGAGCGCAATGCCATTAATACTAGCAGAAATATCTGCTAACACCGATACACTGCCTGGCGTTCCCTTGCAGTAAGATGAGAGGAATCTCTTTCAATTCAGTAATCAAATCAAAGTTGATTTAAGAGATATTTAAATCCACTTGTCGATTAAATCAAGTATATAAACTGATATTAACAAATAAATTCGAAATATTTTCAATAGGTTAACTCTTAGATTATTTACAAATTTGGAAAAGTCAAAGTCAGTGATATTTTTAACACCAACCTAAAATCGGCAAATCGAAATTCACCGAAAGGACCGATACCAACATATTTTCGACTTCTCACAGCCGCCCGAGATGCCAATCATTTTGAAATGAACTATATGTAAAATCATTATTATCAAAAAACCTTTGAATTGTCAACTGACACAAGGAGTGGTTTGACACGTTCTTTTTGAAATATAATAAGGCTACGTTCAGATGATGAGCGCTCAACGCGCGTTTTGCTAACGCGCGTTTACAACTACATGTATTTTGAACGCCCATCATCTGAACGTTCAGATGATGGGCGTTCAAAATACATGTAGTTGTAAACGCGCGTTAGCAAAACGCGCGTTGAGCGCTCATCATCTGAACGTAGCCTAAATTTCGATATGCCTGCAAGAGTGAAGACGTGCTGTGTTATTGGATGTGAAAATCGAGATGCAAGAAGGTATTTATAAAATATATATGTATTGATATGGTATCGTGTATTTCTATTTTAATTATTTTAAATTTCTATTGATTTCGAAATTACACGATCCAAACAATTTCTTGAGCTATTTTATATTGATTTATACAACTCTTTTCAGGGTGGATTCTAGAAAGAAAATTTTTGTGACTTTTCTCGATTTTATTCATTTCTAACTGACAAACCCTTTCCATAGTAACACCATCTTGTTTTTTTTTAATATCCTGCCTACTCACATTAAAACACAAACTCTTAAAATTATAAATTAAACCATATCAGTATATTCTGTTAACTATAAGAATTAAGATACTCGTAGTTTTCAAAAAAGTTTTTCATGTATTGAATAAGTTTAGTCGGTAAATACTCATATTTTGTATTATTGAATTCATTATTTTTAGTTTTTGAGAATGTTTTCAATGCAATTATTAGTTTATTGATTAGATATTTATGAAATAAATCTGTATTTTCAATTGGTGATACCTATTTCAGTTAATAAATTTTTATTCTATCCAGAATTTGATTATTGATCCTCATTTCTCGATTCCAAAAGAAAATCAGATGAAAGTTCGTTGCAGGTATTATTTTCATGAAAATAAATTTCCTCACTCATCGATAACTTGCACGAATCCATTTCTGATTTCCTTTTGGAAATTGAATTTCAAAAACTTTTTGCACCTTGTATATGGGTGTACCTACCTATTCAAAAGGTGCACTACAGAATTCTTTTTGAGGCAGCTTTACGATACAGATTCCTTTTTCAATTGAGCTTTTTTCACGAATTAGTAATGTTGTACAAAAAAAGATGTCGTTGAAGCTTGTTCTACTAGTGTCTCATCTATTCTCCGTTTAGTTAGTCTATGCCAGAACGCTGTTTTGTCTTATCCAGCGCTCATAGAAGATGCAAGAATTCTCTCAAACATACGAAATAAATATTCCTGCTTCTGCATTGCTACAAAACAGTGGTACCAACTCAACAATCTCGAATTACTCGATTCGCCTGCTTTGATTGCCATCTCTGGCCTTGTCTTAAGCTCATTATGTAATTGAAAATGATAAAAGGCGTGCGACTGCGACCTACGCCTTGTTTGAGGAACAACAAGTTAACAATTTGCTTTGTCAAGAGTGGGTTGAAAAATACATCCGAAGTTGCGTAATGCTGTCGTCAAAATTTCGGTAGCGATGGTCAAGGTTTTCTATGGCTTCGAGATAAGGAAAAATTGAAGGTTGATGACTTCCTTTAATTTGTGTGGTTTGGATACTGGCAATATTCAGGTAAATGGTGGCGATATTTTTTGATAAATGAGATATAGATGGCGCACTGAATTCGTCTGGGTATTTTGTCTTGACATTGAGGAAGTATGATGTATGATATTTTTTATAGAAATGGTTTACATAATCGTTCATCAGAAAGTGTCAAGTCAAGAAACATGAGAAATTTTTGGAAAACTTGCATTCCGTGCATAGCATATTTTGAAATAAAAATCGCTTCAATCGATTTAATAAAAGTAGATTAGGTACTCGATTGACAAGGTATACCCATATTTGTTAGTTGAAGTACTTAAGAATACTGAAGAATTCAATTTACAGAATATAATTTTAGAGCTTAATCTACGAAGCATGAAGTGAATAATAACTCATTATTCACTAGTGATTAAAGGGTGTTATTTTGGCCGAGCGAACAGACGTATAATGGGTGGATTATACAATAGTCGTGGATAAACATAATAATACAAAAGTAACGAAAAATTGTTAATATTTAGTACTCGTACATACAAAATCAGATGTAAAGATATTGCCTGATTCAATCTCACATTTTATAAAATATCCGACAGGGAAAAAGTTCCAAGTACGTACCAGCACATAAAAATTAAATATAACCATGAAAAGTAAAATAGATCCTGAAGATTATCTTTTATCAACTCTTACAAGAACATTTTCAATGAAATTCCGTCATATAATTTCCAATATTTTCATATTTCAAGCAACATGCCATGTTGCCACGCCTCTTTTTCGTAGTAAAAATCAGGAAATTCCTGTTTTGCCATAAAAGTCCATATTCCCCCAACCTTTTATCAAGAACGATCCATATACGACAGAATGGTGAGTCAATCTCCTCAGAATGGTCGTTTATTGGCGCCACTATGAGGTAGATCGTACGCCAACAAAATGCCCACACAGTAAATAAGCAACATTTCCCTGTAAGGAAGTCGGTTAGGTTAGGGATTGACTTCGAGCATCTCAAGTAGGTAGTAAATGTGTATGTTGAACTTTTAACGAGTGCTAACAGACTTGCTATTATGTTTCGACAATAATGTGAATCATTTGTTGATAATTTGTCCTTCAATGACGCGACTTACGTGTGGACGATGTGTTAAATAATTATTAAGTACACGAATGGTTTTGTTGTAAAATAATTTCAGAAATACCTAGGCTTTTGAGCGCTCGTTCATTGGTGGAGCAATAATGCTATTCAAAATTTTGTATAGGACTTGAGATTCATGCTAAGTATATGAATGCGAAATCTCAGCACTATCGGAATTATATTCTGGAAATTATTCAAAAAATTTAAGAAAAGCCCTGAGTAGGAGCTTTCGAACGCTCGTTGATTGGTGGATCAATAAGACTATTACCTAGAAATTTTATATGAGACTTGAGATTGATACCAAATATATGAATGCAGAATTTCAGCACAATGGAAATTATTCAGAAAATGAAATATGTAAAAATAAATAATTAAGAAAAATTGAATTCTATGGTTCTGATGATCCTTTGGAAATTATGCATGAACATTCAGTATATCAGTCTACATTCACATAATGAATTTCACTCGAATCTGATTTCCTGTTATGGAAATATATAGATTCTTCTTTTCTATATTTCAATTGAATTTTCTATGGTTCTCTCAACACTAAGGCCACACAATATTGCATGAAAATTCAGTAGGTATATCAATCTTCATTCCCAAAATAAATTTCACTCGAATCGGATACCTTGTTATGGAAATATAAAGATTCTTCTTTTCAATATTCTAATTGAATTTTATATGGTTCTATAAACACTATGGCCACTTAATTTTGCATGAGGCTTATTATGAGCATATAGCATGTGGCCGCAAAATTTTATTTCTATTGGTTTCGTTTTGTCTGAGATCTCGAGGAACAAAAATTTTGAATGGCCTTATTTTATGGAACACCCAGTACGATTTGGCTGGTTAACGAACTTAACCTCGGCATTTGGGAATCGAACTCACCCTGAAAAGCTCTAGTCTCTAGGGCAATCCCTTCGAAAGTTATAGTGCTTACGGCCGGCAATCCCACAGGCAGAAATTAATTTGACCACGGATTCGTAATCAGGAAGTCGTTTGAGACCATTTTCGGTTCCACGACTTGGGCAGAACGTTATAGCACTCATTTAAGCAGAACGAGCACATAATAGTATATTATTCAATGAGCGGTAATGCAGGTCAAAACACACGCAGATGAATTTTGCACCACGAGCCGTCAGGCGAGTGGTGTAATTCATCAAGTGTGTTTTGAGCATTACCGCGAATCGAATACTATACTTTATCCACGACTTCTTCAGTAAAATTCGAATTAATCTGCATTCAAAAAATTTTGAACAGTTGTCAAGAGCGTTGACAACATTTCGTCCAACCGTCAAATTTCTGTACTCTGTGGTCGGGAATCAAATCAGAGTCTATAACTAATCATATCAAGTACTTTCGCAACTTCAAAAATTTACGTTTTTCTCCAACCATCAAAAATGTTGACTTTTCTGTACTATTTTCAGGTGCAAAAGTCATAAATTCTCTTACCGTACAAAAATTTGCTCGTTGCTTAGCAACACTTTTAATCCTAGGATTAAAAACGCTTCTTTTAATCCTTGAATTAAAAGTAAATGCATTTGAAGTCTACTCGACAATTACTGTCATGATTCTGTGTTAAAATTCATAACCAAATTATGAACGATTTTTCACTAAAACCAATTTTATTGTAATTTTGACTTGGTTGGAGAAAAAATAGTATATATTATAAGGATTAAAAGTGCATATTTTTTTTACGAGCAATATTTGCAGTTGCGAGGCGCAGCCGAGCGAATGCAGAATTGCGAGTTAAAATAGGCACTTTTAATCCGAATAATATATACTATTTTCTCCAACCATCAAAAAATGTTGACATTTTTGTACTATTTTCAGGTGCAAAAGTCATAAATTTCCTTACCGTACAAATTTTCACTCGTTACTTAGCAACACTTTTAATCCTAGGATTAAAAACGCTACTTTTAATCCTTGGATTAAAAGTAAATGCATTTGAAGTCTACTTGACAATCACTGTCATGATTCTGTGTTCAAATTCATAACCAAATTATGAACGATTTTTCACTAAAACCAATTTTATTGTAATTTTGACTTGGTTGGAGAAAAAATAGTATATATTATTCGGACTAAAAGTGCCTATTTTAACTCGCAATTTTGCATTCGCTCGGCTACGCCTCGCAACTGCAAATATTGCTCGTAAAAAAAAGATGCACTTTTAATCCTTATAATATAATATACTAATTTCCAAAAATGAATCTCAATGAATCGCTAGAGCGTTATCTTGATGCCTGAAATAGATTTCCGGATCGATCCTACTTTTCATTCATTTTTTTTGTAAGCAATTTCATTTTTCCTAGGTATTTTAATTAGCGGTTGTTATGGGCGGGTGTTATATAACACTCGCTTTTCGGTTCATAGACATGCTACGGTTGTGTTATAGCTACTATTGCACAAAGAAATTAGTTTAATAATTGACATATTACTCTATAGGAGTGGATAAAACCCTTTAACCTATTATTTAACCAATTATATCTCAATTTCAATCGAGGATTTTCTGTAATAATTGAAAAACACCTACGGTTCAAATCTGGTCAATAAGCAGGCCAAGATATCAGAATAGTATCCTCCTTCGCTATCAGTTTATTAATTAATTACTTGTTTGGTTTCTGCATTAATACTTATAATCATATTGCATAATTTGTTGGAGCAGCTGAGAACATCCTTGTACTTCCTTGCCAAAAACCTGAGTTATATCATCTTCGTTTTCGTCTGATAACAACCTCTTGAATACACCACACCCACGATTGCATCAGCTGACGTCATATATGCAAATTAAAGTAGGTCAGTGATGTGCAGAAAACACCTAGTTAAGTGCCCAATTTGAAATGCAAATTTCTAAATTCGCTAGATTCTAATGCAGATAAAGTCGGTGGAAAGAATTGTTATTTGTTTTGTTTCCCATGTATGCTTCAATGGGAGGTTAAAAATAATTTCATTGCTTTGTTTATTACTCTAATATCTTCGTAAAGATATATAGTATATGTAGTGTATAATTCACTATTTTTTTCTGTGACAGGAAAACGACCATTTTATAGTGAAATGAATATATACTTTCCACGAAATTACTTTTTGCCTCGGGAAAATAATATCAAAAAAATAATGTCAAATTTTTTTCCGATACAGAAAAAACTTTTTTTTCATAGCCGAATAATCATGGAAGTTATTTATTAGAAATCGAACTCAAATTTTCTACATGTATTATAGATGGCGGTAAGATCTGAAAGGAACGTAGTAAGATATGCATATTATACGTATGCATCATAGATGGCCTTGATAACAAGATGAAATGAGATTCAGTAAAAGTCGTGCTTAAGTAGTATTTCATTCATGAAATACAATATACCGTTTTAATTGATCCATTGAATATCATTCTGAGAGACAACATTTATCAAATAGCGCAGCCGATATCCATCTATCTATCGCCTGTATATTCGAGTCTTTCCTTTTGTTTCTCAGAAGACAATTGTTTATTCTGATGAAAAGCATGTTCATGCAATTTCAAGTGGATCGCATCATTTGAACCATAGAATTTTATTTGTCTAGTTAAGGATTTTCTACATTTTTTTCATTTTTTGAATGATTTCCAGTAATAATTCCGAACGTGCTGAGATTTTTCATTCATATACTCAGCATGAATCTCTAGTCCTATACAAAATTTTGAGGTAATAGCATTATTGCTCCACCAATGATCGAGCGCTCAAAAGCACCTGCTCAGGGCTTTTCTTAAATTGTTTTTCAAACATATCAGTGTGTCGGAAAGTAAAATATATCCTATCCTAGACAATATCTTTTGAACTACATTTATCAGCCTAATTAAGTAGATAAAGCATTCAAATAAAGGAGCAACTGAAGTTAGATAGCAAAAGGAGGTACTTCCTCCTCATTATTCAGGTTATCATATTTAATGATGTTGACTTAAGTTTACTATTATTTAAACATACATTGTGAAAGCATGCAAGGCAGGTTTCGGTTAGGATTGAATCATTCGTTTCTTCACCGTGAATTAGATCAATAAAAATAGTGTATTCGTTATTCGATATTACAATATTCAGACGATTAAAATCCATCTCACTCTTAAACAGACGGTTAAAAGTTATTAAATTAACTAGGTTATTAAAGACAGCGACTAATGGTCAAGATATTATATATATATTACAAGATTTTTCCGAGGATTTCAATATGAATTGTGTATAAATTCTTGATTGAAATACATTCTCATTTTGCACAAGACATACATTTGACAATACGGAATTTCTATGTTTCTATGTTCCAGTAGAGTTTTGACATTTCTCGTAGTGCTTCTGAATACTTTGTGTACGGTTGCCATGAGGATTGCACATTAAAATGGCTAAAAATTGAGCATTAAAATGGGCCCTTAATGCTCAATTTCGTACACATTAAAATCACCTTTTATTTTGAGGTCGGCGGAAATAGTTATTTAATCAACTAGGTTATTAAAGTCAGCGACTAATGGTCAAGATATTTTAAAGCGTGAGCGGAGCGAACGCTTTAATCGTTCGAGATCATTAGTCGCTCGATTAATAACCGAGTTGATTACAAGATTTTTCCGACGATCTCAACATGAATAGTGTATAAATTCTTCAAATTCAAATGTCAAATGTCTGTTATTTACGATTTTTGATCCGAAAATGGTATCAAACGATAGGGTTCGACTCCCTGATGACTAATTCATGGTCAAATTCAATAAAATTACAATCAACTAACTTCCTGTCGAATTATTAACAGTTGATAAATTAGGGTTTCCGCTAATGTCATTCTGCTGGGTGGTCAACTAAGGAATTCCGATTTAAAAAAGTTAATTTTAATTTTTTTCTGCAAATAATGCTCAGATCTTTGGGAATTCATTTTTCGAAAATTACGCTGTCCAAATGTCCACCGTTCTTCTGCTGGCACTCTTCGAGTCGAACCCCCAAATTAAGAAAAACACGTCGCAAAGTTTCTGGACCGATAATTTGAATTTTCTGGTGGATATTTCCTTTAACGCAGTTAGAGTACAGGGATTGTTGCGGTAGACTACACTTTCGAGGTATCCCCATAAGTGAAAGTCGCAAGGTGTCAAGTCCGGGGTTCTGGGGGGCCCTAGAAGGTCTGCACGCCGAGAAATCAACTTTTGAATAACAGGTAAAGACCGATTTGAAGTGTGACAAGTGCCCCGTCTTGCTGAAACCAAGTGTCCCGATTGTATCCATCAAAGTCTCGAAGGGCTGGTTCAAAAACATAGTTCAACATGTCCACATAACGATCAGAAACCACAGTTAGTGCTCGGCCGCGTCAGTCCTCGAAAAAGTACGGGTTAATAATGCCTTGTGCGTGTATGCACACCAAACTGTGACCTTCAGACTATGCATTTGAGTTTCATGTTTCTCTTTGAGGGTTTTCTGAAGACCAATACCAGAAATTTTGTTGGTTTACATAGCCGTTGATAGGAAAATGGGATTCATCAGAGAAAAAATGTTCATTGTGGTAATAAGCGCACATACAGAACGAACGCCCCCCATCCGTCCATAGAACCATGGCGACTGAATTTCCATGAACCCCTCCTTCGTTTAAGACAAACCCCACTTCTCTATTACTATTCAAAACAATTTTATAGCGCTTTTAAAACCGAATTCTTTAGTTGACCACCTAGTATTCATTTTAAAATTGATTTTAATTTCGAATAATCTGTACACTGATGATAAAAATATGAAACCTGAGAGTTACAGCCATTATACGCGAGTAGCATACTATACTTCCTTATCCACGACTACTGAATATATTTCTTGAAGATTTTAACATTTGGCTATCGCGGCAAGCTATTACAAGCGTGGAAAATGTAAAGTTGACACATGAGACATTTTTGGAGAACTGGTCATTGTATATTTTATAACAAACTAGCAGACCCAACAGACGTTGTTCTGTATACACAAAAATTCATTCAATTCGATCCAGCCGTTTAGTTGCAGAGTAGATGAATAACCTAAATAACTACTACAGCGCCATCTGTTGATCTGATTTGTGATCATAAACATACGGGCATCAGGCAATCCAAAATACATTCATACATCCCTCACACTTCGGTACCTTCTCCTACCCGCCTAGTGCCTACCTCGGAGACGCATTTTGGTGCGATTTCATCTTCAACCTGCCATATCTTTTGATGTATTCATCATAATTGAATGTTGTAGATGGCAATTTCGTTCTAAATTGAATACTGGGTATGAACGACATATTTAATTGGATAAGTAGCGTATTCATAAAAAATACTCCCAAATAATGCATAATTTGAGAAACATTCGGATATCTTTAAAAGTTAATACCGAGTAAACCTTGAAAGATAGATATATGCTATCGCGGACTTTTTTGTAGAACTATTGAAGAGGAACATTTCCGTCATACATTGTTTCCATGTACGTCTTATGGTTTTTGCAGCGCACCTGAAAATAGCTGATTTTGGTACTCATATTTATTATCATTGAAGTTATAGTAGGTTTCCTTAATTTTCTCGGGTGAAAAGTATAGCCTATGTTACTCAGGGATAGTGTAGCTTTCTAAGGGTGAAAGAATTATTGAAATCGGTCCAGTAGCTTATGAGTTAACTCATATCAACGCCACAAACCCACAAATCCACAAACACACAAACATACAAATATTTCCTCTTTATAATATTAGTATAGATATAGAAAAAGCTTTAATTGATATAATGAGAGTAGATTTGGCCCTCGATTGACAAGGTTTAGCCATATTTGTTAGTTGGAGTACTTTAGAATACTAAAGAAATACCAATTTAAAGAATATTATATCAAAGCTGAATCTATGAAGCATCTGACAAAAGTGAATTATAATCTCATTATTCCTTTGTGGTTAATGGTACAATGGACGGATTTTACAATAGTAAACTCAACCACAGTTATTTTTTACTAAAAATAGTTGAGTCTATCAACTGGATTGATCTGAACCAAACAACCAATCCCAGAATTTCTTCCGATTTGCATACCGAATAGGAGACGCGACAAAACGTGCAGTGTACACTGAACGTACACAGAGTTTAATATCGATTTACGAAGGTCAGTAACATCACAGCAGCTCGACAATGTCGCATTTCTCATGACCATGTCACTCTTGATGTGATTAAATTAAACGTATGCCTACTCGGTTTTATTAAATCTGCTCAGGCGGCTTTGAAAGCTGATCGACGTACGTTGACAGTTCTGATGTGCTTTTTAATTGGTTTGCTGTCTTCTTTCTTTTTGCTGCTTTGGAAGTATTTTGTTTACTTCTGCTTCCGTTAAAATTGATCTTCATGTCACGTTTTCAAGTTTTGTATTTGCAGAGTTGTATCAGGGATATCTATAAGGTTTTCCAATAGAGCAGTGGCCAACTGCTTGAAAACAGAAAATCAATTCCCTTTTATGCAATAATCAACTTTTTCCGCCGACCTTGAAATAAAAAATGAGTACTAAGTTGAGCGTTAATGACCAATTTTAATGCTCAATTTCAATGTGCAATCCTCATGGCAACCGTACACAAAGTATTCAGAAGCACTACGAGAAATGTCAAAACTTTACTGGAACATAGAAACATAGAAATTCCATTATGTCAAATGTATGTCTTGTGCAAAATGAGAATATATTTCAATCACAAATTTATACACAATTAATGTTGAGATCGTCAGAAAAATCATGTAATCAACTAGGTTATTAATCTAGCGACTAATGGTCTCGAACCATTAGTCGCTGTTTTCAATAACCTAGTTGATTGAACAACTATTTCCGCCCACTCTGAAATAAAAGGTGATTTTAATGTGTGAAATTGAGCATTAATGGCCAATTTTAATGCTCAATTTAAGCAATTCCAATGTGAAATCCTCATGGCAATCGTACACAAAGTAATTCAGAAGCACTACGAGAAATGTCAAAACTCTACTGGAACATAGAAATTCCATTATGTCAAATGTATGTCTTGTGCAAAATGAATATGTATTTCAATCAAGAATTTATACACTATTCATGCTGAGATCGTCGGAAAAATCTTGTACTCAACAGGGTTATTAATCTAGCGACTAATGGTCTCGAACTATTAACGCGTGAGCGGAGCGAAATATCTTGACCATTAGTCGCTGTCTTTAATAACCTCAAGCTCAAAACTCAATAAGAATATCCTGGAAAACTTCATCACGAAGGCCTGTGAAGATTTCAATAAATTTTTCATTTTCATGTTTTCACCTATGTTGCCAAACAAAGAAATTTTGGTTAGAATCTGGTAAACATGTCCTCTAAAATTGAGTATAATGCCAATGGTGATAACATAAAAACGAAAAATTCATTGAAATTCTCACAGGCATTCGTGACATCTAATATTTTCGAGATATGCTTATTGAGTTATAAGCTATCGAATATAGTCCGTTCACGAAAGGTTGAGCCGTCGGTTGGCTATGGAAATTTGGCATATTCCACTGTGTATATTGAAATTTTAGGTTATGTTGTTTATTTTCTTGTCAGATTGATACGCAATGTTGTCAATATTGCATAGAGTTCTCTGATAACTCGCGAGCTTGTCGGACGAGGCCGGGTACATTCGGCAACGTTGACTTTATTTTACGTTATGACAGCAAATACTGCCAACTTCAGATAAATAAACAAACGCCTACTATGCGCTCAAACTTTCGTGAACGGACTATAGAAGCTAATTCATTACATAAAAACTTTAAGAATAGCCCTGAGCAGGTTCTTTCGAGCGCTCGTTAATTGGTGGAGCAATACTGCTAATACCTCAACATTTTGTACAGGACTTGAGATTTATACTAAGTATATGAATGCAACGATCGGAATTATATTCTGGAAATTATTCGAAAAATAAAATTTAAAGAATCAAAAGTCAGAAAAAATTAAATTCTATGGTTAAGATGATGCGATCCTCTTGAAATTTTGCAGGGGCATTCAGAAAAGAAATCTTCATTGAAAAAATAAATTTCATCCAAATCGGATATCTTGTTATGGAAATAAAAAGATTCTTCTTTTGTTTTATCTGTCATATTGAGGAACAAAAATTTTTAATGGCCATATGTTATGGAACACCCTTTACGATTTGGCTGGTTAACGAACTTAACCGCGGCATTTGGGAACCGAACTCATCCTGTCTTTAGGACAATCCCTTGATAACGTGATAACGGACGGCCGCACTGACAGGATCGAATTTGACCACGGATTCGTCATCGGGGAGTCTAGCCCTATCGTTTTAGACCATTTTCGAAACAAAATTCGAAAATTACAGACATTTGGGCAAAACGATTATAGCACTAGTTTGAGAGTAGAACGAACGCTCAATAGTTATTTATGTACCAAGTGCGTTATATGGATCCTAACGCCCGGAGGGAAACATTCGGCTCGAGGGCCTTTGGCCCGAGGGATGAATGTTGCCCGATGGGCGTTATGATCTAATAACGCTCGTGGTGCATACAAGATTTTATTTTTCACGAATATATCATTTAATTACAATAAAATTCGATTGCTCCTATGATTTTTTTTCCATTTATTTTTCAGTAACCATGGCATTTGTTAATATTTTGAAGTTCGTTATTGCTGTCATCATTTTATTAAGTGAATGTCATTACTGTTTTCGTTGTGAGCGGGCGTTATGATCCATAATGCCCGCTAAAATGCCCACGGGCATAATGAGTGTATTTATAGCAACCGTTTCTAAGGTAAAATAAACATATAATGTACAAGTGAAAAATAAAAATAATAATGTAGTTCTTTCATAAAAGCAATTTCTATGCAATTTGACTATGTCATTTTGACTTTGCCCAGCGCAAAAACGAAATAAACTCATATCAAAACATAAAAAATCCTGCTTGAAATGAATTGAATTTCCTTGGACCATTTTACGCCAAAACTTCAAACAGAAAGAGCTCTATCCACCACTTCGAACACAACCTTAAAAATGTGCATCTTTCCACAGGGACTAAATGACAGCTATCACAAAAAACCAACCATAACCTCATAAAATGTACCGACCAAACCTCAAAAGCAAATGTTGAACATGCTGTAGAAACCAAGTGCCTTCTGAAACCATACCAATATCTGCAACAAGTCGAATAATCAATTTTTCCTCAAAATGAAAAGCATTAAAGCCATATTCCGCAGAGGACAAACGTCCACTAAGCTCGACGGTCAGATTCACACCCCTGAAGATCTCTCTAGGTCTTCTTCTGTGACCAACCTGAACGTGGACCAGGCATCTCCAAAGACCAAGACTGGTGCTGCGAAGCCGAGAAAGTCTTCGAGCAGGGATAAACTGGACAAGATTGTCTCTGGAACTGGAACGACGGAAAGAAAACATGACAGAAAAGGTTAGTGAGTTGATATATCATAATTAGGTTAGTATAAATGTAACAGTACTCTTGAAACTCCTCAACTTTAGTTTCTTGGCATCATGTCTTTGTTATCCTATTTTTCTTTATACATCCTACGACTTTGTCTGATACCCACTTGGCAGTGCCTTATATTGTTGCAGTCTTCATCATTCAGTCTTCTCTCATTCATTGTTTCCTCATTCCACTAATCTATGTCGTTTTTGGTCTTCCTTTTTTCCTGTTTACCGGAGGTCTCAATCTCATCACTTCTTTGGTAATCTATGCTCTGCCTTTCTTTGCACATGTCCATACCATGCTATATAGCTGCTTCCTTTCTATATTTGTATTCAGTACTTTTATTCAGTGTATGTATTATATATTCTTATTTTCTCTTGTTTTCCTTTCTTTGTGCTTCATGGAATACCAGTTAGCGACTTTATATTTTTTTTGCCTTTTTATTCTTGATTTAATTTCTGTGTCATCTGTTCCTTCAAGTTGATACCCAAGTAATAGTAACTTTCGAATTTCATTATAGTTTCGTTATTTCTTGCTTTAAATCAGTGGTCACTTCTCCAACACACAAGTATTTTGTTTTAAATATACACTGCGCAAAAAAATTAACGCACATTCTGAAAATCTCAATTTTAATAGGCTGAAGGACCCTTGGTCGATAGCCATTTGTATTGCTGCAATAAAACACAGTTACTACTACTCAATTTTATTGAAAGTTAACTCTACATTGACTTTATAACTTATTTTTAATGTTCTCTCGGGAAGGTTTTGAACGAAACAAGACATATTAAATGGAAGAAAAATTCAGGATTTCAACGAATCTTATGTGAAATAAGAGAAATAAACAATTTTCAAATTACTGGAATGCTGATAAGTGATTTGATACTTGGTATTTCCACCCCTTGCGTTAATTACAGCTCGGCAACGACGGTTCATACTCAAATGAGTGATCTTAAAATGTTCTGATCCAATCCTTTCCAGATTTCTCTGGCTTGGATTCCTAAGTCATTAAGAGTAGCTGGATGATTTTCTGAACTTCTCAGCCTTCTATTGAGGTTGTCCCAAACCTGCTCAATCGGATTAAGATCTGGACTTCTTGCTAGCCATTCCATTCGAGAGACTTCAACCTCTTCAAGGTACTCCTGAACGATGCGCGCACGATGGGGTCTGGCATTATCGTCCATAAAAATGAAATTTTCACCAACGTATGGGGCAAATGGCACTACATGATCTTCAAGAATGTTCCTTATATACCTATCAGCATTCAAAGCTCCATTATCAACGATCACTAGGTCTGTAAGAGCAGTCGAAGTCATTCCACCCCATACCATAATCGATCCTCTCCCGAAACCAGTAGTATATTCAGGAAATTGCTCTGAGCATATCTGTCATGTGGACGTCTGTATACAAGGGAACGTCGATCACAATGGTAGAGGCAGAATCTAGACTCATCTGTAAGAGAACTCTTTCCCAATCAGCCTCTTCCCAATGGATATGCTCTCTCGCAAAATCCAAGCGCGCCTTCGATGCGCTGGGGTAAGAGCTGGGTCTTTTGTCGCGACACGAGGCCTTAAATCATATTCTCTTAGGCGATTTCTTATTGTCTGAGTGCTAATTTGCACCCCATGAGTTTTCTCAAGCTGATTTTGAAGGAGGCGAGCGGTTGCCAACCGTTGTCTCAACGAAGAAACTCTCAAGTAAGGTTCTTGAATGGCAGTTGCTACCCGTGGTCTACCCTGTCATGGTCTTCAGACATTCATACCTGTCTCCCTGAATCGTTGCTACGTTCTGCAATTCTTGTGTATGTCCACCCTTCTTCTCGCAAAACTACCGCTTGGGCACATTCCTCTTGGGTCAAATTGCGTGTTTCGCGTTGCATAGCGATCGAGTGTAGAAAATCAAAAGAAAGAAAAACTATTGATCACTAGAATTGATCGAAAACAACTGATTTCAGAATGGAGCCAATACATTCAAAATCTGATAATCTCATCTTTTTTTATTGCTGCTGGGAAAAAACATCTGCATTGAAGAAAAACGTTGAAAGTGGATAACATATGCATGCATAATTGTGATAAAAATAATTATCATTGAGAACACCCTCAGTTGTAGAAGAAATTTGAGATTTCCATAATATGCGTTAATTTTTTGCGCAGTGTATTTATGCGTAAGGGCATATCTATGTTTACTTCTTACTCTGAGGCTCAACACCTACCACAATCTACCAACGACTTCTTTCACCTTTTTCTTCGAACAATCTGGCCTAGAAAATTCTTACACTGATGCCAGTTTTCAACCTGAATCCTCACTTTCCAAGAATAAACAAAAACAATAACAAATTCTTTGCACTGATGCCAGTTTTCAACCTGAATCCTCACTTTCCAGGAATAAATAAAAACAACAACAAATTCGAACCAGATCAGTCCTTAACGCTGGATTCGCTGCAAGAGCTCGATTCTTTGAAGACCCAGCTTCATCAGATGGCCACAGAGAAATCAAGCTTGGCCTTGAAATTGGGGGAACAGAAGGGTCAGATACATACCTTGCAACACCAAATCGAAAATCTCAAAGTAAGTATTCTGATATTATTAAGATAAATTTATTCAGGCATTTTCTTCGTTGTTGGATAGAATTATGATGATTAGAATGATTGCCATCATTCACAACTGTTATATAATCACTATAATTCAACCACTATACGTCTTTTTGCTCGGCCATAATGATATCCATTAATCACTAGTGAATAATGTGCCATTATTCACTGCTGTCAGATGCTATATACATGGATTTAGTTTTAATATTATATTCTCACAATTGATGTTTCTCTTTATAGTGTTCTTAAGTTCTTCAACTTACAAATATGGGTATTGTCAATCGAGGGCCAAATCTATTTTATTACATCAATCAAATCAACTTTTATTGCAAAATATAGTCCGTTCACGAAAGGTTGAGCCGTCGGTTGGCCATGATAATTTGACATATTCCACCGTGTATATTAAAATTTTAGGTTATGATGTTTATTTTTGTCAGATTGATACGCAATGTTGTCAATATTGCATAGAGTTGTCTGATAACTCACAAGCTCGTCGGACGAGGCCTGGTATATTCGGCAACGTTGACTTTATTTTACGTTATGACAGCAAATACTGCCAACTTCAGATAAATAAAGAAACGCCTACTATGTGCTCAACCTTTCGTGAACGGAGTATATACAATGATAAGTTCTTCAAAAAATTTCTTATGTGTCAAGTCGAGTTTTTCCACACTTGTAATAGAGGGGTCTTGTCACGGTCGCCAAATAGTAAAATCTTCAAGAAATATATTCAGTAGTCGTGGATGATGTATAGTATGCTACTCGCGTATAATGGATGTTATTCACTCGGTGATACGCGAGTAGAATACTACACTTTATCCACGACTACTGAATATATTTATTAAAGTTTTTAACTTTTGGCTGCCATGATATTTCTCTTCTATTACTAAGTCAAGTTGACTTAATTTATTGATGAACTTGTCATTTTGTATTCAGTACTATAGTCCGTTCACGAAAGTTTGAGCGCATAGTAGGCGTTTGTTCATTTATCTGAAGTTGGCAGTATTTGCTGTCATAATGAAAAATAAAGTCAACGTTGCCGAATATACCCGGCCTTTTCCGACGAGCTTGCGAGTTATCAGACAACTCTATGCAATATTGAAAACATTCCGTATCAAGAAAATAAACAACATTACCTAAAATTTTAATATACACAGTGGAATATGCCAAATTTCCATGGCCAACCGACGGCTCAACCTTTCGTGAACGGACTATAGAAGTTGATTACATATTATGTATTTAAAGTAGATTTGGCTCTCGATTAGAATAGTATATTATGCAACGAGCGTATAATGATAGCTATTATTCACGAGGTGAAGCCCAAATCACCGAGTGAATAACAGCCATTATACGCAAGTAGCATACTATACTTTATCCACGACTACTGAATATATTGCTTGAAGATTTTAACATTTGGCGACCGCGACAAGACCCTTCTATGACAAGCGTGGAAACAGTCAAGTTGACACATGAGAAATTTTTGGAGAACTGGTCATTGTATATTTTGTAATAAAAAATGCTTAATTGATATAATAAAAGTAGATTTGGCCCTCGATTGACAAGGTATACCCATATTTGTTAGTTGGAGTACTTTAAAATACTGAAGAAATACCAATTTAAAGAATATTATATCAAAGCTAAATCTATGGAGCATCCGACAGCAGTGAATTATAATCTCATAATTTCCTTGAGATTAATGGGTATTATTATGGCCGAGCATAGAGACGTACAATGGACGGATTTTACAATAGTCGTCGATAAAGGTATTCGTTAGTTAAGGAACTCTGGAACACTGAAGAAATATAAGTTTATCAATTTGGTATTATAGCCAAATCCATGAAGCAAGCATCTAACAGCAGTGGATAATATTTAATTATTATTATTAATGATTGATGGATATTATTATGGCCGAGCAAACCGACGTATAATCGGTAGATTGTTGAATAGTCGTGGATAAAAATATTTTATGTAAAAATAATACTAAAACAAGGAATGCCTTTCGAAATAAACTTCTACCGTAAAACGGTAGCGCCATGAATATGTTCGCTTCCACCGATATTAGTTTAGTTTGGAGCAGCCTTGATAATAATAGGTTGAACAGTGCTTCTATTCATTAAAGATAATCAATCGAATGACCCAAATGTCATCTAATCTAATCAAGTTTAAACGACTCTAATTCAGCGTCTATAATTGAGATAGTTATTTAATTCCTATTACCTGCTACATGCTAGTTAGTGTTCGAAATATACCTATATTTGTAATTATATTAGGTACGTAAGCAGAAGTTATAGATATCTTTTGTTATTACATCTAATTATGATCAATTTTGCCTTTTCAAATCCTTCGTTTATTTTTCTGGAAATGATATAAATGAGAGCAATAGAGCAAATAATAATGAAACTGTATGCCATGGTCAGTGGTTGATATTTGATTTGAGATGACAAACTGGCAGAATAAAAGATTGACTGTTATTGGACAGATGACCTCAGATCAAGAAAGAACATAGATGGGCCCCAAGCGCGATATCAATGGAATGAATTTGAGAAACAGATATAAAGGGTTTTCCAATAAGATGTGTTATTTTGATATTCAAAGAAAAATGCCATTTTTCAATATAAATGATCGGATATTTATTTCATTATAAAGAAGAAGCTATGCCGTTAATAGTGGAAAATAACATCAGGCAAATGACCACCACGACCACGCTTACAGGACCATATCCTTTTAATGAAATTTTCCATAACCAAATCGCAAAGTGGCTGCCCTATGTCCTCGATAGCCTCACGAATTCCATCTTTGAGGTCTTGAATCGACGTTGGGCTATTGGCGTAGACCTTCTCTTTCACGTAGCCCCAAAGGAAGAAGTCGCAAGATGTTAAATCACAAGATCTCGGTGGCCAATTGTGATCACCTCTTCGAGAGATAACACGGTCCGGATCATTTTCATGCATTTCAACGACCCAATCAGCAAAGACACGACGTTGTTGATGATCGGCCGGCTTGAGTTCTTGTGTTAACTGAACTTTATAAGCCTTAAGACCCAAATCTTTATGCCTTATTCCAAAGAACGACGAGGAATGGACAAACCTGGGTTTTTTTCAACCCATTCGGCTACAGCAGCAATATTCTCGGCTGTTCTTGAGCTTCGTGCACGGGTTTTATTCTTCACATCACTAACTTGTCACAACAGCTCGAATTTCTCCACCAATTTCTTCATTGCGGTCCGACAAGGTGCTTCACGACGACCCAAAAATGTTAGAGTTTTACGAACCGTCTCTGTCAAATTTTCACCATTTTCATAGTGCTATTCAAAATGACACCTCTTGTTGGAAAACCTTTCACTTGAATCGAGTATCACGGGCATCAAATAATTCGATGCGCGTACTGCAGGATCTCTACCATATTACCACTTCCCACGTTAAGAAAGAGACAACACTACGTTATCGCAATCGGACAACGGATTCATTCAATTACAGCACGTGAATTTCTCGACTAGACTAGACATCTGTTCAACTGGGCTGAAAAATTCTCTGTATGATGCATTGCGTATCGTATGTTTCCAAACTTGTATAGAGATTTCTCCTGAAATATGGAAGTTCCATCCACCAATTCTTAACCTAACTACCACATCAAACTTTCAACCAATCTATCATCATCGAACCGTGTCTAATGAATTTATTTTCAGTGCTAATTTTCAATTGGCCAGCTAATTTCACCGGTCATTTTAATCACGGCATTTAAGAGAATTTTATCAGTTTTCACCGTCGTTTAACGCTGACCTCGATACGAATTTACGACTGACTTGAAATTAATCGTTCTCGATCGGAATTCGTTCAAGAACTCGACTCAGGAAATGCAGCAGTTCTCTAGATCTCTTTCGACAGATTCGGAGGTGAAATTGATCTTGATTATAGTGGATTCTGTGCCATGGACTTATGGATATGCGAGATATGCTTCAGGCGTATATGGCTATCTGTGCTACATTTTTATTCTTCGTATCAACAGAGGGATATAACAGGAATTGAACTGTTAATGCTTATTGGACATGGACAACCATGATCATGTTTCAATAATACTTCGTTTTCATCATGTTCTTTCTTTAAAAACTTTTCTTTTGTGGTGACGTAGTTGTCAGACACTGCCAGAGATTCTCCTGACAAATTAAACACTATAGGAACTGTACAGGGTGGCTAGAATTGATGGTCCTTGAACTACAACTTTTTAACCCTATGAGATAAGGAAAAATAATTATCACACGGCGGTCTTTTTTTAGAGTCATTACCTCTGTTTCTTTTTGTGCAACGAACTTGAAACCATAGACTAACTAAACGGAGAATAGATGAGACACTAGTAGAACAAGCTTCAACGCCATCTGTTTTTGTTCAACATTACTAATTCGTGAAAAAAGCTCAATTGAAAAAGGTATCTGTATCGTAAAGCTGCCTCAAAAAGAATTCTGTAGTGCACCTTTTGAATAGGTAGGTACACCCAGATACAAGAGCAAAAAGTTTTTTGAAATTCAATTTCCAAAAGGAAATCAGAATGGATTAGTGCAAGTTATCGATGAGTGAGGAAATTTATTTCCATGAAAATAATACCTGCAACGAACTTTCATCTGATTTTCTTTTGGAATCGAGAAATGAGGATCAATAATCAAATTCTGGATAGAATAAAAATTTATTAACTGAAATAGGTATCACCAATTGAAAATAGAGATTTATTTCATAAATATCTAATCAATAAACGGTAATGATTGCATTGAAAACATTTTCAAAAACTAACAATAATGAATTCAATAATACAAAATATGAGTATTTACCTACTAAACTTATTCAATACATGAAAAACTTTTTTTGAAAACTACGAGTATCTTAATTCTTATAGGTAACAGAATATACATATAAATTCTATAATTACCTTCTTGCATCTCGATTCTCACATCCAATAACACAGCACGTCTTCACTCTTGCAGGCATATCGAAATTTATTATATTTCAAAAAGAACGTGTCAAACCACTCCTTGTGTCAGTTGACAATTCAAAAGTTTTTTGATAATAATGATTTTACATACTCACTATTTTCTCGATAGGATTTCCATGAATGCAACGACATCTAACTATCAAATTGAAAATAATTTTTTCGTATATTAGTCTCCTCCTCCGACAGATGGCGCGGAATATACGAGTGGCTCATCTAATTTTTTAGTTTGTCTATGCTTGAACAACATCAGAAACTTTTTTAGAATCTATTGGCTTAATATTATTTTTGTTTAGGGATTTCCTTGCTAAATAATTTATTACATAACCTTTTTATGAAAACAATAATTTAGTATATAATAATATTTGATATCAGGGTTATTTTTTGGAATTATTGTTTAACAACTTGAAGATGAGCAAACCAATAAGTCTAGTAGAGTTCATGTCAAGTCAACCAACCTGCTTACAATAAAATAGGAGCCAAAGAAAACATTTAAATGAAATAAAACGAAAATATGTTTAAATAAGAAGGCTTGAAGAAGGGCATTGCCTGAAAGGATGCCAATCATAATGAGTAAGTCATTGAACAATAAATACTTCAAAAAATAACCCTGATATCAAATATCATTATACAGTAAAAACTAAACACGGTAAATACTAACAATCAATCAAGAATTTAGTTTTACTTAAAATAATCACTGTTTTCTTCTCAATTCAAAAATTTATTACATGTCATATATCGCCCTTTATAGGGCGATGCTATGGGAGGCAAGGATTGATCCAGGCCCCTGAAGTATTGAGACCTATACTAAAAAAATTAAGGAAAGCCCTGAGCAGGAGCTTTTGAGGGCTCGTTCTTTTGTGGAGCAATTAGACTATTCCTCAGAATTTTATATGGGATCTGAGATTGATACCGAATATATAAATGCAGAATCTCAGCACAATCGGAATTATATTCTGGAAATTATTCAAAAAATAAAATATATGAAGAATAAATAATTACAAAAAATTAACTTCTATGGTTCCGATGATGCGATCCTCTTGAAATTTTGCATGAACATTCAGTATAACAGTTTTGATTCACAAAATAAATTTCACTTGAATCGGTTATCCTGTTATGGAAATATAGGGATTCTTCTTTTAAATATTCCAATTGAAAATACTATGGTTCTGTTCACACTATGGCCACAAAATTTTGCATGAACATTAAATGTATCAATTCTTTGTTATAAAATAAATTTCATCAGAATCAGAAATTCTTTTAAGGAAGAATGAAGTTTCTTCTTTTCAATATTCCAATCGAATTTTCTATGGTTGTGTTTACACTATGGTCACAAAGTTTTGCATGAAGCTTATTATAAACATCTTGCATATGGCCGCAACATTTCATTTCGATGGGTTTCGTTTTGTCTGATATATTGAGAAACAAACATTTTGAATGGCCATATTTTATGGAACACCCTGTACGATTCGGCTGTTTAGCGAAATTAACCGAGCCATTTGGGAACCTAACTCACCCTGAAATTTCGAGTCTCCCTTCGAAAGTTATTGCGCTAACGGACGGACGGACGGCCCCACGGACAGAATTGAATTTGACCACGAATTCGTCATCAGGGAGTCTCCTTATCGTTTGAGACCATTTTCGGCTCAAAATTCGAAAATTACAGACATTTGTATAAAACGATTAATATAGCACTCGTTTAAGTAGAACGAGCGCTCAAAAATTGTACCAATTCATTCATCACTACCTCAAGGGAAAAATCTGGGATACACTGTCCCCCCTCCTAGAATCGCCACTGTTCTAAGGGAGATATATGACTTGTATATTTCTGAAACGAGAAAAAACCAGTCATAATTTTAGAGTAAAAATAAGTTCATAGTACAAACAGAAAGTGAGATAATTTATTTATTTATTTATTATATAAATGAATCGAGTTGAGGACATACCTATAAACTCGAATTATATGAATTATGTACAAGCGTACAATTGGCTACAAGAAAAAAAAAGTAATAGATTTGAGATGAAACAGAATGATTATGACAAAAAAAATTAATGTTTCCTATGGTAACCGAAAGAGATGGCACAACACAACACTCGTTCACAGGTTCTCTACAGTGAGCACTTCCACCTGTCATAACTGTTTTTGAAGGTGTTGACGGACGATGATTGGACAATGTTGTCGGGTAGTCGATTCCAGTTATGAAATATGCGGTTGGGGAGAAAATACTGTCGCTGAGAACACTTGAAGTTTTCACGACTTAGTTTTAGGATGTGACCTCTTAAGTTGTTGGTGTTCAAGGTAAATAGGCTGCGAATTTGCTCACCAAAGTGTCCCAGCATTGCTCTGAATGAGAAGATAAAATCCCCACGCATTCGTCTCTCTTCGAAGGATGTCAACCTCATGGCAGAAAGTCGATGCTCGTACGACGGTCGGGTGAAGCCATAATGTAATCGAGTGGCCCACCTCTGCGTATTTTCCAATACGTTGACTGCACCTATCGTTGAACACCACCAGACTGGACCTGCATATTCTAGAGTTGGCCGGACATATGTTTTGAAAATTGTCCCAAATGTTTGATCGTCGCAGCCTTTGAATGATTTATGGAAGATATAAGTAAGTTGTTTGGCTTTTGCGGATACTCGTTCAATATGGGCCAGCCAACTGAGGTCATCAGAAACCGTAACACCAAGGTCGTCAATCTGAGAAACAGGAGCAAGATAGCAGCCACCGATACTGTAGCGCAACCGGGGGTTATTTTTCCCGATATGTAGAACAAAACACTTGCTCGTGTTGAGGGGAAGTAGCCATATTCACACCAATTCTTCAAATTGTTCAAGTCTTCCTGCAGGGTGGCATAGTGAGATGTTGGACAATTATACAGCTTCACATCATCCGCAAATAGTGATACTGTGGATTTAAACTGGAGAGGGAGATCTGAAGTGTAAAGGAGGAAAAGCAATGGCCCCAGAACGGAGCCTTGAGGTACGCCAGATAGCACAGGCCAAGCCGAAGACGAGAAGACACCGCCAACTCGAACACGATATGAGCGGTTAGAGAGAAAGGCTCGTAGCCAGTCGAGTAGTCTCCCCCGAACACCTATCTGATCCAATTTTGCCAGCAAACGTTTATGTGGTACTTTGTCGAAAGCCTTTGAAAAATCGAGGTAGACCACGTCCACAGGTTGTCCAGTATCCAATGCCCTCGTCCAATCGGATATAGCTGACAGTAAATTAGTGGTGGTAGAGCGTCCAGGGACAAAACCGTGCTGTTGGTCTGGAATTATTTTATTGGAAAGAGAGAACGCTAGAAGTTGCTCGCTAATTATTCTTTCCAGTATCTTTGACACTGTGGAAAGCAAGCTTATAGGGCGATAGTTGTCAGAAGATAGTTTGTCACCTTTCTTGAAAATAGGAGTAACATTAGCGAAAAGCCAGTCTGAGGGGAGAGCACCAGTTGACATAGACTTGCGAAACATGATGGTAAGCCGAACAGAGAGAGCACCAGCACATCGTTTTAACAGGTATGGTGTAATTCCATCACAACCAGGCGCCGACGAAGTATTTAGTTTAGAAAGATGAAGCTCCACAATTGACTCATCAATTTCGATATCGGTTATCTCGAAGGAGTTTCTATGAGTCTGCGGAGTTGGATTTGGAACAGGTGGCTCAGGAGAAAAGGATTGAAAGAAAGATTTCGCTAAGATATCAGCCGTCTCCTCAGGTCCAGAACTCAAGTTGCCAAAGTCGTCCCTCACGACAGGTACACTCACGTTGGTATTCAAAGAAGACTTTATGTACTTAAAAATTTCTTTTTGTTTTTAGAGGAGGCCAGTTTGTTCTCAAAGTCTTTCTTGGAATTCCGGAGATGAGTGGATACATAGTTGGAAAAATTGCGATGTGTGCTGAAGTCGAGTGTGGATTTCGTTCTCAAGAATCTTTGCCACAAAGATTTCTTTCTTCTAATAAGTTTCAGTGACTGCTCATTTATCCAAGGCTTCAATGGATTGCTTTTCTTCAATATAACCTGGGTGTTGGAGGTCACAATTGTAGAAAGTTTGCTCTTGAAGGTCGTCCATTGCTCTTTAATAGAATCGTGAGGAGAAAGCAAGGAAGTCCAATCAAGTCTAGCCAATTCAGCGGAGATGTTGTCATAGTTAACTTTTTTTATAGTTTTTGTTTCTTGGTGATGACCAGATGGTTCACGAAACTGTAGTTCGGTGGACAGCGTGAGGTGATCTGACTTGCCAAAAGGAGGGAGGTAGTGAAGATGTGAAGTAAGTTGAGAGTCGGAGACAAAAATTAAGTCGAGAAGGGAGGGAGTCTGGCCACTTCGAAATCTGGTAGGTTGCATAACAATCTGTTGTAGGTGAGTGTTGGATACTAGTTCAGCGTATGGATAAGATGGAGAATATGGTGAAGGCAACTGAACCAGTGGCCACTTTAGGTCGGCGCAATTGAAGTCCCCCGCGACAAAGATGTTATCGTAGGTTTCAGAGGCAGAAGAGAGAAAACTTACACAACAGAGGTCGGCAGGACAAGGACGTGGTCTATACACGCATCCAACAAGAACAGAGAACTGGCTGCCAGAAATTTTGAGAAAGATATTATCAATGTCAGTCCAAGTGTTTTGTATTATTTCAACTTTATAATAATCGGTTATCTGTCCACTAACGTAGATGCATACTCCGCGATAGCCCAGTGAGTCTTGACTGTCAGCCCTGTAGATAGTGTATCCCGGAATCTGGACAACTGAATCAGGAATAGATGAATGAAGCCAAGTTTCGGTGATGAAAATTAGAAGTGGATTGTGTAATTGTGTATAGGCGAGAAGTTCAGAGTGTTTAGACAATAAAGACTGAGTGTTAGTGTATAGAATGGGCCAAGAATTAAATTTAATCAGTTTTTTGAATTCACGCTCTTGGGAGAGGAAAGAGTATTAACGATCCTTGGAGTTCCCTTGATATACTTTATCGTGATATCGGCCTCACCCGCAGCCAACCTGCTCTTCAACTCCTCTCTCAACGATGTTAGGTGAGACAACTGCTCTTTAGTTTTGTCATCCTGAATCTTGACCGCACGGAACTGAGAGTTTCCCAGAATGGAAGACTTTCTCCTCAGTATCGTCTGGACTATTTCAGGATTGGAAAAGGAAACCTTAATCCAACGGGGCCGACTCACATCCTTGGACTGTAGTCTAACCACGCTGGTGATGTAGGTGCTAGAGGATACGCTTATGAGTTCGCAAATTTCTGAGATTGTGGTGGAGTCAGTAGTGCTGTCAGATTCCGGAACGTTGGACACAATGAGGTTAAACGAACGTTTTACACGTTCGGTAACTTCCGGAACAATAGTATCCTTTGAAACATCGCCAGAAGAGGTTCTGGATTCTAGTTCGGAGATTTTTCCTGTCAAGAAGGAGACACTCGCGCTGACGGCCATCTGAGTATCCTTTATAGTGGTGATATGTGATTTGCAAGAATCGATGTCGGTTTGATGCGAAATAAGAGTTTCGGTGTGACTATTTATGGCAGCATTACACTCATCGAGGCGGGCCATGAGGTCATCCTGCCTTCTTTCAACACGCTCTAAGCTGGCCGTCATTTTGCGCATCTCCTCCATCAACAAATCAAAATGTTTTGTTGTGAGTGTTGTCTCGGAGGACACTACCTGTGGAGGTGGATTGCCGGTAGCCAATGGTGAAGGAGAACGACAGCTTGCAGTCTTGCTGCGGAGCTGGCGCTCACAAGTGGAGCAGGCTGGACATGTCCACTTTCCCTTGGTCTCCTTCAAGAAATCGAGTTCTTGGGTTCCTAAGTTAACGCATGCCGGATGGTAAGATTTCCTACACCTGGTGCAGGATGCGAAGGGAGCCAAATCAACAATTTGATTGTTACATTTGCTGCAGATACCGGGCATTGTTTCGTAATGTTTATGAGGGTAAGGCTAGTGAAACACAAAGTACTCTTCACTTCCTTGGGCCTATAAGGAAGACTTACACAGAGTGGGAAGGCCACGGATAGAGGAATAAAGTGAGATGTGGGAGTTGGAAAGTGTAGATATCGGCAGCACCACAAATGTGGGATAGATATCACAAATACGCACCCTGGCGCTCGATGCGATATATGCGAAACACACTGAGCCGAGTCTCTCAGGGGACAAACCGGTACCGCGGGTCAAGGTCACTCAGCTGACGAGCGAGAATATGGGATTGTTATGATCGCGAATGGAAATCCAAGAATAAACAAAGGAAAGAAAGGAAAAACTTTCAAACCCAAACTATGAATGAAAAATGTGAAAAATATATAATCAGTGGGTTTACTCACTAATGAACAATGATGAAGTTGATTTTCAGTTGATTGTAGCACAAAATAAGATGTTTTTAACAGGAGCACAAATTAGTATGTTGCCTCGCCAATATGTACGCATACATATAATGACTTGCTCAAATTCAAATCTTGGCTTAAAACTCAAAACAAAAAGAATCAATGTGCCCTTCATTCTTCATTACCTCATATGTTCAAAAACTTGTAGTTCATGAATTACCATTATGATTACCCCCAAAAACGTTACTGCAAATTTCTAATTTTTTTCAAAAATTTTCTCCTCAATTTTCATGGCACATAAATCGGTACCGCCATTCGTTCTGTTGATTGGTCACCCTCTCTCCCGATCAAACGTACCATGAAGAAGATTCCCTGAATTAATCTTCTATCGGAATGCCATCAAAATAACCCAATTCGCTTCGCTAAATAATTAAACTAACTGTTGTTTAATACAGTGTATGAATTCGCCACAAAGGCGTTCAGGATTTTGTTCTGTTATTTACACACTATATACCCAGTTTTCGAAGCGTGAAGAACTGATTGTTATATCTATGCATTCCAAAAGATCGCGATTGCCTTAGAAAGCATGAAATGAGATGGATATTCTTTCTGCTGCTCGACCACAACCATTTCTCCAGATGTTATTACATTAGTTTATTCATAACTGCAACAATTTACTTCTTGGTGCAATCGTTCTATACTTCGCACGTTCTTCGCAGATGTACCAGGAACAGAGCAATCTTCAACTGGAACAACTGACCGAAGAAAACACAGCTTTGAGGAATCGACTGCGAGATGTCGCCCACTCTCCTCTTTCAGACAACGAGAAGCAGCAGCTTCTGTATGAGTCCCACAGGCATCATAACTCTGCGCCAGCTTCCATAGCTACCAATGTAAGTACTCCAAATCCCTTCTTTCGTTCAACCACTAAAACGGTCTCTTCGTCCAGCCCATGGAAGATGGAACATGCGGTGATGTTACGGCTTGCCCTACTCCTGACTGGGACAAGCACTCAAGCAGCAATGTCAGCGACGTTTCAGTAGCTTGCTTGCAGGACAAAATCAACCAGATGCAAGAAACCCATTACAGGTAAGTCCTCTTCTTACACCCCCCCTGTTCTCTTCATAGGCCAAGCAATAGAGTTTTTTACGTGACAAAAATACTACCTGAAATCTGACTGTGCAGTTATGTAATAGGTAGTTTCTACATGTTTTTCATGATAAATTCCACTCCTGAATCGTCTTAGGTTTTTTTTGAGAAGCGAAAAATAGCCAAAAAAATCCAAAATTTTGCTTTTTCGCTTATAAAACGTGAAGTATTGATCTGATCGAAAAGCTGTTTAGGCACTTTTTGTAGAGAATTCAAAAACAAAAAAAATGAGAGGTGACACGTCTCAAGAGGATGATTAGTTTCCGAGAAAAGTCCAAAAAACTAGAAAAAAACATCAATATTTCGAAAATTCATAACTTGGTCAATTTCTGAGATGAAGCGTAGTTGCTCTGAATTTAAGTAGTTATTAACATATACTTTATTGGTGCACAATTACAAAGCTGTCGGATAAATAGTTTTTGCACAATCGCAGTTTTCCGAATTCGACGTACTTTTTTCAAGAAGGCTATTTGTCGGATTTGAATTTTACAAAACGCATTTTAAAGAAGAAATAAAATTCTTCAAATCGTTTATTCTCTCGATACCGACCGATAATGTTTAGTGGGTGAAAAACGGCGTCAAACAGGAGCAAAAAGGCTCGAATGCATCAAACTAGTCGCGGAGTGGGAGTCGCCAGCTACGCGACGCGCGAAATATACAAGGTATACAGTTTTCCCCATAGAGATAGAATATATATTCTATCTCTATGCTTTTCCCCTCGCGTAGCGGGCGACTCCCACTCCGCGACTAGTTTGATGCATTGCATTCGAGCCTTTTTGCTCCTGTTTGACGCCGTTTTTCACCCACTAAACATTATCGGTCAGTATCGAGAGAATAAACGATTTGAAGAATTTATTTCTTCTTTAAAATGGGTTTGCGAAATTTAAATCCGACAAGTAGCCGAGTATCACGACCTTCTTGAAAAAAGTAAGACGAATTCGGAAAACTGCGATTGTGCAAAAACTATTTTTCCGACAGCTTTGTAATTGTGCACCAATAAAGTATATGTTAATAACTACTTAAATTCAGAGCAACTACCCTTCATCTCAGAAATTGACCAAGTTATGAATTTTCGAAAAATTGATGTTTTTCCAGTTTTTTGGACTTTTCTCGGAAACTAATCATCTGCTTGAGACGTGTCACCTCTCATTTTTTTGTTTTTGAATTCTCTACAAAAAGTGCCTTAACAGCTTTTCGATCAGATCAATACTTCACGTTTTATAAGCGAAAAAGCAAAATTTTGGATTTTTTGGCTATTTTTCGCTTCTCAAAAAAAACCTAAGACGATTTAGGAGTGTTTTTGAATTCTCTACAAAAAGTGCCTTAACAGCTTTTCGATCAGATCAATACTTCACGTTTTATAAGCGAAAAAGCAAAATTTTGGATTTTTTGGCTATTTTTCGCTTCTCAAAAAAACCTAAGACGATTTAGGAGTGGAATTTATCATGAAAAACATGTAGAAACTACCTTTTGCATGACTGCACAGTCAGATTTCAGGTAGTATTTTTGTCACGAAATCGACCTTTCGATAGATCTATTGCTTGGTCTATCAATATTTCACTTCCTCAGTACCAACGAAGAATTGCAAGCTACCCTCCAAGAGCTCACTGACCTCCAAAGGCAACTGACCGAGCTTCAGCAAGAAAACGAGAGACTGGTAGAAGAGAAGAACCTCATGTTCGACTCCCTCTGCCGACAAACCGAAAGACTAAAGGATACCAGACAAGAGGTGGAATCCCTGAAGACTGTCATCTACAGGGAACAGAACGAGACTGGAGTGGAGTGTGCCCAGGAAAGAGAGGAGAAGCTGGTGGACCTCCTCAAATCTGCCCAAGACGAGCATGAGTCTTTACTGTCTAAACACGAGCAGCTCAGTGGGGAGCTCCAGGAGTTGAGGGATACCAACGAAGCTCTCGACGAACAACTGAAGGTTTTATCTGATAGGAATGGTACTTTGGAGAGTACCTTGGATGCAAAACACGCAGAACAGAAGCTGCTGGACCAAGAGTTGGCGCAAGCTAGGGACCAGTGCAACGGGAAGCAGATAGAGATCAATAGGTTGAAGGACCTTTTGGAGAATGCCAGGACTAAGGTAAGACTTAATAGTCCATGGGCCTGTTTTCCCTAATGACTACTAACAATCTGAATATTTATGGGTAGCTTCATTTTGACGAGACGACCAACTTTTGCCTCTATGAAAATTCTCGATAGTGAGGGCTAATACAGTATGGAGGCGTCAAAAGTGTAAAATGGGTGAAAGTTCAAATTTTATTACTAACAGCTACTTTGTAAATTAAATCTTGAAACAATTTTATTACAATTGAAAACAATAGTTGTCCTACAAAATGATGATTCTATCAAAGTGTCCCCCACTACCAACATATAGCAACAATTAGGTCTAAAAAAAGCATTACTGACGGGCTGATTTTTTCACTGTTGCTTAGCAAATATTTCCTTTATGAACTGGTCACATTGTCCTACAAATTGAGTGGTACGTTTTTCTAGTCCTACGCTCAGAAATTGTTAATAGTTACTAATCATTTTAATTGTGGGTTCTGTGGGACAATTTCTGAGGTAGGACTGGAAAAACGTACCACTCAATTTGAAGGACAATGTGACCAGTTCATAAAGGAAAAATTTGCTAAGCAACAGTGAAAAAATCAACCGTTAGTAATAATTTTTTTAGACCTAGTTGTTGATATATGTTGGGAGTGGGGGGCACTTTGATAGAATCATCATTTTTGTAGGACAATTATTGTTTTCAATTTATAATAAAATTGTTTCAAGCTTAAATTTATACAGTAGCTGTTAGTAATAAAATTTGAGCATTCACCCATTTAACACTTTTGGCGCCTTCATACTGTATTAGCCCTCACTATCGAGAATTTTCGTAGAGGAAAAAGTTGGGCGTCTCCTCAAAATGAAGCTACTCACAAATATTCAAATTATTAGTTATCATTATGAAAAACAGGCGCTGGCCCATGGACTATAAGGAATCTCGATGAATTTGGAATATTGATGTTATTTCATCCCCAGATAAACGAGCTGGAGCAAGATAGAGCTTTGAGCGACAAGTCTGAGTTAGATGAGCTACTGGACAACGCAAGAAAAGAGAAAGACGCTTTGGAATCTGAAGTAACCCATCTGAAAGAGCAGTTGGCACGAAGTAAGAATGAAATCGAGAAATTGAAGGAACAAATTTCCATCCTTCAAGAGGAATGTAAGGTTAGTATTCTTATGAAGGGTTTTCCAATACGAGGTGTTATTTTGAATATCCCGGTATTTCGGTAGATGTCACGTTTAAAGCTCTCATTTTTTGACATTTGACAAGTAGAAAGTATGCCATTAATGAAAATGAAATGATACACGCTTCAAGAACGCGTTGAAATCTTGAAAATTTGGCAGAGACGATTAGTAAAACTCGAACATTTTTGGGTGAAGCGCCTTGTCGGACCGCAATGAAGAAATTGAAAGAAAAATTCGAGCTGTTGGGACAAGTTAGTGATGTTAAGAATAAAACCCGTGCACGTCGCTCAAGAACAGCCGAGAACACTGCTGCTGTAGCCGAAGTGTTGAGAAAACCTAGGTGAATGGATTGCGCTATCGAGAGTTGATTTATGATTGTTTATGTCCGAAATTGGAAAGTATTGATCTGGACAACGTTTACTTTCAACAAGCTACACAAGCATCGAAACCATTGATCTTTCGCGGGAAAGCTTCCGGACCGTGTTGTCTCCCGAAAAGGTGATTACAATTGGCCACCGAGATCTTGTGATTAACACCTTGCAACTTCTTCCTTTGGGGCCACGCGAAAGAGAAGGTCTACGCCAACAGCCCAGCGTCGATTCAAGACCTCAAAGATGGAATTCGTGAGTCTATCGAGTACATAGGGCAGCCACTTTGCGATTTGGTTATGGCCAATTTCATTAAAAGGATATGGTCCTGTAAGCGTGGTCGTGGTGGTCATTTGCCTGGTGTTATTTTCTACTATTAACGGCATAGCTTTTCTTCATAATGAAATAAACATCCGATCATTTATATTGAAAAATGGCATTCTTCTTTGAAAATCAAAATAACACCTCTTATTGGAAAACCCTTTACTAACTCAAAACCTTAAGTTTGTGATTGTATGTATACTTTTTCAGGTCACAAGAAACAACGCCAGAACAATTCAATCTGATCTAGAGTACAAATACGAAAAATTGGCTTCGGAAAAGCTGCATTGACTGAACAGTTGCATAAGTTCCAGGATGTCATCAACGAGCTTCAAGTGAGTACTAGTGCAAAGTCTCATGGGGCCCACTTACTAAGAAGGAGCGCGAAGGCTTCAATGCTCGTGGTACGGGGTACAGTGAAAATAGTGTGTGTATGGCGTTCCGCCGTTCGAAATTTGGAATGCGCAATTCCCTTGGTCGGAATCAGGATAGTTTTGATTTTTAGCGTGTGAATTGCTCATTGTACGTGGAAGAATGACCAAGAACGACTGTGTATGGGCAACAAGTCTGTGCACGTTTCATATTCTTAGCAATACAGTGTCGGGTTCGCTATTTATACATTGGACATTTTTTCCTTATGGGGCCCACTCACTAAGAAGGAAGCGCGAGGGCTTCATTGCGCGTGGTACGGGGTACAGTGAAAAAAGTGTGTGTATGGCGTTCCGCCGTTCGAAATTTGGAATGCGCAATTCCCTTGGTCGGAATCAGGATAGTTTTGATTTTTAGCGTGTGAATTGCTCATTGTACGTGGAAGAATGACCAAGAACGACTGTGTATGGGCAACAAGTCTGTGGACGTTTCATATTCTTAGCAATACAGTGTCGGGTTCGCTATTTATACATTGGACATTTTTTCCTTATGGGGCCCACTCACTAAGAAGGAAGCGCGAAGGCTTCAATGCGCGTGGTACGGGGTACAGTGAAAATAGTGTGTGTATGGCGTTCCGCCGTTCGAAATTTGGAATGCGCAATTCCCTTGGTCGGAATCAGGATAGTTTTGATTTTTAGCGTGTGCATTGCTCATCGTACGTGGAAGAATGACCAAGAACGACCGTGTATGGGCAACAAGTCTGTGCACGTTTCATATTTTTAGCAATACAGTGTCGGGTTCGCTATTTATACATTGGACATTTTTTCCTTAATAACAACACACGCCACTGCCATTAACATCAGATCTTTTTTCGACGTCATCTCACGCTGTAACACATCCTCACTCAACAAGCAAAAGTGTGTGTGTGGGAAATATGAAAGTACACGTTTACTCTACAGCCAACGCGCAGATACTTAACTGCGCATTCTTCCTTCCTAGTGAGTGGCCCCTTATAGCCTCAATTACACTTAGCCACTTCCGCTGCTACTTGCAAAGCCTGAAATAATTTCCGAAATACTTCTGCGGCAATATCGAAGACGGTGGGCATTCACACATTGCCCTTGCGACCAAGTTTGGGCAATGACGGACGAAGAAATTCCTCAGCAACCTAGTTGGATGTTATCATTTACTGCGGCTCTCGCAGCCGGCCTCTTGACTTTCTTACGAAAAACTGCCAATTTAGGTAGCGTATAGGGCAGCGCGAGTGGCAGCGGCAGGATCAGGAGAAGTGTAGTGATTACATTCTCCTGCTGCCCATTTCCCTGCTCACTTTCCTGCTCCCTGCCGTGGAAGTGAGCTGAGTGGAATCGAGCTGTAACATTTACGGATTCTCAAGTTATCCTCATTTTTTCAGGTCCAAGCTCAGTGCCAAGAGGAAGATAAGAGGAACCTTTCAGATGTTCTTGCGGAAACTCAAAGGAATCTAAGCGAATCAGAAAGGAAGATCGTCATGTTGGAGAACGAACTGACTGACGTGAAGAAATTGAGAAAGGAAGAGGTGAGAGATCGAGGTTAAATATTAAGAAATTAGTGATAGTCTCAGAGTAAAGGTTGATTCATATTATACGTTCAGCTCAGTTCAGGCTGACATCACCGATTGCACTCGAATAGTCAAAGTGACGTGAAAGCTCTTCAGTTTGATTATTGAAAAAGTCGAAGGAGGTTTGGAAAATTATGTTGAGCGGTTACTAAGCAAGAGTCTCGTTCAGCGAAACCACGCCCATCAGCCGTTTCAGCCGATCGGCAAAATATTCTCAGCCAGAATGCCTTCAGTCTGCCGGAAGCGTGCTGATAGGTGCTGAACGGTCGGAGACTGATAATGTGAACTAGTTCATTCAAAATACATGGAAATATATTTGACGAGGCTGAGCTGAACCGAGCCGAACGGATAATATGAATTGGCCTTAAGAAGTGAACATAGTGATGTCCCTACGCGTGAATAGTACCGCATTGTAATCAACCAAGCTCAAGAGTGAGGTGGAAAGCACTTTACTGCCGAACTGGGGTGAAGTAAACAATAGGTTAGATTTTCATTTCTACAGTTTCTGGATATAATACAACATTTTCGTAATTTGTCATAGCTACAATTACCGGAATACTCTCTAGCAAAAATAAACTGCCACCAAATCAGTAAAATAATTCAGTTCATGAACGTCAAATCGAAACGAAAATGTAAACAAAATGCATCGAATAATTAAAAAGTAAAAGAACGATGTCGCCAAACTGACAGAATTGTCTATAGCAGACTCCAGCTGTTAGTACCATAGTTGGGGAGCAGTAGACCAATTATCCCAATACGGAATAAAGATCCGGCACAAGTTCGCAACGCCGAATGTTGTTCGAGTTCATAAACAGATTCTACTGAGGCGTTCTTAGTTTTGAATACCATGGAATTGTTTGTATAGCCCGTTCACGAAAGTTTGAGCCGTCGGTTGGCCATGTCAATTTGGCATATTCCACTGTGTTGGGGAGTTTTCGGATTAATAATGAGTAGAAAGAGAGTGGACTGTAATGTGAATTTCAAAATATTCCCAACATATTACGAAAAGGATAAGTGAACCCAAACCAACAAAAAACTTCTTACCTTTAAATGGTCGAACTTAAATAATGGATCTGTACTGTACTCACGCTCCAGAAGCAGAGTGATTGAGCTCAACAAACTGAACTAGACGTGGAGATCCTTTGGATTGAAGTCCTGTCGATGTAAGTTCGGTCCCCCTTATCCTTGCTGTCTTTTGCACAGCACGCCACTGGTACGACTTACGTACTTTTCACAACGGAGTCTTTATATTTCGAATGAAATATTCAAAGGAAGCAATTTACTAGTTTTACTAATCGAAAATTATTTCGTAAGGAAGCAGAAAATTAATTGATTTGGAAACTGTAATATGAAATCTTTCGCACTCGCTGCGGAACGCGGGGGCAAAAACTACCACAGCTGTTGTTAAATTATTTACTTCAACGGATACAAATAAATAAATCGCGGGTACTTATTCCTAATGAATAAAAATTTGGAAATTTGAATTTAAATGAAAGATACGTTCACTTTGGCGTGAACACACTGTGTATGTTAAAATTTCAGGTTGTTTATTTTCTTGTCAGATGGGTTCGCAATGTTGTCAATAGGTCATAGAGTTCTCTGATAACTCGGAAGCTCTTCGGACTAGGCCGGGTAGATTTGCCAACGTTGACTTTGTTCGTCGTTATGATAGCAAATGCTGCCAATCTCAGATAAATAAACAAACGTCTACTTTTAGCGCAATAATATGTGAATGGAGTATATTGGTATGAATTTTTCACATGTTAGGGCGTGGTGTTTAAAAGATGCACTTTCTAGTCAGTGTTTGTTGACCTCATAAACACTTTGTACACATGTGTTAAATCATTCAGTATTCGGTAATTTACATAATCTTATCAGACTGTTTCTACAATGTTTTGAAGCCGTCTGTTCAGTTTCACACATGAAATATTTATGTCCCAGGATTGTTGATTCTCTTATCTATAGCGATAAGACTTCGTTAATGTTTTCACATCACTGGATATTCCAGCCAAAGTCATCATCGTCTCCTCACCTGAATTTTGTTATTTCAGAATGAAGAGTGGGAGAAGTTCCAAAACGATCTTTTGACATCTGTCAGGGTGGCCAACGATTTTAAGACTGAGGCGCAGCAGGATCTTCAAAAAATGATAATGGAGAATAAGGAACATAGGGATAAGGTCAGACAGCTGGAAGCTCAGTTGGATAAATTGAAAGGTAAGTGAATTAAAATTTTTCTGACTCAATATGGGGGCTTTTTTGTGAAATATGTTTGTTATATGTTGTTTTCCTGTGTTGAAAGTGGTCGTAGTTAGGATTTCGGGAGTTTTTTTACCGATTCAGTGCCAAAAAGCTTGTGCTTTTGGTTACAATATTCCCAAGTGATAGTGTCATCTTGAACTTTTCAGGCCATTTAAGTGTTTTTGAGCTCGCATTGTACTCAAGCTTAGTCTGAATATTCTGCTCAGCGTGCACTTCTTGCTCTCAGCTGGTCTTTTATTAAGCTGTCTTCGCTCACTTCACTCTGCATCGTGATCTTTTATTATCAGAGCGAGCAAGAAGATCAGATATATTCGCTCCCGCTCAAAAGCGAGAGCTCTTCCAAATGTCATTTATTTCTAACCTAAAAGTTAGTTTAGGACAGTTAAGGTTAGTTATTTATGCTCTGGATGTTTTAACGAAAGATGAAACTAATTTTGTTGTTACAATATGTGGTACCGCGAAAGCAGAGTTTTAGAGCGAAATACAGCAAATAATAATTTTGAGGTTACGAATTCTTTGACTCCTTTGCTCCTGAGCGTTCTTTTATTATTTTCATTCTACAACAAATGTCATGACGTCACCGATAATCTTGCTCGCTCTGCAGATCATATTTTCAGACTAAACATCAAACGAGTGCTATATCCTTTTGCCTAAATGTCTGTAATTTTCGAATATTTAGCCGAAAATGTCTCAAAGGATTGGGTTTTAACTCCCTGATGACGAATCCGTAGTCAAATTCGATTCTGTCCATGGGGCCGTCCGGCCGTAAGAACGATAAATTTCGAAGAGATTGTCCTAGAGACTTGAGATTTTCAGGGTGAGTTCGGTTCCCAAATGCCGCCGTCAAGTTCGTTAATCAGCCAAATCGTTCAGTGTCTTCCATAAAATGTAGCCATTCAAAGTTCCGATTCGAGTGGAATTCATTTTGTAAATGAAGATTGATTCACTGAATGTTAATGCTAAAATTCAAGAGGATCTCATGATCAGAACCATAGAATTCAATTTTTTATTATTGATTTTATACATATTTCATTTTCCGAATAATTTCCAGAATATAATTCCGATCGTGCTGAGATTTTGCATTCATATACTAAGCATGAATCTCAAATCCTATACAGAATTTTGAGGTAATATTATTATTGCTCCACCAATGAACGAGCGCTCAAAAGCACCTGCTCAGGGCTTTTCTTAAAATTTTTTCATATGTCCTTACCCTGACTTAATCATTTTTTTCGGGTTAATGTATACCAATTTTAATTCTTCGTAGCTTATTGTGTTGTCCTTTCACTTTTATATCATTATTTCTGTAATGACTCAATGTCATAAAAAAATTCCTTAAAAAAATTTTAGTAGAAGAAATGTACTGATTTTCTTAGAAAATCCACAATAGTTCAAGAACTAGTATTATACATTGAAGTATAATTATTTTTCAATGAGCTAACACGCAAGGATATTAGCTACAAAACGATACCAACGTAATTTCTGTAAGTTACATAATTAGAAAGTAATTGCTGTTCGAACATGACCCTTATGAAAATTGATAAAATAAAATAAAACTCAGTACTGTACTTTCGATCATTTTTAATGATCAAACAAACAAATTAATCATAAAAATTGCTCAAAATGGCCCTTCTGCTTTGTAGACAGGCAGTAGCCCTCATGACGACCTGTAGCAACAAAAAAAGTTTGGGGCGCTCGCGTAGTGGTCATGTTCGAACAGCAATTACTCTCAAATTATGTAACTTACAGAAATGATGTAGGTGTTGTTTTGTAGCTAATATCCTTGCTTGTTAAATCATTGAAAAAAAATACTTCAATGTGCGAGTTTTTTTACTATTGCGGATTTACTATGAAAATCAGTAAATTTTTTCACTAAAAATTTTTTAAATAATTTTTTATGGCATTTTCAAGTTAAATGTTTTCATTTTGTTCTACTTTAATAAAAGGTTGTGTATCATCTTTTAAAAAACATTTTTTTCACATCTGTAGGACCTTCATGTCCAAAGAAATCGATATTATTTGGAAATGTCAACGAAAATAAAAAAGTAAATTTAAAATAGGGGCTACTCCAAAACTAAGGGTCTAAACTTCTCAATGTAGGTGTGTTTGTCTATAATATTAGGTATATTTGATGCCCTTAAATTATCGCTAAGTCATGACCAAACACACCGTATAATACATTTACCATTTCGAATACCCCTGTACTTGTAGATTACGTATCAATGAAAATATTCCGTAAAAATGTGTTTTTGTATCACAGCAGTTAATCATATGCATATTTACCATTTGATAACTCTGATATAAGAGCAAATACTTGTTCTACCTAGTTTCCTCCTGGACTACTTTAAAACAATCTTTCAGCCGACGAAGATTATTCAAATAATTATTTTCACGATATTCAGATCTGAGTAAAAAACGACATAGATTTCAATGAGTCACTTGGGTCTCGAAGATAAGATAAACGATGAGCGAAGTAGATACTGAACGCAATAAATTCCGTACAAAAGTGATGAAATTCGATTAAATCAAGGTGTTTGTGTTGGTGTCAGTGCTTCATAGTGCTTTACATGTTGTGTGAGACGTCAAAATAGGAAAAATCGAAGATTTCTGGAAACTATAAGCTGTGTGATTGCCAGGTGATCCAGCGATGCCAGCAGATAGGAGAAATTCTCAACCTTTCTCAAAACAGAACGTACAGAAGCGAATCTTCGGCAGTTTACCCAACCTCTTGGACAGTTTCGGCGATAAGGAGCACCCTGCTAAAGGTCCCAAACGCCCGAAATGGCTGAGACACCAAAAACAGCTTTCTCAAGGCGAGGAAAAAATTTTGGAATCTCTTCATACCATGTACGAACAAATAGACCCTGATAAACCAGACGACATGTTGACTTCCGAACAAGCACTCGTCAAGAAACTGAAGACTTTGTACGAAGACGAAAGTACTGCTTACAAACCAGTGGCCCCAAGAAAAAAACACGATTTGGCAATAAGTAAACCGCTACTGGAATCGGTTTATTCCAATCCGAAACTCGAAAGTATCGCTAAAAACCCTAATTTGAGAAGTTTGGAAAGCGACAGGTACTCTTGGATGGGCCACAAGAGATTCTCTGACGACCAAGTGGAAGTATCTTCTAAGGAGAATATGAAATCCGTATCTTCTACCACCAACAGATTCGTTAGTTACCTCACAGACGCATCACCAGAGATTTCACCAAGAATATCCAGCACCAAATTAGAAGACAGGCGTTACTCGTCTATGGAAAGCACGAAACCATTCCCTTTGAGAAGATACAGCAGTAAAGAAGATCTGACAGGTATCGCCGAGCTTGAATCTTTCAAACCGTCCACCTCCAATGCTCAAAGAATTCGAAAAAAATCATCATTGAAAAGCTACCACTCTGATTCCAGTTCTAACATTTCCCAGAAGAAAAGAGTGTCCTTCGACGAACACAGGAACTCCTGTGTGGTTATCAAAGAATTTTTAAGCTTCGAATCTTTGGAAAACATTTACCAAAACATTGATCCCAAAACTCCCGAAGACAAACTAACGAAAGAGCAACGGTTCGCTTTACGTCTCAAAACATCAATGGAGAATTTGGGAGAAAAACCAGAGCTCAGAAAAAGACCAACGTTCAAGAAAAGCAAAGTGACCATCAGCAAGCCCCTCAAAGAATCTGTATTGAGGAATACCAAACTGTGCTCCATCATCAAAGACCCAGTGATCAGAAACGCCGGTGAAGATTCTGAACAAGAAATGGTGGAGTTGAGAAAAGTTCACAGAATGAAGAAATATCTTGGGGACGTGAACAGAGTCCTGAGGAACCCCTCGCGGAGGATGTGTAAGAGAGATTCAAGGTTGAGTAGAAGTCTCGAGGATCTTAACTTTCCCTATGTATTCAAAAGAATTTCTTCCTCCATGGAGAACTTACCATCTGAAGGTGGAATAGAGCCAAAAATAGAGATAAAAGTGGTGACCAAAGTACTTCCAGCCAAGTGTTTCGCAGCTTCTTTAAACGTATCCTCAAGTTCGTCCAGCGTTGATAACAGTGTTGAAAATTTAACTGACGTTAGCCAGAATACTCCAGTTGTCTTCATTGAACATTTCGAACCGGAGAAAGAATGTACAGGTGTGCAAATAGAAGATATTTCGGAAGAACGAAATAATAGAAGGAGTAATCTTGAAGATGACGAATTCACAGGACGTATATCTTTTCCTGAAGAAGAAGGAGAAGAAGAAATATGCAGGATGAGACTGTTATCGATTAATTCCGTTGAAATGGAAGAGGACGATGTTCTTGCAAGGTATCAACGAATTTCAGAATTCAGAGAAGCGGAGTCAGACAGGGAAAGTTTTGCCCCGAATCCATTTGCTGAAGATTGTACGTCGTTCTATAGCGTCGAACTTACGAATTCTGAAGATAAAACAGTTAAATCAGAAGCTAATGTATATTTTCAAAAGGAAGTGGAAAAAGAAGAAACAATTAAATCTGAAGATGATGTATCTTTTCGAGAGGTAGAAGAAAAAGAAGAAACGGTTAAATCTGAAGATGATGTATCTTTTCGAGAGGTAGAAGAAAAAGAAGAAACGGTTAAATCTGAAGATGATGTATCTTTTCGAGAGGTAGAAGAAAAAGAAGAAACAATAAAATCAGTAGCTGATGTATCTTTTCAAAATGAAGTAGAAAAGGAAACACCAGTTATACCAGAAGCTAATGTATATTTTCAAGAGGTAGAAGAAAAGGAAGAAACAGTTGAATTAGAAGATCATGAATATTCTCAAAAAGAAGAAAAAAAAGAAGAAAATTGGTTGGACAAATACCTTGACCAATCCTGCGACGATGAAGACAAGAAAGACAACAAAAAGATGAGAGTGTTGTACAAAGATGTGGTTAAAGAAATCAAACGGAAGTACAGTCAAGACGTACAAAGTTCTAGCGACAGTAGCGATGAGGAAAATGTCCATATATTCAATACCAAAGAAGGTAAGATTGAGGTGAGGCGATTGAGTGAAGAAAATGATGAAGCCAACGAAGATTCCAACTTTTTTGATAATTTTTTCAAAACCAAACGAAATTTACTTTTCGCAAAAGATCACGAGAATAAGGGTAGTTCACGGCTGGAAGAAAAAATAGAAGAGCAGAAAGTTGAAGAAGATGGAATCTTGGTACAGCGTTCTGTGAAAGCAAGTGAAGAAGAAATCGAATATATAAGAAACGTGCAAGAAATTTACAAAGAGGAATTCGAAGATTTATACAGGTTGGGTAACACAGATGTCGAATCTGACTATAAAAAGATTTTGATCAGGCAAGATGCCATAGAATATAGTTGTAGTAATTCTGAAGCAGCTAGATCTCTCGTAGAAAAAAATATTTTAGGTGAGACTCCAGAAACTACCGAACTAAAATCGGAGGTGCTATCAAAATCCGAATTGAAACTGTTATCTTCAGTCAAGAAAAGACATTCAAGACCGCTTTCTGACATAAATATGGATGATCTGACATTCATAGAATCAATGAGAAATAAATACTTGAATAAGGACCATTTGGAGACCAATGATATTGTAGAGGTTTGTACAAGCCAAGATCTTGAGACGTCCAAAGACAGCATGTGTGAAGCTCATAGGACAAGTTACAGTTCTGATCTTTTGAAGGATTCAACAGAAAAGTTTCTGGCAAACGAAAAGGGTTGGATAGGACCAAATCGACAATATGATATTAACTGTAGTGGAAGTTTCAGTCATAAAAATTTGCTATATCTCACGAATGATTTCTTGAATAAAGAGAAGGAATATAGTGACAAACACCACAAACAAAGGTGGGACGAAGAAGAAAAAATGTCATCAAGAATCGATGGTTCCAATAAATCAACCGAACCATCTGTCCATTTCAGCCATAACTATTTAATAAATGCGACAACAAATTTTTTGATAGAGGAGATCAATCATAACACTTATTTCAAATTATCTGATATGAAGATAAGCACAAACGACAAAACACTTGCTCAACGTGCTGTCAGAAAGAGTGTGGAAAACTTTAGTTATAAGTTACCTGGTGAATATTCTAGAGGTAGTGTTGAACGTCGAATGAAAGAAGAAGAATGCCCGGAACAAAAAGAATGTCAGAACAATCCTAATCTCGCTCAAAACCTACCAGACACAGAATTCATATCAAAAACGAACCTAATATTGAGGAATTCCAGAGAAATTTTTTCTGTAGACTACGAGCCCGTTTATACAAACACCCAAAACCTCTTGTACCGAAATTCCATATCTACCAGTCAAGGAAATCCAAGAAAACCGAAACCTTTACCTAGAAAATCCTCTCGCATGAACGTAACCACAGTCGATGTCAACTCAAGTTTGACTTCCTCTATGACCCGAACTGCTGACAATGTCACTGTTGTCAATGTGACAAATGAACCCCATAAAGAACTACTGCCAAATTCCAGTAAAATAATGGATGAATCCAAAGATGTCGTGAAAACCCTGCCGAAGACGCGTGTGGTGCCTCAAGGTCACCCTGAATACTCATCAGAAATTTCGTCTGAAGCTTCTTTAGCAGCACCTAGGAGCCTAAAGGGTTCCTCGAATATTCTCGTGAGGAAAACCAAGAAGTTCATCAAAGATGGCGACCAAGTGGAAGAATTCGACGAAGCAACTGGTGTATACAACTGCCAAGTGGAAAACGTGCTGGAAAACGATAAGTTTAACGCGAAAGATCAAGTGATACCAGACCATCTGATAGACTACGCGGACAGTGAATCGAAGATAACACTCTTTGATATCGATGATACCCAGTTTAGCGATTTCCAAGAGTGCTGTAGCAGACCTCAGACTAGCCAGCATAGGACAACAGCCCCTTTCAGGTTATCTTACTATGGAGAAAACAGCGAAGAAGTCCAAGAAGCAACTCCAAGAACATCGAAGGAAAACGTGAACCGCCTCAAACAAAAATTCGAGAAAATGGTCTCCGACGACGAATCTAAAAGAAATTCCGAAAAATTGAGAAATCAAAAGGCCGACCTAGCAAAATTTCTCAACGAAAAAACGGCCTACGACTTGGTCTTCAAGACCGAAAGCAAATACTGGTTCGATAACGTTTCCGAAGCTGATTCCAGGGTTCAATCTGTCTCGCCATCATTCGAAAATTCCTCCTCAGAGAAACCCTTGAACATCACCATACTGGATCCCATCGAATCAAAGACCAACGCCAATTACCAACACCTCTTTGAAAGCGGGGCCTTGAACAGAGCCCCGAAGAAGCCCTTCGCTGGTAACCTGAGCCTGTCGGAGAAGAATTTGAAGACCAGCATACCTTGCGTGGATTTTACCACGGTGAAAGAAAAGATGACAGAGCATGGATCGAATGTATCTCTGTACCATTTTGGACTTGGTGACGAGCATGGTTCACCAACAGATGCAGCGACTTGTACGTCTCGAAATAAGTGACTTGTTTTGTGATGTTTTTGATCATGTTTTATCGTTGTGTATTATTGGATATTTATATATTTTATATGTAAATAGATTTTATTCGAGTAGGTTAGTTTTTATTTTCCCATGTCTGGTATTGATCAAAAGCTGAAAGTAGGGCAAATATAAGAATATGGCTGAGTTTAAGACTAGATCACAAACGAAACAGAACTAAAGGAAAAAGTTGAATTTCAAATAACACAACTGGAACTTATCAGTAACAAAGTGGACAACTGTAACCTTCCAATTTTCTTCTACAGTTTCGAATGAATCTAACGTAACGTTGAGACCTTCAAGTTTTCCTGGTGGTGAAGAACTGACGAGAAGAACAAAGATAGGACTGACAAGGCAAAACAGCAGACAGTCAGTGAAATCTCTGATAGAAAGCATCGAAAACCAAGGAAAACCAATAACAAAAAATGGTAAGTCTTTAAATCCTTCAACCATTCATCCAGGTTAAGTATTTTTTTCATTCGCCGAATGCTCTTCTAGCCTTGAACATGGTGTCCAGGAGCAGTTCCAACTCCTCGATAAACTCCTTGGCTTCCGATGCCAGAACGCCATCAAGTCCTTCCACTGTCTTGGTGGTGCCGTCTTTTACTCCAGCGTCACCTCTTCGCACACCTTCGGAGTGGTGCGAGAACGTACCTCCACTAGGTCAAATTAAAACCCCGCTGAAGGAGCAACAACCTAACAAGCTTGTGAGAGACTGGAGCAAAACACATATTACAGGTAAGTTGATGTTTTGAGTTCTCCAAGTGAACTGTTGATCTTCTGAGTTCTTCAATAGAACTGTTGATCTTCTGAGTTCTTCTAGAGAACTGTTGATTTTCTGAGTTCTTCAAGAGAACTGTTGATCGTATGAGTCCCTGAAGAGAACTGTTGATTTTATGAGTTCTTTAAAAGAACTTTTGATCTTCTGAGTTTTTCAAGAGAACAGTAAACTGTTGATCTTCTGAGTTCTTCAAGAGAACTGTTGATCTTCTGAGTTCTTCAAGAGAACTGTTGATCTTCTGAGTTCTCCAAGTGAACAGTTGATCTTCTGAGGTCTCCAAGAGAAATGATGATCTGCTGGTTTCTCCAAAAGAACTGTCGATCTTCTCAATTTTTCAAGAGAACAGTAAACTGTTGATCTTCTGAGTTCTTCAAGAGAACTGTTGATCTTCTGAGTTCTTCAAAAGAACTGTTGATTTTCTAAGTTATCCAAGAGAACAGTTGATCTTCTGAGGTCTTCAAGAGAAATGATGATCTGCTGGGTTCTCCAAGAGAACTGCCGATCTTCTCAATTTTTCAAGAGAACTGTTGATCTTTTGAGTTCCTTAAGAAAACTGTTGATATTATGAGTTCTTCAAAAGAACTGTTGATTTTCTAAGTTGTCCAAGAGAACTGTTGATCTTCTCGGTCCTTCAAGAGAACTGTTGATCTTCTGAGTTTTTCAAGATAACAGTACCTAAACTGTTGATCTTCTGAGTTCTTCAAAAGAACTGTTGATTTTCTAAGTTGTCCAAGAGAACAGTTGATTTTTTGAGGTCTTCAAGAGAAATGATTATCTGCTGGGTTCTCCAAAAGAACTGTCGATCTTCTCAATTTTTCAAGAGAACTGTTGATCTTTTGACTTCCTTAAGAAAACTGTTGATCTTATGAGTTCTTCAAAAGAACTGTTGATTTTCTAAGTTGTCCAAGAGAACAGTTGATCTTTTGAGGTCTTCAAGAGAAATGATGATCTGCTGGGTTCTCCAAAAGAACCTTCGATCTTCTCAATTTTTCAAGAGAACTGTTGATCTTTTGACTTCCTTTAGACAACTGTTGATCTTATGAGTTCCTCAAAAGAACTGTTGATTTTCTAAGTTGTCGAAGAGAACTGTTGAACTCATCAAGAGAACTGTTGATCTTCTGAGTTTTTCAAGAGAACAGTAAACTGTTGATCTTCTGAGTTCTGCAAAAGAACTGTTGATTTTCTAAGTTGTCCAAGAGAACTCTTGATCTTCTGAGTTCTCCAAGAGAACTGTTGATCTTCTGAGTGTTTCAAGAGAACAGTAAACTGTTGATCTTCTGAGTTCTTCGAAAGAATTGTTGATTTTCTGAGTTGTCCAAAAGAACAGTTGATCTTCTGAGGTCTTCAAGAGAAATTATGATCTGCTGGGTTCTCCAAGAGAACTGTCGATCTTCTCAATTTTTCAAGAGAACTGTTGATCTTTTCAGTTCCTTAAGAAAACTGTTGATCTTCTGAGTTCTTCAAAAGAACTGTTGATTTTCTAAGTTGTCCAAGAGAACTGTTGAACTCATCAAGAGAACTGATGATCTTCTGAGTTCTCCAAGAGAACTGTTGGTAAAAAGATGAGATCATGGTCGTAACTCAACTGTTTCAGATTCACTACTGAAGAACGATATTACGAAGAGTAAGACTGAGGAAAACTACAGGGAGTCCATACTTCAGAAGGGCATCGACTTTTCCAGGAGAAACAGCTATTCTGACTTGAGTGAGTATATATCTTTTTTGTATCCTTTGAGCTTAGAGGATAGGGTATATCTTCAGAAAACCCCTCACACTGTACGGGTAATAGAGTAATTTGATACCAAAGAATCATAGAAGTCTAATACAAGAAGATATCAGCAATCTGTATTTTTGTGTGCCTTCGATGACCTCTTTGACTGTGTTACAACTTATTGATGATTCTTCAGATTCCTAACATCTCTTGGTTCCAGGTGAACGTAAGGACCCTCTGAACGGATTGATCAAGAATGGAGGATCCAAGAGAAACGCCCTGCTGAAATGGTGTCAGAATAAAACTATAGGTTATCAGAACATCGATATAACAAATTTCAGCAGTTCCTGGAACGATGGTTTGGCACTTTGCGCTTTGATGCACACTTACTTACCAGATAGAATACCCTATGACAGTTTAACACCTCACGAGAAACGAAGAAATTTTTCCTTAGCATTTTCAGCTGCTGAAAGTGTAGGCATACCGACCAGTTTGGTAAGTTTCGTTCGTTCATTTTATTTATATTTCCTTTTTATTTTTATTTTATTTGATTCGTCGCTATATGGTTGTAGTCAAATCATATTACATTGTGGTCGATTGGCGCCGTGACTGTCTTTCTGCACACCGACCAATGAGGTATTTCGAGCAGTACTATACTAGAGCTACATTTTGCCCAGGAATGTAACCTCCTTCGCAAAGTTGATTATTTTACAAGGAGACTTCAATCTTATGTCGGCTGACGTCAAAGTCGCGCCACCCAGTAGAGCAGTGGCGGCTCGTGAGACCACGCAACCAACAAAATAATTTATTTCGAACTGGGCTTCCTATCAGCCACTGGCATTTATTATACCATTCTATGCAGAACGAACGATTATGAGCAAAATTAATAGTTAAATTTGGCATTGCTGGTCGAGGTGTCTTAATTGACTATGGAAATTTTATCATCGTAAGACATTTTACTGAATTTATTATTCAAAATAAAATCTACAGGATCTTGTGTTTCTTTGAGTTCACTACTTGCATTATAATTCTCACTTCTCGTTTCCGTTTCCATCTTCCTTGCTGAAATATTAAAATCTTACCTACCAACTTTTCCGAAAAATGTCACAAAACCACAAACCGCACGCTGAGAGGATTATTACTTCGCTAATTAAAAAGAAGAGAATCAAAACAACAGCTGATTTCCATTCACTATCGCCGGAGTTGATTCGGGCCGATCGGACGTTCAGTTTCGGCTAAGCTCGTTCGTCAAGAAGCGAAAATAATACCGCGGAGCCGGGCCTCCGACACGTGATCTACAGCTCGAATTATGAGTTTGGCAACATTGTTCTTCCATGCGTCGTATTTCATTTTCGTTTCGATTTGACGTTCACAAACTGAATTATTTCACTGATTTGGTGGCAGCTTATTGCTTTTTAAGGGTATTCCGGTAATTATAGCTATGGCAATTCTACGGAAATGTTGCATTATATTCAGAAATTGTAGAAATGAAAATCTAACCTATTGTTCACTTCACACCAGTTCGGCAGTATTTACATGGTCCTTGATTTACAATCAACATCTACGAGTATAGATAGATTAGAGTGGGGTCGATTGTCGAAATGACAACCTTTCTGCATTGCGACCAATGACGCAAAAGGTTGATTCTTTCTGTGCTCTTTTAGGAACCCAAAGTAGATAGTATAATACACTACTGGAAAAAATTAAAGGATCAAAAAAAAATCCAAATTTTTTAGCAATTTTCAACATGCCGTAACTTTGAGAGGAATGGTCGTAAAAGGAATTTAAAAAGAGGAAATTGTAGCTCCAAGTGTCTAGTTTTTGGATTAGAACTTCAAAAATTTTAAGTTTAAGTGGTTTTCGAGTAATGATAGAAAGATCAGCAACAAAAAAATTCTCAAAATTTTACCACTTATTTTTTTCTTGTCTACGAGCGTGGAAATTTTATTTTTGCATAATCGTTATAATGATGGGATACTTTGTTAATTCAGCTTTAATTTATTTTTTAATTGACCTCAATACGTCCACTTCTCGCCGAGATATCGGTCTTCAAATTTAAAAGGATCCATTAACATGGCTGAACGTTTGGGAGCCGTTATTGAAAACAGGAGTGGCAATACCCATTATTAAATTAATAAAAATTTCATTTGTTAGTTTATTTTATTTTTCATTTTTTGAAATTTATGTACTATCTGCAAATAAAATGTGGAAAAAGCTCGAGAAAATTCTTTTTTGCCTTTTTTAAAGATTATAAACTTCTCAGAGCAAAAAACGTGATCCTTATTTCTTTTCAGAAATTCAATCGAGTCAAACAAAAAAACGGCTCGCTGGATTGAGTTGACTCTTCGTAAGGTTTTTCTCAACATATTGAACTGTGAAAGTCACACTTAACATTATTGGTTTCCTCAACATTTTTGATCCAGCGGTAGATTTTCCAAGAAACCACCAAAAGCCCTTTTTTTGTTAAATTTTTATATTGATGCGACATGAAGAAAAAAAATTTCTATGAATACGCAATGGTTGTTCATTAATGGGAGTTCATTTAAGGTCTTGAAACCCTCCTTCAATTTTCTGTGCGATCATTGGTTGCTGAGAAATCGATAATAAATTTAAGCTGAATTAACAAAGTATTCCATCATTATAACGATTATGCAAAAATAAAATTTCCACGCTCGTAGACAAGAAGAAAAAAAAGTGGTAAAATTTTGAGAATTTTTTTGTTGCTGATTTTTCTATCATTACTCGAAAACCACTGAAACTTAAAATTTTTGAAGTTCTAATCCAAAAACTAGACACTTGGAGCTACAATTTCCTTTTTTTAAATTCCTTGTACGACCATTCCTCTCAAAGTTACGGCATGTTGAAAATTGACGAAAAATTTGAAATTTTTTTTGATCCTTCAATTTTTTCCAGTAGTGTAGAAGAAATGGTTATTGATTGGTCTTTCTACAGTTAGGTTTTTCTGTTACAGAACATAAACGATATGGTCCAGCTAGAAAGGCCGGATTGGCAGCAAGTGATGAGTTACGTCACAGCCATCTACAAGCATTTTGAGACTTGAATTTGATTGATGCTTTAATCAGTTACTGTGATAAAGAATGTTTTCATTCTCACCCTTGATATCGTCCTTGTTTTGTAGATTTTTGACTATTTCTCATTGAGGGAGGATGTTCCATGTTATCTTTTGACATTTTCCATGCACTGATTGTATTAAACAACGGAGTTGACTGAGAATTTTTTATATATTTATATTAATCAAGATCGATGAACGATTTGATATAAATAATACTTGTATTCTTGAGACGTATTTAAAGAATTAAAATGTACTGGTTGTATTTCATGATATGTATACGCGTTCGAAGTTCTGTTGTGTGTCAAAAGTGCGAAACTGAAACCGAAATTTTCCAACGAAGATGAGAAAATTTCAAGAATTTTTCGTTTCGAAATTGATAGTCACGATTATCAAGAGCTTTTTAAAAATACAACATGATAATGTTTGACTTGTGAGGAACAAACATTATTAAACTTAGTTGTAATATTCATTAAATTGTGCTTGAATAAGTCAGATGAAATTTTCGAGATGAAAAATACAACATAATAAAGTTTCATTAATTGATGCACATCAAGAACTTCAGAGGACCATGAGAATATTATACTTGAAAAGATTAATAATATTAATTGAATATTGTAACATGTCTAGTCACTGTGGATTTCACACACATTATATCGAAATTATTTGAATATTTTCCACAGAAGTTACATTATTTTTCAATATTATATATCAGATAGATACACTGGTTATTTTGCACTGGAAATTCCACACTCTGGTAGGATTCTATTATTATTTGTTTTGGGTTGAATATTTTTACCTTCTTGGCAAGTTCTTCCTATTTCAGTTTATAATTAAGTTTTTTGAATTATGCAGGGGACTTTTGAATATCCTGCTCTTCGATCTAGTTTTTTTCGTCAGATTATTTCATTTTGTGAATGAAATGACGCAGTTTTTATATTGATTCATTGTATTAATGATTATACGAAATATTTTTCCTTGATTGGTTTATTTCCCATTGAAGTATTCAGAATGTTTTTCGCTTATTTTGTTATTTGTGAATTTGCGATTTGTTTTGTGGAAATATTAAATACAGACATTTTTCAGAAAACTTTTTGATTTCCTTTTCCCTCAAGTTATATGGTTGGTGTTACGAAGTTCTTTATTTCTATTGAACGAGAAAAAGGAATTACTGTTGTGTACTGTATAGAATATCTACCAGAAAAACGAGGTCTGCTCGAAGGGAAAGATGAATTTTGAATTTTTAAGAGCTGTGTAATTTTGATTATCGATTTTTTAAAGTACACATAAGATATCGATTGAAATATAATTTGGGAGGATTCTGCATTTCTAGAAAACTTTTTAGGTTTTCACTATCTAATCAAAATTCTCATGATGATCAGGTACAAACAGAAAACCGTCAAGAACAACCAAATTCCTGGCCTTTCAGAAAAAATAAGAAGAATTGGTTCCAAATTTAACATAAGAACTGTTTTCAAAACACAAAATGATTTGAGATCCATTCTAACCAGAACGAAACCAATGAATGAGACACAAAAATAAAAAAATTGTGTTTACAATATTCCTTGTATATATGTGGAAAATCTTATACAGGAGAGACATTAAGACCTTTAGAGCTAAGAAAACGCGAACATAAGAACAACATCAAAAAAGAGACATTACAAGATCACAAATAGATGATCATGTATGTTCAAATAGCGGAGATCATATGATGAACTGGAACAACACAAAGATCCTAATGACGGAACCTGATTATTATGAAAGGAAAATTAAGGAATCCATATGTATTTTGTTAGATGAAGTAGATAATTTGGCCAATTGTTCTGTTGGAATAGATCGTATTTGGATTGATTTATTGAAGAAAGAAATGACACTAGGAAATTTCAAAATTAAAAAAATCAAAATCTCTATGTGTTGACAACTTTCAATGTCAATTAGACTGCAAACGACACCGAAACGTTACATTATCCTTTTCATTTATTTTCTTTTTCAGTTTCACTGTTAGGCAATTTTTTTTTCAAAACTAATTCGCTTCCGATAAATCAGTGCGCAGGAGCATTTCATCTTAATTAAAAATTTTTCAATTGTTTTTGTTTCAAAGACTGGGAGTGAAAACATAAAAAGTTTTCTGGAAATAGTGAATTTGAGATGAAAAAAATGAAGAACTCTTCCGAATACATACAAGTATATTATGCAACGAGCGTATAAAAATAACCATTATACATTATACGCGACTAGCATACAATACTTTATCCACGACTATTGAATATATTATTATATAATTCTTGAAGATTTTAACATTTGGCGACCGTGACAAGACCCTTCTATTACAAGTGTGGAAAAAGTCAAGTTGACACATCGGAAACTTATGGAGAACTTGTCATTGTATATTTTGTAATAAAAATTGCTTCAATTGATGTAATAAGAGTAGATTTCGCCCTCGATCGACAAGGTGTACCCATATTTTTTAGTTGGAGTACTTTAGAATACTGAAAAAACATCAATTTAAAGAATCTTGTAGCTAAAGCTATGAAGCATCCAAGAGCAGTACATAATGACTCATTATTTACTAGTGATTAATGGGTATTATTAATTATAGCCGAGCAAACAGACGTATAATGGGTAGATTAAACAATAGTCGTGAATAATAGTGTATTATTAAATGAGCGTATAATGATAGATATTATTCACGAGGTGAAGTTTAGGCCACACCGAGTGAATAACAGCCATTATAAGCGAGTAGCATACTATATATCCACGGCTACTGAATATATTTCCTGAAGATTTTAACATTTGACACATGAGAAATTTTTAGAGAACTTGTCATTGTATATTTTGTATTGAAAATGCTTCAATTGATATAATAAAAGTAGATTTAACCCTCGATTGACAAGGTATACCGATATTTGTTATATGAAGTGTTTTAGAATAGGTACTGAAGAAATACCAATTTAAACAATATTATATCAAAGCTGAATCTATGAAGCATCTGACAAAAGTGATTAATATCTCATTATTCCCTTGTGATTAATGGGTATTATTATGGCGGAGCACAGAGACGTACAATGGAAGGATTTCACAATAGTCGTGGACAAAGAACTTCGAATAGATAAGAAAATAGTAAAAATTTCTACAATCAACATGAACCCAAGAAATCGATGAAAACTTTCTCTACCCTAATACAATTTTCCCGAGTTTTCCGACGTTTAATTTCCTCAATTTCAATCACGACGTCGATCTTCTATTGTCTCTCGTCTGTCATAGAACAATACAACCTATTCACGATATCAACTCAACTTCCGCCGAACGAAATATATCGATTCGAGCGTCGCGACGTCCAATTCTGCGTCCCCCCCTTCTCCTCCTGGATCCCCGTGGAGCAACAGGCGTCAACTATCAACAGGCGACGCGTGGCGTCCTTTTAGTTAGGACGGATCGACGGTGATGGTTACAGAGTCCTCGAGGAGTACGCTGACATATGTTGATTGTCGATCATATGGTGAGTTACTATTTTATTTATTTATTATGTTATTGTCGTTTTTTAGTTTTGTTGTTTGTTTATTTTTAATTTTATTTGAGAGGTTTGTATGTTTCTTTGGTTATTTTAGTTTACTTAAGTTCTTTATTTTAGGCTATTATTGTTTTTTCTTCAATTAAATGAAATGCGAGTTATAAAATATTGAAAGTAGGTAGTTTATTTTTCATGTATTCTTTTGCTTTGAATTCGTTCGTTGATTTTTATCTTATCGTAGTATAAAATTCATTACATATCACAAAAAGTTATTTTCCTTCGACCTCAAAATAAAAGGTATACGAAATTGATCCAGAATGACCCATTTTATCGCTCAATTCAATTTCAATTTCATTAAAACATGTACAAACAAATTCGAGCGTAAAAGATATTACATTACATACATACATGGATAAAATATTAAATACAGCATTTAGAATTGGTTGAGTATTGGTTGAGCACAATTTCATTTGGTTAACAAAATTATTCCTATAATTATATTGTCTACTATTTTAATGTATTAATATTTATTCAAGATGTTTGTTCGTTTCTTTGATTATTTTAGTTTACTCAAGTTCTTTATTTTAGCTATTATTGTTTTTCTTCAATTAAATAAAATGCGAGTTATTAAATATTGAAAGTAGGTAGTTTATTTTTCATGTATTCTTTTGCTTTGAATTCGTTCGTTGATTTTTATCTCATCGTAGTATAAAATTCATTCCATATCAAAAAGTTATTTTCCTTCGACTTCATAATGGAGTGTGTGATTAACTGTACGGAATTGACCCATTTTACCGCTCAATTTCTACTATTTTAATGTGTGAATATTTATTCAAGAGGTTTGCATGTTTCTTTTGTTATTTTAGTTTACTCTTATTTTCGACTATTATTGTACTTAATTTCTTTATTTTCGTCTATTATTGTCCTAATTATTTTTCTGCGATAAGATAAAATATTGCAACCAGATAGATTAATTTCCTTTTAATTTTTTTGCTTGTTCGTTGATTTTTATCTCATCGTAGTATAAAGTTCATTCCATATCAAAAAACCTTGTACTCAGCTTGTTTATTAATCGCTGTCAACTCTTTTTTCGTAATGTTATTATTTTCAATAATATTTCCTATAAAACAAACGAATGCATAAACTAAATTGAATATTCGGTCAAGAGAGAATTGTATCAAAATAAAAATTGTACCTAATTTGAAGTAGACATATTCATTTTTCATTAGGATTCTTTCATATTTTAAGGTTAAAAATGAAAGATTGAATAATTTTTCAGAGTAAAAATAAAAGATTGAATAATACAGGGCCTCTATAAATGATTGTAACAGCGCAGTTGGCTTTGGATTACTTTGCCGCTACAGAATACCAATATCTAACCAATCAGAGCATAGCATGATCACAGAATTATGTGGTTTGCATAGGAAGCGGCAAAATGAGAATAATCCAAAGCCAACTGCGCTGTTACAATCATTTATAGAGACCCTGTATTTCTTGCACCTGAATACATCGAAATATTTATTTCTGCCATTATTCGAAATTGTTCATCTGAAAAATCATCGCAGACAAGTCTATCTCGAATAACATAGTTATTTTATATCAGAATAAACAGAAATCTAATTGGCAATTTTTCCATTTCACTGTACTGATTCTTGTGTCCCATTATATTTCGAATTGCCTCTTTTATTTCGTGTTTGAGTAGCTAACACAGGTAGATATAAAATAACTTATAAAAACTCAATCAGGATTGGAGAATTCAGTATTTTTGGGAACACTTAAATGGTTATCGATTGAAACATAATATGGGAGAATTCTGCATTTCTAAAAAAATTTTAGGTTTTCACTCCCAGTCTCTGAAACAGAAATAATTAAAAAAAATTAATTAAGATAAAGTGCTCCTGCGAGAATCTTTGCACTGATTTGTCAGGAGCTAATTGGTTTTGAAAAAAATTGTTGCCTAACAGTAAAACTGAAAAATGAAACAAATTAAAAGGATATTGTAACGTTTCGGTGTCTATATCAGACACCTTCTTCGGACAAACTTATAAAATCTTCGGAATTTGCAGTCTAATTGACATTCAAAGTTAAGTGCAAAGATTTTCGCAGGAACACTCCATCTTAATTAAAAAATTTTTAATTATTTCTGTTTCATAAAATGGGAGTGAAAACCTAAAAAGTTTTTTAGGAACTGAAATAGTTATTCAATCAACTAGGTTATCAAAGACAGCGACTAATGGTCGAGTTATTTTAAAGCGTGAGCGGAGCGAACGCGTTAATAGTTCGAGACCATTAGTCGCTCGATTAATAACCGAGTTGATTACAAGATTTTTCCGACGATCTCAATATGAATTACATATAAATTCTTTATTCAAATACATTCTCATTTTGCACAAGACATACATTTGACATAAAGGAATTTCTATGTTTCTATGCTCCAGTAGCGTTTTGATATTTCTCGTAGTGCTTCTGAATACTTTGTCAACGGTTGCCATGAGGATTGCACATTAAAATGGCCGAAATTAATTGAGCATTAAAATGGGCCATTAATGATCAATTTCGTACACATTAAAATCACCTTTTATTTCGGGGTCGGCGGAAATGGTTATTTAAACACAGATGATGATGAGAAATGTCCAAATAAGTACATACGAGTATTAATTGAGACATAATAATTTCGAGATTTGGAAAATAATAGATATTTATTCAACTTTTTCATCATCTCGATTTGTCCTTGGGGAGAAATTTAGGTTTATTGGTCAGAGTACCAGGCGTCAGCATTGACCTTATTTTCCCTGTTCAACATCTGTCCTTATCGAGGGAAAACTAGGTCAACCAACTATCAGTACAGAATATTCATTGTTCCGCAGACAACCATTCATCCGATGAAGATAGGTATACTTATTGTCGTTTATATATAGTCCGTTCACGAAAGGTTGAGCCGTCGGTTGGCCATGATAATTTGACAAATTCCACTGTGTATATTAAAATTTTAGGTTATGATGTTTATTTTCTTGTCAGATTGATACGCAATGTTGTCAATATTGCATAGAGTCGTCTGATAACTCGCAAGCTCGTCGGACGAGGCTGGGTACATTCGGCAACATTGAATTTATGATTATGACAGCAAATTACTGCCAACTTCAGATAAATAAAGAAACGCCTACTATGTGCTCAACCTTTCGTAAACGGAGTATATATGGCGGTCGCAAATTCATCCACATGGTGTCTGTATCATTTTCTTATGATATGAATCAACAATAACAGCTCATATGGCAAGGTTTAGTTGTTCAACAAAAAATATCCTCATTTTTAATAGTCTTTGCTACTCGAGAGCGTTAGCTTTCTCATTTCCCTAAATGTTCTGGTGGGCAGGTACCCAAACTAGAACTAAAGGGTTTTCCAATAAGAGGGGTTATTTTGATATTCAAAGAAATATGCCATTTTCCAATATAAATGATGTTTATTTCATTATAAAGAAGAAGCTGTGTTAATAGTGGAAAATGACCACTACAACCACGCTTAAAGGACCATATCCTTTTAATGAAATTTTCCATAACCTAATCGCAAATTGGCTGCGCTATGTCCTCGATAGCCTCACGAATTACATCTTTGAGGTCTTGAATCGACGCTTGGCTATTGGCGTAGACCTTCTCTTTCACGTGACCCCAAAGGAAGAAGTCGCAAGGTGTTAAATCACAAGATCTCGGTGGCCAATTGTGATCACCTCTTCGAGAGATAACATGGTTCGGAAACTTTTCCCGCAAAAGATCAATGGTTTCGTTGCTTGTGTGGCACGTAGCGCCGTCTTGTTGAAAGTAAACGTTGTCCAGATCAATACTATCCAATTTCGGCCATAAAAAATCATTAATCATCTGCTGAAACGAGGAATGGACAAACCAGGTTTTTCCTCAATACTTTTGGCTACAGCAGCAATATTTTCAGCTGTTCTTGAGCGACGTGCGCGGGTTTTATTCTTCACATCACTTACTTGTCCTAACAGCTCGAATTTTTCCATTTCTTTATTGCGGTCCGACAAGGTGCTTCACGACGACCCAAAAATGTTCGAGTTTTACAAACCGTCTCTGCCAAATTTTCACCATTTTTATAGTGAATTTTAATAATATCAATGCGTTCTTGAAGCGTTTATCGTTCCATTTTAATTAATGGCGTAGTTTCTACTTGTCAAATGTCAAAAAATGACAGCTTCAAACGTGAAATCTGCCGAAATTGCGGGCTGTTCAAAATAACACTTCTTATTGGAAAACCCTTTATTATATTGTTATAACGTGCGTTCAAAAAAATTCGGGGTCAAGTAAGCTGTGGATTCTATTTTTCCTGAGAGCAGTGGCGCAGCCAGAATTTTCGTTTGGGGGGGGCCCGATGCAAATATTCAGGGAGAAAAAACAAAAAAAATACTTTTATTTTATCTTTCTCTTTCTAAAATGCCTTTCCAATATACAGGGTGTCAAGGAAAAAAGTACCATGCATATTGTCACGCAATAGAGGGATGTAAATATGAAAAAAAGTCCTATGAATATATGTTGGAAACTGCTTCCTTTAAGAAATACAAGGTTGATTTTTTTATTTGGTTCTTTATAACTTTGGACAAAGAGGTGAGAATTGAACAAAATGCGGGGGTTTTGTATGATCCAAATATCCTACTCATTTTTAGGTTACTTATAGAGGACGCCACATATAGGATTCCACATTTAAATCAACCCTAAATATTTTGCCTCGCACTATATGTCAGTCTGGAGTAGAAAAAGCGATTCCTCTATCTTTTTTCCTTCAAAAATGTATACTTTTATGAAGTCGCTAGGACCAACGGTTTCCGGTTAAATACATCGAAAACTTATGATGCATGCAAATTGTCCAGAAGCGTCAAAGTAACCTATGTACTTACAATAACAACCAACAGAAAGAATTAAATCAGAATCTTAATCAAAAACACAAAATAATGAAAATGGCAGGAAAAAAGTTAGGGCTGACGAGTGTATAGGTTCTGTGGGGAAGAGGAAGAAACCCCCATTTACCTATATTCAAGGAATGCTTTGACATTGCGAGCCTAAGGAGAGAAACTTGTAAGAGTGAGGAACTAGTTTCGTTGAAGCCTTAGCAGATATTTGATTTCATTAGATCTCTGAAACTGGAAGGTGAGCTGTGAAGGGTGTGGCCAGAACAGCTCTGTAAGGGGACACAATAGACCTTGAGGTCTCTGAACTGTAATCCTATTTTGAAGTTTGAACTAAACTAAACTAGGGTTGATTTAAATGTGGAGGAATTATTATGTGGCGCCCCCTATTAGTTATCTAAAAATTAATGGGATATTTGGATTCTGCATCATACAAAACCCCCGCATTTTTGTTCAATTCTTACCTCTTTGTCCAAAGTTATTCAAGAAAACACCAAATAAAAAAATAAACTTTAACACCCTGTATTTCTTAGAAGAAGCAGTTTAGGACATATATTCGTGGACCCTTTTTCATATTTTATCGCCTTCTATCGCCTGGCACAATGCATGGTACCTAGTCTCATTTTCAAAAGGTTAATCATTATGTTTTTGCTGAAAAGCAAAATCAATTAGGTTCTGCAAATTGACTGTATGCATGAATACGATTTAGCTATTTTAAATAAAATATTGGAAATGTACTCGAATTCAACCGTATCTACAGAGATACAGGTAGAAAAATTCATATGGAAAAAATTTTGGGGGGGGCCCGGGCCCCTCGGGCCCCCCCCTGGCTGCGCCCTTGCCTGAGAGTCTATGAGGGGAAAAATAGAATCCACAGCTTACTTGATCTCGAATTTTTTTGAACGCACGATATTTTTTCAGTGTTTTAGAGTTCCCTAACTAACTATACAAATATGGGTGGGAATATTTTTTCAATCGAGAGCAGAATCTTATTCGAATATAATCAATTTTCATTACAAAATATACAAGTTCATCAAAGAACTACACAAATGTCAAGTCCACACTAGTAATAGAAGGGACATATTACGACCAAATTTTAAAAAACTTCAAGAAAAATATTCAGTAGTCGTGGACGATACTGTATAGTATAATGTACTCGCGTATAATGGTTATTTTACACTGGTAGCATAATAAAATACTATTTTGGTATAATGACTAATTTCGATGAGTTTTACGCACCTTTGAAAATAAGATCCAAAATCCATCAAATATAATCTGATTAAGTATAACAGTGTAATATGCAACGAGCTTATGATAGCTATTATTCACGAGGTGAAGTTCAGGCCCAAATCACCGAGTGAATAACAGCCCCTATACGCGAGCAGCATAATATACTTTATCCACGACTACTGAATATACAGGGTGTTCCTAAATTGAACGTACAAACGAAAAGGAGAGATTCCTTAAGTGAGTTTAAGAAAAAAAAGTCCCATAAACATGGGGTCGCAAACGTTTCGTTTTCGAGATACAGAGTGTTGAAGTGTTGAATTTTTTTCAAGTTTTTTTCTCATAGTTTCTACACTTCACAAGATATTCAACTGAAATTTAGCATAGATATTACATTCGAGAGTTCTCACCACGTGACATGGCTATTTCGATAGAAGATCTACAGGGTGATATTTTTTCTGGAACATTGCCACCTGTTCTTCTGCAGAACTTTTTTTTTGTGAGCAACTGTTAATTTGAAAAAATGTAAAAAGAAGCTTTGTTCTTATACTAAACTTTTCGGTCTCTTGTAGTTTTGTCGTATCTACCAAAGATTTCGAGAAAAAATATTTTGAAACTTCAACACTCTGTATCTCGAAAACGAAACGTTCGCGACCCCATGTTTATGGGACTTCTTTTTCTTAAACTCACTTAAGGAATCTCAACTTTTCGTTTGTACGTTCAATTTAGGAACACCCTGTATTTCTTGAAGATTTTAATATTTGACGACCGTGACAAGACTTTTCTATTACAAGTGTGGAAAAAGTCAAGTTGACACATGAGGAATTTTTGGACTACTTGTCATTGTATATTTTATAATGAAAATTGCTTTAATTGATGTAATAAAATTAGTTTTGGCCCTCGATTGTCAAGGTATACCCATATTTGTTAGTTGGAGTACTTTAGAATACTGAAGACATATTAAATTAAAAAATATAACATTAAAGCTGGATCTACAGAAGCATCTGTCAGCAGTGAATAATAACCCTTTATTCACTTGTGATAAATGGGTATTATTATTAGGTTTGTTCCAACTCAAGAATTGACCGTACAATGATCGTCAGGATTCTGCGCAATAGATAAAAATGTGTTCCAACTGAAAATGTATCGTTTGAGAACGGTTTCGTTTTTGTTCCATCCTGCTTCGGGACCGTGAGTGGAACGGTTTTGTGATCGTCATTTCGATCCCTGGTCTGGAGCAAGTACTGTTTGGACGGTTCTTGTACGGTCAAAGTTTAGACGTGCGCATAAGATCGATTACTAACAGTTTCGTGACCGTCAAATTACCGTACAAAAGTCAGCTGTTGGAACAAACCTATTACTAAGCAAACAGAGGTATAATGGGTAGATTATTCAATAGTCGTGTATGAAAGAAATATATTGAAAGACTGAGGACTGTTCAAATTCAATCAACATTTTATGAGAACAAATTTGCACTAGTCTAGTGTAGTGTTCAGTGGTGAATACCGCAGGCACTAAAGGGCACATTTCGAGTTAACAGCATCTGCATTAATTATGAAGTGCCAACGTGTTCAACGTTAACAAATGTTCTAATTAATTTCCATTTTAATTACACGACACTAATTATAATTGCGTTGATTTCTTCCGGTCATCAACTTTGAACAGAAATTATACAAAGACGCCTTTTCATCATAAGGTTTCCCACATTCTGAAAACGAAGGAAAATCCGGGAAAACTACACCTCAGATCAACACAATAGATAGATAGGCCTTTTCAGATATAAACAGAGGCAAAAATGAGGACAAGATCTCTATAGGCGTTTTCGGAAGCTTACTCAGGGTTACTAACTAGATCCATTGGGTCACGTGGCGGATCTACACATAACACGGACCCGGTTTCTAAGTTTACGAACACATCAGGTTTAGAATTTGAAATGACAGTCGTATCAATAACATAACCAAATATTTTATGGGTTTATTTTTTCAGTTTCAGTTTATGTTCGGATTGTCTCTAGCTTTGCTCGCATTTATTGGCTCTTGTGAAATATTTCTTATAATTTCTGGTGTGCCCTTCCATGTTTTATGTTATTTTTGAGTACCTATATTGAAGAAGTAGAGAATTTATTTTTTCAGTTCTCGTTTATTTACTGATTGTCTCTAGCTTTCTTATAATTTCTGGTGTGGCCTCGCATGTTCAATGTTATCTTCGAGTACCTATATTGAAGAAGTGAAGAAGGTTTCAGCTTTAACGCAGAAAGATCTGCATAAAAAGTTGTGAAGAAGTTGTTTCACATTATTTTCTCGGCTCATGGAACCACACATTTTACACTGAGCCAAATTCTCTTCTCTTTTCATAATTTTTAGGAATAGAATATATGAAATTACTGAGAAAAGAGTAGAAGACTTTTTCTTGCCTTTTTCAAACACAAAATTTAAATTAATTTCAGCAGAACGAAACTGAAATTCAGATTAAGAAGTTGGACTTCAGAAAAACAAAGTTGTAATTCAAAAACGGCAAACGGAATTTCAGAAAAGGTAGATTGTAATTCTGAACTTCATTCTATGCATGAACAAAACTGTAACAAATTTCATCAGGTACCACCGTCTCAAAGTAAATGAGCCATGACAAAGTACACATACTGAAAACCTCTTTAAAGTAACAAATTTTTCATTGAAAATTCCTGCAGGCCTGTAAAGCAGATACAAAGACTTTGCCAAAAAAGTACCACATGACCCTCTTTCCCTATCCAAAAAATTTAGAGGGTTTATGGGGATGACACAGGGTGCAACAAAAATCCTTCAAAAATTCATAATAATTTAGTAAGAGTGAAACAAAAATTGACCTGTTTCAGGATTTTCTTGCCAAATATTTGGCATTGAAGTTATTCCATAATTTTGACGCGCACTGTATAACGTGCCCCAAAACCCTACAGTTTAGTTTTGCTTTGATACTTTTACAATTTGGGGTCGGAAATTTCCCTTAGGCTACATGTAAACCAACCCTTACATCTCCTTTAACTCAGAATACCCTTGAATGTTTGGGCATTAGGTAATAGGTTTTCTTCTTCGCTTGGCCTATTAAAAATATTTGGAGAACTAGTGCATATTTCAGAAATTTTAGGTGGAGCCTTAGAGATGAAGGAACTGTTCCCCTAAAATGTTCGACAGTGTTGTTGAATAAATAATTAGTGTAAAAAGAGATTACCATTCATTTTTTATGGCGAATCGAATGCTGTAAAACGAAAATGGGGTTGTCATTGGAAAATCTAATATCAGCCGGTTAGTAATAATTTTTTAGACCTAGTTGTTGATATATATTGGGAGTGGGGGACACTTTGATAGAATCATCATTTTTGTAGGACAATTATTGTTTTCAATTTGTAATAAAATTGTTTCAAGATTTAATTCATAAAGTAGCTGTTAGTAATCAAATTTGAACATTCACCCATTCAACACTTTTGACGCCTCCATACTGTATTAGCCCTCACTATCGAGAATTTTCGTAGAGGAAAAAGTTGGGCGTCTCGTCAAAATGAAGCTACTCACAAATATTCAGATTGTTAGTAATCATCATGAAAAATAGGCGCTAACCCATGAACTATGTATTACTCCTAAACAATTAAAGTTCTCTTAATTTTTTCAGACGGAAAAGAAATGCAGATTTGGACCTATTGATGGATTGTGGCACACCACCGAGCCCTTCAAGTAGATTTGTTTGTCCCAATGACAGACAGTTGGCCCTACGAGCCAAGTGAGTTAACTGATTTGATTGTTTTCAACCGTGGCCCCAAACGAAGGAGTCGCAAGGTGTTAAATCACAAGATCTCGGTGGCCAATTGTGATCACCTCTTCGGACACGGTCCGGTCCGGAAACTTTTCCCGCAACAGATCAATAGTTTCGTTGCTTGTGTGGCACGTCGCGCCGTCTTGTTGAAAGTAAACGTTGTGCAGATCAATACTATTCAATTTCGGCCATAAAAAAATAATATTAATCATCTCTCGATAGCGCAATCCATTCACCGTTACTGTTGCTTCAACAATTTCGGCTACAGCAGCAATATTCTCGGCTGTTCTTGAGATATGTGCATGGCTTTCATTTTTCACATCACTAACTTATCCCAACAGCTCGAATTTTTTCACCAATTTCTTTATTGCATCCGAAAAGGTGCTTCATGACGACCCAAACTTGTTTGAGTTTTACGAACCGTCTCTGCCAAATTTTCACCATTTTTATGTGAATTTTAATAATTTCAATGCGTTCTTGAAGCATGTATCGTTCCATTTTTATTATTGGCTTAGTTTCAACTGGTTAAATGTCACAAAATGACAACTTTAAAAGTGACATCTACCGAAATAGCGGGCTATTCAAAATAACACCTCTTATTGGAAAACCCTTTAGTTCCATTTCTACCTTCAACCAATTACAACGGTTGAAGCAGTGACGTAATAACTTCCTCATTTTCCGAATCGTTCGAATTTGACCGTAAAAAACGGAAATGGCCACGAGTTCTTAAGGCTGAAATATTCCAAAGTCCTCGTGGCGAAAAATATGATTATATCGCTTTTAGATTGAAGACGGGATGGAGTATCAAGACAGGATCCCTGGGGTACCAGACCCCATCCAGTTCGAGCCAATCTTTGCTGCCGGAAGAACAAGAAGCAATCATTGCTGTTATTAAAAGGGCAGAGGAACTCGATCTGGTCGAACAGGAAAGGGTAAGTAGTTTTTTCCACTTCGGGGTGAATGCAATTACATATTTATCAGATTTCCAGCTGTTTTTCATTTTTATTGTAAGTTTCCAGTTTAGTTTAGTTTAAAGAGGAGTTACAGTTCACCGCGACTACAAGGTCTATTATGCCCTCTTACAGAGCTGTTCTGGCAACACCCTTCACAGCTCGCCTTCCAGTTCCGGAGATCTAATGAAATCTAATATGTGTGAAGGCTTCAACGAGGCTAGGTCCTCACTCTTACAAGTTTCTCGCCCAAAGTATTCTCTTCTTAGGCTCGGAATGCCAAAGAATTCCGTAACTAGGTGAATGGGGGTTTCTTCCTCCTCCCCACAGAACCTACACTCCTCAGTATTCGATAATTCCAATCTCAACAGGTGCTTTCTGAGACGACAGTGTCCTGTGAGAAAGCCAGTGAGGAGGTGTAATTGCTTCTTACCAAGATCCAGATATCTTTTGGATCTCGCTGTCTCAAAGTTCCGAAGGAACTTGGTGGAATGATCCATCCCTGGGAGATTCCGCCAGAGTTTTTCCCTCTCGGTTTTGTCCGTCTCCAGAAACTGCATCTTATAGGTACATTCACCTATACTACAGAAGGATTCTGGGCCAAACAGTGACATTCGTACGCCCTCTTTGGCAAGTGTATTGGCCTCTTCTCTTCCTTTGATTCCCGAATGGCCGGGAAACCAGATTAAAAAGACTTTATTTTTCTTGCCTAACTCATTGAGTTTGTTCTGGCACTCTCAGATCATCTTTGAGTCGACGACGAAGGAGCTCAGTGCTTCAATAGCAGCTTGACATCTGAGTGTATGCCTATATCGCACTTCTGATAGTTTCTTTCCAGATTTATATCTAGCCATCTTTCAATAGCTAAGATTTCCGCTTGAAAGACGCTCATCCAGAAGCCTAGCGACAGTGCACCCTTGGTACTTGGCTCGTATATCCCAGTGCCTGCTCCTGTAGAGGTTTTGGAACCACCTGTATACCATTTCACGGTATTTTCTTAGAGGTTATAGTTTCCAGACTCTACTCATTTTCCATCCATTGGATCATTTTCAATGGCTGTAATTTATCCTAGCGTACAGAAAATAATTGTAACTCTAGAAAGACAGATGATGTAATGGCAACGTTGCAACCTCCCAACCAATCACAAGACACCAGACGGATTTTCCATTTTTATTGTTATGTGTTTTTTTAACCTTTCACCTATTTTCCACCCTTCAAATCAATTTTAATGGCTGCAATTCGTCATACACACAAAGAACAAAATATTTACTCTAAAAAGACAGATGACGTGAAGAAAACGTTGCAACCTTCCAACCAATCAAAAGACAACAGACGCATTTTCTATTTTCATCGTAATGCGTCTGTTTTTTGAACCCTTCACCTATTTTCCACCCAATAGTCCAATTTCAATGGCTGCAATTCGCCATACACCCAAAAAAACATTATTCACTCTAAAAAGACAGATGATGTAATAGCAACGTTGCAACTTTCGAATCCAACCAATCAAAAACCACAGACGCATTTCCATTTTTGTCTAATGCGTTTGTTTTTTAAACCCTTCACCTGTTTTCCACCCATCAAATCAATTTCAATGGCTGCAATTCGTCATAGACCCAAAGAAAACAATATTTACTCTAAATAGACAGATCACGCTATGGCAACGTTGCAACCTTCTAACCGAACAAAAGACCACCGACGCATTTACCATTTTTATCGTAATACGTACCTTTTTCCAACCTATTCCTACTTTCCACCTGTTTTCAGTGGCTGTAATTTGTTATTCACGCAAGGAAAACAATAATTTTTAAAGTGAATAACAATCGATTTCCACGGCTAACCTGTTATCATTTCGTCTAAGCAATTGATTCAACTTGAGTGCAATTGGTTAACTGAAATAATAACCGGTTAGCCGTTAGAAATAGATTATAATTCACTCTGAAAAAACAGATGACGTAATGGCCACTTTGTTACGTTTTCAACCAATCAAAAGTCGATGGGATAAATTGGCGCCAATTTCACTCTTTCTAATGTGATCGTTTCCTGACCCTTTGTCCCATTTTCCACCCATTAAATAAATTTTTCCGCTGGCCTCGAAATAAAAGATGATTTTAATGTGTAGGAAATTGATCATTGACAACCCATTTTAATGCTCAATTTATGCTATTTTAATGTGCAATCCTCATGGCAACCGTTCACAAAGTATTCAGAAGCACACGAGAAATATCAAAACTACACTGGAACATAAAAATTCCATTTTGTCTAATGTATGTCTTGTGCAGAATAAGAATGTATTTCAATCAAGAATTTATACACAATTCATGTTTAGATCGTCGGAAAAATCTTGTAATCAACTCGGTTATTATTAAGCGACTAATGGTCTCGAACTATTAACGCGTTCCCTCCGCTCACGCTTTAAAATATCTCGACCATTAGTCGCTGTCTCCAATAACCTAGTTGACTAAATAACTCTCAGTGGCTCTAAATTGTCATAGATCCACAGAGCAAAATAAACAGATGACGTAATGGCAACGTTGCAACTTTTCAACCAATCAAAAGACTATAGGATAAATTGGCTCCAATTTCAATCTTTCAAATGTGATCGTTCGTATTAGAATTTGAATAATTTTTTTCTGGAGAAATATAAATATGTACTTTTGATTTATTTATTCGAGAAGTTCTTGAGAGACACGGTTTTTAGTCAACTCTATAAAAAAAATTAGGCCGTGGAGGCGAAGCACATCTGTCAATTTCAATGTCTGCACTTTGTCGTAGGCCCACAGAGCACAATTTCAACGCTTATTAGGCAGATGACGTAATGGCAACGTTGCAACTTTTCAGCCAATCAAAAGACGATAAGATAAATTAGCTCCAATTTCAATCTTTCAAATGTGATCGTTCGTATTAGAATTTTAATGTTCTTTTTCTGGAGAAATATAAATACTTCTGATTTATTTATTCGAGAAATTGAGAGATACAGTTTTTAGTCAATTCTATAGAAAAAAATCAGGCCGTGGGGCCGAAGCACATCTGTCAATTTCAATGGCTTCAATTTGTCGTGGGCCCACAGAGCACAATTTTAACGCTTAATAGACAGATGACGTAATGGCAACGTTGCAACTTTTCAACAAATCAAAAGACGATAGGATAAATTGGATCCAATTTCAATCTTTCAAATGTGATCGTTAGTATTGGAATTTGAATAATCTTTTTCTGGAGAAATATAAATACTTCTGATTTATTTATTCGAGAAATTCTTGAGAGATACGGTTTTTAGTCAATTCTATAGAAAAAATTAAGCCGTGGAGGCCAAGCACATCTGTCAATTTAAATGGCTGCACTTTGTCGTAGGCCCACAGAGCACAATTTCAACGCTTAATAGACAGATGACGTAATGGCAACGTTGCAACTTTTCAACCAATCAAAAGACGATAGGATAAATTGGCTCCAATTTCAATTTTTCAAATGTGATCGTTCGTATTAGAATTTGTTAAATCTTTTTCTGGGGAAATATAAATATGTACTTCTGATTTATTTATTCGAGAAATTCTTGAGAGATACGGTTTATTAGTCAATTCTATAGAAAAAATTAAGCCGTGGGGCGAGGCACATCTGTCAATTAGGATGGTAAATTAGTCAAAAAGGCTTTCAAGTTTCGAAACGGGGTAACAGGCGGTAAGAATTCAATTACGAGGGAGGTTTTGAGGGCTGTCTCGGCTAGCTTGATTGGTGGTTAGCTGTTTCGAGTGCAGTGGCGGCGCGTGGATTTTTATTTTGGGAGTACATATGTGGCAGGTACTGGGATTCCGGTGGAGGAAAACATTTTGAAAACTATCCTTCAAAACTCGCATATTCGAGCAGCTTGTGACGTTCTTTTGCGTTATCTTGAGATGAAACTTAATTTGGCAGAGCGGTGTTTCTTGGAACATTGATGTTTTTCAATTATTTTTTAACCTTTGACAACGAATATGGTCCATACGGATTCCCTAACTTTTCGACCATCATTGCGCGAAAACAACCAACATAGTAGACAGAATCTCACCCACGGCCACACACGACTATGTAAAGGGTTTTCCAATAAGAGGTGTTATTTCATTATGAAGAAGAAGCTATGCCGTTAATAGTGGAAAATAACATCAGGCAAATAACCACCACGACCACGCTTACAGGACCATATCATTTTAATGAAATTTTCCATAACCAAATCACGAAGTGGCTGCCCTATGTCCTCGATAGCCTCACGAATTCCATCTTTGAGGTCTTGAATCGACGCTGAGATATTGGCATAGACCTTCTCTTTCGCGTGACCCCAAAGGAAGAAGTCGCAAGGTGTTTAAATCACAAGATCTCGGTGGCCAATTGTGATAACCTCTTCGAGAGATAACACGGTCCGAAAACTTTTCCCGCAAAAGATCAATGGTTTCGTTGCTTGTGTGGCACGTAGCGCCGTCTTGTTTAAAGTAAACGTTGTCCAGATCAATACTATCCAATTTCGGTCATAAAAAATCATCAATCGATAACGCAATCTATTCACCATAACTGTTGCTCCAGCCTCATTTTCGAAAAAAGTATAGTCCAATGACTCCGCCGGATCATAAACCGCACCAAACAAAAACACGTTGAGGATAGAAAGGCTTTTCAACAATAACTCTTGGGTTTTCCGAGCCCCAGATGCGACGAAGCCACCGATGTGGAAATGGGCCTCATCACTCAAGATGATTTTTCGATGGAATTCCGGATCATTTTCATGCATTTCAACGACCCAATCAGCAAAGATACGACGTTGTTAATGATCGGCCGGCTTGAGTTCTTGTGTTAACTGAACTTTATTAGCCTTAAGACCCAAATCTTTATGCAAAATACGGTGTAATGACGTTTGTGGAATGCCCAATTCCAAAGAACGACGAGGAATGAACAAACCTGGGTTCTCTTCAACACTTTCGCCTACAGCAGCAATATTCTCGGCTGTTCTTGAGCGACGTGCACGGGTTTTATTCTTCACATCACTAACTTGTCCCAACAGCACCAATATCTTCATTGCGGTCCGACATAAGGTGCTTCACGACGACCCAAAAATGTTCTAGCTTTACGAACCGTCTCTGCCAAATTTTCACCATTTTTATAGTGAATTTTAATAATGTCAATGCGTTCCTGAAGAGTGTATCGTTCCATTTTTATTGATGGCGTAGTTTTTACTTGTCAAATGTCAAAAATGAGAGCTTCAAACGTGACATCTACCGAAATAGCGGGCTATTCAGAATAACACCTCTTATTGGAAAACCCTTTACTTACTGTTACGGGACGTGTGGAGCGCAGGGTAGCTGCTGCTCCAATCAAGGATCAGTTCGAGGAAACAGTAGGGGCGTTCGGCATTGACCTCCGCGAGCGGACGGATTTTTTAGTCACGTGACCACAGATCGTACAGATAAATCTGAAATATCTGGGAATAAACGAACGGTACAGAGCATCTGCCACAGAACATACTGCTCTGTTCTACTTTTATAGATTATGAGATTTCAAAGATCACTATTTTGGGAAATATGCTCATCTTTTAACGATACTTTCACCCTTTCAGTAGCTCTTCCATAAATTCTCAATTAAATAATTAGGTGCAAAGGCACTGGCACTGAATGCAAAAGAAACGAGTAATGTAATATCCCCTTCTGGTCGTTGTTGTTGATCAATTAATTGATTAATTACACGAAAAAGAAACGGGAAAGCAATATCTCCTCCTGCCCATTTATAACTACGATAGCTATATTGAAAAATTTTAATGAATTAATTGAGTTTTTAATGAATAAATGAAAACAGAAGAATAAAACTGTTAGAATTTTTCAATCTATCGGTTGTTGGATCAGGAAACTCAACATAAAACAAAAAAAATATAAAAAACATAAAACTCTATGGATAAAATCGCTTTGCTCCGTCGAAATAGACCGAGCGAAAAGATCGACGTCCGATTGCTCAGATTTTTATGACGAACGGTACAGATGTGTATTCCCCTCAATCCGGATGTAATAAACGAACGGTTTAGATCGATCCGACACGTCCGATGTCGATGCCGAATGCCCCTAGTGTACGTTTAAGTTAAACATAAAGTAAATTCCTTCAGATGAAGATATTTTTGGGGGTACACGTGCCACTGCCGCCACTGTTTCGTTTCGTTTCGTGTTATTTCCAGAACCAGGTGTCTGCCAATTATTGCGGATCCAGGTAATATCGATTGCTACCGTCGTTAAACTTTACCTGTTTGTGCAAATTGGAATGAGAAGGGATCCGAGAAGCGCATAATTCGATTTGAACGTAAACAGAACTGTTGAAAGCGGAGGGTTTCGTCTGATGAGAGCAAAAGGTGAAAGGATGGAACTTGTTGATTTCTCATTTATATTTTCTATTCGGATTGAATAATTTGGTGTTTCAAAGGAAGGGCAGAATAGAATAATTAAATTTAAGTTTTGTGTAATTGAAACATCGAAAATTGAAAATTTTAGAAAAGCATTGACGTGAAGTCTGAAGCTAGTTGATAGTTGATGTTTAAAAAGGGGTTACAGTTCACTGCGTCCTCAAGGTCTATTGTGCCCACCTACAGAGCTTTTCTCTCCTCCACACTCAATATGTGTGAAGGCTTCAACGAGGCTAGTTCCTCACTGCTTTCTCGCCCAAGGCATTCCTTCTTTAGGATCGCAATGGCAACCATTCCGTGACTAGGTGAACGGGGGTTTCTTCTTCCTCCCAAAGAACCTACACTCGTCAGTGTCCGACAATCCCATCCTCAACAGGTGCTTCCTGAGGCAACAGTGTCTTGTGGGAAAGCCAGTGAGGAGGTGTAATTGTTTCTTACCAAGATCCAGATATCTTTTGGATCTTGCTGTTTCAAAGTTCCGAAAGAACTTAATGGAATGATCCATCTCTGGGAGATTCTGCCAGAGTTTTTCCTTCTCCAGAAACTCCTTCTTATAGGTACATTTACCTATACCACAGAAGGGTTCTGGGCCAATGAGTGACATTCGTGCGCCGTCTTTGGCAAGTGTATTGGCCTTTTCGTTGCCTTTGATGCCCGAATGGCCGGGAACCCAGATTAGAAAGACCTTATTTTTCTTGCCAACCTCATTGAGTTTGATCCGGCACTTCCAGATCATCTTTGAGTCGATGACGTAGGAGCCAGCTAATAGCAGCTTGACTATCTGAGTGTATGGCTATATCGTACTTCTGACAGTTTCTTTCCAGATTTATATCTAGACATCTTTCAATAGCTAAGATTTGTCAGAAGCTATTGCGAGATTTTTCATATTTCCACTTGTTAGTAGAAATGTTCATTTGAATAGCTAGCCGGCTCGGCTAACATTGTTTTACCATTTACTATTTGTATAAAATACTTTTCTGGTTTGATGTTCTGCGTCTGTCGACTTCGAATCTGCGTCTTTCCCTTTGCTCGAATCTTCTCTGTTGATTCATTTCATTTCTTGTCTCTTCCGATTGTGTTGCACGTAACTGCGCCATGTTAACACGCACATCTGCATTTTCCTGTTGGATTTTTTCGCATGATTTTCCCCTTCGTGTCTTGCTTGCATTCTGACTGTACTAATGAATCAATACTTAAATTTATCTACGATTGCTTTTATACTTTACTTTATTTACGGTCTATTCAGGAGAATTCTAAAATTCAAATTTGAAAATAATCATTAAAACCGTCAAATTTTTCGATTGACATTCCTCGTAACGCACTTTATTATGGCCAACGTTGTGGTTTCTATGACCAAGAACTATTTTTTCTCACCTTTTAAACCTTCCCCAGACCTCCACGAACATTTCAAGACCAGGATAAGATAAATCTGTTCAGCCGTTCTCGATTTTTAGCGAGACTAACGAACAGTAATTGATTTTTATATACCGATTTGGAAATTCACATCGAAAACATACGATATACAAGGCATCAGACAAAGAATTCGTCCCTCCAGTTGCACAGATCAATAGGCGAGATAATCAAGTGCGATAACTGAATGAATTCAACTGTCTTACTGCAATAATCTAGTCTTGTCTCTCTCTTATCGCAGTATGGTAGGAAACCCGCACTTCACGTATAGAATTTTCAATTTGTCAGGCTGTCCGTAATACTCGATTCAAGCATTTACTGTTGCCTACCATACTAAAGAATTACACTCCTCTAAACGATAAGAGAGAGACAGGACTAGAATAATGAAGTAAGACAACTGAATTCAGTGTGTTACAGCAAGTGATTGTCTCGACTATTCATCTGTGCAACTGGAGGGAATAATTCTCTCTCTGATGCATTGTATATCGTATTTTTCAGATGTGAATGTCCAAACATGTATAGAGATATTGAAGAACAATATTCAGAGGAAAATTCATAAGCCTTCCGTGCCTGTTCGTATTGACAAAACGACCATTCAAATTTGAATATTCTGGTGTCATTCTTATCATTTATAACTAATTTTCTCGATGGTATTTTTAGGTAGGATGTCTCATAGAGCGGTTAGAAACCATGAGACGCAAGGTGATTGGACGGAATCCCTCGCAGTGTCTTTTATGCGCCGATGGCTTCGGCCTCTTAAAATCCCACAAGCTTGTTTGTATGGACTGCAAGAGGCCAGTATGTCAGAAGTGCGCCATAGATCCCTGTGGTTCCAAACATTGCTGGTAAGCTTAACATTTGATTTTAGTTGATAGGTGTCAGGTCTGGGGGTCGATTCTTGAATAATGTCCTGTTCGCGAATCGACAAATGTCGACCAACTTAGCAGGGAAGTTGGTCAACAATTGTCGAATCGCGAATACGACATTATTCAAGAATCACCCCCCTGGTCTCAGAGTGAGAAGTTAACATAGAGATGCCCTACGCTTGAAAAGACTGCTTTTTAATCAACCAAACTATAGAGTTAGATGGAAAGCACTTTTCTGCCGAACTGGGGTGAAGTCTTAGGTTAGATTTTCATTGCTACAATTTCTGAATATAATACAACATTTTCGCGATTTTGTCAAAGCTATAATTTTTGGAATACCCTTAAGCAACAATAAACTGCCACCAAATCAGTAAAATACAGTGGAACTTCCTTATAACGAAGTCTGTATAACGAAATTCTCTGTATAACGAATTTCGTACAAGACATTGCACCTTGAATCCAAATTCCATGTTAAAAACGCCGTCTACAACGAAGTTAATTCTCTCTATAACGAAATATTCAAAGAACATCACTCTTTGAATGGGTATTGGTAAGAAGGTATAAGGGTGGGTTTTTCCGAATTTTTTTCCGGACGTTCGTAATAAATCCTGACCTTAAACTAAATCACTACGGCGAGCAAAGAGATCCTTCTGAAACAGTTTTAAATACACCATTTTGGCTGTTTGGTATCTACGCTAGTGTGAAAGTTGGTTGAAAATTGTCTAAAAGGAAGTGCTTTAAGGCGAATTTTGAGGATGTAGCTACAGCTTACCATAGTTACATAGTTGACAGTTAATACACGTATTTTCTGTCAAATCAGGTAACCATAGTTAGATAGTAAGATGTAACCACAGCTCGCCAAAATTCGCGTTAAGTTTGAATGATAAACTCAAATATATCAGTGAAGTCGACCGCGACATTGCCGACTATAGAAACAAATTTTCAGTATAACGAAATTTCTTTATAACAATTTTTTGCGGATTTTCGTTGTAGGGAAGTTCCACTATAATTCAGTTTATGAACGTCAAATCGAAACGAAAATGTAAACACGACCCATCAAATAACTAAACAGTAACAGAGCGATGTTGCCAAACTAACAGAATTGTCTATAGCAAACTCTAGCTGTAAGTACTATGGTAGGGGAGCCGTAGACCAATTATTCCAATACGGAATAAAGATAAGGCACAAGTTAGGGATGCGCCGAAGCGGCTTTTTTGTGATTCGGCCGGATACCGAATCTCTCACTAAGCAGCCGAAGCTTCGGCCGAAGCGGCTACCGAATCGATTTTATTGATACTCATTAGAAATACAGTGAATAGTAAAACCAATGTTGCAAACAAACAACTTGTTTGTGACAATGGAATATGGCAAATTATCCAGAGCAATCTTTTCGCCTATCCCATAATGTATCGACTTTGAGCGATGGTCATCTATACTCCATTTTGAACATGACTGTATGGCACTAACAATTGTCGGTTGTTTTAACTTTTTACTTGAACTTTCACCTTGAAACTTTTGATATTCATCACAGTGCTTTCCCTTGAGATGATTTATCATAGATGTTGTACTAGCACTTTTACCAACACCACCCCTAGATATTTCAGAATTACAGTTAATGCATCGCGCATATTTATTGTCATCACATAGCGAATAATATTTCCAAATATCACTATTCTTTTTAGACATTTTACTCGTAAGTTTGTACAACTACCGCTCCCTTCGAACTTCAAACGCGAAATGGAAGCACAAACAAAGGGCGTCTGGTCTGATACATTCGATATGAGCGAGTCTCAACACGAAATTGTATCTCGTCGCTTCGGCCGAATCGAACAACTGCTTCGGCCGAAGCCGAATAATTGAAAAGTAGGCCGAAGCGGCCGGATACCGAAGCCGAATCGATGCTTCGGCGCATCCCTAGCACAAGTTCGCAACACCGAATGTTGTGCGCGTTCATAAAAAGATTCTACTTGGCTGCGTCAACAAATGCGTGAATGCTTCTCTAGGTTTACTTTTTACTCTGAGGGTCTGGTGGATAAGGGCTCCGCAACCAACCTAAATTGACATAATTTTCTCCTCTCTAGCTCCAAAGATCATTGGCTATGCATGATATGCTCTGAAAGTAGGGAAATATGGAAGAAATCAGGAGCTTGGTTCTTCAAGAGCATCCCCAAATACACCCTACCAAATAAAAACAATTGTTTGAAGAAAAGTACGTCGAAATCCTTGAGAGATGACGACAGCAGCAGTGACGAGGACTGGAAATTCAGGAAGCGGAACCAAAGAAGGCACTCGAGCTCAGAAAGTGCGAACGGTAAGGAAAATTAAGTTTTTTTCAATCACTTCAACATTGAATTCATAACACACAATATCATAAAAGAGATTGGAGTGGAAAGGTAGGAAATAAAAGCAATAAACTAGGGAAGATAACATCGAACTCGTGCAAATATTTGAACAAAACTTATCTTCCATATATGAGCGCCTGTGTTTCGTCAGTTAATATTCTGTTATCATCAGTCAGGATGGCCGAGCGGTCTAAGGCGCTGCGTTCAGGTCGCAGTCCACTCTGTGGGCGTGGGTTCGAATCCCACTTCTGACAAAGAGTTACTTTTTGTTTTTTCGATTTTTACACCCATTAAAATGGTCCTATTTGGTTCATTATTGAAAAATTACGGATACAAGCTTGTACACGAAAAACTCAAACTGAAAATATAAGAAACACACAACAATAAGTTAAAAAATGTATAGAGTTTAGGATGAAAGCAAAGCACCATAGAAAAGTCTGGAGAATATAGAACATATCTTTTGGCTTTAAGATTTATTAAAGAACAGCGACCTATTGGTTATACTAACACTCATACCTTGAGCTGCCTACGGTAATCGCCCCATAGCTCGCCGTCCAGTTCAAGAGTTTTCGTTTCAGTTTCAGGTAAGACATATCTTCGTCCCTGAAATTTCCTTATAGTTGTATAGTTATAGTTTTAAAAGGGGTTACAGTTCACTGCGACCTCAAGGTCTATTGTGCCCCTTACAGTGCTGTTCTGACCACACCCTTCACAGCTCGCCTTCCAGTTCCAGAGATCTGATGAAATCCAATATCTGTGAAGGCTTCAACGAGGCTAGTTCTTCACTCTTACGAGTTTCTCGCCCAATGCATTCTTTCTTTGGGCCCGCAAAGTCAATGCATTCCGTGACTAGGTGAATGGGGGTTTCTTATTCCTCACTACAGAACCTACACTCGTCAGTGTCCGATAATCCCATCCTCAACAGGTGCTTCGTGAGGCCAAGAAAGCCAGTGAGGAGGTGTAATTGTTTCTTACCAAGATCCAGATATCTTTTGGATCTTGCTGTTTCAAAGTTCCGAAGAAACTTAGTGGAATGATCCATCCCTAGGAGATTCCGCCAGAGTTTTTCCTTCTCGGCTTTCTCCTTCTCCAGAAACTCCTTCTTATAGGTACATTTACCTATACCACAGAAGGGTTCTGGGCCAATGAGTGACATTCGTGCGCCCTCTTTGGCAAGTGTATTGGCCTCTTCGTTTCCTTTGATTCCCGAATGGCCGGGATCCCAGATTAAGCTCTTGATCCCAGATCCCAGATTGAAAAGACTTTATTTTTCTTGTCTACCTCATTGAGTTTGTTCCGGCACTCCCAGATCATCTTTGAGTCGATGACGTAGGATCTCAGTGCAGATGTCGTACTGCCGTCAGGTACCTAACAGCAATATTGAACAGTGCCCTTTCAAGCTACTGAGGCTGCCTGAGAAAGACTCAAGAGCTCTCAGCAGCTTGAGAAACTTGAAATCCAGACAAGGTTAGGTTAGGTTAGGTAAGGTCTAGATGTTTTACTGCCTTCAGGTAACAGTAAATATTAGCAGTACCCTTTCAAGCACTTGAGACTACCTGAGAGGGAAGTGAAGTCTAGACAAAGTTAGGTTAAGGTCTAGATATCTTACTGCATTTAGGTAACAGTCGATATTGGACGGTACCCTTTCAAGCTCTTAAGACTACCTGAGAAAGACTCAAGAGCTCTCAGCAGCTTGAGAAAATTGAAATCCAGACAAAGTTAGGTTAAGTTAGATAAGGTCTAGATGTTTTACTGCCTTCAGGTAGCAGTCAATAGTGGACAGTACCCTTTCAAGCTCTTGAGACTGCCTGAGAAAGACTCAGCAGCTCGAGAAAAGTGAACTCCAGACAAAGTTAGGTTAGGTTGGGTCAAGATGTCTTACTGCCTTCAGGTAACTGTAAATATTGGAGGGTACCCATTCAAGCTCTTGATATTACCTGAGAAAGACTCAAGAGCTCTCAGCAGTTAGTGAAACTCAAAATCCAGGCAAAGTTGGGTTGGGTTAGATCTAGATGTCTTACTGCCTTCAGTTAACAGTAAATATCAGACATTACCCTTTCAAGCACTTGAGACTACCTGAGATAGACTTAAGAGCTCTCAGCAGTTTGAGAAACGTGAAGTCTAGACGAAGCTAGGTTAGGTCTAGATGTCTTACTGTCTTCAGGTAACAGTCAATATTGGACAAGACCCTTTTCAAGCTCTTGAGACTACCTGAGAATGACTCAAGAGCTCTCACAAGCTCGAGAAAAGTGAACTCCAGACAAAGTTGGGTTAAGTTGGGTCAAGATATCTTAATACTGTAAATATTGGACGGTACCCTTCTAAGCTCTTGAGACTACCTGGGAAAGTCTCAAGAGCTCTCAACAGCTCGAGAAAAGTGAACTCCAGACAAAGTTAGGTTAAGTTGGGTCAAGATGTCTTCCTGTAAATATTGGACGGTACCCTTTCAAGCTCTTGAGACTACCTGAGAAAGACTCAAGAGCGTTCAGCAGTTTGTAAAACTTAAAATCCAGACAAAGTTAGGTCCGTTGAATGAAGCATACCAAACACTGATAACTATATTCCTTAATACAAGGTTGAATACCTCATTATTCCTTGATTCATCTTCTTTCAGATGCTAGAGCACCATCTCCCCACCCCCCATCAATACCTAGGTAAGTACCTCAAAGACAAAATCGTGACATATCAAAAAAACTGTAAAAACTACATTTTCAGTCAACCAAATAGTTCTAGTCCCGGTAGTTCAACACATTCCAAAATGCCGGATTTCCTGAAACCTTACCCGAGTATATCTACCACTTTCGACACCAAGGGAGAAGACTCTACGAGTGATTATAAAACTGAGCATTCTACTGACGCCTCTGAGGGCTCTAAAAGAAGCTTGATGGGAAGCAGAAGTTTGACTGATTGGCCTTGGAGTGACACCAGGAGCGAAGGAAGGGTTTCACCTAGTGCCTGCAGTATTACCAGTGGGACTTCCAAGGTTAGTAGGAAGATTGGAGGTTTTTTTTATTATAATAATCATTACAATCAATCACAATAATGTACATGCTATAAGCTCATTTGATGGCTTCAGAGCTGAATGCTCCTAAGTGTCATGATGAGGTCCTGTCCAGTGTCAAGTCCTCTTTAAATCTCCTCCAAATCTGCTGGCCAATTTCTTTTAAGTCGCCGATCGTTCTGTGATTGAGTCAGTGGTTGTAGTAAAGTGTTTGTATGGTTCTCAGGCTTTGTGTGATGTTTAATGCTGTTTTCTGTTATGACGTCCTTTACATACGCCACCTTCAGGTCTTCGTGTAGGGTTTGATTTGTAACGTTGATAGATTAGATAAGATAGTGGTCGATCGGCACGTTGATTACCCTTCTGCACTGCGACCAATAAGGTCTTTTGTGCATTACCATGCTAAAACTACGTTTTTCCCAGGAACCTAACCTCCTTAGCAAAGCTGGTTACTTCCTTAGGAGACTTCGCTCTTATGTCGGCTGGCGTTAATAACGCGCCACCTAGTAGAGTAAGTCTGTCTTGCGCCAGCGCAGTGCATTGGCATAGTATGTGCTCGGTTGTTTCAGTGGCCGATTCACATAACCTACAAATGTCGGAGTTTTCTTTACCGATCTTGTGTAGGTGATATCTCACGGGACAATGCCCTGTGAGAAGGCCGATTAGCAGCCTTAACTCGTTTTTTGACAACGATAGAGCTTGTTGAGCCTTCTCTTTGGAAGATTCGAGTAGTCTCTTTGCTTGTCTTTGACCGGATGTGTTTATCCAGTAAGAGTGTCTCCCTTTTTTCCCAAACGCCGACCTCTGCCCTAATCAGTGTAGGTGATACCCAATAGGAGGGCACGGGTTCAGTGAAGGGTGTGTTTGCTCCTCTTTTTGCGAGGGCATCAGCTCTTTCATTTCCCTCAATGTTCTGGTGGGCAGGTACCCAAGCTAAAACTAGCTTGTTGTACTCGGCCAGTGTTTTGAGGGACTGTTTGCAGCTCCAAATGGTCCTTGATCTACAATCAACGACCATAAACTGCCTCAGTGCCATCTGACTATCAGAGGCAATGCAAATTCTGGGTCCCTTGTACTGTCTGGACAGACAGACTTGGGCGCATCTTTCTATGGCCAGAATTTCAGTAATGTAACACAGGGCATTTGTTATCATTCTGAGAATTTTAGATTGGCTTTTTTGGATGGTTGACATATTCGACTTGCTAGTACATCCCCAGATCAAGGTTCCGTATGTCCAGATAGGCCTTATTATAGTTTTATAGATAAGAACTTTATTTTCTAGTGATAAATTTGACTTCCTACCAATGAGCCAGTGTAATTCCTTGACTTTCGGGTCTATTTGCTTTCTTTTTTTGAATACATGATTTTCATCCATAAGTTGTGTTTAAGATCGTAGGTTTCTGAATTTTTACAAACTTTCAAACAGGTTGTAACGTCTATTACCTGGAGGTATTTGAGCATGAGATTCTAATACTAATTTCTCAGGGGAGGCTTGATTATCTCAGCAATTTACAGCATTTACAGTTCCAATCACCATCTCTCAAATTACACAAACTTATTACTGAGAAAGGCTCAAACAATGGTTCTACTTCCAATGCACTATGTTGTCTTCTGTAGTGCCAGATGTTCTTGGCAAAGGGATATGCCCTCAAGTCGGCTTCGATAGACTTCAGCTATGCCTCCGGCTTTCTACCATAAGTTAACTTCCAAGCAAATGTAGGCACAGGCAAGCGTAACGTCCAAAAATTACTTCAGCTTCAGCCATTGATTGTATTTCGGTACAAAGTCAAGGAATGTGGTACAAGCAACAATGAGGTCTAACCCAAGGAGTGAGAATAAATATCTATCTATAGGTGATATCATCACGAATTTTTCGGACTGAGGCCAGATCTGTTTCTCCAGAGGGTTATTCTGTTATTCAGTTCCCATTGCTGGACCGCTGCCTTATTTGGTTATTTCAAAGCCTATAGAAAGACTCAGGTTCAGCCGTTCAGCAGGTGTTAATCTTGGTGCACTTTTTGCAAGTTCATCAGCTTTTTTCATTTCTTTCAACACCACACTGACCTGGCACTCAAAGTAGAGTCACTTTGTCTCTTGCCAGTTAGCCAGTTGTTTTAAGTTTATGGCTTCAAACCCTCATGCCGTCTTTCAAAGATTATGTTGCCTTTCTTTCAGAGCTTAAAGGAGGAATCAAGAGAAACTAAACCGGTTCGTGACTTATCTCTTGGCACAATGGATCTGTCTCTAACTTACGATCCTGTCAATTCCACTCTGCATTGCACAGTATACAGGGCGAAAAATCTAATAGCAATGGATATGAATGGTCTTGCAGATCCTTATTGCAAAGTTAACATACTTCCTGCGACCAAGATTGCAACAAGGTAAGTGAAGTAATTCTTCTGAATATAGATCACAGTTTACATAGGAATGGAATCACGTCATAGACCCTCTAGGATAACTTTTAACAGTTCTTGTTACTGGTTCTTTTTTGGTTTATGCAATACTAGAAGCACTTATCAAACTACTAAAATATTCAAACAGATTGTAGAGTTACTATTCAATCTAACAAAGTATTTTCTTGTTCAGACTGCGTACAAAAACAATCCACAAAACTAGAAACCCCGAATTCAACGAAAACCTCACATTTTACGATATATCTGAGAACGACCTGATGAAGAAGAGTCTACATATTATCGTGGTCGATGAAGACAAATACGGTCATGATTTTATGGGGGAAACTAAAATTAAGTTGGCTAAACTGAAGGTTCAGAACACTATGTATGTAAGTACCGGATAGTATTGAATTTCGATCCTATTTTTCTAATTGTATGATGCTTTAATATTTCTCGTTTTTCCAGTTGACTTTGGCTTTAGAAAATACAACTTTTCAACAAAAAGGACCTTTACCCGCTCCAGAAATGAGTCAGTGGTTCGACGATTTGTGGTCAAGAGGTCAAATACTTCTTTCGTTGTGCTACAACACGAGAAGGAGGTCTCTTTTGGTCACTGTGATCAAATGTGTCAACCTTCTGCCGATGGACAATAATGGATTTTCAGATCCCTTCGTTAAGTTGTAAGTAAAGACCTCAGAGTGAAAAGTAAACCTAGAGATGCCTTCACGCATTTGTTGACGCAGCCAAGTAGAAGCTGTTTATGAACGCGAACAACATTCGGCGTTGCGAACTTGTCCCGTATGTTTATTCCATATAGGGATAATTGCTCTACAGCTCGCCGACTATGATACGTAGAGTCTGCTATAGACAATTCTGTCAGATTGGCAACATTCTTCTGTTTTTACTTCTTACTCTGAGATGAAGACCAACACTAATTCCTTTCATTAGAAGAATAAATCTCGATCTCAGAGCTCTGGTCTTGAATGGCCAGACTCTGAACTTCTTTAGTGAGCGCAAATATCTAGATGTTATTCTGGACAGTAACCTTAACTGAAAGAAACACATAGAGGGTGTTATTCAGGGTGGTCCAGATCGTAACCAAGAAATTTCAACCACGTATTCTACATCAAAAATAAGCCCTAGTTTGTTATATAAACATATGCAGAAAAATGTTTCCTTTCCGAAATACAGGGTGTTAAAATTATAGAAAATAAAATGTTTTTTATTAATTACTTTCACACTGGTTGAAATATTTTTATGAAATTTGAAAAATAGGTTTTGAGCGTCAAGGAGAACTTTTTGCATAATATAATTTCTTTTCTATTCTACCAGTGGCGTCCCTACTGCAGCGACTCTGAATATTTTCAGATAAAAAATTATAAGCCAGTGGATTTTCTGACATAAAAATTACTATTTAAATCCCCATTTAGTTTGGAGCAAATTCGGTCTCTTGACTTTTTGTTGTACGAGGCACACTTTCCGGTTAAAAAAATAAAACACTTTCTCATGCATGAGGAAATCGCCAAAATTTGATAAGGTAGGTAGATACAAAATAATAATAAGACTATTTTTGTTAACGATACATGTGATTTCTTCATGCATGAGAATGTGTTTTATTTTTCTAACCGGAAACGGTGCCTCGTACAGCAAAAAGTCAAGAGACTAAATTGGCTCCAAATTAAATAAGGATTTAAATTGTAATTTTAATTGTCGGACAAATCAGTGGCGTATCATTTTTTTTATCTGAAAATATTCAGTCTTGCTGCAGTACGGACGCCACTGGTGGAATAGAGAAGAAATAATATTATGCAAAAAGTGCTCCTTTACGCTCAAAATCTTTGTCTCAAATTTAAAATAAATATTTCACACAGTGTGAAACTTATTAATGAAAAACACTTTTCTTTCTATAATTTCAACACCCCGTATCTCGGAGAGGAAACATTTCTCGACATAATATGTTTATATGACAAACTAGAGCTTATTTTTGATGTAGAATACGTGGTTAAAATTTCTTGGTTACGATCTGGACCACCCTGTATAATAGTATGTCACAACTTAAGGGGATAAATCTACGTATAATTTCAAGAAAAAAAGTCCATATAAACATGGGTTCGCAAAAGCTTCGTTACGGAGCTAGAGGATGTTGAAATCCAAAAAAAAATTGGTTTTTTCTTCATAACTCCTGCAGTTTTTGAGATATTCAGTCCAAATTTGGAATGCGAGCTATTTTCAACAGTCTCCATCATTGCACGTCCTGAATCTTAACTAGAATCTACAGGATGTTTTCTTTTCCGGAGCCATGTCTTCTTTTTCCTTCTCAAACTTTTTTGCGATACGCCACTGGTCAGCGTAAAATCAATTTTTGATATCTTCGTTCAATTTAGAAACTTTTTTGACTCCTGTAATTTTTTCGTATTTCTAACCGTTTTCGAGTAAAAAAATATTCAACGATTGTATGTTGATATTGAATAAGTCTCAGAAGACGAGCTATCAAAATAAAAGCAAATTTTGGGCATACCTATCGAGTTTTTTTTTATTTAGCGAATAACATACAATCGTTCAATAATTAAAAAATTGTTGAAGTCAAAAAAGTTTTTAAATTGAACGAAGATATCAAAAATTGATTTAACGTTGACCAGTGGCGTACCGCAAAAAAGTTTGAGAAGGAAAAAGGAGACATGGCTCCGGAAAAGAAAACATCTTGTAAATTCTAGTTAAGATCGAAAATTGCTGAGAAACTATAGGGTTTAAGTATAGGAAAACCTTATGAAGAATGTTTCGAAATTAATTAATAACAAACAAGATACATACATAAGATGTATTTAAAGTTGAAATTATTATTTTCGTAAAATATAACAGTAATCAAAGATTAAATTGTTCCAAAATTTCCTATTTTCACACGATTTTTTTCTCAGACAACTGAAGCCAGATCGCCACCACAAGAAGCACAAAACAACGGTCAAATGGAAAGAGTTAAACCCTGTTTGGAATGAGGAATTCGCCTTCGAGACACGTCCTACAGAACTGTGCACCCAAGGCTTGTACATCACAGTCTACGATAAAGACTACGGTAAGAGTAACGACTACCTTGGGGGCCTAATTTTAGGAGGTCTAGGCTCTAAGGGACAACGCCTAAAACACTGGCTAGACATGATAAAATATCCTGACCACCACCATATGTGTTGGCACAACTTGAGCGAAGAGTATATCAAATAAATTCTACGGTTGAAGGGGACAACGATACTATTTCTTAAGAATTTAAGTCACGTCTAAGATATTTCTATGGTATGAGGCTTGTCAACTTGAAATTTAAAAAAAACTATGGCATATGAATCTGGAATATCTAGATTCAACTAGTTAAGTTGGAGAACTGTTTGCTGATCTGAGACGATGCCCAAGTTATTCCTACTAAGTGTGTATTTCTTATAGGTTGTGACTAAGCTCAATTCTTCTGTAGTTTTAATGGCAAACACTTTAGGATATCCCTTTTTGTACGGATCATATTTGTTGAAGATAGTGACATAGCAACAATAAATTATAAATTCCTAATATTCATATTTTCAAAAAAACTACATAGTACAAAATATATCCTACCTTTTCTATTTGTACTTCTACAATACTGCTTCTCGATATACTTGATTGTTATACTACTGCATCTTGCTAATCGAACTATGAACTATCAATTACTTCATCGGTTAAACCTCTCAATCTATAAAAAATGTTGTATTACTGTAAAGAGATGTTTTTATACATTTAGTGATGTCTATATATTTTTGTAATACTTTTGTATTCATTTTAATTACTATTTTACTGCTTCAAAATATGTTGTTCTTCAATGTTTGTATTTGAACGTTTATGGAAAAGCTTAGAGGCCTGAGTTTTGTTGTGGTATAATATTTATATTCTAAAATGCCGTTTTAGATACTTAACTTGTTCAACTAATAACTGAAATCCTATTGAAGTTGGTATGTAATATTTTATGAAGTTTTTATGTGCAAAGCAAAATATATATATACTTGTTGGAAATCTCTTTTACTTCCCTGTTCTTGAACTCACGTGATTTTAGGATTATTTTCAGATAATAGCAATATTAATAAATACAAAATCATAAAGAAGCTAAAATGTATGTTCGCAACGAAAGTAAATTCTTTGAGTTTTTCAATTACTCATGCTTCAAACTCATACTACCAAGATTTATATTTTGAATATAGCTTGAATAGCTATTAATTCATTAATCAGAAAACGTGTTACAAAACGTTGTATTCCCTTAATTCGAAAAATTAAATTATTTGGCGAACATACAGATTCAAATTTTAATTCTCCTTTTCTATGGATGAAACCAGAGACTCCCTGTGGCTGAAATTCCTGCATAACATAAGAAGTTAATATTTTGATCCGATCTGAAAGAATATTTCTCGTGAAATCAATTAAATTAAAACTTACAATTTAAAAATATTCAGCAAAATATTCAAATTCCCCATTTGTAATGATATTTAAATGCTAATATTATTCTATGAATTTATGCGCATAGAAAGTGAATAATTCGGAAATGGCCAATGAGCAGGCGCGATTTTAACGTCACTGTCGTCACTCAACGAAATCCACGACATTTTGTTTGAGTGCTTTGTTGATAGATTTTGAATCATTTTTCCCCATAAAATGGGTTCAACGAAAAGTGATTCTGTTTCAAACAGTGCAAAAATTAGTGCTAAACCTTATGGAAAAATAGTGTTGACACTTAAGAATCAGCTTTTGCCTGAAGAAAAGTTGAAAAATACACCGTCACAAGTGGATGGTCTAGACATTGAAATAGAGAATGATTTACGAATATATGGCTGTGAACTTATTCAAACTGCTGGAATTTTACTAAAATTGCCTCAGGTATGTATCAAATTTTGCTATTTTGGACGGCATTGATGATGATTGTTAGATAAACAGAGGTCAAGTAATGTTCTAGAAAAGATAGCGTCTATTAATTTTTGATAGATTTCAATTGACTTTTCTCAACCTTGTTTTCGTACATTGGGTTATTATACGAGGTCTCACAATTAAGTTTGTGAACTCGTACAATAAAACCAATCTTTGAACTTGGTCATGACATTGTATTTCAATTTGACCTGAATTTTGGAATTGTCAAATGAAAGAATTTTGAATCTCTGTTGTCTTCTATTACAAACGTTGTTGAGCCGTCCAGCTATCTCTTGGCTTTTTATTAATTTTGTGGCCGATCGTTTGTAGGTAGCAATGGCTACTGGGCAAGTTCTTTTACAACGCTTCTATTACTCGAAGAGCCTGGTCCGTCATCCTGTTGAACATACAGCGATGGCATGCGTCTGTTTAGCTTCTAAAATCGAGGAGGATCCTAGGAGGGTCAGGGACATTATTAATGTCTTTACCCACATACGACAAGTTAATTCAAACAAGTAAGTATTATTCTTATTTTTCTATTTTATTACTGTGCTCTTGTTTATACAAGGGCCCTGGCATGTTGACCAAATGTTGATTTTCATGAAGATTGATCTTATATTCAATCCTTTTTCGACGAATTCATTTGGTCCACATATTTTAGAATATTAAAATACATTGAAAAATGTCGAATATCAAGTAACTGTATGCAGGTTTGTAAATACACATTGGAAAGTTACAATATGCAATGGATCAGACGGAATTTTTCTGTACAGTTTAAAAGTTCTACAGGATGTTATTATAATAGTATGTTTCAACTTGAGGGGGTAAATCTACATGTAATTTTAAGAAAAAAAGTTTATAAACATTGATCTAGACAAGAGTCGTTGCGGAGCTACAGGGTGTTGAATTTTCCAAAAAAATTGTTTTTTTCTTATCTCCTGCAGTTTTGAGATATTCAGTCCAAATTTAGAATACAAGCTATTTTCGACAGTCTACATCATTGCACGTCCTAAATCTTAACTAGAATCTACAGGGTGTTTTCTTTTTCGGAGCCATGCTTCCTTTTTTCCTCTCAAACTTATTTGCGGTACGCCACTGGTCAACGTAAAATCAATTTTTGATATCTTCGTTCAAGTTAGAAACTTTTTTGACTCTCGTAATTTTTTCGTATCTCTAACCGTTTTCGAGCAGATAATTATTGAACAATTGTACGTTATTCACTAAATAAAAAAAATAATAGAAAAAGTCGATAGGTATGCCTATGCCCAAAATTTGCTTTTATTTTGGTAGCTCGTCATCTGATACTCAACTTAAGCTTATTCAGTAATACAATCGTTCAATAATTTTTCACTAGAAAAAACGGTTAGAGATAGGAAACAATTACAAGAGTGAAAAAAGTTTCTAATTTAACGAAGATATCAAAAATTGATTTTACGCTGACCAGTGGCGTACCGCAAAAAATGTTGAGAGGGAAAAAAGGGATATGGATCCAGAAAAGAAAACACCCTGTTGATTCTAGTTAAGATGATGGAGACTGTTGAAGAAAACTCTCATTTAAAATTAGGACAGAATATCTCAAAAACTGCAGGAGTTATGAAGAAAAAACCGATATATTTTGGAAATTTCAACACCCTGTAGCTTTGTAATGAAGCTTTTGCGGACCCATGTTAATATGGCCTTTTTTTCTTGAAATTATACGTATATTTATCCCCTTAAGTTGTAACATACTATTATGTAACTCCCTGTATATTCGAGAGATTCACGTGCTGTAACTGACCGAATCCAGTTGTACGATTGCAATAATGTAGTGTTTTCTCTCTCTCATCGTTTGGAGTGGCATAATTCAGGGAGAATTTTAGGCAACTGCCAGTAATTGAATGGAGTTTCATGGGCAGCCTGACACATTGAATAATTCAATGTATTTACTGCAGGATCTCTACCATATTGCCACTCCCAAAGTTAAGAAAGAGAAAACACTACATTATTGCAATCAGACAACTGGATTCAGTGAGTTAAAGCACTTGGATATCTCGAATATGCAGGGTGTTACATAATAGTACGTCACAACTTAAGGGGACGAATCTATAGTCCGTTCACGAAAGTTTGAGAGCATAGTAGGCGTTTGTTTATTTGAAGTTGGCAGTATTTGCTGTCATAACATGAAATAAAGTCAACGTTGCCGAATGTACACAGCCTCGTCTGACGAGCTTGCGAGTTTTCAGAGAACTCTATGCA